>OY728166.1:812261464-813461464 GCA_963277665.1 Viscum album
GAGTTAAAAATGATGGATAGAATGTTCTATGGATCTTTAATAGTTTCAATCATGTATTCCATGTTTTTTACTAGGCATTATGTCACCTATTATCTAGAAATAAATATTAAATACCAATCCAATCATATTTTGAGTAATTATATTTTTATTAGGAATATCTTAAGGTACTTAATAAGAAACAAATACCTTATTATTTTCATTTGTAATAAAGCATGAGCTATGTGCAAAAAGTTTTACATATTTATGATATTAATCCAATAGAGAAGACATGTGATCTCAACATGGCTCTTTGTTTTGAATAAATTGTGGAAATATCTATTAGAAGAGTTCCAAACAATCAACCATAGAAGACTCAAAAACAAAGTAAGCATACATCACTACATCAGATGTTGTGAAGGAATTTATTTGTATTAGGAAGATCATTTCAGGTATTGAGGTGTTTCTTAACATCAATGGTGAAATATTGATTTACTTTGAGAACAATGGATCTATTTCTCAGGCTACAGAACCCCATTCTCACCAAAGTATGAAACACATCCTTCATAAATACTATATTATATGATATATTTTTTTGACAGAAAATGATAAGATATATTGTGTGGATATATAAGACAATATAGAAAATCCAGTGAAAAATCTATTTCCACAGAAAACATGATGGTATTTTTATTTATCTTTGTATACTATTAATAAGAAAATGTAATGGTTGAATAATATATCATTATTTCATAATATAATAAAACCTATATTTATTTTTCATTCATATTTTGTACAATTTATTTTACATTAAAAGTTTAATGAAAATATCCCCTCAAAGTATTACTTTGAGTTTTCCCTAATTGATGATCATTGCAGAGTATTTTTGGTAATGATGATATATTAAGATCAATATGATTGGTGGGACATAAGATAATATTTAGAGACTTATTTTTTGGACTGACCCACCAAATTATATCCAATGAAAGATCATACTTTAATTGATATACTTAGGGTCATATTCTTACTATCAATATTTTCTACTTCAGGTTGGAGGGATAACTAGATTGAGAACCTAAATATTTTGATTCCTTCCTTACAAAATCCTTGAATCTTAGAGAATAAAGGGATGGTTGGGTATGTTTCTGATCATGTCATAAGTTATAGCTCAACCAAGATAGGATTTCTTCACTCATATGAAAAGATAATAAATATAGAACATGACAGAACTAGACTGATTTAATGCATATCCGTGCTTATTATATTCACATTTTATACGCTTAGATACCAGATGAAGTACATGTGATGTGATCATTTTTTATAGGAATGGAATGTGATGTATTCACCTACATGGTCAATTTTTTTTATAGAATAAAGATCGTATGCAATGACCTATACTGGATTGACATTGTTCCATGTCTAGTGGTCACTTGATGTTAGAGAAAATGTGGTTTTATTGGTATACATATAGTATATCTAGAAACTCAGTTAGAGGCAAGCCTCTGACAATTTATTAAAGAAAAGAAAAATCTAACAAGCAAGTACACCGAAGTGAAATGACAATTATAGATCATATTAGTCTGACCCATCACGATACCCATGATAAATTGCATCCTCTTCAGTAGACGATTCCCATTATGAACTATCGTAATGTCACAAAATCTTGGCGTACATCCTTCTAAGGTTTAACTTCTCCAAATAGAGAAGTTCCTTATAAGACTACACAGACCAGCCTTCCCCCCCCCCCCAACAGAGGACCTGGTAGTCATTGGCATTGGTAGATAAGAATAATCCCTCCTTAACTTTCATTGTGGTGGGGTTTTCATCACTTCCATATTCCCAGAGAACTTGTTTTTCCCACCCTGGACAACATCATTGTAGGATGTTCGGACCATGCCACCTTTATTTTCCTTGTAACAATTGAGACAGTCCCCCCATTTTCCAGAAATGCGCACTGAATTGTAACCCTCCTCCACACCGCATTTCTACTGAGATTGAATGTTAGAATCGAGAATGTCTAGACACTATGAATGACCCACAAGATCGCAACCAACATTTGTCCCCTTCTTCACGAAGATATCACCGACAAAAACCTCCTGTGAAATGATTCCATCTTCATTGACATAAATATCACCCTCAATGTTAAAGACCTTCCCATTCCTCAACTCTTGCAGACAATTTCCAGTGGAGTCATGTGCAGGAACTTCATCATTAACATCCTCCTGCCCTTGCAATGGTACAACATAACCACCTGGATCTACAACACCTTGCCCCTCCGATGCTTTTTCACCCACAGACACAACTCCGTCAAGGTCCAACACCAAGTCGTCCATCACCAAACCAACAAAATTGTTGCTAAGCTCAATATCAATCCCCTGTTTCCAATACCTGGGATGAAACCCGGTTGGATACTTCACCTGCACACCACTCCCATCAATAAACTACTTCACAGACCCATGATCAATAGATGGCTCTTTCTCTATCACCTCCTCCACAGAACATGCATTGATAATGAAAACATCCTACAAGACATCACCCTCCATAGTTCAGACAACATTATTAGTACCCATGTTCATATTCTCTTGATAACTCTCTATAGTGTCCAAATTATCTGTAGAGAGGACCGGATGTCATGCACTACCCTCAACCATAGACCTTGACTCAATTACAAGATCACCTTTCCGTCTGTCAAACACTTGAATTACAAATGGGTTCAGAGGTGCCTCCACCATCTTCAAACAACTTGAAAGGCCTAGAACGTCATGAATATGAACATGTCTCATCCCCCTCTCTATATGTCTAGAATATTGTATTTCGACCAGATCACGTTCAGTGCATACACAGTCCAGGTGATCTACTTGGCCAGATGAAACTCCTAGTTTGGTATACACAGAAGCTTCCATAGGGCCATCCTTCACAGCCACCAGAGTCAACCACATAGATGTACACACCCCACAACCATCCCCACTTTTTCCATCCTTCCCTTGTGAGTGAGCATCCAGCCCTCCCCTCTGTCAAACAGCCTCCAAATTCCCAAACCATCTACACTTCACACTGAACTTCATCCATGACTCAAAAACAACCTCTTGCATCCATCCAAACTCCTTCTCATCAGTAATCCAGACACAACTCATAGGAGGTATCACAACATCTACCTCAACACATATACATTGGCAAACATGGTGAGACACAGACTTAGTCCGTTGATCATAGTAAAGAAATCGTCCAATCATATTTCCAATTGCATAGAGAATCGAAGGATTTTGAAAAGAAAGGGGGAGACCCGGAAGACATACCCATGTAGGAATCGATGAAGGGTCACGCTGCATATGAAATTTGAAACCCCATTGGAAGAAATAAAAGGAAGAATTGTTGCATCTTCTAGAAGCCTTGGACCAAGTGATAATAAAATCTTCCTCCGATTGAAACTGAACAATAATATGTCTTCGATCGAGTAACCCAACGACTGGATGCTCATGAAGTTCCCAATATTTTGAGATGATCTAGGCAAACGCTTCCACCGACAGTCGATGAGGACTGAAACGAGCCACCAGGGTATACTTACACAGATCCGCAACACTGTTTAGCTCTGTCAGGAGCAAGGACAACTGAGGCACCTCTCGGAAGAGAAATGAAACTTTTGGGGTGATGGAGATTTTAGGAAAGGGAGGATAAGGATCATGGTACAATGGATCTTCCTTCCTATGGGACAATTAGCACAAAACTCCCCCCTCATATAGGGAGGGGTGAGAAGATCCTAATGGCATAGGTTTAGGTCATCGGGAGGGGATGAAGTGGGGGAGAAGATCCCAATATCCAACATATAGTATATATAATACATATTGTGGTGAATATATTCATATGTAGATATGATTTTTTATTAGGACCACACTAGATCCCTTAGTAGATTGAGTAGTGTCGATGATTTTCTAGATTCCACTCTTTGATTATATTTTTGAAATCATGATTAATTATTTCTTTTCAATGCTATTAAGGCCTATAGGGTCCCAAATTTGGGACTTTGGATGTGGGTTATGTTTTATAGATTGTTTTTGAATAAAAATGAGTTGATTTTAACCAAAACATTTCCAAAGTATTTTTGGATAATTTCACAAAGTGTTTTGATGTTTTTTGTTAATTCCTTATAAGTTTTTGTAAAAGTTAGAGATTTTTAGAAATGAAAAAATAAGTATATCTTATTTAATGATATCCTAGATTCATAAGGTGGAAATATATCCATGCTTATATATATCCCATGGAATGTTATACAGTCATAGATATACTTAGGGGTGTAATATTAATATCAATATTTTGTTAATTAATTTTTGCGATACAACTAACATTAGAAGCTTCATACATGGATATATTTCTAACACAAGACTTTAGGATTAACTAATGAGGGGGTGGTTGTTTATGTCACTAATCATCTCATTTATTAGAGCTCTTCCTATATGATATTTTTACACTCATATAAAAAGATAACAAATATGTCAATTAGAACATGTAAATTCATGTTTTTTCTTATGAGTGTCATATGAGATTTTATCAGCTATCTAGACGAGGGACATATGATTCTCTAATCCACTAGATAAATTATATAGGATTTATTAATTGATCTAATGAGTCTTTTTCAATAAATCAAGAAATTATGAGATGGACTATACTAGATTGATATTGTTCTATGTCTAGTAGTTAGTAGATGTCATGGAAAAAGGGATTATATAAGTATATTATTATTTATATGATAAATCTTACAGTGGACATGTTCATATAGAGAAATGAGTATGTTTGATTGATATCACACCAATCCCCTTATTATCTTGAGTAGCACTGATGAATTGTTGTAGGAAACCCTTTTCATTCATATATGAAATCAGGATTTCAAAATTGTTGATAATGATAATAAGGACTATAGGGTCATATAGTTAAACCTTTTTATTAGGATTAATTTATCAACAATGGTTTTTTTATGAAAATGAATAGTGCTTGATACAACCATTTCCAAAAGAGTGTGGATGGATTCAAAAATAGATTTGATGTTTTTTATTAAGACATTATAGGATTTTGTGAAATTGTGAGATTTTTTGAAATGAAAATAATAGTGATATATTTTTACATGATATCCCTATATCATAACATCAAACTATATTCATGTAGATTCATATATGGTAGACCTTTACTATTTTCTTCACAGAGTATGAAGGGAATGCAATATAAGATATCACATGAAAACATTTGGACACCACTTACCAAAAAGTTTCATCAATTATGAATCAAAGGGATAGATTGATTTATAGATATTTATATTAAGTACATTAATTGAAGAGTAAAATTTATATTAAACACTAATGGGTAGTGTTTCATTGGGATAGAGACTACACTACAAACCTCTTACATAAATGAGGAGAGTTTATAAAAGGGATGTAATCCTTCCCATTGTGAAATATTTGTTACTTTCATTCATTAATCTATAGATCACTTCGTCATAGTTATTCATTAATTTTCTTCAATGAAGTAATTAACACTCCTTTGGAGAATGAGGGATAGCCTCAATACGATCAAAGATTCACTGGCCGGTATTAAACTTTAAGAGGCATGCACCATTTGGATAATGATATAATTATCATCACCAAGTGTACATCATATAGTAAAATATGGAGTATATAATATTATAGCTATACCTAGTTTATTGTTTTAATTTTATATAATTTTAGATATTTTGAAGATTGATTGAGGTTTTCATGGTTTTATTTTGTTGTAAATAATCATTAGATGATCTCTATAAACCCATCAAGTTTTACATTCCATTTTTCTAAAACAAATAAAATTTCATATTTGGTATTAAATATTGATTTTCAGTTTGAATAATAATTAATAATTTAATTAAATCTCCCACTATTTTATCAAATCCCAACATCACTCATTATTTAATTTTGAATAATCAATCACTCGACTATTAAAGTGGCATGGATCCACATTTTCCTTATCATAACCCAGATGTTGACCTTATCAAATTATTCATGGGTATTTATGATCTATTTATTCTTTAAAAAAACATGCAATCATAGAACCATTATCTATTGAGTGGACCCCATAATCATAAAATTCTATACACGAATTTCCTCAAAACTTACCTCTAAGTCACACCATTTTTCTAGGGAAACTAATCATGATATTAACTTAGTTAACTGGACCCAATACTTTCATTTGAACTCCCTATTATTTAAAGTACCCTAATGAGGTCTAAAATACTACTTTTAACTATGGTTTAATTTTAACTTGAGTGATGAAAGGTGTTTTTATTACATAATACTTTATGTTAACCATTTTTTAAACTTAAGAGTAAAAATTATTTGTTGTATTATTCACATGTTATTTAATTTTATGTGAAACTTATATAAATTATAAAAAAATAAAATACACATAAATATTCTTGTATAAATTATTCTATTTTATTATTTATATATTTTTAATTAATTTTTTTTATAATTTATCCTTATAATTAACAATACATTATAAAATATATATCTTTTACATTTTAGTTTATTTATATAATCATGATTATTAATTTATTTATAATATGTGATCATGTTTTATCATCCAAATAACCCATGCATTGTATAAATTATTAAATTACCACCCAATTATCAAATAAAATAAAACATGAAATGGTCATGAGCTTTATCTACTAGTTAGATTATTGAGGAGTGAAAAAATAACCTAAATCATATGGGAAATAACTCTCTAAGCATATTCTTGGCTTGAGTTATAGTATCCACCATCCTATTTTGTATCTTTGTGTTTGGATTCATCTGAGATTAGGTCTTGAACTATCTCCCTTTACTTGGATCTCTATCCGTTACAAATATTTACTCACATGATAGTGGGGGTACCCACATTAAATAAACCATAGACATGTAGGCTGATACATATTAA
The DNA here is from genome assembly GCA_963277665.1 of Viscum album. NCBI lineage: Eukaryota > Viridiplantae > Streptophyta > Magnoliopsida > Santalales > Viscaceae > Viscum > Viscum album. The sequence continues at coordinate 812,268,377 of OY728166.1, forward strand.
AGGAGGTAGGGATGATTCTTATATCATAATGTTTAATTTAATAATAATTATCACATTATAATAATATAAATAATATTTAAATTAAGTAGATAAATCCAACACATACACAATTTATCCAAATCACATGATTGTTTACAACATGTAATGACAACCACATTTAGTATTTATAGTATTAATTCCATTTATCTATTTTAATATTATTAAACTATAATTGAAAATTATATAATAAATTAGTAAATTATTTATTTATCTTAAATTCCATAAAATTTATAGTTATTGAGATGTATCTAGAATCCCATAAATTGTTGTTAAATGAATTTAATGATTTCTTTTATATTTAAAATAGGTAAGTACCTGATGTGTACTTAAGAGGCCCCATGAAATGTAGTTATAGTATATTAATGCATCCCATTTATGGGAATTAATATCTAACATGATGTGTTTATCATTTACCACCTACTATATGGCATGTAACTCTATATAATGTATCATTACATACATAACATATTGTTCCATGTGTTCAAACCACATAATCATCATGGCATGTATGAAAATATAACAAGCCATCAATTTTTGTGGAATATACCATTATAATGAAAATATATTACATGAAATATAATAAATAGTTACATGTCATGTGATATTAGTCAATACACAGTGAGTAATTACATTTCATGTTGACCCACACAACATTCCAAGAACTAATCAATGTGTATCTTGGTCCCATGAATGGTAAATACCCTAATACATGGGTGAATTAGAGTGTTGCATTTTATTGAAATGACCCTATATAATAATATTATTACACCATCATTAGAAACACTTCCTTAACACTCACTCAAAATTAAATATTTATAAATTGGAAAAATCTAGACATAACCCATTATTATAGAGATCTAAAGTGGTGGATCCCAAGAGCACCCCCTTACAAGGCCATAAAATTAGGGGTAAGGAAGATAATATTATATTAAATGATAAAGTTTTCATCAGGATTCCCATTAAAAGCATGGATTTATTTGACTTTGTTTCCTTCACACCATTTCTAGCATATCTCAAATAGAATGTTCATGAGTAGGATAAATTTTCTAATGAGATGGATGATACACTAGTGGTTGGGAATATAACTAATTTTGTAGTCTAAGACCATGGATGAGTTGGTTTTTATGGTTGTCTGAATGATGTTATGGGATTGGAATAGTTTAAGACCACTGAGAATAGTACATAAAATGAATTATTTTTTTACAATTTAGAGATAACACAGTAACCCTTAATTTTTATAACCCTAAAAAAGTAGATAACTCATTGATCTCAAATAATTATAAATCGCAACTCTCCTCCAAGTGAAATAGTATCAATATCCTTGAACTGAGAATGGTATTATAACATTGATGGTGTATCAATTGGATCCTCCTATATACACATGATTAAGTACATGATAATAATGTGAGATAAACTTTTATATACCCTCATTACCCCCTCTATAAATTTCCTTTATATATTTGGAATTTTCATCCTCTATTTTTATTATTCATGATCTTATATCCCCTTTTATAGAGAAATATCCCTCTTTAACATCGAGTGAATTTATAAATTTCACCTTTAATTAAATTTAAATATGTCTTCCTTATGTTGTTAAAATTTTACATTTTAATACTTAAAATCCAAGTCAAACTCTTCCAAAAAAATATCCCAAAATATTCCTAAAATATGAAAACTTTAAATTCTTAAAATTCCACTTGACTCAATTTCAATGCGGCATGACCTCCATATTAACAGTGAAATGAGTCTATCTACTTAAAAAGACAAATATATGCTACTAGAAATTTTAATATGATTATAGAATGAATAATACCTTCATGGTGAAAAGCCCCTCACTTCCGAGCATAATGGATAAGACTCTATAAATCATTTCAGGGTGAAAACATGGGGTTCACCTATGACCATCTCACCACGACATGAGCCTACTTCCATGGTGTAACATTTACTTCTAGGAATAACACTATATATCATATCCAAAAACATCATGATTTAATTATACATGCTATAATGTAATTTCACTCATAGGATTCTTGGTTTATTTTTACTTAGATTTGAATTAATGAAACACATGACTCAGTATAGTGTCACATCCATCTTCCATAGTGAAAATAAATAACTATATTAAGAGTTTCCTACACCAAATATTCATAGGGTAAACTTCAAAGAGTGAAACAATACTTTTGATAAAACCCCCTAGAATAAGATATTCTGACATATAATGCTCCTAGAATGACCCAAACCACTATGGTGTGATCCAATATTTGTTATTCTTCCATAGGATTTAGATATTATTATTTATACATATACTCACCTGTCATAAAATATTATTGAATATTTTTTTCCCCATTTTAGTATGAACTCTTACCTCATTTATTAATCAATATTTTCGTTAAATAACTTTAATTTGATGTGTGTCAAGTAGAAATTCAATCCAAGTGGTTATGAAATCATTTTTTTTATAAACAGAACTACTATAGATTTCAACAACATATTCAAAAACTTTTCCAACCATTATGGTAGGACATATAAATCCTCTTTTTAAGTATTAAATATAATATTTTTCTACACAAAACACTAAAAATTCTCCAAGGGTATATTTTCTATCAATACCCCCTTTTAATTATTAAAAACCCTTTAAAAATCCAATCAATCTTTATTAAAAACCTTTAGAGTTGACCAATAACACAATCTAAAACAACTCACATTATGATATATTATCAATAATTCAGTAATTATCCACTATAATTCCACATGAGTCAAAATCCTTATGAGAAATAAGAGTTAAATGAAATATCTCCTCAGGAAAACACACCCTTAATCATCATGATTTTCAACACCTCACAACCAAGAAGCTCCCCTAGATATACATTCATATACTATACCCATTTATAATATTTAATCATGGGACAACTCTTACTTTATCAAAAATAGATAATGATATAATCCTTCTCGAGAGTATGTCATGAAAAATTCCCCCATGTTTTCAATGAACCCAAATATCACTTCTCCGGATGTCCATAAGAGAGTGTTATAAATAAATATAAAATTAATCCGAATAAACATAAATTAACAATATAAAATTTTAATGAACTAGGCCAATCCATTTTTTTAATACCAATAACCCCTGTTATGATATTTCATGATGCAATCGTTTGAAATCCACTAGGTTATTGATATACAAAAAATCATTTTTACTATAAGTAAGTGAGTTTACTTCGGAAATCTTTGGTATCTGGAAACATAAAAAGTGGAAAACATAATATCAGGTAAATTCACTATCATGTATGATAATTTCATAACTATTTTCCTATATTTCATTAAATCATCCTTTTTTCTATCATCATCCCTTGACAATTTCATCTAGGCTGCAACTGATTTCATCATCACCTTATAAAATTGTATTCTAATTTTGTTTAGTATCTAATTTGTATATTTATATTTTGAAATATAAATTACATTACATACTTGTGTGAAATATAAATTAAGGGAATCATTAAATTACCAATCAAATATATCTCAAACTTTCACCTCATGAAATCTACAACAAACATGCATTGTGATTAATTTAATCCATAAAAAATTATTTCATCCACATAATTGATAACCAAAATTATTTTATCAATCTAATTTTCTATGTATATACTTTGATAAGATCCATGTAACAAGACTCCATGATTTCTCAAGTTTTGATCAAGCATAGATTATGAGTCCCTTAGTGTTTTCTTTATTCTCTGCAATACATTACTCAATCGACATAATCTAATCTCATATTCATAAACAAGAAAAATATTTGTGTTTTAAATATACAACCATTACATAATTAATATATTAATGAATTCTAATTTTAAATCAATTTTGAACAACTTGAATATCCTTTAGACCATAATTACCAAGAATAATATAATTTTTTCTAAATAGGATACAAGGGAAAATGTGGCATCGATATTAATTCCCTCAATTTAGGAATATACCTTGCACACATGAAATAATTTTTTTGGAATTTCATTATTGTATTCATTTAATTTATATAGAAAACCTATGTGGTTTTGAAGAAATTGTTTTCTCACACAATTGTAACAATTTCACAAGATTGATTCTTCTCAATTTGGTCAAGATCGTCATGAATTTATTTGATTCAATTATCATATTTATAATACCATTATTATTTATTTATCTCTACATGAGATATAAATTATGTTTGATGTAGATTTTTCATCCTTATTATTTTAACTAGAGTAGTCCCATGAATATTTATGTTCTCTTCATTTATTTTAGCACTATTTATTTACTTCATAATAATTTTTGATGTTCCTTTATTTTCATCATTATTAGTTTCATATTCCAAATAATATTCATACTCTTGTGGTCACCTAGGATTTTTTTAATATCAATTTCCTAAAAAATTTCTTCATTACATTCCTAGGAAAACATTTCATTAGATTGAGAAATCTTATAATTTTCTAAAATAGTGAAATCTTTGATTTTAATGATTTTTCTTATCCTTTTGTTGTATCAAATAAATGACTTACTCTTATATGAGTAGATGAAAAAATTTCCTTCATCCCCTTGAGATTAAAACTTGTGATTCTCATACTTATTGAGAATAAATAACTTATGTTCAAAAAATTTAAATTATTTTAATGTTGGATTCTTCTCATACAATATATTTTAAGGCGTATTATCTTAATCCAAATAGAAAACGCCCTATTTGAGATGTATAATGATGTTAGGATTTATTTATTAAAATAGATCTGTAGTAGATAATTATCAATGAGAATCATCTAGGCCATGTAATCAATGATATAGTTTCTCATATCGAAAACACTATTTTATTGAGGATTTCACCTAGTAAAAACATAGTTCCTTATCTCATGATTATCAAGACAATATTCTACTTGGTTATTGGTAAACATTGTGCATTTTTTAATCTCTTGTTTATAAAATTTCTTTAAAAGTATGTTATCCACCAATATCTAACAAAATTAATTACACTTGAACACTTTAGATTTATGATAGTTCCTATTAACCATTTCATTATACTGTAATCATTGATGAATAAATCATAAAACCTTTTTCCAACCATGGATTTAGGAAATATTATCCCATACATATAAAAAATAAACCAAATAAAGTAACATTAATGAATTATTAAACATTAACTTTAATGTCTTTCAAATAATATTTCCCATTTTAAAATCATAAAACATGTAATGGTGATCACATGAGAGTTTAGGGAAATCAAAATCTCCATCATTTTTCACTAATTCTTCCTAGTATTTTTTACCCAAATGGACAAGTCTTTTATTTTATAACTTGTTCGTATATTCGTTTGAAAGAAAACACATGTATTATTATCCACTATTGATGTTGGGATTCCTCTTTGTGTGATTTCCTTACATTATAAGTATACCATATCTAAATTTTTTACATTTTAATACTTTTTGTTGAAATTGATTGCATGCCCAAGGTGATATAATGGAGTTATTCATAGAAAATTATGAAGATTACCTTTAATGAAAAAGGAATATATGTTCATCAATTATTTTCCTATGATTTTGAAATTCCACACATTGAATATCTTTAAACATTATCATTTCGAAAAAGAATTACACATTTAATGAGAGATACTATTTTATAAAATTTTAACTACTTTGCATCAATAATTAACCCCCTAATTGATCGATAAAGTGTGTAATTAGTTTATTTTTATCATTTTTTTCAATATGAATTTTAATTCTAAAATGGATTAATAAGTAATTTTATGTTATCTCATTCATCTGGAGTTATATGGGAGGCCATACATTTATTTTTTTGAGTAATGGTTATTTAAATTTTAATGTATTCTTATTTTGATTTTTATTATTTAATTCATTATTATTCTAGTTTGGGAAAATCCAACAAATATCTGGATGAAATTGTTTGGGAGAAGTTTGATATTTAGAAAAAATGACAAGAGGATGATTTATATTGCTTCGACCAGCTTAGCATATAACTGCAATGTAGAGTGTATAACTTCCACTAAATTGTAATATTTTTATCCCATCATATGAATTTGATGGTCATGTTGCATGAAATTGGTGAAGCATTAGAATTCATTGAGAATTAGACTTTAAAAATTCCTTATAACATTAAAAATCCTATATTAATTTATAGCTACCCAACAAATGACTTTTTCCCCACCATAAGACATTAATGTTGATTGAATGACCTCATCATACTACATAACTATTTGACATCATCGTTATACTTCCATAGTATATGAATTTGTAAAAATATAGGTATTAGAAGAATTATGTGTCAAAATTTAGTAGAGAATAATACTTTAGACATGATCTTATGACTTTCCATTAATCAACAAGTAAGGATTTCTTAACTATTAGGTTGAATAAAGGTCAGATTCAAATAACCTTATCGTAACCTCAATTTTTAATGTATTGTAGAAAGGTCATTCATTTTCACTACATAATATTTAAAGGTAATCATGGAGCTATATAAAGGTACTCTCATTGTTCATAATGATATGTAAATGAAACATTATGGTTGTGAATCCAAATGGTAACCCGCATACAAAGACAATATATAAGGGTAATTGGATTATGTTGCGTAAGGGACACCACCATATAATAATAGTTATATATGATTATCATTTGTAACCCTTAATATATGTAAATGTTACTTAATGAACAACATTGATACATAAATTTCCTTCCATGATAAACCACATACATAAGATTCATTAATTTTCTATAGGAATATTAAACACTACTTCTCCAAAAAAGGGTTATATTAGCTAAAAATAAAAACCCCATCCCTATGGTCTACCAAAATTGGGAAAGATCACTCCAAATCCATTATATGGATATCATCCCTCTAGATGAATAGAGTTAAGGATAAGATAATTTAGATTAAACAAGCTAGGAATGTTCAAGATACCCAGTTGAAGAATATTGACCCTTATCTAGCACATGTGGAAGCCATTTGATGAAGAAAAATCTTACCAATGTGCCTTGAATTACAAGATGATAAGAAAGAAGGTGTTTTTATTCCTATATAATTTTATTTTTACTAATAGTGTAAATATTTTTAACAATAACCGTTTCCCTTGTATTTATAATTATATTACTTATTTATTTTTCTAAAATTAATTTTAATTTAATGTTTTTATTTTTATCAGCACCTTATTCTATTCTTCTACCATTATTCATGTTTCTCCAACTATATATTTATAGTTATATTATCTCATATACGATAATAGGATAACCTAAGGATCACCAACTAGATGAAAACAAGTTAACTAGACTTCGTACAACTATATTTTTTTCTTTCTATTTTATTCTAGGGAAATTAGGAGAGTGAGGGGATGAATAGAAAATTGTAACTCATGCTTCTATCATCTCCTATTCCTTTCACATTTCTAAAATCATTTTCTCTACTACTATAAATATTGGTGGTATAAAATTTGATAAATTTTTGGATTAGTATATTGAATCATGTTTATTTCCCATTTGAGAGATTGAAGGGATAACCAATATAAGGTTACATCCTAAGTGAGAAGGATCATTCACAAAATTAATTTAGTGTGGCTATGTGTAGATGATTAGAATAGAAAAATAGTAGGATAAAGATGCAATTTTTTAAGATAATAAAGGATAATTTTGGTTTAATATAGGGTTATCTTATTTACCACATTTATTAAGTTTTTAGTTTTTATTTACTTAATTTTTTCATGTATACCGCCTATTTTATATTTAAACAATATAAAAACAAGCATAAACAATCATAAGTTTTAGGATATCAAGACTTACCATATCCTTAATAGATGAAACTTTTCAACCATTTTACAGCATTACAAGTATTAAAACTCTCTTTGGTGAGAGTCCTATGATAGGATATTTCTTATCAACATGGATCCATTTCTGAGGAGTTAGAATGATATTTTTTAGCTATTTCACAGTTTTAATTAGTTTTTTTTCATTTTATTGGTTTTCCTTATTTATTTCATTATCAACTTATAATATGGGATATGTATCATAGGTTTACCAATATATAATAATGTATAACCAATTATAACCTTTTTTAAAATAGACTTATGGAGTTTAATTAAATAACTTATATCAAACTAACCAATCACTCTGCCCATTTGAGCTCAAGGAAAAACAATATCAAGAAATAAAATAGGTGAAACCTTTGGTATATACCAATTTATGGGAGAATGAAATATGTTACAAATATAATGAAAATATATATCAATAATATATTCCACCACACTATCCAAGTGAAGAAAATAATATTGGAGGATATTCAAGACTACATCAATATATCTTTAATATTGGGTAAAAAACAGAAGGAGAAATAAGGTGGGATGTGATAATTAAAATAAATGAGGGCTATTATGGAACAAAACTTAAATAAATGGATTTTGGGAGATTGAGGGGATACGGATGTTATTATACTCACTCTTCTCTCTTACCAAACTCTTTTTCACATTTCTAAAATTATTTCCTCTACCACTTTTTATGCCATTGATGTATGATGAGATTAGTTATTGGATTTGTATATGGACTCATGTTTATTGACCATTTGAGAGAGTTAAAGGTTGGAAAACTTTGGGATACTTACTTAGTGATAAGTACCATTCACACCATTGATTTAGTGAGGTTTTGTGTAGTTAGTTGGTACACACATAAAGTAAGATAAAGAGTTAAAGAAGTGATACAATGAAGGATCACTATATTTGAATCTAGTGGTATCACCATTATCACATTTATTATACCATAAATTTTTATTAAAATTAATATTTTATCTATTGAACCCCACCTATTTGTTTTTTTCCACAATACTAAATCAATAAAAAATAATAAAGTGACAAGATAGTGAGTTTCAGGAACATATCATTGATAGAAGACCCTGGTCATCCATTTCAATATATTCCAGGTCTTAAAACACTATTAAATGAGATCCCTATAATAGGGTATTCCTCATCAACTTGGATCTATTTTAGGAGTATCAAAGATGAGGATTTTCTATCTCATGCATAATTTTAATTAGTGTTTTTGATGTCATTTATTAATTATTATATTTCATTTTTCATTATTTATATTATTCCTCCATTCCTATCTAGTATTAATAACATAGGGTGACAATTAATTAACAATGAATCACCTATTATATTCCTAGTTTAAATATATTAATTGAATATCATATGAGAACTTATTTAAAACCGATCAATCACTATTCTCATAAAATACAAAGGAAAAAATATTAAGGATTATAGTTGAAGAGAAATTTATCACATAAGAATAGGTGGGATGATGTAAGATGATACCACTATGATGAAAATCAATATCTACGACATATTCCCTAACAACATCTAAGTGAAGAAGAACTGACACTAGGGGATATTCAAGACTTCAACAATAACTCATAGTTTCTAGAAAAATAACTGAAGGAGAAATAAAGTGATATCTGATAATTTAATGAAATGATGAATATAATTACCACCACTATATAATAATTATTAGATATAAGATAAAAAATAAGAATGAGTGGAATAACCATTTTTCCTTTTCTTATGAATATTTCCATGATGTGGAAGTACTACTCGAACAAACCCCACTCCCATACACTTATAAAATTTTTACTGATGTACTAATAGAGAAACAAATATATCAACTTGATACCTCATAGGGATATTAAAAATCCCTAAACTATATTGTTTTTATGTTTTCTCAAATAAATTTAAAACTAACCTTCTTTCCTTGGAAAATAAAAAATTTACCACTAATATATCATTATTTGTAAAAAGAGAATGGAGAGGCGCTAATGGGTTTTGTAGAAAAAATAATTTATTCACAACCCTCTCCTAGATAAAATAAATGTGAGACATACCTTTATGAAAAAAAGATCATGGTTTATCCACTCAGGTGATAAAACCTTCTTTAGAATCTATATTTACTAATTTTTCATTAATTTAATAGACTTTTAACCCTATTTGTATTAAATTTTAGGTCTATCTATGTTGTATTCTACCCGTAATAGCGATGAAGAGTCCAAAGAATCCACTATATTTGAGATACTAGATTATAAATTTTAATAAGGGATCGCCTAGTAAGAATAAGAAGAGATGGTTGAAGTTTACATTGATAATTTTATAAAATATTATATGGTAAATATAGAAGATTATTCCACCCGAGAAGTATATAAACCTGAATATGAAGCTATGGGACCTATGTAGAATCCTATTATCCCTCAACAATAAAAAAACTACCACATATAAGGAGAAACAACATCTAATAGGAAAGACCCTTTCTATTTTACCTCTATACCCCTTTTACATTTTTGTTTTTATATTTTGGGTATGGTACTATAACTCTATTTTCATGGGGTCCTCCAAGAACACTTTCCACTTAAGTAAATTAGAAAAAATATGTATGGTGGGTTTTATCAAAAAATTTATAACACCATCTAATTGGGGTTAAACACTAAAACTACCTAGTTATGGGAATTTCTAAACACAAAACCCACATGGGGAATGTTCCATGAATAATTCTCCTCCCTTATTTCTCATTTATTTTTTTTACTATTTTGATAAAGATTGATTAAGTTTAATTTTATTTTATATAGGTATCCCAAAATAAATCACATCTATGACGACATCACATGTTTTTATGAAGAAAATAAGGGGGTATTTTTACTCTATATAACTAGAGTAATAAAAACCAAGTGGTTTATATCATATTACAATATTTAATCACTAAAATATTTGTGTATTTTATTGAATTTTAATAATAAATTTTTCAATATGTTTTGGGGAGGTTTCAAACCTATTTTGGAATAGTCTAACACATTTTTAAAACATATTTATAATATTTTTAAGATTTATTTTTAGGAATAAGATAATAAATTATGCATACTATTTTTCTTTTTTCTTTTATATATTTAGTAGGCTTTTAGGTTAGGAAAATTGAGATTTAATTATTTTCCATCCTAATAATTAATTCTTTCAATCTTTGATGATTTCTATAATTATAAATTTATTTGATTTTTCTGATTTTTATGCAATCCTTCCACTATTTTCATAGAAATTATATTTTTGAATAAGGATAATGAGTGTGATAGAAAATATCAAGTGGGACAGGAATTATATCATGATGAAACTAGATTTTTCATCTTAAACATAGGTAACATAGCCTTGGTGAAAAAGCTAACCTCTGGGATAAAACTCAAAATAAAGTCATATAAGTACTTTGAAACTAAAGTATAATGGTCAGTTTGGATAGAATAAAAAATATCTAAGATATTTAGGCACTGAGTGTGTGTAACAAATTTTATTACACACCTAATAAGTTTTTTTCATAACACATGGTTGGGAGAAATTCAATAATTACATAATTATACAAATGAATGGATTTATGTGAGGGGAATATTGAACCCAAAGAAATAATGAGAAATTGATTTATAATAATATCAGTTTTTTTGTATCAAAGAAGTAAAAAATAAAACTTGGGTACAAAGAAACTAAAAGAGAGTAAATATTGAATGTTTACCTTCTTAAAGTTTTAATTCCACTAAAATATGACTTGTTTCACTCTTGGAACTGAATGTTTTAGTTAGATTATATTAAGTAAGATTAATTCATAAAGGAGGCATAACATTTTTAATAACAGATTATTTTCTGCCTTTTATATTTTATAGTATTTATTTTAATCCTTGGTAGGGTAGATTTTTTTATTAGATTGATTTATTTATATATTTTTAGAGTAAAATAGTGTAAGTGTATGAAAGTCATGAAATACAATATTTATAAGAATAAGAGTATCTGATTTTCTTTAATAATTAACCCATAACTGATCTAGAAACTGGGAAAATAATTTATTTGTTGCATTTTTTTGAATTTGGATTTTAATTATTAAATATATTAATCTATGATTTTAAGTTGTTTCATTTATTTTGAAATATAATTGGAAGGTTTAAATTGTTTTTTTAATCCAAGATATTTATTATTTATAGTTTTTTGTTATTTTTATCAATTAATTCATTTTAAATGTAATTTTTATGATTCTTACACTGATTCAGTTAAATTTCATGAGGTATGGGTGTGAAGTTGTAAAAAATGGATAAGGGATGCATCATATGAATTTATCTTGCTAATAATATTACTATGTGGTGGAGAGAATAAATTCAACCAAATTTTATGACTTTTATCACATTGTATGATTTTGATGGTCATATTGTCTATCTTTGGTCAAGTTTCTAACTTCAGAGTACCTAATGCATCAACCTATCCATATGACTTTAAAAATACTGTATGACTTTAGATCTGCCCATCGTATGAATCTCTCCCCATTTTAAGACATTTTAGTCATGTGTACAACTTCATAATATGACTTAACCATATGAATCCATTTTTAGACTTCATAGAGGATATGACATTACACAACCAGTAGTCGTGGTGTCATACTTTTTCCTAGTTTCTGAATTTAGAAACGATCATATGAATTTCTATCAAGTAGCGTATATGAATTTCTCAATTTGTAGGTTTCCTAAAGGTTAGATTAAAATTTTTTAAGGGTAACATATATGTTCAAAGTTTTTCATAAAGGTCATTCATGTGTCACACAACCTATGTAAAATTATTCAAGGAACTAGATAAAGGTTTTCTCAATGATATAAAAGATATGTAGAGGTATTATCATTGATCTATTATAAAAATGTCACCCCCATAAAAATATTCTACACAATGGTAATAGAATTATTCTATATATGGATCACCACTAATGAATGAGAGTTATGTAAGGGTAATAACAACAACCCTAAAGCTAGGTAAAGGACACTCCATGAAAAGTGTTGACATGTAAGGGTCCACCAAAATTTCACCACATACGTAATGGTCAATCCCCTCTATGGGGTGATTAAAAATAGAATTTACTAAAAAATGTAGAGAAAAACCAAAAATTAAAATACCATTTCTATGGTCTACAAAAATCAAAAAATGATCTCTCCCAAGCCTCCACATGACCATCATTCATCAATTTAAAAAAGGAAATAGTTGATCATGGAGTCAAAATAAGTTTATATTTTTTTAGAAAACTAGAAGAAGAATCTAGAATCATAACCTATACACATGAAAACCATCTGAGGAATAAGATTCTTGTTTCCAGGAACTAAATTCTAGGAGGTGGAGGAGGATATTTTTGTGATATCCTACTATTTTTATTTCTAATGAACAACAAGATCAGTGGTTTGAGTAGTAGATAGACACATGGTTGTGTCCCATTTGAGAGAGTGACAAGCTTACCAACTGGATAATACATCCTAAGTGAGAAGTACAATTCAAACCATTGTTACAATGAGTCCATGTGTACTTTATTGGAACCCATAGAGAGTTGTATAGAGAACCAAATCTTGGATACAATGAAGGATCTCTATGGTTTCATCCAAGGGTGACTCCTTACCAAAATTTATTTTTTATTGAATTTTCATTTACCTTCATATTTCATGAATTTAAACCCCCTTGTTTTTCTTTCATTAAAAAATATTAAAATAAAGAATAATAATCCTAAGTTAGGTGATATTAAGTCTCTTATACTAGATCCTAGAGAGATGACCATAGTTACACTACAACATATACGACTTTTATCAATGCTAAAAATGGCCTTTAGTAGGGCCAGAAAAGTTCTATAAATGCCGACAAAGATAAAGGGGGGTCCTCTTTATCAGCGCTATGAAAAGCACTGATAAAGACCCCTTTTATCAGAGATTAAAAAAAGTGCTGATAAAAGGGGTCTTTTATGAGGGTTAAAACAAAGCGCTGATAAGAGGGTCTTTTATCAGTGCTTTCTTTTCAGCATTGATAAAATACCCCTTTTATCATCACTTTTTTTTAGCGCTGATAAAAGTTAAAAAAATAAAAAATACATTTTTTAAAAAAAACCTGATAGTCGAGGGGGCTTTTATACCACTTGAGACCCCCTTTTACAGTGCTTTTACACCCCCTCCAGCACCCCGCACGCATTCCTCCACCCTTTATCTGCACTAGCCCCAGATTCACCCATGCACACACATCCCGGCCTCCACCTGGATTTGATCTCGAGACCTCCCCCCTGCGCGCTTAAAGTCTTTGGCACACCCCTATATTTATTTTTCTCCTATTAGTGATATATCTATTTATTTATATATATATATAGTTATATTTATTCATATAGTAATATATATTTATATTAATATATATATATATATTTGTAGTGATATTAATATATATATTTATAGTCATATCAATAGATATATGCAGTTATATTAATATATTTATATATATAGTCAGATTAATATATAGGTATATAAATATTAATATATTTTTATTTTAAATAAAATGGATATTAGTTGTTATTTAGATAAAGCTAATATATTTTATATGTAAATATATTTTTTTATTTATATTTATAATTAAATTTTTTATATGTGAATATATAAAAAAATATGTACATATAGTTATATATTTGATTATAAATAGCAGTGCAATAGAAAAAATGATAAAATTTCAAAGGCATAATATCAATATGAATGTAATACCATGGAATAAATTCAGTCCCTAAAAAAATCAAATAATACCCCCTTAAACGAGGCTGAAAATCCACAAAATGTTAAAACATCGGGGTACCCCAACAAAAAACTCAGTTTTGGAGGCCTTGTGGGCCTTTTTGGCCTCAAAAAATCCTTGACTAGGGTCTCCCCCTGTTAAAGCGACGTAGAGCTCGTCAAAAGATTTGATTTGATATGTTGTAGAGCTCAAACGAACACTCGGATCAAAAGTTTTGGCCGTTTGAATTTCGAGTTTCGTTTCAACATATTTTGGATATTTTTTTAATGTTTTTTATTTTTTTAGTCTTTAAATTGTAATTAAATGACTATTACTCCATAATAATTAGAAAATTATTAAATAATTATTTTTTTGATTTTTTTAAAATCCATTTTCACTAAATATCTTATATATTAAGTGTAACTATATATTTATACTTATCTAAAATATATTTAAAATTATATTTAAAAAATATATATTATATTTATATCTATATAACTATATCTAGATATTTAAATATTAATATATTTTTTTAATTGATTTTTTTTGGAAGTAGACCCTTTTTCAGCGCTTTAAAAAAAGTGCTGATAAAGACCCCCCATTATCAGCGCTACTAAAAAGCGCTGATAATGGGGTACCCTTTAATAGCGCTAAAAAAGCAATGTTAAAGGGGGTACCTTTATCAGTGCTAAAGAAAAGTGCTGATAAAGGGGTAAATTTATCAGCACTTCTTTATAGCGCTGATAAACGTACCCCCTTTATCAACACTTTTTCATTATCACTGATAAAGGTTGGCACCAAGAATGCCCATTTTTGTGGTAGTGATTATCCATTATGCTACCTTACAAGTTTTAAAATTCTATTTGATGAGATCCATGTGGTAGACTCATTCAGATCAAACTTATTTATTATACATGATTCTCATTACAAGATATTTTTCTATCATCAAATAGGAATTAAAATCACTATTAAAGATCCATACTACAACTTGATTCATTTCTATTAAATAAATCTCTACAACTTCACATTCTCAAATATTTCTTTCATGCTGCTTGTTTGATACCTAACTTCCTTTTCTGGTGATTGAGATTATTCCATCTTTATCTCTATTCTATCATCCTCGTATTTTAGGGATGTAAATTTATTATGTTTTTTGTCCCACTTTATAATGCTTATAGCTGCTGAGATCTACCTTTTTAGGTATCCTTTGAAACATATACTTACATCCTTGATGGGAGATTAATAGTTTTTCATATATAACCTTTGCACCAAAATAAATATCCATTAAAAACATATTTATGATAGCAATTTATACTCATATGTTTTTGTTTCTCATATGACCCTATATGTTACTTTTCTGTAGAGAACAAAAATATTGTGCATGCCTCATATTTCTTCAATAATAACACTGAATTTTTGGTGATTTTTTTTGTATCATCATTGCTCCACTTATGTTTTTAGGTCATTTTTGAGTCACATAAACCAATATTTTTATGGGAATTAGGTTCTTTGATTCTTGCATCAATCATTTCCAGCATTTTCTTTAAATCAAGATCTACACAAGTTTTTCTCTATTAATTAATCATTTCCTTTTAAAAAATTATCTAACTTCTTTATTGGAACACCATGATCCTTCCTAGATTCCTTGATAACCCATACACCCAAACTTTTTTATTTCATGATGGATGTTAGAATTCATAGCTGGTTCAAGGTGTCATCACATCTCGATGAATTCACCTTTAAGTAAGTTGATCCTTTTGAACTGATATTTCATGGAATACATTAAACTATTATTAATAAAATCATGATCCAATATTTTGAGTTTTTGTTGAGTAAAGTTTTTCAAATTTTCTATATTTCCATGTTTGGTCCATTAAATTTCAACCTTCAACTCTAACTTCTCTTATTCCTATTACTATATATAATGTTTAGAATCACAAACAACACCATTGATACTATTTGTTTTGGACCTCAAACATCCATTTATTCACGAGCATCATTTAGTTGAACCATCAGGTTAACTATTCCACTGACTTCAAAAAATCCATAATCAATGTCATTTAGTTTGGATTTGATGGGTAATTAGACATTGTCATTATCTTGGAAAACGTTTAGAGAGATCTCCAACTTTTTCATACCAAAATAAATAAAGTGGATGGCATAATTTAAAATTCAATTTAACTACTTTAAGATTTAAGGAAATAAAAGTCATAAAATCGTCAACATCCCCATATATTGGAGCATACACCAATGATATTTTATTAATTTCCTTAAATTCCACTTCCTGAGAATTCTCCTTTTCTAATGACTCACTAACATTGTTCCTCTACTCATATGAAAAAAACTGTTCTATGAATAATATATAGTGTTGCCTCATTTAGATATTTATCATATAGCATCATGAATACCATATTAAAATGTGTTTTAAATACTCTCATGATACTTAACATGATTTTAATATCCTATAGGGTTTGTCCAATTTGACACACATCCATTATAATCACATTCACTCAATAAAATAATGCATTAATAGATTAATTATACAACTTACTATTTTTGAACTTTTTCTATACAAACATTAATTTTGGTTCATGTACCTTGGAATCATATTTATAGATATTGAATTTTTTTTCAAAAATATTTTGTGATGATTTACACGAAATCCCCTTTTTGTAGATTGCATTAGGAAAATCTCTTCTAAACGCACTGACTCCTTTGGTGTTGGAATCAGTTTCTATTCAGTCTTTTTCAGATAATTATCCTATTTACAATATGTTTGAGATAACATGTATGGTTTTAATGTATACATCAACTCCCAAATATTAAAAAAGAGTTTTTGAATTTAATTATTCTATAATTAAAAATTTTATCAGTCACAAATTGGAATTCCCTTGTGTTTGAAGATCATTTTCATGGTTTGTAAGAGAGAATACACCACCAAGAACCTTTATAACTGATACTACTTATTAGTCCTAATAAAGGTAAACACGCTAAGAGGAGGGGGTGAATTAGGTTATGTTAATTTTATAAAAAAATCCTAACTAATTATCTTGTTATATTTTTAGTATTAAAAATCATCTACCTTATGATAAATATGATGATACAAAGAATGTAAATTGGGATAGAATAAATTTTTTACATGGATCCCCAAAACTAGAAGTATACAATTATAATAATAAAATATTATTTCAACGTACCATAATTAATAAGCATAATTTTATTTATTATAATTTATATTGTTAAAACTAACTCTATAGGTCTACAAACTTCATAATATAGATAACTCCATATTCTCAATAAATCGAAAGGGATGTTTCTCCTCTAGGAAAAACCTTCTCTATTTTTACTAAGTGTCAATGATATTACACCATTTATGGTGTATCAATTCGGTTCTCCATCATCCATGTGATAAAATCCATGATCCTCCTATGATATTTACTCATGTATCTCCTCTTTTCTCATCACAATCTTTCTAACATGTATCTAGAGTTACTCTCTAATATTTTTTTAATACTAAATCTACATTGCCCTTTTATGATCATAAAGATATCACTCCATCTTTGAGAGAATGCTTATATTTAACCTATAACTTTATTTACATCCACCTTCATTAGAATTAAAAAATTCTTCCAATTTAAGACTTACAATATGAGTTAAAATATACCATGAAAAGATCCCTAAGTTATTTGAAATTTTAATTCTAGAAATTATGAACAACTTGAATCCATTATGGTGAGAACTCCATCTTCACATGACAATTCATTTGTCCAATAAAAAATACAAATCCACATTAGCTCCAATTTTTACACCACCACAACATGAATACCTCTTTAATAATGGATATACATTCACCTTTATGTTTCATGGATTAGATTCTATAAATCACATAATATAGAAAAACATGGTTCACCTTTAACCATTTCACTAAAAAATGGGCCTCCATCCATGAAAAGACCCACAATTCTAGTAATAATTCCATATATTAGCTCTCAATAATTCATGGAATAATCATGCCTAATTTAGTGTGATCTCACTTTGATAATTATAGGTTTATTATTACATGAGTTTGATTTAATGAAAAAAAATATTTTCTATGGAATGAAACCCAACTTCTATTGTGAAAATGAATAGCCATATCTTGATTACATGTACCTAACATTAAATGGGTTACCTATATGGAAAAATCACTCCTTATGAAACAAATATCCATAATAGATTATTCTAATAAATCCTAGCATGAAATTACACATTGGGATGTGATCCAAAATCAGTTATTGTTTCATATGATTGAGTTATTCCTATACAGCCTCAACCTCACCTCTTGTAGACTCTGAGTGAATCCTCTATAGGTCTATTGTGGTTTGTCACACCACTATGAAAAAATCACTATTATATCCATAAATATTTTAATGTGAGTCATAAAATTGTGTGATCCATGATGTTTTTTCATGATTTCTGTCTTGTGGATAGAAAAGTTACACTTTATACAGCTTCTTCCAAAACACTAATAATCACAATGATAGAAATTCTAAATACTCTTTAAAAAGTATTCTATACTATTTTATTTTCAAAAAACAATATTTAAAAATAATCTAGGGTGTTTTCTTATAAAGGATATAGATCTTACCATCACTCCTTAAAAGATATTTTCTACTATAGGTCACCATCTCAAGGCTTTGTTTCCCTTAGAGGGTAATTTACCATCCCTAGAAAAGGTCTCTTACTTGGAGGAGGATTTCCATATAATATTTATATTATATAGGGAATTCCCCATTTCCACATGTTGGACTCAGGAAATTGGAATCATGAAGTGACCTATTTTATATTAGAACATGACACTTGGAATCCACACAGAAGGGAGGTTAGTCACATGTCATGAACATTAGGTAGCCCTGGAATTTTTTTCCAATTATATCCTTCTATGTGTTACTTGAGTGGTTCATACCCATTATATAAGCTTTGATACAAGATAAAGATCCCACCATTTATTTATAAATGAATTTTTATACTATAAATCACTTCATTATGACTTTATTTCCCCTAGGTCTCACTGTCCATCACTGTAAAATGACTCTTGCAAGGGGAAGGATTCACATATGACATTTATGCTCTACATGGAATCCCTCCTCTCCCCATATTATAATTAAAAACATAACATTATGATGTTGTTGATTAGGTTTATGCTTCGTTGCAT
This sequence comes from Viscum album, assembly GCA_963277665.1. NCBI lineage: Eukaryota > Viridiplantae > Streptophyta > Magnoliopsida > Santalales > Viscaceae > Viscum > Viscum album. Next base: position 812,288,185 of record OY728166.1, read on the forward strand.
GAAATTCATATAGGAGGATGGATAGTCCCATGTAATCAACCTTAGGGATCCCTAGAATTTGGTTACAATAATATACCTTGCGTAGAGAGACATGTCTCACATGGTGTGTATGCTAGATAAATATTGTGTAGTATATGTCTTACCATATTCTTGATTTGAATACAATTTATGAAAAGTAATGATATTTTATATTGAACCACATGATACTATACCAAATAAGTGGCATGTATATTATGTGTAGTTATATGATATATACTAACCAATTATATGTATTTTACCTTATATGAAGTCATATGTTTCACTATAATTCAATACATGGTGTGTAAAATATAATATATTGAACTATATGTTGCATCATTTTTACACGATGTTTACTTTATGCTGAAAAAAACTTGTTACATTATGCATTCTGACCCACCAATTTTCATGTAATCATATCTTCTCTTCAATGAAATTTGTCCCTTGAATGGGTTAATTGACAATTCTTCACACATTATTTTATCTTTATTGGCCATAAGATGTCATATTAAAACATTTTTTTTCTAATTTTGGACTGAAAACAATAATTCGAACATGAATACTAGAAAATAAACAATTTAAGGTGATCTAATAAATAATAAATAATTATAAATTATAAATTGATCACTTTGATACCACTAGAAGGATATATAGAAAAAATGAAAGCATTTTACTATTTCTCAATTTTTTTTATCTTCAATATAAATAAATAAATCTAATGAACTCGATGAACACACCCAAATATAACATAGATTGGGTAGTAATTTAATTTTTAATTAATTTAAATATATAATAAACACTTATGAGATGTTCTTCTCGGTCAAATTTTCATCACTACTATTTTTAAATTTTCATTTCAATATAGAATCCAACTGAGGATTTATGTGGACATATCCACACAAGCTCAACAAATATTCAATCAGTATTATTAATACCTTGGGTGCTAGTGTGAATGAATCAAGTACTTCATGTTTTTCACCATTGATTTAAAAAATGTTGTATTGGTCTCTCAATAAGTAATCGAGAGAGGGAAAGAGATGATTTATCTGTAGGGTTTGAGATAATTGTAGAAAATTTTTATATTTTATCAATACATCTCATCTAGAAAAATGGTATATTTTAGAATATATATTTTGGATTAAATAATAATATTTTCACAAAGTCCCATATCATATAATTTAATCTATGTAAAACCCCAAGTCAAATAATAAAAAATATTATTATCATCATATCCTCTAATATGTGTTTATTCTAATGTCATTTCATTAATAGTATTTAAATTATATTGAATATATCATTTTTATTATATGTTTGGACTCTATCCATATCCCCCCATAGAATTTATCAAACTTTTAACAATAAAATATATTCATTTGATAAAATAAATATATTATTCATTAAACTTGTGAGTAAATATATTTTTTAATATTAATATAAGTTGACTATATATATATTACTATATTCACTAAAATCTTTAATAAATAAATAATATATTAATTACCAAGTGAATAATTAAATAATCGATCAAATTAAAATCACTTATTCTTGGACATGAATATCTTATGATTGAGTTCTAATAATAAACTATTACTGAATAAATAATATTTTAAAAATAAAGGTATAAATTCATTTTTAAATATAAATTTAATAGAATCTAAATTGATTTTGGATACAATTTGTGTGAGAACCTCTAGTTTACTTAGTCAAATAGAAATAGGATAAACATAACTAAAGCCAAAGATCAATATCTAGAAACACATCAAGGAATAAATGTGGAAATAAGTTATTATAGTAACTAAAAAAACCTACTGAAAAATACTAATATATAATATAATACCTTTATTTACTGATATCTAAAAAAGGACACATTATTGTGTCATCACTCTACATGTTTGATTTATCATTCTTTGACCTACTAAATGGAACTAGTATATAAACTACCTTGGTCATGGATTCTTTTATATAGTTCAATTTAAATCAAAATACCATAGATATGCTTTTGCATTAATATACAGGGAATAAATATTTTATTGGCCATTTACTTAATTCTGTATCACTTAGGGAAAACCTGACATATGTTACTTCTATATGAGAATATATCATCATGATTTTAATCCATTAATTGAAGCACCTAATTTATGATAGAAATTAACAAGAAACTTATGTCTGAGGAATAATAAAAACATAGATAGATATAAATTTTCAATGAAATTGAAACATGTTGAATACATATTGGTGGGTTTCTCCTCAGGAACTCCATTATTAAAGATAATTATGTGTAAACTTAATAAAAAGTCTCATTACTTATCCTGAGCATGATATTAAAATATCATATATATTTTATTGGATAGATGTATCTAGAACATATGACATATATATTTATGAATATTTCTATAACATTTATAGCTTCTCATTATAGGGGAGAACTAATATAATAATTTGATCTGAAAAATATTATAATGAAATTATCACACTAATATTACATATAAAAATAATAAATAAGTTATAATAATAAATATAAATTATGAAAATTGAATATATAATATTAGTTAGTTTTAGTGAACCAACTCAAGTAGTTCCTTGGCCAAAATAGATCATATGAATTTTTATAGTTTTACTTAGTGACATGAGATAATTTTTTTCTTATATTTGTAAATAAAAATTGGTTTTATTTAAAAAAATATTTTAATTGTAAAAATTAGTTGAAATTAAATTTATAAATAAATAGTTATTTACATAAAATGTTTTCAATTCAATAAAAAAATAAAGTGTAGTTTTCTAAGGTTGTTTTCCCTATTCATTGGAAAAGGGTTGTATATAATTAATAATAAATTCTTCATACTTTTAAAATTTTTTATTATAATTCATTTAGACTATGTTTTAAAGTTAAGTGAAGATAATATGATTCGATAATATATTTACTAAGAGAATATGTTTTGATAAGATATTTTACTAAGAGAATATATCGGTTTTCTCAGGTTGTTTTCCCCATACTTTGAATAAGGGTTGTCTATAATTACGGATAACTTTTTAATTCTATTAAAATGTTTTATTAAAGTTCATTAAGACTATGTTTTTAAAGGGAAGTAAATATATTATGTTTTTTATGATAATATGTTATGATAAGGGAATATATTTTATTAAATTGGTTGTCCTTGTGAGGGATGTGCACTATTTTTCCAAATCTTGTTTAATTATTGGAGAATTCTTGATTTATATCTATTTTGTGTGTTATTTTAAATATCTTGATGATTATTTATAGAATATTATCTACAAGAGAACCTTTACATGGTTTATGGGTGGTTAGATAAGTCTTATAGGTTCAGTGGGATTCTAGGTGATGGGTTTTTTCATGGGACCTTGAGAGGAACACATTTTTATGGTAAAAAGGCCATGGACACTTGAGTAAGACTGGCTAGTTGGGATAATAATTATGTTACAATGAGATACTGATTGAGTGATAACACATATTTTGTGATTAGGTCATGGGATAATATTTTGATCACATGGGATACCATGATATTGATTAAGTAATGGGGGTGAAAATTCACTATTATCCTCTATGAGGAATGTGATATTCTTGGTGAGTGGTTGGATACTTTAGTTCTTATGGGAGTGACCTCTTGATTTGGAATCAGTGGTTTAGGTGGGAGATAGTCACTTTGATATTATTATTAATGTATATGTCCAAGTCTATGGGATGTAGCCCTTGTGTTGTGATGATTCTTGGTATGTATTGAGAGGTGATATTGTGAGGCGACTGGATTACCTACTTAGTATTACGATAGACGAAGAGTGTGGATTCTTCCAAAGTGATGTTTTATTGTGGTGATATAAGAAAAATATACTAGGAATATATCATTAATAAATAAAAAACTTTATAGGATTAGATATATAGGATAATATTATAAATCAAGATTTAGTTCATGAAGAATGACTACTTTTATTTTCAGAGTTTGGTTTATGAATTTTTTATCATGAAGCGATTTATATTCTTATTAATTATTATATACCATGTTGGAAACTAGATATGATGTGATAAATTATGAGTCTATAAGAGAGAATTTGTTTTATGATTGGGATAATATTTTTTGGTACATGTAACTACGAATAGCCACCTTTTTAGAGATTCTATTTATAGTTATCCCGTGTCCATGGAACACACCTTTTTGAAGATAATATTGAAATATGATCCAAATGATTGGTTTAGGGAAATTGACATATTTTCCAAGGGATCAATATATATTCTTAGTATTATATTATCAAAACATAGGATCCAACCATGATGGATAATAATGATATAAGGGATAAAGATGGTTGTGCTCTAGGGGTAGTCTAGTAGAAAACTCTAAATAAAGACTCATGGGATGAGATGGGGTTAGAAATGAGAGATTGGATTGCTATTTTAGTTGGATGAGCCCCATTCCTTGTTTATTTTGCTAATTTATTATGTTATTTGTGTTTTAATGATATTTTATTCTTTATCAACAATTTTAATACCCTTTTTATTTTTAATTATCATTTCATGGTAGACATTTATGGTTAAGACTTATTTTATTTCTTGTTGTTTCATTTATTACTATGATCATTATTTCACATGATATTGTATGTTTTATTTATCTGATGGGTAGTTATAAAACCAATAAACCAGGTAGTACTATCATAAGTGAGTCTTTATATATATTTTTATTTCTCTTTGGTATTAAATATAACTAGATGAGTGTATTTTTGGAGCATTAAACCTAGGTTCAGGAAGGTATAAGAGTTATCGATTATAGGAAGGTAAAATATATCTTGAGTTGGGTAGTTTTAGTTGAGTCATCATGGAATGTGTATAGCTACCCTACCTTTTTATTACATGAGTATTACATCATTTTAAAGATAAATAAAATAATAGAGAATAAAAAACCAGGCTCCAAAGGTTTAGTGTTTTTGGAAAATTAGTACTATACATAACTTTTACATAATAAAACATAAAAATTTATTTCATTCATTCTTCTCTAGCATTTTATTGGCCCTTATTTTCTATATAGTACAACTATTCACCTAAGGATATACATTAAAATAAAGGGTGAGCTAAAAGACTAGTAATAGGATAAATAAGAATGTGAATCAATATAACATGGGTGAGAATAATCATCAACTTCATAACATAGGAAAAAACGATCATAATAATAAGCACGAGAGGAAACATTAGAAAAAAGCATGGAATATGGAAATGCATAAAAAGTAAACATCATTTCTTAGAGGTCAAAAACCACACATAGTTGTGAAAAAAACTAGCATCATGTTCTTATATATTTCACTTTATCTCATGAGATTCATCAATCTACCCAATGCATTAGAGTGATATATAATTCTAGGCACACCTGCAACATTATAACATTTAAATGCACTATATAATTCTAGGTGCACCAGTAACATCATAACATTTTCGTTATCATGCATGCCACATAGAATGTATACAAATATTGAACATAAAATAGCTCATGGAATGTAAATGATTTGATTAAAAAAGAATAAATAAATAATATATGGATTTCCCAAGATAAAAACGGAATAATATTCTTGGTATTAGTCTTTATTAAAGAAGTAACAATCTCAAGATATGTAAAAGGTTTGTTTTTATAAAGAATAGTTCTTTTAGAAAAACCATTTCATTTTTCATAAAACCAGATTGGAAACATGTATATCCCAAAAAATAAAAGTTAAGGAAAATAAATACCACCCCTCACCACCAATAATAAAACAAAAATATTAATTTATGAGAAAATTTTATGAAAATAAATTTTATTTTAAATTATAAATGAATCATACAATTGTAATTAAATATTTATTACTTAAAAAAATCCCAACACTTAAATAATAATTTTTAAAAAAATTATTTACTTATACTATGATATAAGTATATCAGAATGTCATTTATAAGATACCAAAAAAAATTTATAGTTTCATGGGTGATGTTACTATTCATTTGGCCAATTTACTATTAATAAGGGTCATATTACTATTCCTAAGGCCATGTTACTGTATCATTGGTATAGGTTCCTTACCTTCTATAAATATTTATTATTTCATTCATTCATCCTTTATACAGTTTTTATTGTGTTCTCAATTTGATATGATGTAATTTATACTACACGATACAATTATAAGAAGGGAATTTCCAATGATAAAGTTATGGGTCATTACATTCTTCCCCCATTATCAAATTTCTCGCTCACAATTTCATTTTAAATACTATGGTGAAAACAAGTAAGGTTACTTATCCTTCATCACTTCCTCTAGTTCCCCTGTTTCTTCTTCGTACTTATAATTTCACTATATTACTTTAACCATGTGAGTATTCTTGTTGCATAGAATGCTATCTTCACGATCCAAGATATTCACTGACTACACATCATAAGAGATATCATTTTCCAATTATACCACCTCTGGATTCAGTACATGTGATGGATTTGGTATGTAATTCTTCAAGAGGGATACATGGAATAAATTTTGTACTTGAGAAATGGTTTTTGGAAGTGCCAGTCAATAGACCACAACTCCTACTCAATCAATAATCTCAAAGGGGATGATGTACCTAGGTCTCATATTTCCTTTATTCTCAAATCTCATGATCCTCTTCGATAGAGATATGTAGAGTTACACCATGTTTCTAGCTTTAAATTAAAGGTTTTTCTGATGATTATATGAAAATCACTTCTGTTGAGTTTGGGATAACTTGATGTGATGCATAATGGTTTTCACCTTTTCCACCATTTCGTTGATCATTTCAGGTCCTAATAGCTCAATTTAGCATACATTATCACAGTAAGATGGTGTTTTACATATTATCCCATAAATAGATTCATACGGAACCATTAAGATTTTCAAGTGGATATTGTTGTTGTAAGATAACTCAACCCAAGGTAGATGTTTGTCCCATTCTCATTTTAAGTCCAATGAATATTACCTCAACATATCTTCCATTTTTTAAATAGTTTGTTCATATTTTATATCGGTTTTAGGATGATAAGACATACTAAAGTTTAACTCATTGTTTAGAGCATGTTGGAGACACTTCTAGAACATCAATGTGAATCTTAGATCTTAATCAGATATAACTAATAGTGGTACTCCATGAAGCCTTACCACTTCTCAAATGTATATATGTGCAAGTTGGTCCAATGATAATTCCTATATAATGGTGATAATGTGATCTTTATTTGTAATAATATCCATAACAACTCATATAAAATTGTTTCCTCTGGATGTATTTATAAGTCTAGTGACAAATTCTGTAGTGATGTTTTCCTATTTCAATGTTGGTTTGAATAATGGTCGCATCAAACCCTTAGACTTTTGTATTTCATCCTTCAGATGTTGACATACGATGAACTTTGAATTACATTCAGCAATTTCCTTCTTCGTATTTTCCCAGAAATAGTTCTGCCATATATCTCGATACATCTTTGTGCTCCCTGGGTGAATATAGAAGGTTGATCTATGTGTGTCATTCAGAAGATCATTATTTATTACATGATCTGATGGTACACATAATCATGACCCAAATTTTAAAACTCCTTCCTCATCAATTTTAAACTCTTAGGATTTTCCCTTTCTCATAACTTCCACTTTATTCTGAATTTCCACATCATTTCTTTGAGCATCCTTTATTTTCTCCATGATGGATAGTTGAGAAATCATTTGATAAAGGATTGATGATGTTATTTCCATAATGATTACCATGCCCATCCATTATAAGTCTAAGAAGGTTGCATCCTTATTTATTCCCATCATTGATAATATTGTAGGATCCATTCTACTTATAGAATCATCCACTTTATTTTCCTTACTAGTATGGTAGTGGAATGACCTGTCATAATCCTTGATGAGATCTAAATATATTCATTAGGTTATATTAATCTCCTTCCTTATCAATATATATTTGAGACTCTTTTGATTAGTATATATCACTCACTTCTCTCCACAGAGATAATGTTGCCAGATTTTCAATGCAATGATCATAGACACAAACTCTAAATCATATGTTGGATAGTTTTTCTCATGATATTTCAACTACTATAGGTCATAGGTTATCACTTATAATTTTTCATTTGTACAAAACCTAATCCCTTATTTAAAGAATCACTTTATTCAAAAAAAAATTCCCCACTTTTTTGGTAGTGTGATCACCAGTGTAGTGATAAAGATCTTTTTTAACTCTTTGAAGAAATCTTATCATTCACTAGTCCAGAAAAACTTTTCTCCCCTCATAGTTAGCTAGGTTAGTGGATTTTAAAATCACAATAAGTTATTCAAAAATCCCCATTAGTACCCAGATTTTCTAAGGAAACTATGGACATCTGCTACATACATTAGCATGAGACATTATTATATTGCCTTTATCTTGGAAGGGTCTATGGATATTACTTTATTGGTGATAATATGTCTCAATAATGATACTTCATCCATCAAAAACTCAAATTTATTATACTTTGAATAAAATTTCTCCCTTCACAATGTCTTTATCATAGTATTCAAATGCTCCTCATCTTCTTCCTCACTTTTAGATTATATCAGAATATCATCAATAAAGACTTCCTAAAATTTGCTGAGATAATACTTGAAGACTCTATTCATTAAATCCATTAATATTTCTTGATAATTAGTGAGTATTAGTGGAATCACTATGAACTCATACTGTACATACCTCATTTAAAATGAAGTCTTGGGAATATCTTCCTTCCTCAACTTTAATTGGTGATATCACAATCGAAGGTCCACCTTAGAGAAATACATTTCCCCACATAGTTGATCAAAAAATTCATCTATTCATGGGAGGGGATAATTCTTATTTATTGTAATTTTATTCAAATCACGATAATCAATGCAATGTCACATTGATCAATCCTTCTTCTTGACGAGGATGGCTGGTGCACCCCATGGTGAAGCACTCGGTCTTATAAAACACTTGTCCAGATTATATTGAAAAATTCTTCTTTATTTACACTAAATCAATGGTGGATATTCTATATGTTTTCTTTGATATAGGTATAGATCCAGGTATAATTTCAATTGAAAACTCAAACACTCAGTCAAGAGGAAGACCATACAATTCTTCGGGGAACACAACAATGTAGTACCTTACCATGGGAATGTCTTCGAGCATGAATCTATCCTTTGTCTCAATCATTTTAGCTAGATATTATTACTTATAATTAAATAATATTCACACTTGATTTGATGAATCTGAAGAAGATTCATCCACCTCTTTACACTTGTACATAATTGGTGGATTCCTATGGATGTGAAGAGTGGTCTCCCTTTCCAGATAGTTGATGATGGATTTGTATAAAGATATCCAATCCATTCCAAAATAGCATCAAAATCCAGAAAAGGAAGTACAACATGATTTAATGGGAGGTTTAGTCCACAAACATTAACCGAGGAGGAGTTATATACTTTGGATGAAATAATTTTTCGTTTTTATATTATCATAAATAACTCAACCTCCATATTTTGAGATGTTGTTTACATAGTTATACTAAACATACTTGATATGAAAGAATGAATAGAACCATAATAAAATAATATGTTTTACATTCTTGAATGAATAACCACTGTACCAGTTACAACATCATTTTTGGGATCCACCTCAACAGTTGTGATAGCATAATCCTTCACATGATCCTTCAGATTTGGGGGCTACTGACACTGATTACCCTTGAAAACTCAAGGTTTAGTGCACCGGCTTGCATAATGACATTTCTAATTATAGTAGAAGCATTTAACCATGATTGGTACTCTCCTTTCTTACACCACATTATATAACTTCCTCATGTCTTTTTGACATTAATTATCTTAGTGTCCTTCTCTCCCACACTTATATAATTTCCTCATCCCAGTGAGGCATTTCCAATGATTTTTATTTCCACATTTTTGACATGTGGATGGTTGATATTTCATTCAACCATTTTCATTATATACCCCATCTTGAAACTCCATATTTAATTTCTTATCACCATATCCAAGGGACCATTCTCTAAACTCCATATCCACATTGAGAGAACATAGAATAATTTCTTCATAACACCAAAATTATCTAATTGGTAGAGCCTTTAAAAGGTGTGTTTTTTAAACCAATAAATAATCTATAATTTTTTCTATCATTTTTTATAACAAAATCCAAAGTGTACCTTGAAAAACTTGTGAAATTTTCTTCATAATCCATGATAGATTAAAGTTGTTTTTTATTAATATTTGGGAATTATTTATCTATATTTTTATGAAGAGTTCGAGAGAAATACTTGTTTTGAAACATTATCTTAAAGTATTACCACTCCATATCTTAAATTTTATCCTTTATCTTGGTGTTATTAATCAGTTCACACTATTGATCAGCATGTCCTTCAAAATAATATATGGATAGAGTCACCTTCTCCATCTAAGATTGGTAAAGCATAAAAAATATATTCTCCATTTATTTAACCCTGTGTTCAATGAAAAGTGGATTATATGATCCACAAAATGTCATTGGTAATTTCCATATAAAATAATTGATGGCCAGTTGCTCCCTCTTAGGTGAAGTAGAACGTTACACATTATTTAGGTTATTGTTCATAGCATGAGATAACTGAGTAAGAATCACCACGAAATTTTGAACTCCACCTCTCAAGAAATTGTGGATGTTGTTTGGGAAATTATTTCATTGTACCTCACATAGTTTATTGGCACAGTTTCTCCTCCTTCCCACCATTTTCTAAAATTTAAAGGTTAGAACAAAACATAAATCAACAAGTCATGAAGAAATAATTTATTCCTTTGTGAAAATAATTATAAGGGAATATCTTGTGGGATACCTATGTTTATAATTTTTAAAAATTAATGCTTATTGTGTATATACTTAGACTCACACTAAAGGTTTTCACTATGGTTCACTAATCCTAATTCCCAAATTAACTAAACTATGCGCTGATACCAACTATTGATACCCTACCTTTTTCTAACATGACTATTACATCATTTTAAAGATAAAAAACATAACAGGGAATAAAAAACAAAGATCCGAAGATTTATTTTACTAGGAAAATTAGGACCATACATAACTTTTACATAATAAAACATAAAAATTTATTTAATTCCTTATTCTCTAGATTCATATTGGTCCTTTTTTCTCTATAGTACAAGTATTCACATGAGGATATACATCAAAAGAAGGGGTGAGATAAAATCATAGTAAGAGGATAGATAAGAGAATGAATCAATATAACCTGGGTGAGAATAATAATAATCATAATTACATAATAAAATTATCATAATCATAATCATGAGAGGAAACATTAGAAAAAGGCATAGAATGTGGAAATTCATAAAAATGAAACATAATGTCATAGTGGTAAAATACTACACATAGTTGTGAAAAAAGATAGAATCATGCTCATGCATATTTCAATTTATCTCATGAGATTAATCAAATTACCCAATGCACTATAGTGATATATAATTATTGTTTCACCTGTCACATCATAACCATTAAATGCGCTATATAATTATGAGCACACCCATCACATCATAACATTCTCATTATCATGAATTCCTTATAGAACATATATCAATATTGAACATAAAATAACCAATGGAAATGAATGATTTTAATTAAATAATGAATAAATTAATAAAAATTGTAGTTATAATGATAAATAGGGAATAAGAAGCTTGGTATAAATATTGATTAAAGAAGAAACAGTCTCAATAGAAGTAAAAGATGTGTTTTTTAGGAAGAAGAGTTCTTTTGGAAATGAGTTTGAATTTTTTATAAAACATGATTGAAAACATTTATCTCCAAGAAAATAAAAGGTAATGTAAAATACATTATATTTATAGATAAATAAAGGAAAATCCATACTAAAAATGGAGTGAAAGAGGGAAAACCCCAAAGAAAGGCAGTTGGGTTCGAGAATTCCCCTTACCTTATGTCTGAATGATTTATTCAGTTTCATATCATGGATAATAAAATTAAATTCATTAAATAATAAATCCAAAGAAATTATAAATAAATTTGAGTAATTATAGTTTTATTTTGTTTATTTATGTAATTTTAATGATTTATAGAGTCTAATTTCATCATTCAGGAGTGTTCATTTTCTTGGTTTTCATGATTGATTCTCTTGTATATGAGTATGGAAGATTGTCTAAAATGGGTATAATTATCTAGAAATTAAAATATATTTTATTAATTAACATAAATAATATTAAATGATCATATAAATAATTTTTATATGGTATGATGATGAATCATTAGATAACACGTTAATGGTAATTGTTTAAATTAATTTTCTGGTTTTTATCACAATGAACTCGTTTTGTTTTATTAATTAATATTAAGTATATAAGTTAGTTAAAAATGGTTATGACATAAATTTTAAAATATTTTTCAACAATTATAATAGTTTTATGACCATAATTGAAGGTTCTAATATAAAATTAAATCTTGTCGTTCTTGATGGCGATACAACAGCACCTCACGAATGGCGTTTCCATTTTTATAATAAATTGGAGAGGAGAAGAGGAGTGAAAATGGATTATTCCATTATAATAATAAAATTAAATTATATATAAGGTAATAGAGTTATTATTATTTTTGGATTAGGGGAAGTTCGGATAGAATAAGAAATGAAAAGAACTTGAAATGAAATTTAATGAAAAGAAAGAGGATTTTACACCTTGAATTTCCCCTCATTGAGAACCTCATTAGGGAAATGGTTTTGGTTTTTGGTTGAGAAAAAAATAATCCTAGACATAGGGGAGGTTCTTAAAAATAGGATTGGGAAAAATTTATACAAGTCTCAAATATAGGAAGGTGTTGTGAAAAGAGGTGGTGGGAGGTGGTATTTATAGTGGAGAGGAGTGTTTTCTTATTAGTGTACATATCTGTTTATTATTTTGGATCATGACTATGAATATTTTTCATTTCCATGAATAAATATAGTAAAAGGATAAGGATTTTTTGAGACTATGGTTCTTATAGAATCCTTACATCAGTAATCAATAAATATTTCTTGTATTTATCATTTGTCGTAAATTATCGTATTTTACTATTCACCAAAAATTTAGTTATTTTTGAAAAATCGCAAAAAAATCACCATAACCATTTCTCAATGTGTAGAATTAAAAAATGAACTTCATTTTATAAAAATAATGTTCTAAATATGAGAAATTTAATTTTTAATTAAAATTATCATTTACTCAAAAAATACAGATTTTAAAATTTTAACCGATTTTATTACACTTTAAAAAATTACCTAATGTCTCATAAAATTATCATAAAGTCATAAGAGAATAAAATATTAAATTATGAATAAATTTTATGCAAATTAATTTTCTTTTAAATTATAAAATTAATCATAAAATATTAATTAATTATTTATGACTTACAAAAATTTCAGCACTTAATTAATAATTTTTACTACATTTATTTACTTATACTATGATATAATTATATCAAAATTTAATTTATAAAATGCATAAATTTTATTAATACATTCATGGGTGAGGTTAATATTCATTTAGTAATTATAGTCTTCAAAAGGTTTATATTACTATTCCAAAGGGCATGTTACAATTTCATTGGTGTAATTATTTAACTTCTAGAAATACTTCTTAATTAATTATTTTTTCATTTAAAAAGTTTTAATTAGGTTATAAATGAGATTTTATGTGGTTTATACTATATGAAACAATTATAAGAATGGAATTTCCATTGATGATTTTTTGGCTCATTATAGTGTGTGACTTTTATCAAGGATGAAACATAGATATGTAATTTATGATCATGCATGAAATATGTTTCTAAAATGATAATGTTAAACATATCATAAACATACACTCAAAACATAATTGCACACACAATAACTTGATCACTGGTACTCAGTGAGTCGAGATAAGTGGGAGAAACCTTTTGGGTTTTTAGACTCACTCCTACTTATGTGAATGGAATGAGTTTTGAGGTATGTGGGTAGAGATTAATGTTTTAGATTAGTTACATGTTTAATAAAGGATTTAGAGATATAGCTGGGGAAGTTCAGTGTATTATAGGTTGATCATTCAATGAGAATAGAACATGCATGATGGAACATATGACATAGTATTTTTATGTTTAAGTTATCATGTTTTATATGTGTAGACCATTGTGATAACTAGTTATTTATTATAAATCTTGATATATTTCATTATATAGATACTCTGTTATATTTAATGAATCATGTATATTATTTATCGTTATATTTTAGACTTTGGGACATCCTCTTGGAAACCTAATTTATATCTATAGGTTTTGGTATATCTTATATATAGATGGGTTTTTCTAGAATTTTCGGAGATTTATCCAACAATATTTTTCATTATATGGTTGGGAATAATCATTCTTTCCTAGTCCTCATTTCTAGTCAACAGTCTATATTATATAGAGATGCATTCCTAAGGTTACATGGAAACCCAATTTAGTTATTGTTCAAGTAGATCGTGTTAATGTATTTACAAAGTGGCATTAAAGTGTGTTTGTTTGGGATATATTCTATTAGAGATCGACATTGGGTATCAGAGAATGGAAATTTGACCCTGAGAATGCCAATCCATCATGGATCTTATTACAAAAGAATTCTACATGAAATTTATTATATCACAAGTAAACAATCCAGGTTGAGTGAGGTTATGTTTTATATATATTCCAAGATGTAAAATACTTGATATTATTCATAATTACTAGCTAAGAGTTAATGAATTTTTTATGTATCATGAATATGTCATGGTTATATCAAGATAAACATGCCTTTGAGTGGTGTTGTTTGACATATTATGCTAACAAGATTTGTTATTAATTAAAAGGAAAAAATGATATATTTGATGTTTTTTAAATATATTATAATGTTAAATAGATTAATTTTGTAAAATGGTGGTGGGGGGGGGAGGGGTTATTTTTGATATAATTATTTAAATTTGGTAGTTCTTTCTATAGGTAAATGACTTTTTAGTGTTTTAACATTTGATAAAACTCATGAATTGGATCAATTCATGTGTAAAACTTTTTTGTATGAAAATTTTGTTTTAAATGTATAGTAATACTTTTAGATTTTAAATGGAATGGGTTTTTAAGGAAAATCTATTTTTTGGAAATTGGATTTTAGGTGGCTACTAAGGGTGCACAATGAGGTTTTATGGGTGTTTCTAGGGAAAAAATGGGATGGATAGTGTTTCATGGGGGTTTTAGAATTGAATAAATTGAAATAAAGTGTTGAATATCTTATGGGAATGCTTGATAAGATAGATAATGAAGCCTATATAAGTGTGTGTGGAGTTTATATCTTGATAGATAGAAGTGAATTAGTGGTGTTCTGAATGACTTCTAGAAAATATGATTTTGTATAGAATTTGAAATACATATAATTCATGTTCAGTGTATGATCCATTCTCCAATAATGTTTGAGTCATACAAAAAAAGTATGTTCCATCCAATATTGAATATCGAAACATGGAATAGTTTGGGAACCTATATATGAGTCATTAACTTTGGGTATGATTCATCAGGGGATAATTATTTTTGTATAAGACATCTATGTGTGAGTCACTTTTTTACCATTCAATAGAGTTATATACAAGTTATCCTAAAAGTGTGTATGAGTTATCTAAAATTTATATGATTGTATGATTTATTTTTGTGATTTATAGATATATTCAAATAAGGAATTTGATTCGAAATACCAGGAGATTAATGTTATGATACTTTCAATATTTAAATAGAGGTTTCATTCTAATAAATTAAATTATTCATCAAACATTCTTAAATTATAAAAATATAATGATTGTGAACATTATTAAGATTCAATATTAAGTACTAGGAATAATTTTCAATGATATTTGAATGAATTAAATATCCCATTTCAAGGGAAGAAGAAGAGGAAAGAAGCTATAGTATGAATGATCGTTAATTGGGATACATGGAATACATAAAATATTATATCCTTGATAATTCAATCAAGCTTGAATTATTAAGATAAAGGATTTGTGGAGATCACTAAAAGGGGATAATAATAGGTTAATAATGATTAAGAAATTTAAAAAATGTAATCTATTACACCTAGAAATATTACATTAGTTAGAATAATATTTAAATATATAAGAGTTTCTTGGGTTTCTATATTTTATATGGAATGATATTCTATAAAAAAACTAAATGATGTAGATAAAATAAGGTGTCAATTTTGAGAATTTTGTACCAAAATGTGAGTGTGTTTTAAACACGTAATATAATAGTTGTGTGTGAACCTAGTTTTGGGCTACAGGTTGTTTTGTGAAATATTTATTTTTCAAATATAGGAAGAATATTGTATCATTTGAGGAATAAATATTTTACTCTACTCTAAAAAAAATATTATGTTAGATGTTATGGAAATAAAATAATTTCATATCTTATACCTTTTAATGATCATATTCGTCCAAAGTCTTGGAATAAAGAATATATGGAGATATTCTCTATATAAAATGTAATAGTTATCACTTTTACAATATTTACAAGAGAACATATGATACACTAAAAAGAAGAGAGGTAAAAATATCTTCCTGTATATATCCCTTCAAATTGGATAATAAGAATAGACGGTTACCTAATAGAAAAGTATATAAAGGATAAGAAAGGGAATTTCTACAATATAATAAAAAAGAATACATTTTCTACATAACACTATAAGTGAGATGTTATACCATCATGTTGGAATAAATAGGGCTTTTAATTTTCACTAAAAGATAAGAAATAGTGGTTAACACCGTATTATATTTTGAAAAACCAATACATTAAAGGAGGATAAAACTATACCATCCAGAAGATCAGATTTCTAGTATAAGAAGATGGAGATTAATTTGTGAACTAAAATGTATTCTAGTCACTTCATGTGACGAAAGATGTTTTATTCATTGTATGGTAGTTAAAGACGTATTCACAGGTTTATATTTGTGAGGTATTATCTTCTGAAGATAGAGAAAGGGTTTTCATAATAGTGAAGGATTTCAAAGACTATCAGGGAAGGGGCCTCTATGAGAGTATTAAAGGACTATCTATATATATGTGGGGATTCAGATATCTATATACATTTTTATAATGTTTAAGGGACATAAATACCCTTCAAATATAGATTTATCTTCCTCAGAGAAGTTCCCAAGGGGGTAAGAAGGGTCATGAGATTTGGGTGTTAGTGAGAAAACCCAATTTTTTATAGTAATTAAACCAAAGGGTGGAGTGACCAAGACCTTTTATATCAACCAAACTAGTAAATAGTGAGTTTTTTTATATAGTAACACTACAAGTTTCCTAATCCTTGGATATAGCCCAGTATGACTGAACCATTTAAAATCCACATGTCTCTTGCAAATTTACTTTACTGATTTAACTTGTGGTATTTTTATTTGGTTGTGAGTAAATAAATTGAGTGTTCAGTTAAACATTGTTTGTACCTAATTTAGAATAACAACCAAATAGATGAATAAGTAAATATGTCAAAAAGGGTTTATATTGATTTCTCTTGGATTCGATACCCCCCTCTCAGGGTTCCTTATTGACTTAAAATGTAATATTAAAGACTAAATTCTATCTCTTCGATTTCAATTGAAGAATAAATTTTTAGAGTTATTTATCAAATAAAGTCAAATTTTGATATAATATTTTTCAATAATAATTTTTTTACTGGTGGTAGAAGTAGTTCATTACATACATAGAGTTGTGTATGGAAGTCCTTTAGGATGTTGTGAAAGATGGAATTATTCTATTAATCCAACATGGAGTTACAATTAAAATAGAACAAATAAATTTGAAATATGATTATTCTATCAATAAAGAATTAAAGTGTGATTTAAAATAAGAAATTTTCAACAAGGTGACTCATAAAAATATATATAGGGATATTTGGAAAAACCTAGAAGAGTTATATACCTATGATTTTGTAAAGACCTGTAAATTTCAAGGAAATTTTTTTCTTAATTTTCTTTGGAATTTTACAAGAACGCAGTTTCTGATGGCACCTGATTCCGAGGCCCGGTGTGCCTGGAATCATTTTCCGAAGTTTGGCTCGGGTACGTTCAATGAACGAATGAGCGGGTTTTTCTAACTTTTGAACCGGTGCTCGGAATCAAATTTCGAGGGCACCGATGGAATCGCAGCGCCAGTATTTGCTTAGAAACGCCTTTTTCGGAGTTGCATTTCCTTGGGTGTGGTTTTTAATTTTTTGGGTTAACTGAAGAAAATAAAATAAAGTGGTGCGACAACTTTATTTTATTTCACTTAAAACCACTTAAAAGCCACTTAAATCCACTTGAACTAAGTTGAAGCGGATAGGGTGAAATCCAAAATATCCTACCCTCTTGGTATGATATTTGTGAGGTGGGGCTCGCATGAGCCCCACCGTTTCTTTTCCTCTAAGAAACGCACCCGCGAAAACTCCTCATTAATGAAAGTCAAGTGGGGCATTTTATAAAACTCTTAACGCTCCTATTAAATGGACGGTTAAGTCGTTACCATTAATTCACCGAATTAATGGTTCGTTTCTTAACATGTTTTCAAACTGTTGGAATAAAAATAAAATAAGACCAACACCTTTTCTTTTTGTTGACGGGTTGATTGTTGAGAGGATTTGGAGAATATGTACCTTCATCCTCCTTCGCGAAGAACGCGAACAACACGATGAACGCGAAGAACGCGAAGAACGAGAAGAACACCAAACCCTCAGAGATCGACGACGTGACGCCGTGTTCTGCGACGCCGACGATTCTCCTTTCGCGAAGCTTCATCCGCGATGTTCTTCCCCACAACAATCTTTGATCATCAACAGCTTGAGGTAGGATATTACAGATCTTTTAAATTTCCATTGTGGATTTTATCCTTAACAGGGATTTAATTCGTGAAATTAAATCTGTGTGTTTTCATTAACCCTCAGAGATCGTTGAAGCGACGCCCTTCCACGATGACGCGATGCCCTTCCGTGACACGACGATCCTCTTCTTCCGCGACGGTCAATTCCATGAAGAACTCTCGTCCGACGACATCTACGAGGTAGGGGTTTTATTTGAAAATAATATTTATTCCCATGGTGTTTCTTCTAAACAAAGAACCCGGATCATGGTTCAATTTTGATTTATTAAAATTGTGCCTTGTTATGTTTTTCATGTGTTGATTGTTATTCCCAATTGTTATCACCTAACGCGGAGTGTGTGGGCCAAACAAACATGGCCCGACAACCCTCCGCAATTTTTTGTTGATGCGCGGATTGGAGGGCGACGAAAAATGGGTCCGCAAGTTAATTTTGAAGGCTTTGTAGTGAAGAATGAGTCCCGGGACAAGCACTGGAGAAGACCGCGCACAAATCGGATCACTGGAGCGTGTCCAGTGGTCCGCGGAAGCCCCCGCCGGCGCGCCCCTCCGGCGGCCGGCAGCAGCCGGCCTCCATGATGCGGCGGCGCCCGGCGTGCTGCCGGAAAGACTCGCCGCAGCTGAAGCCATGGCGGCGTTGGCCGGTCCCGCGGCCGCGGAGAAGGGACGCGGCTTAAGCCGCGTCCGGGTGTCACGGAGCGGCCCCCGTGCGGGGGGGGGGGGGGGGGCGGCTGTTTTACGCAGCGTCCGGCCAGCCCCAGCACGCCGGCCGAGCCAGCCGACCGGACCGCGGGACCGGGCCGTGCCCAGCAGGGCCGGGCCGGGCCGGCCGGGTCGGTCTGGGCCCAGATCCCCCTCGTTTCCGGACCTTTTCGGTCTTTTGATCATAATGTGAGCTACGGGCCTCCGAAGGACGGGATTTCAGAGGTGATGCGATCCTTGGATCGATACGGTCGTTTTGGTATATCACACCTAGGGTTTCGGAATACTTTGGGTTCGACCGGGTTGGTTCGTACACGAAACCAACCGGGCCCTCGGAGCGGAAACACTCATAACTTGAGCTCCGGATGTCCGATTGACGTGTCGTCGGCTTTGTTGAATTCCTCTAAGAGAGAAGGATCTTTTGGCTTACTCTGCCCAAGGTTTGAATGCAGATGGAGTATGGTCGGGTTGGTTTTGCCTTAAAAAACCAACCGGCCCCTGGAACGAAAAATCCAATAACTCTCAGACTGGGCGTCCGATTGACGCGCCATCTGCGACGTTGAGTTCCTGTTGACGATAAAAAACTTTCGGATACATCAACTCTGGACTATGTGTCAGTTGATGTATCAGCCTCTCGGCTTGTGGAGCGGACCCTCCCGAACGAGCTTGCTGTGGGTGGGAACCCTAGAGCTGGTTGCGACGACGATGACGACTGTGCAGAGATCCTCAGTGGATTCGACGACTACTGTGCAGAGATCCTCAGTGGATTCGACGACGACTACAACACTCAGTGATCCTTTGTGGGTCAGTGCTACTGATCCTGTGTGGGTCCGATCCTGTGTGGGTCAGCGCTCAGCGGTCCTATGTGGGCCAGCGCCTACAGATCCTGTGTGGGTCCAATCCTGTGTGGGTCTTTGCGGGGGTTAGTTACCTATCGATCCTTTGTGGGTCATATCCTTTGTGGGTCATTGCGGGGGTTAGTTACATATCGATACTTTGTGGTTCGGATCATTTGTGGGTCATTACGGGGGTTAGTTACCTATCGATCTTGTGTGGGTCAGATCCTTTGTGGGTCATTACGGGGGTCAGTACCTATCGATCCTTTGTGGGTCTGACGGCTTAGATGAATCAGTGGAGATATCTGATCATCTCTATCATCATTCAAGATGTATACATGTGTGAGATGAATCCTATTTTACTTTCCTATGTGGATTGTGTTGTGCTATCCTGTGTGGATTTACGTTTTTCTTTCCTGTGTGGACTAGGTTGTACTTGGGTTCGGATGTTGGAGCCGAACTAGAATTGATGACTTAGGTATATGTATGGGAATATACCTAAGCAGTGTCGGATGTTACTTTGTGATTGTATCTTTCCTTTGTTGATTATCCATTGTGGATTCTGAGAGACCTTCGGGGGTCTCGTGGTCCCTACTGAGTAGATTATACTCACCCCTGCACGGACTATGCCCGCACTACGTTGTGTTGGTTGCAGACGACAGACAACGATGATCGTGGTTGAGGCTTGCAGAGCGGGACGGTACCTGGAGGTGGACCACTGGGCGGGACGTACTCGGAGCGGTCGGTTGGACCCAAGGAGCAGTGGAGGCTATCTGTACCCACCCATCAGGTGGGATTTCCCGAGGATAGCTCATCATTGCGGCTTTACTTTTCAGTTGATGTTTTCCCTTTCCAGTTGTACTTTACTTTCAGTTTGGGTTTTTATACTGGACCACTTACTTTTCCGCACTTACTGTTGTACCAGTTTTTACATAGTGTTTACTTTTGTTGGCTTGCTCTGTGGTGTTTGTGGTTTACTTTAGAAATTCAATGCCTTCCCTTTTACCAGGATTTACGCCTTGGTGCTAGTCGTCAGCCCCTGGCCTATGGATGGCGGGCTTGGGGTAGTCACGACACGGGCCCTGAGGATGGGTCATGACAAATTGGTATCAGAGGAGTTTGGTTCTACTGCAGAACATGGGACTCTGATCTTTTCCTATGTGAAGAAATAGTGTTTAGCATAATGGGTGTGGTTATTAATCTAGGGAGTCCAGTGTTAGTGCGGCTGCCGACGTATCCGTACACCAGGACCCTGACTTCTGATTTCTGACTTAATGCATGAAAACATTGATTGCGTGTGTGTTTCATGTTTTCTTTGTGATTACTTTGTGTCAAGTCACCAGGTATACTGTTCTAACAGTGGAGCATCTGTTTCCTTTTCAGGATGGCCCCACGACGGTAGCCATCTAGGGTTCCAAGAGTTAAGCGTGACGACAGCCCGCCGAGCAACGAGGCCTCGGTACAGGGCCCTTTGACAGCTGAGGCACCGACGGTACCTCTACCCACCGAGCCACCGATGCTTCCATCCCCAGCCGCTGATGATGCACGTCGCTTTAGTGCACTGCATGAGTTACAGCGCCAGTGACCGCCCAGGTTCCGCGGGGAGACGGACCCCCAGTCAGCCGAGGACTGGCTGGAGGCAGTTGTACAAGTTATCCGGTTAGTGAGGACACCAGCAGACCTCATGGTGATCCTCGCAGCGAGCCTACTGCATGCGGCAGCGGGACGATGGTGGAGCTTGATGCTCCAGGTGCACGATGAGGCATCTCTTCTCTGGATGGACTTTGAGAGCCTCTTCCTCTCAGAATTCGTCCCAGCCACCCTCCGTGCGGTCCGCATCCAGGAGCTTCTTCAGCTGCAGCAGGGCAGCTTGACGGTCGCCCAGTACTCGGCGAGATTTATCGATCTCTCGCGCTACTCTAAAGACATGGTATGGGACCAATTCTTCCAAGCCCGAACCTTTGAGTAGGGATTGAGACACGAGATTAGGGCATCGCTGATCTCGCTCAGCATTCTGACTCAGGCAGGAGTACTGGAGCGAGCCCTTTTGATCGAGAGCTTTCTTGCTGATCTTTCATCAGCAGCAAGACCTACCGTGGGGGGGCACGTAGTAGAGTATTCTGCGGTAGGCAGTCGACGGATGACTCAGGGGTCCAGGCAGACTAGACCCTCATTCAGACGACCTCTAGACACTGGCTCAGTAGTGCGGGGTACACAGCGTGGAGCCAGTCTTTCGAGAGGCAGGCAGCGCTACACATACGGCAGGCAGGGCCCCATGGCTCGTGACTGCCCGACCCGTCGTGCCGAGGAGCAGCAGACCGTTGAGGGTCCACCCAGGCAGAGGCATAGGGTCGACTGTGGCGGTCCACATGGAGTAGGCGGACGAGGCAGAGGAGCTGGCCGAGCAGCAGGTGGTGGGCAATGCTTTGAGGCTCTACCACCACCACCACCAGGAGGTCCACCCCGGACATAGGGAGCTGGCGGGCAGAGACTGGCACAGCTCCAGGAAGTGGAGGCCTACGACCATGGCGCGCCCGAGATGATTCGAGGTACGATCTGTGTCTATTCCACCCTTGCTGCAGTTCTTATAGACACAGGAGCGAGTCACTCTTTCATAGCCGCTACCCTTGTTCGGAGCTCTGAGATTCCGACAGAGCCGTTGGATCGATCCTTACGGCTAGAGACTCCTACGGGAGTAGACTCGACGATTACACACTGGTGCTGGCAGTGTGAGCTTACTCTAGGAGGCGAGAGCTTCAGCTGGGATCTTCTTGTAGTGGCGTCGAGGCCTTAAGACGTCATCTTGGGCATGGATTGGTTATCTGCAATCCATGCCCAGATTGACTACATTAGGCGCAAGGTGCGATGTGTACGCACCGACGGGAGTAGGTTCACCTTCACCGGCAAGAAGAGAGCCTTTACAACACATGATGGACTTCAGCAGAAGAGAGGACAGCTCATCACTCATCATTTGGCTAGCCTCATCCTAGGAGCAGTTGATGTGCGGAGTCCTAGTTTCCTGGAGTGGTGGATCAGTATGCGGACGTCTTTCCCGACGACATTCCAGGACTACCTCCTCGCAGAGAGGTAGACTTTTATATTGACCTGTACCCCAGTACAACCCTGATATCAACTCCAGCGTATCGGATGGCCCCCGCTGAGCTTCGAGAGCTACGAGTACAGTTGGAGGACTTGCAGGGCAAAGGATTCATCCGACCCAGTGTTTCACCCTGGGCTTCCCCGATATTGTTCGCCAAGAAGGCGGGTGGGAGCTTGCGACTTTGTGTCGACTATCGTCGCCTGAACCAGATGATATTGATGAACAAATATCCGCTACTGAAGATTGATGACCTCTTCGATCAGCTCAAGGGAGAATGGTGGTTCTCGAAGATAGACCTCCGGTCAGGATATCATCAGCTCAGAGTTTGGGACGAGGATGTGCAGAAGACGGCCTTCAGTTGTCGGTGTGGCCACTATGAGTTCTTGGTTATGCCTTTCGGCGTACCCAATGCTCCGACAGTGTTCATGGGCCTCATGAACAGGATATTTCAGCCATACCTCGATCGATTTGTCGTGGTCTTCATCGACGGCATTTTGATTTACTCGACGACGGAGGAGGAGCACGCCTACCACTTGCGAGTTTTACTGGACACACTCCGAGAGCACAATCTTTATGGCAAGATCTCGAAGTTTCAGTTCTGGATATGTGAGGTCCACTTCTTGGGACACGTCATCTCTGAGGCGGGAGTTGCAGTGGATCCTGTGAAGATCGAGGCAGTGCTAGCTTGGGATCCACCCAGGAGCGTGAGGGAGGTACAGAGTTTCTTGGGAATAGCCGGATACTATCGAAGACTTGTGCTAGACTTCTACAGAGTTGTAGCACCACTCTAAGCTTTGACAAAGAAGGGGAAACCCTTTGTGTGGTCAAGCAGATGTCAGCAGAGCTTCCAGGAGCTGAGGCAGAGATTGACCAGCGCACCTATCTTGAGGTTGTCGGAGGAGGGGATAGGGTATGTAGTCTACTGCGATGCATCAAGAACCGGACTCGGATGTGTCCTGATGCAGGAGCGGGCAGTGATCGCCTATGGGTCATGTCAGTTGAGGCCGCATGAGCAGAACTACGCTACCCATGACCCGGAGTTAGCATCAGTGGTCTTCTCTCTGAAGACATGGCGACATTATCTGATGGGCGAGCGCTTTACAGTCTTTTCTGCCCATCAGAGTCTCAGGTAAATCTTCTCTCAGAAGGACTTGAACCTGAGATAGCGGCGATGCCTCAAGTTCTTCCAGGAATATGACTTTGAGATAGTCTATACTCCTGGGAATGGGAACGTGGTAGCCGATGTCCTCATTAGGAGGACGGGCATTCAGCTACTTGAGGAGGTGAAAGAGCAGCTAGCCGCTTTGCGGATATCCTTCGTGGATAGAGATGGAGCAGCCTTCCTTCAGTCTCTCAAAGTCACCCCTCCACTACTACAACGGGTCAGAGAGGCACGGCGTGGGGACGTTGACTGTGAGACGTGGCATGCACAGATATCCTCAGGATAGGCACTTGATGGTTTCTCCTTTGGAGCAGAGCACGACATCCTTTTCAGAGGACGTACCTTGGTACCAGTTTCATTAAAGGAGGAGGTGCTGAGAGAGTTTCACACTTCTCCCTTGGTGGTACATCCTGGAGTGGCGAATATGTACCAGGATCTCAGACGACAGCACTGGTGGCTGGGCATGAAGAAGGTTGTGGCAGAGTTCGTTTCTCGATGCCTCAACTGCCAGCAGGTGAAGGCAGAGCACCAGGTACCATCATGCTTGGTACAACCCTTGGAGTTCCCGGAGTGGAAGTGGGATGGGATATCTATGGACTTCGTGACTGGACTTCCGCGCACTTCCAGAGGTCACGACTCCATTTGGGTGATTGTCGACCGACTCACCACGTCGGCTCACTTCTTACCCATCAGGGAGCAGGGCTTAGTGGAGAGATTGGGATGTCTCTATGTTCAGGAGATTGTATGACTTCACGGTGTGCCATCATCTACCGTCTCCGATCGAGATGCTCAAATTATTTCCCGGCTTTGGAAGGGGTTGCAGGAGGCCTTCGGGACGCAGTTACGTCTGAGCAATGCCTTTCACCCTCAGATGGATGGTCAGACGGAGAGGACCATTCAGACTCTCGAGGACATGCTCCGCGCATGTGTCCTCGACTTTGGTCGCATCTGGGAGGACCACCTACCCTTGGTGGAGTTTGCATACAACAACAGTTACCACTCCACCATCGGGATGGCACCATACGAGGTGTTGTACTGTAGACCTTGCAAATCTCCTTTGTGCTGGACAAACCCTGGGGAGTCAGCACTTGTGGGACCAGAGATGGTCCGGGCCACGACAGAGAAGGTCCAGGTCATCCAAGAGCGGATGAGGATAGATCAGATCCGGCAGAAGTCTTATGCTGACAGGAGGCAAAGGCCACTAGAGTTCGAGGATGGAGACCACGTCTTCTTGCGTGTCTCACCTCGAAGTGGACTACAGAGATTTGGCCGAGGTGGAAAGTTTTCTGCACGCTTCATCGGACCATTCCAGGTCCTCAGCAGGATTGGCGATGTGGCTTATCGCCTGGCTCTACCACCTCAGTTGCACCGGGTGCACGACGTCTTCTGCGTATCTCAGCTGAGGAGATACGTGCATGACCCAACACACATCATTGACCATGGGGAGCTAGACATTGATGATGGGGCGACTTTTACGGAGGTCCCGGTGGAGATCGGGGATCGACAGGAGTAGGTCCTACGTGGACGGTTGATTCCTCTAGTGTGCGGCAGATGGTAGCATGGGAACCTCCAGAAGAGCACCTGGGAGAGGGAGGCTCAGATGCGTGCTCAGTACACACATTTGTTTCCCTAGTTTATGATGTATCTTTACGGGGACGTAAAGCCCTGAGATGGGAGTGATGTAAATACCTGTAAATTTAAAGGAAATTTTTTTCTTAATTTTTTTTGGAATTTTACAAGAACGCAGTTTCTGACGGCACCTGATTTCGAGGCCCAGTGTGCCGGAAATCATTTTCCGAAGTTTGGCTCGGGTACGTTCAGTGAATGAACGCGCAGGTTTTTCTAACTATTGAACCGGTGCTCGGAATCAAATTCCTAGGGCACTGATGGAATCGCAGCGCCGGTATTTTCTTATAAAAGACTTTTCCGGACTTGCGTTTTCTCGGGTGTGATTTTTAATTTTTTGGGTTAAGTGAAGAAAATAAAATAAAGTGGTGCGACAACTTTATTTTATTTCACTTAAATCCACTTAAAATCCACTTAAAGCCACATGAACTAAGGTGAAGCGGATAGGGTTCGATCCAAAATATCCTACCCTCCTGGTAGGATATTTATGAGGTGGGGCCCGCACGAGCCCCACCATTTCTTTTCCTCTAAGAAACGCACCCGCGAAAACTCCTCATTAATGAAAGTCAACTAGTGCGTTTTCTAAAACTCTAAACGCTCCTATTAAATGGACGGTTCAGTTGTTAACATTAATTCACCGAATTAATGGTTCGTTTCTTAACATGTTCTCAAACTATTGGCATAATAACAAAATAAGACCAACACCTTTTCTTTTTATTGACGGGTTGATTGTTGAGAGGATTTGAAGAATCTCTACCATTATCCTCCTTCCTGAAGAACGCGAAGAACGCGAAGAACGCGAAGAACATGAAGATTGCAAATAATGTGAAGAACGCCAAACCCTCTAAGATCGATAACGTGACGCCGTGTTTTATGACGCCGACAATTCTCCTTTCACGACGCTTCTTCCCCGACGTTCTTCCCTGTAACAATCTCCGATCATCAACAGCTTGAGGTAGGAGATTACGGATCTTTTAAATTTCCTTTGTGGATTTTATCCTTAACATGGATTTAATTCGTGAAATTAAATCCGTGTGTTTTCTTTAACCCTAGGAGATCGTCGAAGCGACGCCCTTCCGCGACGACGCGACTTCCTTCCGCGACGCAACAATCCTCTTCTTCCGCGACGGTCAATTCTGCGAAGAACTCTCGTCCATCGACAGCTACGAGGTAGGGGTTTTATTTGAGAATAATATTTATTCCCATGGTTGTTTCTTCTAAACAATGAACCCGGATCAATGTTCAATTTTAATTTATTAAAATTGTGCCTTGTTATGTTTTTCATGTGTTGATTGTTATTCCCAATTGTTATCACCTAACGCGGAGGGTGCGGGCCAAACAAACATGGCCCGACAACCCTCCGCAGTTTTTCATTGACGCGCGGATTGGCGGGCAATGAAAAACAGGGCCGAAAGTTAATTTTTAAGGCTTTGCAGTGAAGAACGAGTCCCGGGACGAGCACTAGTGAAGACCGCACGCAAATTGGACCACCGGAGCGCATCCGGTGGTCCGCGGAAGCCCCCACCGGCGCGCCGCAGGGAAGACCCGCCGCGGCTGAAGCCGCGGCGGCGCTGGCCGGTCTCGTGGCTGCGCGGGACCACGGAGAAGGGACGCGGCTTAAGCCCCGTCTGGGTGTCACAGAGCGGCCCCCGCGCGGGGGGGGGGGGGGGGGGGGGGGGATGGCTTGCGCAGCGCCTGGGCAGCGCCAGGGCGCCGGCCGAGCCGGCCAGCTAGACCGCCGGACCGGGCAGGGTCGCGCTGGCCGGGTTGGACCCAGACCCAGGTCAGGTCGACCCGTTCGGGCCGACCCAGGGGGGTTGGGCCGGGTCGGTCCGGGCCCAGACCCCCCCCGTTTCCGGAGCTTTTCGGTCTTTTTCTCATAACTTGAGCTAAGGGCCTCCGAATGACGCTCCGTCAGTGGCAATGCGATCCTTGGATCGAGACGGTCGTTTTGGTATATCACACTCAAGGTTTCGAAATACTTTGGGTTTGGCCGGGTTGGTTCGTACATTAAACTAACTGGGCCCTCGGAGCGGAAACGCTCATAACTTGAGCTCCGGACGTCCGATTGACATGCCGTAGGCTTTGTTGAATTCCTCTAAGTGAGACGAATCTTTTGGCTTACTCCGCCCGAGATTTGGACGCAGGTGGAGTACGGTCGGGTTGGTTTTACCTTAAAAAACCAACCTGTCCCCTGGAACGAAAAAGCCAATAACTCTCAGACCAGGTGTCCGATTGACACACCGTCTGTGACGTTGAGTTCCTGTTGACGATAAGGAACTTTTGGATACATCAACTCTGGACTATGTGTCAGTTGATGTATCAGAATCTCGGCTCGTGGAGCGGACCCTCTCGAACGAGCTTGCTGTGTGCGGGAACCCTAGAGCTGGCTGCGACGGCAACGACGACTGTGCAGAGATCCTCAGTGGATTCGACGATGACTGCGCATAGATCCTTAGTGTATTCGACGACGACTACAACACTCAGTGATCCTTTGTGGGTCAGTGCTACCGATCTTGTGTGGGTCCGATCCTATGTGGGTCAGCGCTCAGTGGTCCTGTGTGGGCCAGCGCCTACAGATCCTGTGTGGGTCTGATCCTGTGTGGGTCTTTGTGGGGGTTAGTTACCTATCGATCCTTTGTGGGTCATATCCTTTGTGGGTCATTGTGGGGGTTAGTTACCTATCGATCCTTTGTGGGTCAGATCCTTTGTGGGTCATTGTGGGGGTTAGTTACCTATCAATCATGTGTGGGTCAGATCCTTTGTGGGTCATTGCGGGGGTTAGTACCTATCGATCCTTTGTGGGTCCGATGGATTAGATGAATCAGTGGAGATATCTGATCATCTCTATCGTCATTCAAGAAGTATACCTGTGTGAGCTGAATACTGTTTTACTTTCCTATGTGGATTGTGTTGTGCTATCATGTGTGGATTTATGTTTTCCTTTCCTGTGTGGACTTGGTTGTACTTGGGTTCGGATGTTGGTGCCAAACGAGAATTGATGACTTAGGTATATGTATGGGCATATACCTAAGCGGCGTCGGATGTTACTTCGTGATTGTATATTTCCTTTGTGGATTATCCTTTGTGGATTCTGGGAGACCTTCGGGGGTCTTGGGGTCCCTACTGAGTAGCTTATACTCACCCCTGCACGGGCTATGCCTTCACTACGTTGTGTTGGTTGCAGACGACAGACAGCGCTGATCGTGGTTGAGGCTTGCGGAGAAGGACGGTACCTGGAGGTGGACCACTGGGCGGGATGTACTCAGAGCGGTCGGCTGGACCTGAGGAGTAGTGGAGGGTATCTGTACCCACCCATCAGGTGGGATTTCCAAAGGACAGCTCGGCGTTGCGACTTTACTTTTCATTTGCTATTTTCCCTTTCCAGTTGTACTTTACTTTCCGTTTGGGTATGTATACTGGCCCACTTACTTTTCCGCACTTACTGTTGTACCAGTTTTTACTTAGTGTTTACTTTTTTCTGCTTGCTCTGTCGTGTTTGTGGTTTACTTTACAAAGGCAGTGCCTTCCCTTTTACCGGGATTTACGCCTTGGTGCTAGTCGCCAACCCCTGGCCTATGGAAGGCGGGCTTGGGGTAGTCACGGCACGGGCCCCGAGGATTGGTCGTGACAGATTTAAAATCATATTAAGAATAACTAGTGAAGTTAAATATAAAATAATTCGCCATGTATAATAGCATGAAAAAATCTACAAAAAAAAGAATAAACCTAGGAAGATAAAATAACCAATTAGGGTAACCAATTCTAAATCTATTTTTTTTCTAAATTTAACATTTTTTTGGAGAATGGATTTATATATGTAAAATAATATTCACCCCCAATTATGTAGAGAATAATGGATCCCAATGGTTTCATTTAAACTATATAAAATTTAGAATTTTACGTATTCTCTTGTATCCCACAAGAAGAGATACAAGACTTATAAGTGAAGGTGTATTAATGGGAAGGTATGTTTAAATTTCATAATGAAATTATATAATATTTGGAACTAGAAAATGAAAATATAATAAGAGGGGAGGTGGAAAAAGAGTATTATATATATATATCATAGGTGAAAATATGAAATAATAATGTTATATACCTAAATAAATTTCAAAATAAACTAGAAATAAAATAACCACTAAATATGAGTTGAAGGAAAGAATTATACCACTTAAAACACAATTGGAAGAGACGAAATGGGTTGGCATTGATGCTTCCATAATTATAAAAGAGTGGTTTTCAAATATTGATGAGACATATGAGGAAATTATGGATCTCGGGGAGATGATAAAAACCTTAAATGAAAATATGAACACCCATATCATGAAAGCATCAAAAATTGAAAGGAAAAATTATTAAGAACAACAATCTATTAATGATAAGAATACATTTGATAAATTTGAAAGTAATAAGAAATTCATTGAAAATTTTATTGAAAATTTATATAAGAAGAAGTTTGTTTTTTAAATGATAGTACTTTAGAAGAATTTGGTATATTATGAGCACATTTTTTAAAACCCCAATCAAATATGATGAAAAAAATCATGCTTCATCAACATCCGAACTAAAAAAACAATACATTGTATAAATTCTATGGGATATGTTTAATGATTTCTAATCTTGGTCATTTTGATTGATATTCTAGTGTAAATGGAGCAGTTAAAGTCACAAGGATAACATACACTGTTTTGAAATACAAAGAAAGAGTGTATCCCTGATGGAAGTTTAAAATCCCTTTTGGGAACACCCCTATACCATAATATTTACCACTTTAGGATTCTTCCTTTGTGGTTTTCTTTCAGTAGGTATCACTACCCAATTCACTTAGAAAAGGACTTATTATGGCAGATATAACTCACATTAATTATATATAATCCTTATATTTCTCCCTCAGTCGATATGGAACTCATGGTGTAGGTATCGTGATGCAGAATCATACCTCATTCCACATCACTTGGATTCATGGTGTCGCCTTACTAACCAAACTATAACGCCCAAAAATATTCCATGGGGCTGTTAATCCCCTATAACAAATCTTATAGGGGGTCTACTTTATTTAAATGGGATTAAAAAAAATCTCCCTTAGTGGATGTCTTAAGGATGTGAAGTTGACCCTAGCTCTGATACCACTATTGGGTATCATTCAAGTATACCCCTCCACCAAAAACAATTCTACTTTAGGATTCCTCATACACTATTTTTTGTTTATAATGAATTATTACCCAATACACTATGAAAAGGTCTTAGTATGGGAGAGATAAATCACAAGAATTATATTTCATTCATTTATTTCTCCCAAGATCAAAGTGAGACTCTGAGTGAAAGTACCAAAACATAGAATCATATCCCACACCACAACACCAAGCTTCACAACATAGCCTCATTGGCCACACTGTAATACCCCATAGACAGGTAGTATCCCTATCAGTCCCCTACCCAAAATCATGTAAGGTATGTTCTATTTTTAATTAGGACTAAAATAAATCTAATTAATATAGAAAACATGTTTAATATTTTATAAGACCATTATGTATTTCAATAAAGGGTGCATCGATCACCAAATCAATTCATAATAGAAACCTTGTCAAGAAAAGAAACTAAATCTAGAAACCAAGGATGAAAGCTTCCCCATATATAAAAAATACTGGAACGAAGGATCCACAAAGGAAGGATATGTATAAGGTGTATTTCTTGGTCATCAAAGAAGACTTATGATTATGTAGTCTCACAAAAACAACTTTAAGTAAATAGATGAAGACTAGTGAAATATTACTTCAATGGAAAAAAGAATGATAATGAAGGTAGTGAAAAGGCATAAAAATAAGAAACATGCATAACTGGGATTAGTATCATAATGAAAATGAACCATTAACCATTAATGGAAGTCTTTAATGAGATCATTCAATATGATTTTTTTGAAAGTTGAATCACTCAAAAGGGATCCACATAAAAATCATTGAATAAGGTCACAATTGAGAATGATTAATAAGAAAAAGAGATTAATGAATTATTAAAATTAATTTCCATAAATTTGGAAAAGGGGAGTGTAAATTGTGAGGATTGAGGGTTGGTTCATTAAGATAACAATCTTTATCAAATTATGGATAATGTATGTACCCTTGTTCCATTATAAATAAATTCTACTAACAAGGTTTGGAGTGGTGTCAGTTTTTTAGGGATACATGATCAATGTGGTATATGTGCTCAAAAAGTTTATGTATCTTGAGATAAAAAAAAATCAATTTTCAATAAAGATTGATAATAAAGGTAAAAATTGTAATAAAAAGATCCCATAAGCTAAAATATCAATTCTACATGCCGTGAAGATGATTTTTACTACATCTGAAATATTGATGGATTTGATCCTGATCTGGATAAAATTAGGCACCTTTGGACAGATCTAATGTAATTACATATATAATTTGTAATCTTTATATCTACATGTGATTTCATTCCATGGGGGTAGTGTAATCAACCCACTAAAATGAGATGGGAAAATTGAGAGTGCTAAATCAGTCTTTATATGTTGTAAGGAAAACAACCAGTGGTGGCCAGGGATGTTGTTTAGTAAAAGAGTGGTAAAATACATATCTTATAAAACCAATTTTATCATACTGAATATGATTTATAAAAAAAATACCATGATAGTGAATTAGTTGAATCATTCCACTAAAAGAAGATAACAAATGGGAAGAAACATCATAGATAATCTTTACATTTTTTTATTCATATTAAATAAATTGGTATTAGTTGTTCATGGTTATAAAAAACTAAAATAAACTAAGTATAAGATTTTATTTCCAATAATTTGTGTTCTTCAATTTAAAAAAATACCAATATACATGGTACTGCAATCCAGTAGGAGTTGGTGATAAGTTTTTAAGTGTTGTTAAACTTCATCAGAGATTGAAGAGACCTATGAAGTATGAAAGAACTTGGAATACCAAGTGGTATCATTAATTAATTAGTAACAATATGTCTCAATTTATTTAACAATTGATATTTTTATATCATTAAGTTTTTTATTTAATATTTATTAATTGGTTTTTATGAGTGTGTACTACGAAAAAGGGTGGTTTTATTAGAGTAATTAAAAAATTTAGTAAAAAATGTTTAATATAAATCCATTTAGTTATGTGGATGGATTTTAGGGAGTTATGTTAAACTTGTGTATCATACCCCAATCCCATTCTCAATAAGATTAACAGATTTATTGACACCCCAAAATCTTGGTGATAGTTTCACTCACTATAGTTCTTTGGGTTAGTGAATTTGAAGTTGATAGAGTGTTTTAATTCCTTATAAGATAATATTTTTCATGAAATGGTGAGTATAAATAGAAATTTATATTATTTAGTAAAAAGCACCGAAGGTTAATCATTAATTGGATAGAGATATATTAGAATTAAGTAATCAGATTATAAAAAAGGGAATTTATTTATGTTAATGATGTTCTCCCTATAGAGTAAAAAAATGGGGGGGGGATTTAAAAGTTATAAGGTCGGAATGTATTAAGTTTGTACCATTTTTATTTAATTTCCAATAATGTGGAAAAGATGATACACCATAAATCACTATTTTTTCACTAAGATTCAGTGGAGTTGGTGATGTTTTAGTTAAGATTATATTGTTAATATAATCCAAAAGGTGATATTTTGGAATATCTTGTTGGTTCATGTTGGGTTTTAAGAAAATATATGTTTTAAAATCTGATAATTGGATGTAATTTTTAATAAGACAGGTGTTAAATAAATTTTAAGGAGTATTTAATGAATAAAATGGAAGGAATTTACAATGAAATATATATATGTGAGTGTGGATTTTTTATCTTGATGGATGGAGGTGGATTTTCTGTTAGCTGAATGATTTATATAAAATCTATTGGAGTCAAATATTTGAAATTCAGATCAATCCAATTATATATAAGATTCATTCAATAATAATATATTATTACTTCCGCAATAGTGTATGAGTCATTCACTATATAATATAAAAATATGGAAAAGGAAGGTAAACTATGTATGATTCATTCTAAAACTGTGTTTGAGTAAGGAACCATAATCATATGAGTTGTCAATTATGTATACATGTCATCAATGGATGTGTGTTTGTTTATGAGTCATCAGTGTGGAAGTCATTGTAGAGAAGTCAATTAGAGTTTCATACGAGTAATTCTAGAAGTGATTATGAGTCATTTGGACTGTATACATGTGGTCAATTCCATTATGGATTTCTATGAATAGTCAAATGATGAATTCAGTCTAAAATATGAGAATATTAATATTATCATATTATTGTGATTTAAATAGATGATTGGTTCCCACAAATTAAATGATGCATGAATTGTTCTTAAATGATTCAAATATCCCGATTATTAAATGTTATCTTGATTCAAGATAAATTAAGCAGAATATTTTACAGTTATGTTTCTATGAATGAAATATCCACATGTAATGGAAGAAGAAAAACCGAGAAGCTAAAATATACATGAATGTTAATCTAGTTATGTGGAAGTATTAATGTTTTATCTGCATGATAATACATTAATAATCCATTTATAAATCTATAATATTTATAGAGATAGTGGAAAGTAGTGAAGGATAATCTCTTGATTATTTCCATATGTAAAATAGGGAAATTACTTCACAAAAAATATTAAAGAAGTTGGATCAAGTAATAAATAGTGGAGTGTTTCGCAGGTTTTCATATTTTTAAGGAATGAAATTCCATGAAAAATCCCCCATAGTGTGGAAAACAAAAAATTGGAAATATGGAGATAGGTATAATGAAGGTTGATTGTTTTCTTAAATAAAAATGCTTAATGTTTTTTATTAATCTAGTTTTTAGAAGTATGTGGTGTCCACAAAGTGTTATTTTCTAGATTATTGAAAATGAATGTGCAATGTGAGTAATTTGGAGTTTAATAGAATGTAAATAAAATATTATGGAATTTGTGATGGAAATTAAATATTTCCATATATAGAAACTTTCATGGAATTTATTAGATATAAGGATTGTATGAGATAAGTTATGGATATATTCTTTATTTAAAATATAGTGAATATATCTTACAGAAAAGAGGCAAGAAATCACAGAAGACATAAAAAAGAATAGAGATAAAAAGATATTCATGGTCATATCCATTTGAAGTGAATAAGAGAAGGTTTTTTCCCTATATTAAAGTAAATAAGGGATAAGTGTAAGAATTTATACTACACAAAAATAGGGTAAGACATTTCAGTTACATAACAAGAAGGCTAAGTTGTTCCAAGTTTGTACTTGAATAAAGTGAACGTTCTATTTCTTTCCAAAATAGAATACAAAGAGGTTGTTAGTGTACTATTTTTGAAAAAATTGTATGTAAATGGAGAATAAATATGTATTATATTTAAGATATTATTTCTAGGTGAATAATAATAAGATAGTTTTATAATAGTTAAGATCTTCCAATCACTACACTGGAATGAATAAGTTCACTTCCACATATTGAATTTGAAAGAGGAATCATAAATTCATCCCTAAGAGGTATTATCTTCATCAAAATATATGGATAGTGTTGTTGTGATAATGAAAGTGTTTAAAAAATATACATGAATAAGAATCAATGAGGATATCAATGGAGCATCTATATAGATATGAGGATGAATTTTTCTACATACATGTTTTTTAAGTTGGAGGTACCTGAATGTCCTTAAAGTGAGGATTTATCTTCCCCAAAGTTGTGTGAAAAGAATGTGGAAAGTAAGTAAGAATTGGTTGATGGTGAGCCATCCAAAAAGAAATTTTACTAGAATCGAGACTAGTGGTAGAGTAACCAAGACCTGATACATCCACATAACTAGTGTAGTAGTGGATTTTGGTGCAATGGTACAGTACTAATATCACGATCCTTTGAAATAACCCAATATAGATGAGAAATTTAAAATATATGGCCCCTATTAATAAACAATTTATGACATTCACATAGAGTATTTCAATGAGGTTTTATGTAAATAATAGTAATTAGTTAAAAACAATTAATACCTATGTGGGAACAAGATCCTAATATAGAAATAAGTTAAGAGTGTTATAAAGGTTTAAATCCAAAACACCCTAATAAAACCCCCTATCTGGGTGTATTCAGGACATAATGATTTTTATTAGATCCTAATGGTTCTCTCTCTATGTTCAACCAAATAATTAGTTTTTTAGTTCATGCAAAATTAGTAAATTTTTAGCCAACTTTTTAATGGTATAAAATTACATAGTTTGCAAAAGGAGTTCAAAACATACATGGAGGTATTGAAGGAAGTCCTTGGGGTATTTTTTGGAGAAAAAAATATTCTATTAATCAATTATAGATTTACATTTGAAATAGATAAAATATGTCAATAAATATATTCTTCTATCAAGAAGGTTTCAATATGTGGTTTAAAATAGTAAATTTCAAAAAAGGTGAGTCGTATAATATTCTGCCGAGATATTTGAAAAAACCTCACGGAGATATAATCCAAATAATAAAAAACTGGTCAAGAATAACCAGTGAATAAAAATATTTAACAATTCCTCATGTATAAATTTAATATAATTAGGATGAATTAATAGAAGAATCCGAAGACGATAAACTCCCTAATTTGGGTAAGAAATTAAGAATCTATTATTTTATCAGAATCTAACATTTTTTGAAGAATGCATAATAATATATAAAATCATATTCACCGATGGATTTGGAAATAATCATGGATTTAAATGGTCACAAAGTAATGGAATAAAATTTCTAATTTTATGTATGCTTTTATAGCACACATGGATATATCAAAGACTTATAAGTGATTATTGATTAATGTAATGTCATATATAAAGTTCACGATGCATTTATAGAATATATGGACCATAAAAATAAAATTATAATAAAATAATAGGTTTCATTGATGATTTATATAAATAAGATGTGTGAAAAAATGAAAGAATGTTGTAATCTACTTGAATAAATGCCCCATGAAATTATAAATAACATGAATAATAAAAACTTTTATTGGTAATCATGTTTTGAAACCAAAATTCCACATGATAAAGGAAATCATGTTGCATTAATAACCTATGAAAAAATAAACAACAAACTGAATGAATTCTATGGGAAATGTTATTCTTTTTTTAATCATAGTCCTTAAGAAATAAATTATATCATGAATGGAGTAGGGAGAGTCACATGTAAAATCCCCACTCTTGTGAAATGAAAGGAAAGAGTGTAACTGAGAAGGAATCATGTTTTGATGCAATAGGTGTTTACTATTTTAGAGGATAATTGTAGAGATCAAAAAAGGGATCCTCAAGAACCAAAATTATTTCACTTATTATATACCTATGAGAAATAAATAAAAAATATATCCAAAGAAAGGATGACATCTCCCACGCTATGAAAAATATTTATAATAAGGATCCACTAAGGAATGATAATTACATGGTGGATTTCATGGATATCAAAGAAGTGGTATGCCTAAGTGGACTCATAAAGACCATTATATGAAAATATATTAATAATAGAGGAAGATTATTCCAATGTAAAATGAATAATGATAAAAAGGTAGTGGTAAGGAATAAAAATAATAATTATACACAAGTGGGATTGGTCTTATAATAAAAATGAAACATATACCAATAATAAAAGAGTATAAGATGATTTGTCAAGAATAATTTTGTGTTTGTGTCATCTCGCAAATGAGAGACGCCTTTAAATAATTAAACGGGGTCACCATTGAGAATGATCATAAAAAAAATGTGGTTAATAAAGTATTGGAGTAAATTTACCTAAATATTAAGAATGGGAAAATAAAGTGTAAAGATAATTTTTTAGTTCAATAAGACCAACCCTATTTATCAACTTGAGGAAATTTGAAGGTACACCTCTCCAATTGTACTTAAATGTTACAAAATATGTTTTGAGAGGTGAAGCATTATGAGGGAAACATGATACATATGATAGATTATATCACAAATAAAAAGTTTTAGAGTTGATGTTTTTGTCTTCAAGAAAAATAAATAAATTTAACTAGTGGAATCAGAAGAACCTAGAATCTAAAATATGAATCTTTCATGAAGTTAAGAAGTTATTTACTGATTATGACATCAGAATGGATTTGAGCATGATCTGGATGAAATATACTTCCTTTGGTCAGAAATATTTTAATTACTAATATCATTCTAAAATTATAAATCTATAGGTTATTTCAGGCCATGGGGTAGCATAATCAACTCAATAAAAGGAGGAGGATAGATTGAGAGAGCTAAATCTATCTTCATATGTTATAATAATAAAATCCATTGGTGGATATGCCAGATTTGTGTAAAAAGAGATGTTAAATTCATATCTGAGACAACAAATGGTGTCATGATGAATATAAGTTATAATAAGTGACATTAGGAAAGGAAATTAGGGGAATAAACCCACTAAAAGAAGAGAATATATGAGAAGTATAAACATAGTTGATCTTAAAATGTTTTAGTTCATATTCTAATAATTGATATCAACTATTCATAGTTATAAGATAATAAAAGTTTCTAAATAGGAGGTGATATTCAAAAATATTGGTGTGCATCAATTGAATAAAATATCAATATACATGGGGGTATGATTTGGGGGGGGGGGTGATAAAATTTTAATGTTTTTTATCCTCATCAAAGACTGAAGAGACCAGTAATGTATTGACAAACATAGAATATGAAACAGTATAACCAGTTAATCAGTGAAATATGATGTCAATTGATTTTAAAAGTGGTATGTTTCTCTCACTTGGTGTTTTTTACTAATTTTATAGTGATTTGGTTTGATAATCTATTGATATTACATGTTGTTTTTTTGTAGAAAATTAAAGGATTGTAGTTGAAACTATTTGACGGAAATGCATTGGGTGGCATAGATATATTTGAGGGATTAAAATTAAACTCATCTTTCTTAAACATATCTCAGTCTTATATGGATTATATGATTTTTTACCACCCAATTTTTACATGGTAGATTAACTCACTAGATTTATTTGGGTTAATTAAACGAATGTTTAAAAAGTGCTTTAAAAATTTCTTGGAAGAGTTCTTTTATTGAATGGGATATCCCAACTAGAAATTTGTATTTGATGGTAAAGTGATTCAAAGTTAAATCATCAATTGGAAAGATCAAAATTACAATGAAGAAATTTTGTTATTTATAATGGGGGAGTTTTCAAGTTAATGTTGTTCTCCTCCTGGAGTACAAAAAGGGGGAGAATGTTTGAATGTTATAAGGCAAGACTATATTATAAGTTCCCCTATAAAATTAATTGATAATAATGGGAGAAGATAATCCATCTTAAATACTTATTTTTATTGAATATAAAATATATTTGGTGAAGTTAATGTAAGGTTTGGTGTCCTGAGAACCAACTGTTTTATACTTTGATTACATGAATGTTCACTTATTATATATTGTTCATTGTTCTGCATGACTATAATATAATAATGTCCTGGAATATTTGTTTTATTGATTAGGTCTTGGCAGATCCAGTGCTATAATGAGAACCTTGAAATTCTATAACAATATTCTTAAATAAAGTTCTACGGTTGGATGACATACTATGACAGAACACATAGTATACAGCCCGTCATGTGTGAGTACTCGTAAGAAGACGAGACTCTCTCTCCTGAATTTCGCACTTGGTAATCTCCAAGATGGGAGATTATGAGAATAGACCTGCCAGTATAAATTCCACATATCTTAGTGTCATTAAACATTTCTATCTATGAGCATGTGTAATGGTCCTTAGACTAGAAGATTATCATTAACTCATGTCATGACTCACACACTTAGATTTACTGACAAAAACCATCACTCAAATAGTTCGAAGGAAGTAGGGTACATTGGGTGCGTCACGAGTGACATGTTGTTAATGGATAAGTCGAGGAAGGATTTGTCTCTTCCATTTATGGAATTTGATATCTCGACCCATTGATTAAAATAGAACTGTCACATTAAATTTCATGGCCATGGTGTAAAAGAAGAATTTATTTCAAGAAGTCAAAGAACGACAGATCAAGAATATAGGTTTAGGACACTACCATGAAACCTGCTTGATGAGATATCGAGACAAAGGGATTAAATTCCACAGTAAGAATTTTATGAGGTGATACGTCAATGCAGCATCAACTTCTTTCTCTTGGGTGCTTTGACCTGTTGCTAGACAATAATCTTGGACTTTAGGAAAGCTCGACTAATGCCAATGAGAAAGAGGCCTAGAGGGTCACACAATAAGTGTATTCAAGTATCTCAAGTAGAATAAAGATTATTCCCATACGTGGTTTAATAATTATTCAAGGAAGCTTAAATCATTTTAATGATGGAGGAAGAATGAAATGAAAAGCAAGATATACACGACGTGTATTAAAGATTACACGTCGTGTAGTTTTTCATGGAAAACAAGTACAATCCGTGTATTAATAATTACATGTCGTGTAGTTTTCTTTATGGAAAGGAAATGAATAAATGAAAACAAGATAAACATGCTGTGCATATTGAATGTACACGCCATGTAGTTTTCAATGAAAAACAAGTACACACCGTGTATTTATTAATACACACCGTGTAGTTTTTCCAATCTATATTTTGAGGATATAATATTGTTTTAAATGATATTTATTATAATCAGCATGGGATTATGTCACGGAATTAATTATTAGACATGGTGGTTTTAAACAAGAGTCAATGAAATAAATAAAATGCGTAACACATTTATTTATTGTCATAACTCTATAACCTCAAACCTGATTATAAATATCCAGACAACCCCAACTCTTTTCCAACACACAAGAGAATCATTGTGAACAACAACTCTGGAGATTTTTTTGAAGGCCGAAAGAACCTCTTTCTCCAAGAATTCTTTCAAGATTGAGAGAGATCCTCTTCCATCGGATCAAGACAATCTAAGGCGGACAACACAAGAAAAGGATTCTCCATACTAGCACCTGGAGACTCCTTTGGCGACATCTCGAGATACGAGGTACACGTATGGATCACCGCTAGAGGAAGTCTACACTTGGATTCTGCGACGCAGTGATGAATTACTTCGGAACATGTTCAAGAACATCAACAAAGAAAGAACACCCAAAAGGTATTTCTTTTAAATTTATTAAATTAATTATAATCTACCTGTAAAGATCCGACTTTGTGGTTCCAGGACTTTCCTTTTCTTTGTCTATTTCTATGATTCGATATGTGGAGACTGGCATTTATCATCGTATTGATCCCAGATTGATCATTGCTAATGAAACAAAAGCCAAGTGGGCACATCCACCCATGCGCTTCCGCTATGCCCGGAACCTTCAAATGGTATCAGAGCAAGGTTACAACGTTGATTATAGTTATTTAATTTTCGTTGATAATTTACGCATTTATATTTGAAGCCGTGTATAAGGAGAAGATATGCACCACGTACATGGGATCGATAGGAAGGCTACCACATAACAAGGAAGTACACGTCGTGTATGATTTATATATACGCCGTGTACTC
This sequence comes from Viscum album, assembly GCA_963277665.1. NCBI lineage: Eukaryota > Viridiplantae > Streptophyta > Magnoliopsida > Santalales > Viscaceae > Viscum > Viscum album. Next base: position 812,330,042 of record OY728166.1, read on the forward strand.
CAAAATTTCTAAAGTAAAGAAAACACCCCAAAGCCCCTGGCATGTACTTTGGATAAAGGGTGAAAAGAAATACAAGCTCTAAAAATATAAACTACACGCCGTGTACTTTCAAGAAATTTCACCAGGTTTCCTCTTAATATACAAAGACATGTAAAAGAAATATGGATGAGAAGAATCTCAAGGAAATTCCGAAAGGAAATTAAGATAAAGAATTGATTAATTATAAGATCATAATTAATTGAATTCAAGTGTGACTTATATTGAATAAATAGAATGATTAAAAGAATTTTAATTCTAAATATGCATAAATTTCGTTGCATGCTATGGATGATCATGAGATAGAACAAAGACCCTTTGTATGTGTGTATAGTTTCATTTAAATTTATTAAAATTTGTTGGCCTGCAAGCCTTATTCCAATAAAACATAGGTCCTGCATGCCCATGGTTTCTTTAATGTAAACCCATATAATAGAGGATCTCCCAAACCAGAGGAGACGATTCAAAACCCGAATCTAAGACGAAACCAATCCAAGAAGATACAAAGATGGATAGGTGGGAGCTGCAAAACACGAACCATCAGTTCAAGGTGTTTTTCCCTAAGTAAGGGTTAGCTTATCAAACCACTAGATAATCTAACCAATAGAATCTCATGATCATTACATCTTATTTTATTTCTATATGATTTCATGGTTTATTTATTATGTATGTTTTTTCACGATCACATAATTAATGAAATAAAAAATCTTGTAAAGATGGAATAAAATAAAAACCAGACTATGCGTAAACATTATCGGAACATGGTTAATCACTTAAGCAGGCATCACTTAATATTAATAAGCATGTGATAATGCAAAACTATTCATAAAGATTAAAATCCTTTAATACCATATTAAGTCACACCAATCCTTCCGTTACTTGATTAAGGGAAAGACTAAATAAAACTATGTGTTTGACCAACCCTTCTTGGGACACCTACTTTTATAAAGGAAGCCCTTATTAAAGGTTTCAGGTAGAATTAACCATATTACATCAAGAGGAGTAGCCCTTGCTAGTCTTGGTGTGATATTGGATGCAAGAGTTGAGGAAATCCCTGTTAGGATTTCAAGATTGGGGAGTCCTATCAATAGATCAAGGAACTGTAAGCTCACAGATGGCAAAGACCTGCCTACATAAAGACCTTCAAATAGCTTGACCAACCCTTGTTGGGGTTATGCAAAGGGGAATATAAATCCTTTCCACTAGAATTTCAAAGAAACTGGACATTCCGAGTTCAATGGTGAAAGCCATTGGGACTTGATAAAATAGTTGGAGACTTAATAAATTTTTTATCATTTCTCATAAAATGTAATTAAGAAAGTACTGATAAATCTGCTCTTTTAATTTTTAGAATCGAAATGACAAACTCGTCAACCATAATTTATCTACGATCAATTATGGATAAATACAATATCCTTACCAGTATTAACTTTCAGGAATGGTATAGGTTCCTTTGGGTTATCCTATGCCATGAACGAAAGTTTTACGTTCTAGAGTCCTCACTTCCTGAACCGCCTACCCAAGGGGCGAGTGATGAAGATTTCCTGGTCTATGATAAACATGTGAGCGATACACTTGATGTTCAATGTTTTATGTTGTCATCAATGTCTAGTGAGATCATGAAGTTTCATGAAGACATGGATGCCTACAACATGCTCGAGTACCTACGTGGTCTATACCAAGAGAGAGCAAGACAGGAAAGGTTTGAGTTCTCCAAGGCTCTATTCCAGAGAAATCCTGGAGAGGGTGCCCCAGCTGGGCCTCATGTAGTCAAGCTCATTGGCTACATTGATCACTTGGAGGTTATAGGGTTTAAACTCCCCGAAGAACTGGGTATCGATCTAATAATTGCATCACTCCCCTAGAGATTCTCAAACTTTGTTGTGAACTTCAACATGAACAACATTGAGAAGTTTCTCTCTGATCTTCATATCCTTATTCACCAAGAAGACAATGACATGAAGTGTGAAAATCCTTCTTTCCTCATGGTGAATAAAAGGAAAGGGAAGGCGAAGAGCTTTAAGCCCAAATATTCTTCAAGGCCTTCCAAGAAAAGGAAGATCAAAGGGGAGGCAAGGGAACAGGATGTTGTTTTTTCGCATGTGGCTAGAAGGGCCACAGGAAGAACAAATGTACCCAGCCAAGGAAGCAAGGTGAAGATTTAGGTGAGTTTGTTATCGAAAGAAATCTATCTGTTTCTACTAATTTGGAATTAAATACTGCTTGTGGTTCTCACATCTGTATCCAAATACAGGAACCAAGTAGATTCAAGAAGATTGATGGAGGGGTGGTAGATCTACGAGCATCCAATGGAGCCAGACTTGTTGTTGTATCTATCGGGGACTACCACCTCACATTGCCAAATGGAATGATCATGGTTTTAAAGGGTGGTTATTATGTGCCTTATGTTACTAAAAAAATTATTTCAGTATCCAGATTAGATACTGATGGATTCATGTTCATGTTTTGAAATGAATGTTGTTACTTTTATAAAGATATGATTTGTTTGGGTAGGGCACATTTATATAATGACATTAATGTGTTAGACTATACAAACCATGTAATGGAAATCGATGAAAAAGTAAATTCACATGACTCATACCACACCCGTCTTTGGAATCACCGGCTAGGTCATGTCAATGAATTTTTTTGACAAAATTAAATCACGATGGGTATTTAGATTCCTTCGAACTAAAACCACTTGGTGTATGTCATGCGTGTCTATAAGAAAAAATTACCAAAGCCCCATTTAGTGGGAAAGGTGAAAGAGCTAAAGAGCTTCTAGAATTAGTTCACACAGATGTGTGTGGACTATTCCCAATTGAAGCAAGGGATGGGTCCTCGTACTTTATAACTTTTACTAATGATTTTAGTAGATATGGATATATCTACTTAATGAGGTATATGTCAGATTCTTTTGATCGGTTCAAAGAATACAAGAATGAAGTTGAGAACCATCTTGGTAAGAGGATTAAGAAACTCCATTCAGATAGAGAAGTAGAATATATTAATCAGGACTTCATTGACTTCTTATGAGAGTTTGTGATTCTATCTCATCTCATTACTCCTTATACACCTCAGTGGAATGGTGTAAGTGAAAGGAGGAACCGCACCCTGTTGGAAATGGTGAGATCAATGATGAGTCATGCGAGTCTTCCATTATCCTTTTGGGGAGATTCTTTCCAAACAGCAGCACACATACTAAAACAAGTACTGAATAAATCAATAAATGGTATTCCATACGAGTTATGGAGTGGATGTAAATCCATGTTATCGAATTTACATGTATGGGGTAGCGAAGTATTTGTTAAGGCCTCTTCAGGTAACAAACATGCACCTCAAGGCACAAAGTGTATCTGTATAGGATATCCCAAGGAAACAAGGGGATATTACCTATAAAACCCCTCAGGAAAAAAGTATACAGTGGAAAGACATGCCATATTTTTTGAGAGGGAGCACATCTCCAAAAGAGATAGTGGGAGAGAGATAGGATTTGATGAAGTCGAGGTTCCAGATACACAGAAGATGGTACAAGAAAAGATTCCACAAAGTCCCGTGGAAGAACAATCTATTCCAGAGACACAAGAACTAAGAAGGAGCACGAAAGAGGTGAGAGAACCATAACAATATGGTTTTCTAGTCACTGAGGATGGTGACTCATTGTTGGTTGACAATGATGATCCTCTTACCAATAAGGAAGCAGTTGAAAGCACAGACATTGCCATGTGGCAAGAAGCCATGAATTCTGAAATGGATTCCATGTACCAAAAACAAGTCTAGATTTTGGTAGATCCTCCAGTTGATGTATAGGCTATTTGGTAATAAATGTGTATTCAAAAAGAAACTGGAAATGGAGGGGAAAGTTATCACCTATAAGGAACGACTGGTTGAAAAAGGTTTTAGACAGCGTCAAGGAATTGACTATGATGAAACATTTTCACTGGTTGCAATGCTGAAATCCATCAGAATCCTATTGGCCATTGTCACTTACAATGACATTGAAATTTGGTAAATGGATGTCAAAATAGAATTCCGTAATGGGAACCTCCAGGAAGATGTCTACATGACACAACCTGAAGGGTTTGTGACTCCAAAGGATGCCAACAAGGTATGCAAGTTGCAAAAATCCATTTATGGATTAAAGCAAGCATCAAGGTCAAGGAACATTCATTTTGATGAAGCTGTAATAGAATTTGGCTTTGTTAAGAATGAATGTAAGCCTTGTGTCTACAAGAGGTTTAGTGGAAGTGCAGTCGTTTTCCTAATAGTATATGTTGATGACATATTACTTATTGGAAATTAAGTACCTGTATTACAGTCAGTTAAGGCATGGTTGCATGAATGATTCTCCATGAAAGACTTGGGAGAGGCAACATCTATTCTTGGGATCAAGATCCATCATGATAGATCCAAGAGAATGCTGGTCCTGAGTCAAAGTACATACATTGATAAGATACTGAAGATATTCAGTATCAAACAGTCCAAGAGGGGATTGTTGCTAGTGTCACATGACATTCATCTTTCCAAGAAAATGTGTCCTCAGACACATGAGGAAAGAAAGAGAATGGCAAGGATCCATTACGCATCTGTGATTGGGTCAGTCATGTATGATATGCTATGTATGAGTATAGATGATGCTTACACATTAAGTGCGGTAGGAAGATATCAAGCTAATCCAGGAGACCACCATTGGATGGCAGTCAAGTCTATCCTTATGTATCTGAGGCGTACTAAGGATATGTTCCTGGTTAATGGAGGAGATGATGAACTAGTCATAAGAGGACATGTAGATTCTAGTTTCCAGACTGATCAAGATGACATGAAGTCACAGTCTGGATACAACTTCAGTTTGAATGGAGGTGCAGTGAGCTGGAAGAGATCAAAGCAAAGTGTGGTAGAAAATTCTACATCAAAGTCTGAGTATATCGCAGCTTTTGAGGTAGATAAAGAAGCATTAAGGATGAAAATCTTCATCCAAGAGCTGGATATAGTATCAAGAAGTAAAGATCCAATCACACTCTATTGTGATAATACTGCAGCGGTGTCACTTGCAAAAGAGCCAAGGTTACATTATCGGAGAAAGCACATACTTCAGAAGTATCATCTCTTGAGGGATTTTTCTCAGTTAGGTGAAGTTGCAGTGAGCAATATTTCCATGGAAGACAACGTGGCGGACCCCTTGACTAAATCCTTGACTCAGCAGAAACATAATCATCATGTGAGGTCTAGGAGGCTAAAAGTCGTAGGTAGTTGGCTCTAGTCCAAGGGGGAGTTTGTAAGGGTTGGTGTCCTGAGAACCAACTATTTTGTACTTTGATTACACGAATGTTCACTTATTATATATTTTTCATTGTTCTAAATTACTATAATATAATAATGTCCTGGAATATTTTTTGAATTGATAAGGTCATGGAAGATCCCCGCTATGATGAGAACCTTCAAATTCTATAACAATATTCTTAAATAAAGTTATACGGTTGGATGACATACTATGATAGGACACATAGTATACATACCTTCATGTGCGAGTACTCAGAATAAGATGAGACTTTCTCTCATAGAGTTTAAACTTGGTAATCTTCAAGATGGTAGATTATGAAAACAGACCCGCCAGTAGGAATTTCGAATGCCTTGGTGTCATCGGACATTGCTATCTATGAGCGTGTGAAATGGTCCTTATACTAGAATATTTGTAACACCCCGAGCTTCCACAATACGCTTCTCATTCAATAATACAATAGCTTGCATTGTACGCAACTTCGAGTTCTAAAACATCGCGACAAATCAAAGTAGCCGTTATGAATAGTAATAACCACTTTTTAAAATTATATAAATTTTATATTTCAAAATGGACTTCATTTTTGTATTCCTAATATTGAAATTAGCCTATGTTGAATTTTTTGTAATTTTCTGAGAACTTCAAAATTTTTATGAATAGTGAAAAATACTTAAAACAACTTTTTTTAATCAAAATAATTCATAGTGATAAATTATACTATTGAGGGGTTTTAGAGTATAATTAGAATATATTTTTACCATTTTATCCAATGGTGGTCATTAGAATTAATTTAACATTGAAATTGGACATAAACAATTGTCAATCTTTTGATATAAATTGTTTCTTAAAAACACGCTATTTGTTGTGACAGCGGGAATTAATTATAAAATTAATTAATGCAACTAATATGTTTGGAATTTTGTAAAATAGACATCATTTTTGAATTCGTAATATCAATTATAGCTTAGGGTGAAATTTTGGCCTTATTCTGAAAAACTTCAATTTTTGATGAATAGTGAAACCACTAAGTGGTAGTTAAATAACTGATTTTTCGTTTAAATGAAATATTACCACTTCTGTGATTTGATTTTCAAAAATCCGACATACATGGTTGTCATTAAAAAGTAAAATGTGGTTCAATGAGATCAAAATAATTTTTGGTGAATAGTAACTTTTAAGTTCTTAATCGCGATTAGAGGTAATTAGTGTAGTTTAAGGTAAAAACAATGTTTTATTAATATGATATGAGCTTGAAACTTGTCCTACTCCTATTGGATGAGTCATGGCCGACCAAGACAACCCATGGGTCAACTTGGGGACCCCATGGAGCCACTTTAGTTGGAAAATGACATTAATATATATTTATTTAATGTTGAAATTAAATTGACACAAACATGAGTTGTTTTACTAAAACAGTTTTTAAGTGGGGTTACACAAGTCCAAATTTTGACTATAAATATTCATTGGAAAGCTAAAAAGATTTCCTACATCATAGTAGTTTTTTTTATAATTTTTAGACATTAAATAAATTAAATTATTTATGACATCATGATGATGTAGTGATGACCTCATTATTTAACGATTTAAATAAAATGGGAAGATAATACAAAATCCAAGGCTTACACTTGTCCAAAGCCAATTGGATGAGGATATTTCGAACCCTTATCACCTTAGCCTCGAGTTATATAAGTGTGGGACCTTTAGAATCCGAAAAGCATTGTGAAATAATGTAACATTTCAATCTTTCCAAAAGTGCCCCTCCTCTCCACTTATAAAAGGCCCCCACCTCTCCCACCTCATTTACACTTTCAAGCCATTTGGCTCGGCCAACCTCTGCCCAAATACTCTCCCAACTTCCCCCTATTACTCCTAGAATCCTCACTTTGGGCAGAACGCTTCCCAAGGAAGCCTTTGGCTCAAATCAAAAAGAGTTACCCGATTTTGAGGTAACGTATTTTCTAATGTTGTTTTGTTTTATTTTTCTTCTACAACACCCTAAACTCTTTTTATTCATTTCTTTTGTAACAACAACAGTATCCTCAATATACTAGGATGTTGTTATAAGAAGGATTCTAGCTACACTTACACACACCTACATCTAATGGTTAAAGAACATACGGTTTCTGTGGATGGCGAATTTCTGCCTCACGAAACGCTGATTGTTCAACACTCATATAACACCTTCAAAGGTGGCCATTAAGATGTCACTATTTTTATATATGATTTATAATTTGTTTATGTTTTACTTATGCTTCTGTATTTCTCATTTATGTCATACTTTATGATTTCCATTATGGGTAAAACGCGATAATTTCATTTTAGGAAGTGCGGACTACCGCCCCCTCAAAGTGATTTGAATCGTTAATGCCATATGTGGGATGTATAAAGGATGGAGTAAATGGTATTATACACTATATTATACTGGAATTATATTATACATTTATATCATTATGATTTAGTTCCATTAAATATGAAATTGAAATGAAAGTAGCGTTCATGCGTACGTACGGCTTACCGTCTCCATGAACGGTGCATTTCATTTCTTACCTCTAAATGTTACGTAATATTATAAATGAATGTATATACTGGATATATAAGATATATATGACATCTAAATCATGAATATAATTCTGGATATAATGGATATTTCACCACATAAACAACTTGTAATTATAAGAAGCTTATTGTTGACTCAAGTACCAAAGATCGACAAAACGACCGTTATTAACTTAAATAATTACATAATGTTCATATCATTGTAATAAGTGATATAATAAGGATAATGAAGTTGAAAATGGTTCTTAATAAGGTATATATTAACTCTAGTTTATTATTCAGGAGGTTAAAGAACGGTTGAGTCAAGTCGGACACAAGGTAAGGGAATTTCTTAACCCAATTTCCATTCTTTGGGTTAATCTCCTACTTTCAAATTATGTCATGATATTATTATGTCTTATTCTGTATTTTTTTACTTTATTTATGTGTACCTATAGTGAATACACATAACAGATCTATTTCATTTTAAAAATGTTCTTTTTATGGACTTCGTCTTAATCTCTTTTCATTGAGGCATACTTTGTTTTATACACGAATTTATTTTATATGGTGTATAAACCCCTTTGACTTTTACGTTTATTCAAAAGGAATCTTTTTATACGAAGCGTTTACTAAACGACAAAATGGAATGTTTTGGTCGTACGTATGCGGCGACAATGACTTCTCCGCCGCCGTGACCACTATTTGAGTTTCGGCTTCCTCTTCAAGCCATACCTTTTTTAATGAAAAATAAATACCATGTTATACTTTTATTTTATTTTGGTATTGAAAATGGTTTTGAAAGCGTTTTTATTATATCAATGTGTTGTATTGATATCTTGTGATTGAAATGTGGAAATGTTATGTTTCCTTTATGCATGTTTTATGTGATACGATTATGTTATGGTTTATGATATGTTTAAACCTATTCATATGAGGAATGTATTGGACTTAATATGTGACGGGTGGAGCCCGCTATAGCTCCTCGATGCATCGGTAGGTCTCATGAGACAACTAGACGTGGAATTGGCCGAGGCCCTTTCCCAATTTGATTTATGGTTTTGGCCGAGGCCTTAATCATTTTAGATGTCTTGGCCGAGGCCTTGACAAAATTTTTCAGAATGTCCGGCATTATACATTCCCTCATTATGAAAGTGGTTATTGATATTGCATGTGATTATTCGGCCAGTAGAATATCCATGTGAAGAAGTGAATGGCATTATCTCATTTTACTTTTGCCATATTATGTTGAAGTTCAAGTTTAAAAGGCTTTTGTTTTAGTTATACATTGCCTTAAATGTTAATGTTTATTTATGAAAGCTTCCGCAATATTGTTATCCTTACTGAGCATCTGAGCTCACCCCTTTCAATGTTTTAATGTTTTCCAGGATTTGAAGAAGTATATTATGAATGACCTGCAGGGATAGTCTGAGGGGATATGAAGACAATATGTTGTTGTTGTTTTTGTTTACTTTATGATGTAATGTAACATTTACAAATGTATCTAGTGTTTCCAAGGCTACTAAACTAATCGGTCTTTCGAGACTTGATCTTTTGTGATCATGCCAATGTTACGAAGTAATGCACCGACTCTGGGTAGCTGGGGTCGGGGCGTTACAGTTGGTATCAGAGGCAGTTTAGTACTAACCTTGGAAGCTAGATTTAGATAAACTCTGATTAGAGCACATAGCCCAAAGATAGACTTTGAGGATTAGTATAGAAGAACTTCCTAGAATTTTGGTATTATAGAGATATTATGAGTTTTCCGAGAAATACATCCCTGTCTGGATACGAGCAGGTAAAGGCGGCTCTAGCACAGATGTACCTAGGGGTAAAACCCGAAAACACCGCTTTGAGCTAGACTCGAACGGGAACTGGTGCACGACAACGGGCCTTGCTGCACTCTTGGTTACGACACTCCCGGGGGATATGCTTAGGATAATTCTCATTTTATTTACAAACCACTATGAAGGGTTATGAGTATATACTTCCTCAAAGAAAACATTTCTTTTTATGATTATGGATTATATCCATAAATAGTTCAATTTATGTAAAGTGTTTTACAAGTATGGAATTATGTATTTTGATTCATAAACTAATCTAGTTTATGCCATTGTTTAGAAATGGCGCCTAGTAGAAGGAATGGAAACCGTATCAATGCACGAACTCCGTGTAGGGATTGCCCTCCTGATCAAGATAATTATTGTGTATCTGGAGATACAACTGGTGCTGATCAACTTATTACCATACTGGGACAACTCACTCAGGTTATGAATAATAACCTTACTCGTATGGAGCACCCTGATCCGCAACGTGGAGGATCAATGTTAGACCGCTTCATGAGGCAACAACCACCAACCTTTAATGGGAGTACAAATCCTATAGTAGCTGAGCAATGGATAAATTCCTTAGAAAAAATATTCCATGCCTTGGGGAGTAGTGAAAGGGAGAAGGTTGTCATGGCAGTTTACCGCCTCACTGGAGATGCCGATCAGTGGTGGTCGCTGATTCAAAACACAAAGGAAGATGATGACGTATCGAATATGGAATGGAGGGAGTTCAAAGAGCTTTTCTTAGAAAAATACTTTCCTCGTGACCATCGAGCAGATATGGAAAGGCAATTTCTGAGTCTAAGGCAGAAGGAGGATGAGAATGTCGCAAAGTATGAGGCTAACTTTACAAGGTTAGCAAGGTATGCTGCAGATTATATACGTAACCCAAGGAGTAAGATTGATCGTTTCTTTGATGGGTTAAAACCATTTCTCCGTCGAGCTTTGGTATCACAATCCTTCTCATCATACGAAGATATTGTCTCGTGTGCTATCAAGACAGAAAAGGAATTCTCTAAATCTTATGACAACAAAGTAAAGCAAGAGAAGAAGAGAACGGTGGAACAAGAGACAGATAAAGGGAAAAAGGGAAAGAAGGATTTTCCAATATGTGATAATTGTGGGAAGAATCACCCTGGTACTTGCCTAAAAGGAATGGGAGTTTGTTATAAATGTGGAGAAAAGGGTCACCAGGCTCGTGATTGCAAGGGAAAGAAAGAGGCTGTCAAAGTTGAATGCTACAATTGTAGAGAAATGGGTCATTTTGCAAATGAATGTCCTAAGCGTCAGGGAAACTTACCTCAGAAAAGGCCAAGGGATCAAGGACAATCTTATGCTGTTACTACAGTTGAAGCAGAATAACTAATGTATTGGTGCTTTTGGACTCAAGGATTATATTCTGGTTATAAGAATAATGTAATATATATATATGGATTGTACTACAGTACTTTTTGATTTCAGTAAGGTTTTAATATGATTAAGGTAATCATATTTTTAGTATGTGACAATAAGAGAAACTTTTCTTTGTTTTGGGAATCTGATAAATTGATTTTGGAATTTAGAGACCTTTTAGAGAAAGTCTGGACGGAGGTATTTTGGATAACTATTAAGGTTGGAATGGATTAAGTTGAACTTTGGATAGTATTGTTTAAGGTTAAAAAATTTATGAAGATTATTTTTGGAATATTATGATACTATAGTTTTAGGAAAAGGACAACCTGCAGGGTGGGGCATAACCCGTCGCATCGGACAAAGCTGGAGGAATCGAACCCACGATCATAGTGCGACATGCCTTTATTTCCTACCACTAGCCTACAGGAATTCCCTGGTTATTACAATATAATTTTACTAATCTAAATGGTATGTGTTAACATTTGGAACCTTATACAATTAGGATAATAATAATATTTTTGAGTTCTATTATCTTTTTGAGTGAAAGATGAGTTGAAGGTTGAAACACTAATTGTCAAGCATAAATATATATATACCTATCTCTTATTCAATGAATAAATTAATTCTTAAACTTTAGTAAAGGGATATTAAAACAAAAAATGTGTTATCCTAATACCTTATGTCTTGTTGAACTGATGATATTTTAAATCAACATAGATTGAAGGCTTTGAGGCCCTCAATTTGACAGTTGATTGTGATTGATGACCTCAATCACTCCCTACAAATATTTACGTTTTTCCTCCAATTATATGTCTTTAATTGCCACCAATGTTCTCCTTATCGAGATCATAATTTGGTGGTGACTTTCTTATTTCCATTTTCCCTCTTATTAAGGCTAAATTTTATTAACCTTATTTCCGATGTGGGTTTTCCACAAAGGTATTTTCTATTTTCAACCTCTTATTTTTAAAGAAAAATATCAAATTGCGAGGACGCAATTTATTGAAGGAGGGGAGAATGTAACACCCCGAGCTTCCACAATACGCTTCTCATTCAATAATACAATAGCTTGCATTGTACGCAACTTCGAGTTCTAAAACATCGCGACAAATCAAAGTAGTCGTTATGAATAGTAATAACCACTTTTTAAAATTATATAAATTTTATATTTCAAAATGGACTTCATTTTTGTATTCCTAATATTGAAATTAGCCTATGTTGAATTTTTTGTAATTTTCTGAGAACTTCAAAATTTTTATGAATAGTGAAAAATACTTAAAACAACTTTTTTTAATCAAAATAATTCATAGTGATAAATTATACTATTGAGGGGTTTTAGAGTATAATTAGAATATATTTTTACCATTTTATCCAATGGTGGTCATTAGAATTAATTTAACATTGAAATTGGACATAAACAATTGTCAATCTTTTGATATAAATTGTTTCTTAAAAACACGCTATCTGTTGTGACAGCGGGAATTAATTATAAAATTAATTAATGCAACTAATATGTTTGGAATTTTTTAAAATAGACATCATTTTTGAATTCGTAATATCAATTATAGCTTAGGGTGAAATTTTGGCCTTATTCTGAAAAACTTCAATTTTTGATGAATAGTGAAACCACTAAGTGGTAGTTAAATAACTGATTTTTCGTTTAAATGAAATATTACCACTTCTGTGATTTGATTTTCAAAAATCCGACATACATGGTTGTCATTAAAAAGTAAAATGTGGTTCAATGAGATCAAAATAATTTTTGGTGAATAGTAACTTTTAAGTTCTTAATCGCGATTAGAGGTAATTAGTGTAGTTTAAGGTAAAAACAATGTTTTATTAATATGATATGAGCTTGAAACTTGTCCTACTCCTATTGGATGAGTCATGTCAGACCAAGACAACCCATGGGTCAACTTGGGGACCCCATGGAGCCACTTTAGTTGGAAAATGACATTAATATATATTTATTTAATGTTGAAATTAAATTGACACAAACATGAGTTGTTTTACTAAAACAGTTTTTAAGTGGGGTTACACAAGTCCAAATTTTGACTATAAATATTCATTGGAAAGCTAAAAAGATTTCCTACATCATAGTAGTTTTATTATAATTTTTAGACATTAAATAAATTAAATTATTTATGACATCATGATGATGTAGTGATGACCTCATTATTTAACGATTTAAATAAAATGGGAAGATAATACAAAATCCAAGGCTTACACTTGTCCAAAGCCAATTGGATGAGGATATTTCGAACCCTTATCACCTTAGCCTCGAGTTATATAAGTGTGGGACCTTTAGAATCCGAAAAGCATTGTGAAATAATGTAACATTTCAATCTTTCCAAAAGTGCCCCTCCTCTCCACTTATAAAAGGCCCCCACCTCTCCCACCTCATTTACACTTTCAAGCCATTTGGCTCGGCCAACCTCTGCCCAAATACTCTCCCAACTTCCCCCTATTACTCCTAGAATCCTCACTTTGGGCAGAACGCTTCCCAAGGAAGCCTTTGGCTCAAATCAAAAAGAGTTACCCGATTTTGAGGTAATGTATTTTCTAATGTTGTTTTGTTTTATTTTTCTTCTACAACACCCTAAACTCTTTTTATTCATTTCTTTTGTAACAACACCAGTATCCTCAATATACTAGGATGTTGTTATAAGAAGGATTCTAGCTACACTTACACACACCTACATCTAATGGTTAAAGAACATACGGTTTCTGTGGATGGCGAATTTCTGCCTCACGAAACGATGATTGTTCAACACTCATATAACACCTTCAAAGGTGGCCATTAAGATGTCACTATTTTTATATATGATTTATAATTTGTTTATGTTTTACTTATGCTTCTTTATTTCTCATTTATGTCATACTTTATGATTTCCATTATGGGTAAAACGCGATAATTTCATTTTAGGAAGTGCGGACTACCGCCCCCTCAAAGTGATTTGAATCGTTAATGCCATATGTGGGATGTATAAAGGATGGAGTAAATGGTATTATACACTATATTATACTGGAATTATATTATACATTTATATCATTATGATTTAGTTCCATTAAATATGAAATTGAAATGAAAGTAGCGTTCATGCGTACGTACGGCTTACCGTCTCCATGAACGGTGCATTTCATTTCTTACCTCTAAATGTTACGTAATATTATAAATGAATGTATATACTGGATATATAAGATATATATGACATCTAAATCATGAATATAATTCTGGATATAATGGATATTTCACCACATAAACAACTTGTAATTATAAGAAGCTTATTGTTGACTCAAGTACCAAAGATCGACAAAACGACCGTTATTAACTTAAATAATTACATAATGTTCATATCATTGTAATAAGTGATATAATAAGGATAATGAAGTTGAAAATGGTTCTTAATAAGGTATATATTAACTCTAGTTTATTATTCATGAGGTTAAAGAACGGTTGAGTCAAGTCGGACACAAGGTAAGGGAATTTCTTAACCCAATTTCCATTCTTTGGGTTAATCTCCTACTTTCAAATTATGTCATGATATTATTATGTCTTATTCTGTATTTTTTTACTTTATTTATGTGTACCTATAGTGAATACACATAACAGATCTATTTCATTTTAAAAATGTTCTTTTTATGGACTTCGTCTTAATCTCTTTTCATTGAGGCATACTTTGTTTTATACACGAATTTATTTTATATGGTGTATAAACCCCTTTGACTTTTACGTTTATTCAAAAGGAATCTTTTTATACGAAGCGTTTACTAAACGACAAAATGGAATGTTTTGGTCGTACGTATGCGGCGACAATGACTTCTCCGCCGCCGTGACCACTATTTGAGTTTCGGCTTCCTCTTCAAGCCATACCTTTTTTAATGAAAAATAAATACCATGTTATACTTTTATTTTATTTTGGTATTGAAAATGGTATTGAAAGCGTTTTTATTATATCAATGTGTTGTATTGATATCTTGTGATTGAAATGTGGAAATGTTATGTTTCCTTTATGCATGTTTTATGTGATACGATTATGTTATGGTTTATGATATGTTTAAACCTATTCATATGAGGAATGTATTGGACTTAATATGTGACGGGTGGAGCCCGCTATAGCTCCTCGATGCATCGGTAGGTCTCATGAGACAACTAGACGTGGAATTGGCCGAGGCCCTTTCCCAATTTGATTTATGGTTTTGGCCGAGGCCTTAATCATTTTAGATGTCTTGGCCGAGGCCTTGACAAAATTTTTCAGAATGTCCGGCATTATACATTCCCTCATTATGAAAGTGGTTATTGATATTGCATGTGATTATTCGGCCAGTAGAATATCCATGTGAAGAAGTGAATGGCATTATCTCATTTTACTTTTTCCATATTATGTTGAAGTTCAAGTTTAAAAGGCTTTTGTTTTAGTTATACATTGCCTTAAATGTTAATGTTTATTTATGAAAGCTTCCGCAATATTGTTATCCTTACTGAGCATCTGAGCTCACCCCTTTCAATGTTTTAATGTTTTCCAGGATTTGAAGAAGTATATTATGAATGACCTGCAGGGATAGTCTGAGGGGATATGAAGACAATATGTTGTTGTTGTTTTTGTTTACTTTATGATGTAATGTAACATTTACAAATGTATCTAGTGTTTCCAAGGCTACTAAACTAATCGGTCTTTCGAGACTTGATCTTTTGTGATCATGCCAATGTTACGAAGTAATGCACCGACTCTGGGTAGCTGGGGTCGGGGCGTTACAGTATTATCATTAACTCATGTCATGACTTGCACACTTAGATTTACTGATGAAAACCGTCATGCAGACAGTTGGTGGGAAGTAGGGTACGTTGGGTGCATCATGAGTGACATGTTGTGAATGGATAAGTCGAGGAAGGATTATTCCCTTCCATTTATAGAATTTGATATCTCGAACCTTTGATTGAAATAGAACTGTCGCATTAAATTCCATGTCCATGGTGTAAACGACGAGTTTATTTCAGGAAGTCAAAGAACGATGGGTCAAGGATATAGGTTTATGACACTGCCATGAAACCTTCTTGATGAGATATCGATACAAAGGGATTAAATTACACAGTAAGCGTTCGTATGAGAAGATACGTCAATCTGATGTCAACTAATTTCTCTTGCATGCCTTGACCCGTTGATAGACAGTAATCTTGGACTTTAAGTAGGCTTGCCTAATGCCAATGAGAAAGAGGCCTAGAGGGTCACACACTAATTGTATTCAAGTATCTCAAGTAGAATAAAGATTTTTCCCGCACATGGTTTAATAATTATTCAAGGAAGCCTAAATCATTTTAATGATGGAGGAAGAAGGAAATGAAAAACAAGATATACACACCGTGTATTAAAGATTACACACCATGTAGTTTTTCATGGAAAACATGTACATGCCATGTATTAATAATTACACAACATGTAGTTTTCTTTATGGAAATGAAATGAATAAATGAAAACTAGATATACACGCCGTGTACATTGAATGTACACGCTGTGTAGTCTTCAATGAAGAACAAGTACACGACATGTATTTATTAATACACGCCGTGTAGTTTTTCAAGTCGGGATTTTGAGGATATAATATTTTTTTAAATGATATTTATTATAATCAGCGTGGGTGCATGTGAAGTAATTAATTAGTCAACATTGGGGTTTTAAATAATAGTCAATGAAATAAATAAAATGCATAACGCATTTATTTATTTTCATAATTCTACAACCTCAATCCTGATTATAAATATCCTCACAACCCCAACTCTTTTCCAACAAAAAATAGAATCATTGTAAACAACAACTCTAGAGAATTTTTTTCAAGGTCGAAAGAACCTCTTTCTCCAAGAATGCTCTCAAGACCGAGAGAGTTCCTCTTTCATCGGATCAAGGTGATCTAAGGAAGACAACGTAAGCAAAGGTTTCTCCATGCTAGCACCATGAGACTTCTTTGGCGATGTCCCAAGATACGAGGTACATGTGTGGATCGCCGCTAGAGGAAGTCTACACTTGGATTCTACGACGCAACGACGAATCACATCAGATCGTGATCAAGAACATCAAAAAAGAAAGAACCCCCAAAAGTTATTTCATTTAAATTTTTTAAATTAATTATAATCAACATGTAACGATCCTACTTTGTGGTTCCAGGAATTTCCTTTTCATTGTCTATTTCAATGATTCGATCTATGGAGAATAGCATTTATTATCATATTGATCCCGGATTGATCGTTGTTAATGACAAAAATCCAAGTGGGAACATCCACCAACGTGCTTTCTCTGCAGCCGGATCCGTCAGTTAAAATTTATATAATATCTAAAAAAAATAAAAAGGGAAATATTTGACAGTAATATTTATTTATATTGTATTTGTAGAAAATATATGTTATAAGTAGTTAGTATTGGATGTCATTCTTGATAAGTCAGTTGTTAAAGAAAGTGGTAAGAGTATTCAATAAATAAAATAAAAGTGATATTATATATATAATAAATAAGTGTGTTTATTGTTATTATCATAAAGGATTTAAGTGTACTGATATTATTCTAAATGATTTCTAGAAAATATATTTATGTAATGTAATTGAAATTCAGTTAATTCATGTTCTACGCCTGAGTCATTTAGTAGAAACTTATGATTCATTCAACAGATTATGATTTATTATATTTAGTATATATAAATATGCTAAAAGGAAAGGAACCTACAAACAAGTCATTAAAATAATGAGTATGAGTGAGTAAAAATCTGTAAAGTGAACCAAACTTTACATATGTAAATATAATATATCATTAAATGAATATTCACTTAATATTATTACAATTCACGAGATTAATGTAAGGGTTTAGTTTCTTTGGAAACTTTTATACATTAATAACTGGTACAAAAAATATCTACATCATCTCCCATGTAGATCTTTATAATTAACACCCTTCTTAGACATGTCATTCTAAAAATCTTTATTCATATCCCGGGGAAAAGGAATCACAAAAAATGGTGATCTCAGATTCTCAGTAAGGGTAAAAAATATAGATATCAATCAATGGTCACATGTAAGCATATCATGAGAATAAATTAATGATAACATGATCTTAAAATTTTAGATTCATACACAACAATTTGTAGATCATAATCATGAGTCATAACATAAATCTATGTAGTTCCTAATACATAAATCATAAATGAATCAAAGAACATGATCCAGGAGATCATAACATTGACATACGATATTAACATAAAAGAGTTTCATAATCATAATCATTGAAGTTTTATGTCATGGATTCCCACTAATACAATAGTCAGATGTTAGGCATATGGAAACCACCAATGTACCTATTTAAATATTGGGATAAACTCATGTGTACTCTCTTTTGGGATTGGGATAACCTCTAGTTTGCCCTCTTTTAGGTTTTGGATAACCTCAAGGGTACCCTTTAAGCATATAAAATATTAATCTTAACCCAACCCATTGTAGGGATATAAATATCCTACCCATCACATAACCATAATCTATTCATATGTATTCCATAAGATCCAGAAAAAATTTATCATTACATAAAAGCTCAACCCATGGAATAGAGAATAAGTTTCATTAATATTTCATCATCATAGAAAAAAAACATCTAAATAAATCATAATGATATTAATATTGGGTAAAATTTTGAGTAAATCATTAGAAACATCAAAAGTTTTTTTAGAGAAGGAAATACCATTAAAATATCACAAGAATTTTTTTTATAAAAAAACTTTTACATTTTTAAATCACTTATTTAAAATATAAAAATATCAAAAATATTAGGCAAATAATTTTCTCTGAAAATAACATTTTAAACTTATAATGTAATATTTATATCAAAGATTGTAACACCCCATGATTTTATGGTATATCTCTTTTAAATGTGTCATCTTCGATAAATAATGTTTCACGCATCAATGAGTTTAAAACCATGATATACTATTAGAAATTAACAGGATAGTTGGATTAGTAATGTGACCATTTGGAATAGTAATCAGACCATTAGAATAATAACCCCACATATGAATGTATAAATAAAATTTATGTATCTCATAAATGAAAATATGATATATTTATATGATTGAATAAGTAAATAAATATTTTAAAAATGGTAAATTAATTGTTGGTATTTTTGTGGAACACAAATGTTTGTTTACAATTATATAATTAATATAATGAATTTTAAAAAATTATTTTAATTAAATAGATTCATAAATTTATAATTTTATACATTATAATTATAAAAGAATTTTATGCGACCATAAATAAATTTTCAAAGTGTTGTAAAAGTGGTTATAATATTAAAATTGGTATTTTTCAAATAAATTATGACTTTATTTAAAAATTAAATTTCTCATATTTGAAAAATTACTCATATAAAATGGAGTCCATTTTTTAAATCTAAACACAAAAAAATGGCTATTTTTTTGGATTTTTCTAAAATAGTTGAATTTTTTGTGAATAGTTAAATATGGTAATTTACAGTATTTGACATTATAAGTAAATAAATGAATTATTGAGTCATGGATGATGTATGGATGAGGTAAAAACTAATTATATATGACTCATATGATATATTTAACTGTATTTAGTCACCAAAATCAATATTATTGAATGTCTTGAGAAAAAATAATAAACTAATGAATAAAGTAAACAAAAAACAACCCTCCCCTCCACTATAAATACCACCCTTCACCGCCCCTTTCCCTCACAACTTATAAGCCACTAATATTGTCTAAATTAATCCCAATTACCTTCCAATTTCTATTCCCCACTTCTAAGACATACTGGTCTTACCAAAAGACCAAATCCAAGTGTCTTAAAAAGGTTTCCAAGGAGACGATATCCAAGAGGTAAAATCCTTCTCATTCTCTTTTATTTTATTTCCTTTTATTATCTAATCATAAACTACACTATACAAATTTACATGTTAACTCCCATATCATTCATATACAGTAATTTTATTGTGAAAATAAAATACCCTCATGAAACTTCTTCTCTTCTCCATTTATTTTTTAAAAAATGAAAACATCGTCCGTGATGTGTCGATTCGCCGTCTTCGTGGATGACGAGTTTTAATTTTCCATTAAGACCTTCAAGGCTGGTCATAAATCCATTATTATGGTTAAATAATATTTTCATATGCATATTATAAATTATATCATGTTTTGGAACCAATATACAAACATTACATTGAATAAAATGACACAGGTTTGTTATGGTTGTAAAAAACACCAAAATAAATTAAGACATTTTTGTCAACATATTTATAGTGAATCATCTTATTATCAAATAAAAATAATAATATAAGA
This sequence comes from Viscum album, assembly GCA_963277665.1. Lineage (NCBI taxonomy): Eukaryota > Viridiplantae > Streptophyta > Magnoliopsida > Santalales > Viscaceae > Viscum > Viscum album. The sequence continues at coordinate 812,350,445 of OY728166.1, forward strand.
GACCATTTAAACATATTTATGTTTATTAATACTATATAATTTCACTTATGGAGAATTTGTCCCCATTTCATAAGAACTTCCATGTTTATACTAAAGGGAACATACCAAAAAAGAATAAAATGAACGCTCTAGAAACAATGTAATTGAATATTATAACTCACAAAATTGAAGATAAATGAACATAAAAAACTATAATAAATAAAATATATGTTGAAGATTTAAAAATTTGGTAATTAATGAATTTAATTTGATTATACATGACATTAAGTAGAAGTGCGGAGCGCTTTAGGACACAAGGTAAGAGTTTTCTTGTCTCACCTTTATTTATGTGAGATATTCCTTATTTACAACTTATTTATTGTGTGTTGTGTATATATACTATCCTTTTATAAACAATATCACAAATATATTTATTTTCATGGTATTAAATGTTTCATTTTATGATCTTTAATTTTATGCGGCATATGGTTCAACTGATTACAAAGTGATAAAGAAATTATAAACCCAATTTCAATTATTTGGGTTAAACTTATACTACATTAATTATGCCATTTTATTATTATCTATCAAATTAATTTTTAATATCTTATTTTGTATTTTCATTTTTTATGTGTCTTTATAGCTGATATACATAATCGATTTATTTGGTTAATGCTCACACTTTCTCTAAAAAATACTTTTTCAAATGTTTCTATTTCCAATTTTAAAATTATTTTTTTAAAACTTAAATGGAATTGGAGGATTTTCCCACTTTCATGATGACATAATGACTTTAGGAATCCTTTAAAATATTATAATGTTATTTTTAAATAAAATTTTATCTTTTATAATTGTGCGACTTTTCAAAAAAATGATTTCAAAGTAAAATGGTATTTATCTCAAGAATGCCTCAATGATTTTATTATAGAATTTTCATATATTTAATCATCCTTTGTCGGATCTTGTTATTAATCGAGGTTGATTTCTTATGATATAATCTAAAAAAATTATTGAATTTTTTATGATAATTTTTACTATGGATGTTTTATTTTGATACCATTCATTATATTAAACTAGATGCTTTATGATCATGTTTATTATTTGGGGAAAGTTATTGACATTTCATATGATAGTTTCAATATGAAGGTATATGTTGATTATGTTTCAACCCTTTCATACTATGAATTCATTTTACTTATTATGTGATGGTCAGGGACCTCTCCAGAACCTCGATTCATCAATAGGACTCATGATACTAACTAGTTTGGGTATTGGTTGATGTCTTATCTAATTATGTATGGAATCTTGGCCGAAGCCTCGATTGTATATTAATGATGTCTCGCATTATGAAATCCCTCATTATGAGATAAGTTTTTGACAATCCATGAAATTATTAAACTAATAAAATATCCACGGTTAAGATTCATTATCAGGTGATTATTTATTTGGGATTATTTGATCAGCTTTTATTCTAGCCATATTATACTCAAGATAATGTTTTAATGGAATGGGTTTTTAGTTATTCACCTGTCTTTAATGTTTATTTTTATTTATGATTTCTTTCACTTTATTCATACCCTTACGAAGCATATGAGATCACACCTTTCTATTATTTTATTATTCTCCGAGATGCCAAGATGTATATTACAATTGATATTCATGGATAATATAGGACAATAGGTATGTATCCGATGGACTTTCTACATTGTATCCATTTCATGTTTTAATGTTTAACTTATGTTTTTATATTATTTTCCAAATATTATAAACTATTCAATTCTTTGGGATGAAATTTCATGTACTTAGTAATAATGTAATAAATTAAGGCACTAGATTTGTGTTACTGGGGTCAGGGTCTTTACCATTGGTATCATAGAACATTTAGTAGAAACTTTGGAAACATGATTTCGAAAAACATTGATTAAGTAAATAAAACCATATAATAGACTTCTAGATTATCCCCAAGGTAACTAAGCTTATTATGTTGAGATTATTTATACATAATATTTTTAATTGTTACACTAGTTTTAAAAATTCATATTCTCATATAGAGTATGAAATTATTTAGAAATGGAATATAGTGTAAGGAATATAAATTGTATCAATGCACATATTCCATGTAAGGATTTACCTCTTATACAATATAATGATGTTGGATCTAGAGATGCAATTTCATATGAACAACTTATAACTATACAGTGATAATTGACTCAAGTTATGAGCAATAACCTCACTCACATAGATCAGACCAATCCACAATACTGTGTAATAATGTTACACCACTTCATGAGAAGAAAACCTCCATCATTCAATGGGACTTAAAACCCATTTTTAGTTGAGCCCTAGACAAGTTCCTTTGAGAATATATTTATCTCTTTGGGAAGTAACAAAAGGGAGAAGGTTATCATAATAGTTTATCATCTATTGGGATATGTGGATACATAGTGGTAATTAAATAAAAATAGAATTGTGGAAAAGAAATTTGAAATTATGGAATGGAATGATTTTATATAAATTTTATTAGAAAAATATTTCTCACGTGAACTATGAGTAGATATATAGAGATGATTCTTGAGTCTAAGACCTAAATAGAATGAAAATTTTTCTAGTTATGAATCCAATGTTACAAGGTCAACAAAGAATTATGTGGACTATAAACATAATCTAACAATAAATATTGATCGTTTCCTTGGTGGTATTAAACCAATTCTACAAATGAAACTAGCCCCTGAAAAATTATCACCATATGAGGATATAGTATCATGTTCCATCAAGTTATAGAAATAGATTTTCAATCCATATGGATTAAAAGGTAGGAAATATAGTAACAGGGATACTAGGTACTCTGGAAGAGGAAATAAGGAAAAAGATAATAAAGGAAGAATAGAATTCATAACATGAAATAAATGTAGAATGAAACATCATGGAACATGAATATTAGGAATGAGAGTTTTTTAGAAGTGTGGAGGAAAAGGCCACCTGGACCATGATCATAAGGGAATGAAAGAAAACCAAAATGTACAATAATTCAACTATAAAAAGATCAGAAACTATGAACATGATTTTACTAGAAGTTATGGATTCTTTACCCAAAATAGGTTAAGGTCACAAGGCCATGATTATGCGGTCACAAATTCTAGGGTTGAAGTTCCTAATGATATGGTGTTAGTTAATTTAATCATCTCATCAAATTTAGCTAAATCTGTATTTGATTCTAGATCATGAATTCGTTTATATCTTCCTAGTTTTCTGAAAAAATTAGATATTTCCAATTCACCTTAATTAGGGGTTTTTCAGTAAAAACATCTAGTGGAAACCTTATTGAAAAAAATATATTTCAAGAAGTTCCTATTATGACACATTAGTGTTCTCTAATTTCTTATTTTATTATCATACATATGGTTGGTTTTGATATAGTCCTTGGTATGTTCTAGATTTCCAAACACAATTCAAGAATTTATTGAAAAGACAACTAAATTAAGATTCATGATGATGTTATGGAATTTGTCAACATTATAAGGGATAATTCATCATCTGAGTCATATCAGTATCTAGCTCTTGTAGCACTTCTAAATGATATTCTTTTATAAGATAAAACCTACTGATAAAAAAAGTAATCTTAAAATTGAGGATGTACCTATTTTATAATAATTCATTAATTTATTTGGAGAGAAATTACCTAGACATCCTCTAGAGTGGGAATTTTTGTTTTCTATTTATTTAATCCCTGACACAAGACTTATTTAATGTCTATCATTATGTAAATATAGTTATAGAAACAAATATAGGAATTTAGTTGTAGTGGATTAATATGACCTCGTGTTTCACCTTGGGGAGAACATATTTCTTTCATTGAGAAGAAATATTGATCTACGAGGAAATGAATTGACTATTGGGTGATCGATGATATTTTGATAAATAAATAAGTCTACACTTACCTACATTGATGAATTAACTAACAAAATTCATGGAGATCAATATTTTTCAAAGATTGGTCTTCCTCAATTCTATTTCAGATGAAAGTGATGTGGACACTTAGCTTCGGTATGTGGTTACATGGACGGGTTCAGTAAGGGATGAGGGGTCAAGAAAGATGGAGATATTGTTGTTTGAGAAAAGGATAAAGAGGGAAATCATCTTTCTAAAGTATAGTGGGGTACCTCAATTATGGATAGATGATCTGGTACAATTTCAAGTTCCTTCTTGGCAAAAAAATCCCTAGAATAATCTGAGGCATGACATGGGTTCTGATGTTGTGGAAGGGTATAGTTTGGGCACTGCTGATGGATTTAATGATAACCACCAAGTTTCTTTAGGTGTCGGAACCACTGATACTTAGAATTTCATGTCTGAAGTAGGCATTGGACTAGGCTTTACTATTATAGACAATGCAAAACATTGTGGTAGGTAGAGAGTGGATGGAGACACTCATTGGTTTTCAAAGGAGGAAGATGAAAAGTAATATGTGCAGGATGATATCAAGTATGTCATGTATAATGAAAACCTGATTACTTCTAATGTGGATAAAGGTAAACAACCAAATGTGGTCTCTCTCTTGACAACATATTCCTTTCTAGGGGTGGAGTTGTTCTTTGAGGGCTTGATCAGTGTGTCATTCTCATCGTTTGTTGGCATCTCCTTGCTCTACCCCCTCTTCTCTGGGTAGGGTTTCATATGGCAGAGTGGTGAAGTATGCAGTAATTGTTCCATCTTCTCCTGATGTGGGTTGGCGTACGGTTCAATGCCAACTGGGAGTGTGCGCGGTAGTTTGAGGTGGTCTCCAGGTGAGAATGTGAAGGTGACACTAGGATCTGGCATGGTTTGTGTTAAGGCCGAGTGGATGACTTTGGGGTTTGGTTTGTTTCTAATTATTTTCCCTATCCTTCATTGATGTTGATGTTTTTGTCTTTGGGAATTCTGTATTTTTTGGATCTGGTTATGCTGTCTGCATTGGATCCGAGAAGCTCAAATGTGAATTTTTTCTTGTTGTAGTAATCATAGAGGAATTTGAAGGTTGTTCTAGTTTGGGGTTAGTGGCATCATTTGTATTTCGGCAGCAGAGTGGAATATTTTTACTGGGAATGACATTTTTATGCTTGCGTTCTTCTATGTGATTCTATTTTTTGGCATTAAAATTTGGTATGATCTGAACTCAATTAAGTTGAAAACAAAGACGCAATGTATTTAGGTCTATTGAGATTCAGCTTTTATTTATTATGACTTGGTGAAGGTTGGGTTGTTATGTGTTTTTTTTTGCATTGAGGAGGCTTTTTAGTTTGAATTCTATGAATTTTATTGTGGTACTGTGGCCTTGTTCCATGAGACACTACATCCAGTTTTCTTGTAAGGGACTGCCTAGATAATTTTCAGAGTAGAGAGCATTCTCCTCATCATTGCTACTTGGAATTAGATGGTTTGAGAGGGTGTGGAATTTTCTATCCGTACCAGGCCTGTGCATCATTGCATGGGATAGCTAGCGGTGCATTGATGGGAAGGTGGATGTTGACCGTATTGATTTATTTCTAGGGTGGGGAGTTTTCATACTCTTGAATTGGATTGTCTTTGTCTTAATGAACTTGGACCATGGTGGCATGGTTCTGTATTACATATTTGTTGTCACTTTGGTTTCTCACTTTTTCCTCAAAAGTGTTTTTGAAATAAAAATTTTATTTTCAGTCATGGAGAAAGTGACAACTCGAATATTACTAGAACTATTAATATGTGATCTACTTGAAACTCTACATTCTTGGCAATGGTGATACATGTAAATAAATAGAATTAGATCTGCCTTGGTGGTTTGGTGATGATCATACTGCTAGATATTAGAGTGTATCTTTGCAAATTCTAAAGGTATGGCCTAAGGAAAACACTAAACTATGAAATACCACAGAAAGAGATGAGATTATTTTATAAGTTCCTAAGGGTGATAAATTACATTATGATGAAGAACTAATTACTAATATTCCTGAGAGGTCTTCCATCTAGCTAAAATGATCAAGGTACTTGACTTCCTCCTCTATTTAAATTGGACATACTATGAGGGTTCCCACTAACACATAAAAGTTTATTATCCTTGAAATAAAAATAATGACTTGTAAGAAAAAAGATATTCTGAAGGAAATGTTTCATACAAGGTATGGAAATTAAATGTTTACAGTAATTTCATTTAGAATGACTAAAGAACCCTCTATGTTTATGGATATTATGAAAAGATTATTCAAGGAATATATATATTTTTTGAGTATTTATTGATGATATCTTGGTGTAATAAAAAATATATGAGGACCATGAGAACCACTTGTTGATTCTTCTGATGACTCTTAGAAGAAAATATTTATATGTAAAGTCTAGCACGATTTAATTATGGATTCAATTAGTTTATTTTCTTGTCTATATTGTCTCTAAGGATAGAATCTCAGTTGATCCTATGAATACAATGTCATTCCAAGAATGTCCTACACCAATGAACATAATCTTGGTACATAGTTTCAGTGTTTTAGTAGGTTACTATCGGTGTTACATTTAGAATTTTCCCCAATTAGCTAACCTGTTAACATAGGTTACTCTTAAAGGGATTAAGATTATTTAGAAAAATGAATGTGAAGGATTATTTGAAGTATTGAAGGGGACATTATTGAATGATCTAATCTTTACTCTACCATCAAGAATTGGTGGATTTGTGATTTATAGTAATGAATCAAAGAAAGGACTAGGTAGTATCCTTATACATAATGATAGAGTTAATGCCTATGCATTAAGGTAGTTAAAAAATCACAAACAGAACTATCCAAATCATGATCTTAAGTTAGCAGCTATAATAGTTTCTCTAAATATTTAGAGAAACTATCTCTATAGTGAAATATGTGAGATATATTCATATCACTAGAGTTTCAAATATATCTTCTCACATGGAGAACTCAAAATGAAGAAAAGTTTATGTATTGAGCTACTCAGGGATTATAATTTTTCAATACACAACCACCCAGGGAAGAAAAATAAAGTAGGAGATGCATTGAGTAAGAAGGATCATGGAGTTTCTGAAAAAATTAAAATGGAATGGGTTCTTATATACATGGATCTAGAAAAGATGGATATGGGAATTATCAAGGAAGGTGAAACATCACTACTTTTTCAAATAGTTTCTAAACCATCATTATTGGAAAACATAAAATGTTCTTAGTCTGATGATAAAAATTTTATAAGGAAAATTAATGCTATGAATGATGGGAAATTGGTAGACATTATTTATGAAGATTGTATTTTTAAATTTGGGAAGAGGCTTTGTATTCTATCTATACATGAGCTAAAAAAAGAATTATTGGATGACTCTCATAGCTCAAATTTATCTATACACCCCAGTATCACTAATTTGTATATATATTTGATGTAATTTTTTCTTGGGATAATATGAATTGGGAAATTTCTGATTATGTATCATGTTGTTTAGTTTTCCAACAGGTAGAGGATGAAAGACAACAACTTATAGGATTCATGTAACATCTATCTATCCTTATATGCAAATGGGGCATAATTTCTATCGATTTTTTTCACTAGATTACCAAAGAATCCAAGAAAGAATGATGCAATATGGGAAATAATTGATTGAATTAAAAAATCTACCTATTTACTCACTATAAGATAGGATTTTTCATTAGTTCACCTTAAATGACTCATTATTAATGAATTTTTTAGCTTTCATGGTGAACATCTATTGATTGCGTCTGAATAAGATCCTCATTTTACATCCAAATTATGAAAGAGTCTTCAGAAGGATTTGGATACTGAGATTAATTTTATCACTACTTATCACCCTCAAACTAATGTGGAGTTTGAAAGGAATATAAAAACCTTAGAGGAAATGTTGAGATATTCTCACTTGAAAAATTATTTATTATGCATAAAACATTATAAATATGTTTCATAACATGGTTATTCCTATTCATACTTCCAAATTAATGGCTAGGTTATAATGTCCACATTTAATCAAAATATGTATAGAATATCAAAATTATCTAAAATACCATTGTTGCGTGTTAAGGAAGCTATTGAGTATTGTATATATTTAAACTATTTTTTGGGATTTCACATTATCCCCATAAATAAATTGCATCAACAAAACATTTTAACTATAATCAAGGGTTTAATATTTTAAAATACCTTCTTTGAAAACTCACAACGTACGAAGGGATAATAAGACTTCCTTTGAAAATTGGAAGTGAGAAATATAAAGATAACATGAAATAACACATAATCAAGTTCTGGGATAAGGATAACATTATTGAGAAGTGAAAATATAGACATGAAGGAGAAAGATAATGTTCAAAGATTAATATAGAGTACAACATAAAAAGATCATATGAATTTTCATGACCATAAAACAATAAGTATTATGGGGAGAAAATGATCAGTAATCCCTCAAAAATAATTGTGAAATCAAAAAAAAATTAATTTTCAAGATTCATTACCTTAAGTTGGTGAATTATTTTACCATGGAATATAAGAAAATATACTTATATTATTTTGTCAAATCCATAAATGAAAGTTCATTCATTGGTTATTTTTTTCAATTCGCTTTCACTGATTTGCATCCCATATTCGAATGATGAATGAAAAGTATGATTTTTTCATGCCTGAAGCACTAAAATAAATTTTTAATAGGTCGTATGATCTATTGAGGGATGATATGTGTTTTTGATGCAAATGGGTTTTTCTTGAGGAAAAAATGGTTTGACGAAGATAGGTCAGTACATCCCTTTTATATTGTGAAGAAGATTACATAGTTAAGACATTCAAGTCAGGTTCACCATTTTTTCCCCTCGGATTTCACACCTCATTATAATTTTCTATTTCCTAATGGCTTCCAATGGGTTTGTTCATAGAACTAGAAACACCCAATAGTTCTATATCAGAATGGACCTACTTTTCAAATCATGGAACTCATTAGGTATTTTTACCTAAAATGATTAAGAACATACATTGGTCCAGAGGATGGTAGGTTAGGCTCATCATACCCTTTTGGGAGGAATTATTACATATTCCAGGGATCTCTTATAGATTTAAGATATGTTCATGAATCATTCCTTATTTCCCGAGTATGAAAGTGGTCAACACAGAGTTAACAATAAATTATTAGCATGTATAGATCATTGAATCATCTATATGTATCTGATGTTATTCATCAATGGGGATATATGTGTGTATCTGAGGTTCTCCATCGATGGAATCCTATTATGTACTACTTGGAGATTCTTTGGTCATTATTACGATGATGATGGTTTCTGAGCCACTCATTGGGGGCACTCTAGAGTACATCATCATCCAGGGAGATGATAGTTGTTTAGATTTTGGGACCGAACCCATAAATGAGCTTCCTAGGTATCCTTGTGAAAGGAATCAGAACCCACATTGTTTGGTCACACTTAATTGGTGACATTATAAATTTTGAGTTCATGTGATAAGGACCCAACTATATAGTTTAACGTCATGTGGTGTGTAAATCTAGGTGAAAGGTGTCTTTAAAAAGTTTTGTGTGTGACTTATTTCAATGAATCCTAGAAAACCTGATAGTGATGTGGATTATCAATTTTATTTAAACCCTACTAGGAACATAGTCTATAGTGAATAGGGATGATTTTGGGGTGTTGGTTTTAGACCTCATGGAGACTTCCTACATATCCTATTTGAAATGAAATCAAAGCCCACACAGTTTATTTATAAGGAACCTTACATATGGAGGTTTTTAAAAGGATTGCATCGTAGGCTATTATGAACCTTTGAGAGGATTAAGTTAGGGATTATTCTTGACGAGGATGACCTAAAAAATATACTTGGAGAAATGTATTCACTCATAGAGTTTTTGAATCTTGTTTTGGGGATTACTCCTAAGTAGGATTCCCAAGGGTTGAATTTAGGGGATTATGTCATGACCCGTCCCCCAGGGCCCGCATCGTGACTACCCCAAGCCTGCCTTCCATTGGACAAGGGCTGGCGACTAGCCCCAAAGGCGTAATTCCCTAGAATCGGGAAGGCATTGTCTTTATAAAAAATAAACACACACGACCAGAAAACAAGTGGAAGCAAATACAAATTAAAGTAATGTAAAAAGTGTGCTGAAAGTATAAAGGATCCGGAGATACAAGCCCAAAATAAAGGTACAACTACAACTGAAAGAAAGTACAACTGAAAAGACAAACAGCTGGAAGATGGAAGCAGCTCCAGGATCGTCCTTTGGGTTCCTAACTGAAGGGTAGGTACAGATATCATCCTCATCACTCCGCGTCTATCGGTCCGCTCTGTGTGTTGTCACACCGAGTGTCCACCTCCAGGTACCGTCCAGTCCCCTTACACTCTGCCTCGGTCAGTGTTGTTCGTCATCTGCATCCAACACAACGAGGTGCGGGCATAGCCCATATAAGGGTGAGTATAAAGATACTCAGTAGGGACCATGATACCCTCAAGGTCTCATAAAATCTATCAATGATAAACCACAAAGAAATATCTCAGTAGATAACCTTTACTTAGGTATATGTCCATACATATACCTAAGTTATCAAGTAACCCATCTCAATCATGAGGAAAACACAAAGGTCATTAACTCAACTCTAACCAAGATTTTCATTACCAAAACCACAGCTGCTGGATAAATCCTCCTATGTCGAGTACAGTGGCCTTGTCATGGCTCCGGGGCACTACTCACTAACCTTAGACTACTGAGGTATTCCTCCTGTCGCGTACCGCGGGTCTGCTGCCAAACCGGGTGCTCTATTGTTGTGGGTCAGCCGCCAAAACGGGTGCTCCACCTAACATCCATCAGAGGTACTCATCCTTTCGACTACCGCGGGTCTGTTTCCAAACCAGGTGCTCCATCCGCTTTGGGTCTACCGCCAAACCAGGCGCTTCATCCACTGTGCTAGTCGAATCGGTCAAGCAGTCATCAGGTCTATGGCTACTAGGTCTCTGCACTCTGTCTGCTCATCTCCATGAGGATCTGCTCCATGAGCTACTATTTGATACTACATGTGTCACGAAGTCTTAGGTGTAAGTATCTCAAAGGACCGCCACGTCAAAGGGGTCTCAATTCAACAGACGGTGCGTCAATCGGATGCCCGGTCTGTGAGTTATCAGCTTTTCCGTTCTAGGGGCCCGGTTGTATTTCAGGTGCAATCCAACCTGGCCATACTCCAAACTCATCAGAACCTTGTTTGGAGTATGAAAAAAGGAATGTCTCATCAAGAGGAATCCAATTTAGTTGACCACACGTCAATCGGACATCCGGTCCTTAAGTTATAAGTGTTTCCGCTCCAAGGGCCCGGTTGGTTTCGGGTTAGAACCAACCCAGACATACAAAAACTTCACCAAAACCATGCGTGTAATATACCGAAACGACCATCTTGATCCAAGGAATCCTACGCAACTAACAGTGCATCGATAGGAGGTACGTAGCACAATTTATGTGCAATTAACCTAAATAGGTCCCAAAGGGGGTCTGGGCCCGGTCCGACCCGGCCCAACCCACCCTGGGTCAGCCCGAAGTAGGTCAACCCGACCCGGGTCTAGGTCCGGCCCGGTAGGGCGTGGCCTGGCTCATGGCCGGCCGTGGCGTGACCAGGCTGGCCGAGCGGGGGGGGGGGGGAGGGGGGGGAGGGGGGGAGGAGGCCTCCCGGTTTCTCGAAACAGTGGTGCAAGGCTGGCACCGCCCTGTCTCCCCAGATCCCACTCAGCATAGGATCCGCTCCACGCCTCCACGGCCGGTGCCATGGTGAACTCCTATCGGCAGCACACTAGGGCGCTGACGTGACCTTTCATGGGCCACCAGAGCCATTCTGGCAGTCCGTTTTAGCTCCCATCTGCGCCAATGGCCTTCTCGGGTCCCGCTCTACATTGCCACGACCACAAAAAAATGTTTCCCTTCCGTTCATATGTCGCCAAACATTCCATGCACCACGACCAAGTTGGAGGTGGGTCCGAACATGTTCGTTAGCCCGTACCCACCATGTTAGTGGTTAAAATAATCACCCAAAAAATAAACGCCCATGTTCGTGGGTATAAATCACATATATAATAATATAAAAAATTCACCTACCTCGAAAAGACATCGCACATCATCGAACCACGAAAGACGAACGTCACGGTGGTCGGGCATCACAGAAGAACGGTGTCAATTCTGTTGACGTCGGAGGAAGATTCGTCATCATTGGCGATGTTCCCCATGGTGGTGTCTCCTCCATTGATGTAGAGGAGGAAGAAGATTGAAGAAGTTGCTTCACATCCTTCAGGTTGTGGAGTGTTATTCATGCCGTGGAGTGTTCTTCGTCGAGAGATGACGATGTTCTTCATAGAAAAACGAACCTCCTATAATTCTCCAATGGTTCTCCCCACCAAATATTTTCTAACCAAATTTATTAAAAAGGCATTCACAATTAAAAAGAATTTCCATGCAATTCGAATTAATTCTAATGGAGTCAAGGATTAATTAAATGTGGCATTTAATTAATCCAGTTTTGGAATTTAAAAGAAAAGGTGAAGAGTTGACATACGAGAGGGGAGTAGTAAAAATATAATTAAGGGGAGTTAAAGGATTAATAAGGGGGTTTCATGGGGGTATAAGGGAGTTAAAGGAGGATTTGATGGGTTAGGGGTTCGTGCTGGCCCCACCACCCTTAGTCATATCCTCCCATGGGATGTTAGGTGGGGTGTGGGCCCACCTTCCAACTTTCCTTTGGAGGAATTAAATTCCACTTAATAAAAATTGTAACACAACAATTTATTTAAGTCTTAACGAATCCCCAAAAATTAACATTCAACACACATAAAATGCAACTACGGTAAAGGTCCCCTTAAGCGAATACTGGCGCTACGAGTTCATCGGTGCCCTTAGTTTTCAATTCCAAGAACCGGTTCAAAGATAAAAAAACCTGCACGTACATTTACTGAACGTACCCTAATAAAACTTTAGAAATTGATTTTGGGCACACCGGGCCTCGGAATCAGGAACCTTCAGAAACTACGGACTTGTAAATTTCAAAAGAATTTCAGGAAAAAAATTTTCTAAAAATTTTCAGGTCTTTACATTACTCCCACATCAGGGATTTACGTCCCCATAAAGCTTCAACACACACTAGGGAAACAAAAGGAGGTACTGAACACGCATCTGAGCCTTCTAATCCCATGTGCTCTCCTAGAGGTTCCCGTGCCGCCAGCGAATGCACACCAGAGGAATCAACCACCCACGTCGGACCCACTCCTATCGATCCTCAATCTTCACCAGGACCTCCATGAATGTCACCTCATCATCGATATCCAGCTCCTATGGTTTATGATTTGGGATGGGTCATGCACACATCTTCTCAGTTGAGATACGTGGAAAACATCGTGCATCGAGTGCAACTGAGGTGGAAGGGCCAGGCGGTAAGCCACCTCACCTACTCTGCTGAAGAATTAGTGGAGTGACTGCAGATAGACTGCACCATCGCTATCCACAAAGGATATCAGTAATGCGGCTAGCTTCTCCGTCGCCTCTCCTAGTAGCTGAATTCCTGAACTCTTGCTGAGAGCATCTGCTACTATGTTCCCCTTCCCAGGAGTATAGACTATCTCGGGGTCATATTATTCGAGGGACTCAATCCATCACCACTGTCTCATGTTTAGGTCCTTCTGAGAGAAGATACACCTGAGACTATTGAGTTTGGAGTGTACCGTAAACCGTTCGCTCTATGAAAAATGGGTGAGACTATCCAATTGTAAGAACTCATCTATACCATTCTTTGACTCCATTCTACAAGAGCTGCTAAGATTTCACTTTTGCCGAGAAGAGAAATCTGGTCTCATCCCCTGAATGAAACATGTTATATGACTAATACAGTCAATCATGATATGAATGGTACTAATTCATTCCATGGACGATGTTGTAAGGCCTCGACGCTACTACCAAGAGATCCAACCATTACTCTCGCCTCCAAGGGGGGAGTCACACTGTCGGCATCAGTGTGTGGTCATTGGGTCTCCTCCTGTAGGAATATCGAAATTGAGGGTCAAGTCAACAGTTTTAACCAGAACTTCTTAGTATTAACCACACAAAAAGGAATGGAAGAAAACGTTACAAGGACAAGTGTCTTTTATTACTGTAGCTCAAAGTACAATGACACAAAGCAACCAAAAACAATGACATAAACAAAGCTAGAAGTATCATGAAAAAGGGCCTCTATGCCTGGAACTAGTCTTGCTCCTATCCATATGCTTCTGGATCTCCATGGTCTTATGCTTTAGCTGCCTGAAGCTGTGCTCTCCCCTATCCACCCGTTCCCTGCAGTCGGGGTAGAACTCCAAGTGGTGTTGGTGGAAACACCTCAAAGCGTCATCCACCACCAGTTGCACGACCATCTCCTTGCAGTCCTTCACGATCAAAACTTTGCCTCTACCTGGGAGGTCCTTCATCTATCTTATGATCGTCTACACAGTGGTTCGGAAAGTCACGTGCCATGTGACCAAGCCCACCGTAGGAGTAACATTGTCCGTTTCTGGCATGCCTGGCTCTGTCTCCACCCTGGGAGCCCCGCACTACCGATCCTGAGTCGTGCAGTCGACCACCTATAGTTCTGGTCTTCTTGAAACTCTGCGTCATCTATCTATTGCCAGCTATAGAAGTCTCTACTGCATGTCATCTAGTGGTGGATCTCGCTGCTAGAGACCGCTCAGCAAGGAAACTGTCCGCTAAGAGGGCTCACTCCAACACCCCTGTCTGCATCATGATACTGTGGGAGACAACTGAAGCTCTAATATCTCACCTGAGTCCCTACTCAAAGGTCTGGGACCTGAAGAATGGGTCTCGTACTATATCAGTGGAGTAGCGCGAGAGGTCGGTGAACCTCGCTAAGTACTGCGCCAATATCATGCTACCCTACTAAAGATGCAGCAGCTCCTGTATACACACTGCTTGAAGAGTAGATGGTACAAACTCCACCTGGAACAGGCTCTCTAAGTCAGCCCATAAAAGTGTCGCCTCATCATGCATCTAGAGCATCAGGCTCCACCATTTTCCTGCTGCTTCCTGAATGAGGCTGGCAGCAAGGATCACCATAAAGTCTGCTGGCATCCCTAATATCTTGAAGACTCTCACCATAGCCTCCAGCCAATCCTCAGCCACCTGCAGGTCTGTCTCTCCCTAGAACCTAGGTGGCCTCTAGTGATGGAACTCATGCAGCGCGCTCAAGCGACGTGAACTCTCTGCTATTGGGGCTAGTGGCATCGGAGGCCCAATGGGGAGTAGTACCGCCGGTGCCTCCGCTGGTGCCTCAACTGGATGAGGGCCATGTACTGAGGCCTCCTCGCTCAACGGGCTGTCAATACATATAACTCTCAGGGCTCTAACTAGTCTTCCATGGGGAGGCATTTTGAAAGGAACAAATGTGACATATTAAAAGACTATACCCGGTGAGTTGACCTTCTTTGAGATGACATAGAGAAAACTTTTTAAAACACACAAGTAATCAGTATTTTCACACATTGAGTCGGAAATCAGAAGTCAGGGTCCTGGTGTATGGATACGTCAGCCACCCACACCAACACTGGACTCCCTGAACTGAAAGAAACACTTAGTACCCTTAACACTATTGCTTCAAAGAAAAAAAGATTAGAGTTCTGAGTTATGCGGTATAAACAACGTCCTCTGATACCAATTTTTCCGGACCCATCCCTCGGGGCCCACATCGTGAATTCCCCAAGCCCGCCTTCCATAGGCCTGTGGCTGGAAACTAGCACCAAAGGCATAATTCCTTAGAATTGAGAAGGCATTGCCTTTATAAAATGTAAACACACACAACCATAAAACAAGAGGAAGCAAATAATAAGTAAAGCAGTGTAACAAGTGTGTTGAAAGTACAAAGGGGCTTGAAATTAATGGCCAACAGAAAGGTACAACTACAACTAAAAGAAAGTACACCTGAAAATACAAACAGTTGGAAGATGGAAGTAGCTCCTTGATCGTCCTCTGGGTTCCTACATGAAGGGTAGGTACAGATGTACTCCTCAACACTCCACATCTATCGGTCCGCTTCGTGTGCCATCATTACGAGTGACCACCTCCGGGTACCGTCCAGTCCTAGTACACTACCTCGGTCAGCGTTGTCCATCGTCTACATCCCACACAACGAGGTGCGGGCATAACCCGTGCAGGGGTGAGTATAACGATACTCAGTAGGGACCCTGAGACTCTCAAGGTCTCAAAAAATCTATCAAGGATAAACCAAAAAGAAATATCTCAACAGATAACCTTTACTTAGGTATATGCCCATACATATTCATATGTTATCAAGTAACCCATATCAATCATGAGGAAAAGACAAAGGTCATTGACTCAGCTCAAACTAGGATTTACATTACCGAAACCACGACTACTGGAGAACTCCTCCTCTATCAAGTACAGTGGCCCTGTCGCGAATCTGTGGTGCTAATCACTAACCTTAGACTGCTGAGGTACTCCTCCTGCCGAGTACCACGGGTCTTCTGCCAAACCAGGCACTCCTCCGCTGTGGGTCTGCCACCAAACCGAGCGCTCCCCCTAATAGCCATCAGAGGTACTCCTCTTGTCGAGTACCATGGGTATTCTTCCAAACTAGGTGCTTTGTCTTCCATGGGTCATACGCCAAACCGGGCGCTCCGTCCACTGGGCAAGTCAAATCACTCCGAGTCGAATCTGTCAACAAGTCGTCAGGTCTACAACTACTAGGTCTCTGCACTATGTCTGCTCGTCTTCGGAAGGATCCACTCCATGAGCTACTATTCGATACTCCAGGTGTCACTAAGTCTCATGTAGAAGTATATTAAAGGTCCTCTACATCAAACGGATCTCAACGCAATAGATGACTCATCAATCGGACGCTCGGTCTGTGAGTTATCAGCTTTTTCGTTCTAGGGGCCCGGTAGGATTTCGGGTGCAATCCAACTCGGAAATACTCCAAACTCATCCTAACCCTGTGTGGAGTATTCCAAAAGGACCTTATAATTATGAGGAATCCAATATAGTTTATGATACGTCAATCGGACATCCGGTCATTAAGTTATAAGCATTTCCGCTTCGAGGGCCCGGTTGGATTCAGGTTCGAACCAACCCGGCCATACCCAAACTTTACCAAAACCTTGAGTGTAATATATCGAAACGATCGTCTCGATCCGAGGAATCCTATGCAACTAATGGTGCGTCGTTCATAGTTCCTTAGCTCACGTTATGGAAATTATCAGAAATGGGTCACAATGGGGGGCATGGGCCCGGTCCGACCCAGCCCAACCCACCCTGGGTCGGCCCGACCTGGGCTCGTGACTGGCATGGCCCGGCTCGGCCCACGGCTGGTCGCGGCTCGGACGGGCTGGCTGAGCGGGGGGGGGGGGGGGGGGGTGTCGCGAAATGGCATCGCCAGGATGGCGCCGCCCTGTCTCCCTGGATCCCGCGCGGTGCGGGATTCAATCCACGCTACCGTAGACGGTGCTGTGGTGGACTCCTTCCGGGGGCACGCTAGGACACTGCCGCCTCCAGGCGGCCGACTGGCACTGACCGCCGCCTCCAGTCCCCATCGCCGCAATGCCAGCATGACCTTCTGCGGGCCACCAGAGTCATTCGGGTGATCCGTTTTAGCTCATGTCTGCGCCTACGGCCTTCTCGCATCCTGCTCTACACTGTGACAGCCTCAAAAAAACATTTACCTTCCATTTATCCGTCTCCAAACATTCCGTGCATCACAAACAAGTTGGTGGTGGGTCCGAACTTGTTCGTTAGCCCATACCCACCATGTTAGTGGTTCAAATAATCACCCAACAAATAAACGTCCATGTTCAAGGGTATAAATCACATATAAAATAAAATAAAAAATTCCCTTACCTTGAAAAGACATCGCACATCGTTGAACCGCAGAAGACGAAGGTCGCGCTGGTCGGGTGTCATCAAAAAACAGTGTCGATTCCGTTGACATCAGAGGAAGAGCTATCATCGTTGGCGACGTTCCCTGTGGTAGTGTCTCCTCCCTTGATGCGGAGGAAGAATAAGATTGAAGAAGTTGCTTCACATCCTTCTAGCCGTGGATCATTCTTCGTTCCATGGATTGTTTTTCGTCATGAGAGGACAATGTTCTTCATGGAATAATGAAGCTCCTCTAATTCTCTAAAGGTTCTCCCCACCAAATATTTTCCAACAATAATTATTAGAAAGGATTTCACAATTAATAAGATTTTCCATGCAATTAAAATTAATTCGAATGGAATCAAGGATTAATTTAATGTGGAATTTAAATAATCCTAGTTGTTGGAATTAAAAAGAGAAGGTTAAGAGTTGACATAAGAGAGGATAGTTGTCAAAATTTAATGAAGGGGAGTTAAAGGATTAATAAGGGGGTTTCATGGGGGTTTAAGGTAGTTAAAGGAGGAGTTGAAGGGTTAGGGGTTTGTGCGGACCCCATGACACTTAGTCATATCCTCCCATGGGAAGTTAGGTGGGTTGTGGGCCCCACCTCTAACTTTCCTTTGGAGTAATTAACATCCACTTAAAAAAAATTGTAACACAACAATTTATCTAAGTCTTAACGAATCCCCAAAAATTAACTTTCAACCTGCATAAAAGGCAACTACGGTAAAAATCCCCTTAAGAGAATACCAGCACTACGAGTTCATCAGTGCCCTCAGATTTCAATTCCAAGCACCAGTTCAAATGATAGAAAAACCTGCACGTACGTTTGCTGAACATACCCAAAAAAAACTTGAGAAATTGATTCTAGGCACACCGGGCCTCGGAATCGGGCACCGTCAGAAACTGCGTACTCGTAAAATTCCGAAGAATTAAAAAAAATCACTTGAAATTTACGGGTCTTTACAGATTACTCCTAAGTAGGATGCCCTAGTAAATTGGGGGGTTTTGTTGAGGTTGACTCTTAAAAATGGTTTCCATTGATCTTGGGCCTTAGGTAAGAATCCTATGTATCCAGGTTATGGAAGGAATCTGAGTTATCATTGTTCATTATGTCACATAGATCATGCAGATGTCAAGATCACCACTATCATCTAAGCCCACATAAGTCATTCTTGGTGTGAGAAATAAGAGGATGTATAAGATTCAACAAACCACACACATTTACTCCTCCATTGGTGGAAGAGGATGGGGAGACGGTTGAAGAGGTTAGGGTTACAACACTTACCTCTCATCACATCACACTAAAAAGGGAATGAAGGTGAAGGATGTAATGGTACATAAGAGAAAGAATGAAAACTCCTATAATAATTTCTTGTGGATTAATCTGGGAGGGATTCCATAAAATAGGTTCCAAAGTAGGATGAGGATATAATTCCATGTTTAATGAAAAATCAAGAAAATCCTCACCCTCATTGATGGAAACCACTGGATCTGGGTCTTAGAGAAGAGAAATGATAGAGATGGTCCTAACCCTTATATCCGAGATTAGGAACTTCTCAACACTATCCCTATAGTAGGGGTCCTTGTGACCATAGATATACAAATCCACATATTCCCCTAGGATCCAAACCATCTAGTAGGACCAGTGTGAGAAACCTTTGATACTAGAAATAAAAATCCAAAATGGAGACACTATGGAATAACTTTTTCCATGGGTTTGTAATTAAGGATGCAATGGTGGAGGTTTTCTGTTCATCCATCTCAGACAGGTGATCCAAATTAGGAGAGGTCCTACGATTGATGGCTTTGAAGAAGGCCTAATGAATGGATCATATAGATTATAGGGTAGGGTGATCCAAGGAGGCTCGAGAAATGGGTGTTTCATGCATGCAGGTCTAGGAGAACTGATGTCACCTTGGGTGATAGAAAACATGGATGACTACACTCGAGCATGGCATTACTCAAGACATCAATGGTCTCCAAAAGTGTTCTTATAAGTGGATCACATATGTACCTAAATGGAAAGGGAGACCTTGCAGAAGTATTTTTTTAATCAGGGGGCGAGTGAGTGGCTCGTGCTGGTGTAGTGTATTTTAAACCATTGGAGGACTTTTAATTTCACTATCCCACATTAATTCCCTCTCTTTATGGTTTTATAAAGCTACCTATATGGTTTAGAAGGGATTTAGTGAAGGAATAGGGTGATCAGTGCTCCATGAGGACTTCTATAAATTTCACCCATCCAAATTAAGACCCTGGGGTCATATTTATAGAAAAATATAAGACCCTGGGTGAAGGTATCATCTCGCAAAGGTCAATCATAAAGGATGGTCTTCTAGGATTCCGTGTAGGTACCATATATGACGATGATATTTTGGGGGACTTGGGAGAAATGGTCTTTTGAGGACTTCAAAATCCTTGACCTTTTCCTCTTATTTTCTTCTCTACTCCCTGAAGTATTTCACTTTTTGACATTTTTTTCCATGTGAAATAATGGAGTGTCAACAACAAGTTATGTCTCTAATTTATTTTCATTTACTCAAATAAAAAATGGTTAGTAAATGATAAGATAACTAGTATGAATAAACTATCACTTGAAATATTATTCTAAAATATTTCAAAAATAACACTCAAAATGAACTTAATTATTTCCAATAATATTTAAATTCTAAAATTCCACAAAGCATGCTTAACCAGTATTCAAAACCCATTAATTTAGAATAAGGTCACAAAATTTCCAATGTCCACTTAACATTAATCCCCAAAAAACATAATTTAGATTTTAATTTCACACACCAATAATATAAATAACTTTATCATATATTCCTCCAAGACATTATTATAACCCAAATAACTATTAAATCTCAATGATAACATATATTCATCCAAAAATTAACCCTAACCAGATTTCTCAAATAAAATCACAAACTATCCATTATTTTCTATAGATAAAAAAATGTAATAAAATTCATCAAAGATAATAAAATAACTAGTCAATAAATCAAAAATTAATTTCAAGTTCACCAATACTATCCAATTTAATTTATCAATATCAATCATCTCTTTATCCCAAATAAACAGTTTTATCACAGCATCATGAAAATATTAAAGGTTATTTATACCTTAGTCACGTGTTTTAAAAAATATATAACCTTGCCATTAAATACATTTCCTTGGTTATCAATACCATTAAAATTGCAAGTCCTTAATGAAAAACTACTATAGAATAGTCCTTAGATATTTCATGATTCTTATAACTAGAATATCATTGATAAAACATTTCTACAAAAAACTCTTGAATCCAAATTTATAAACACTTTAATAATTAAACTTCAATCATTACACTAGAATTATTGGAATAAGATATTATCTTAATTGGTCAAGGATTTAGACCTTGGTTTAATATAATTACTCTAATATTTCCCAAGTTCCCCACACACAAGGTATTAAACAATAAATGGTAACTTTGGATATATTTTATTTATTTTAATTAGATTATTTATTATTCCTTTTCAATTACTTTCTCTATATCCTTCATTTTTGTACCCAAAACATTATCTCATTACTCTAATTAACTTACATAGGTTCTTCCTCCCACATTATCAATATAAATGAAGTTAAATCTTCTCTCCTCCATGATCTTCATGAAACTCCATTTTTTTCTTATTTGGTTTATCTAGAAACTCACCTATGTTTAGCTTGTTAATCATATATCAAGATAGTTGTTTTGGTATAATCACAATATTTCACATCCCATATCTCATTTAATTTGGTTTCTCATGAGGAAAATCACATCATTGTCTATCACATTCAACGTTAACATGATTTCACCTAGTTCTAGCTATTAACTAAATCCAAAAATATTAGTGTGATCAAAATAATCATCGTGTGTAATCACATAACCCGGAAAAATCATTCATATGATGTCAAAATCATGACACAATCTTTTTAATCTATTGAACCTTAGGTTTAACCTAGTTTATCCATGTCCATTATATATTTAGGTTTCTCATAATGGTTCATAAATAAACTATTAATCCGCACAACCAAATCCCTTAGGAGTGTCTATCCAAGTGTCTAATATTAGGTGAACATATAATGCATAGGTTGTGGTCATGTTAATTCCCAATCCGCCTCATTCAGAGTTATTACCTAGAAGAGTATCTATTCCACAAATGAATTTACATTACATTATCTATATAGGGTTGTTTTTATAGGAAAACCACACCTTTTTATTTACCATACCTTTGAATTTTCTAATATTATTTGTTTGATCCTAAGTGTTTCCACTAATGTTTTTTTATCCTAGTCTCAAAAAAACTAAACCTTTCTCTAAAACCAATTTTAGTGACCACAAAAATTATTTACATAAATATTACATCTTATTAGATAAATATTCATTAAATATCATTATGATCCACATAAGATCTATAAAGGTTTAGTGTATTATGAAACATTTATACATAAACAACTATTACAAAAAAGATCTGCTTCACATCCCATTAATTTACTCACCAATAGATATATTATTAAACATATCATACTTATATCCTTTCTTCACATCCTATGTAAAAGGAGATAGAATAAATTGTGACCTGAAATGCTCAATAAGGGTAAATAAGGAATATATCAATTTTATTATTATATGGTAGCATATAATGAGAATAAGAATATTAGAACATTATAATAACATTTGAAAATAATACTAAACTATTCATAGAGTGTAATTATGTGTCATGGAATAAAGATTACTAGTTCATAATACATGAATCATAAATGATACAAAGTATATGAGTCATAAGAGAATAACATTGCAGTAAGATCCTATCATAATAAGGAAGAATAAAGAATGGAATATCCATAATCATAGAAATATTATGTCAAGGCTACCCACCAAGAAATTAATCACATGTTTGGATTGTGAAAACCACCTTTGTACCTGCTTCAGGCATAGTATAACCTCTTATATACCCTATTTTGGGCTTGGGATAACCTCTTTTGTACCATTTTATCTCATAAAACATTAATATTTCCGAAATAAAATGGAAGTATATAAAGGAACCACCCATAAAATAATAATAATTCATTCATATGTATGCCACAATATCATGATAACATTTATCATTGCATCAAATCATAACACATGGAATAGAAAAAAGGTTTCATTAATATTTCATAATCATAATCATAAACCATCTAGAAAAATAATAGAGATGGTAAAATTGGATAATATACCTACTAATTCATAATAAATATCAAATTATGTTGTTAAATATGAGAATACCTTTAAAATATCACTGAAACATTTCTAGATGAAAATATAGTATTCAAATTTAAATCATTTATTTAGAATGTAAAATTTTAAAAATATATTAAGGGGTAAAATTTATTCTAAATTAACCATGGAAACATGTCAGGTAGGAATTAAATAAAAGATAATTTATGACAACTAAAAAATCCTTACATGCGGTGTATGTTAAAAAGTATATTCCTTTCATGTTTTTGGTAAAAAATCAAAACTACCAAATTTTGAAAACAATAGAATGATTCCATTAGAAAACATTTATATATAGTAAAAAATTGGTAAAAATTATTTTATAAAATTATTATGGAATGGTAAAAACAACATTGAAAATATTTTAAATAAAATATGGATATAGAAGAAAACTATTACATGCCTAAGATATAAATAATATCTATTTTCCATAAAAACATAAATGTTTTGAGTGATTAAAAAGAGGAAAATGAAAAGAAAACAGGTAATATTTATAAATATACAAAGGATAATAAATTAAATTATAATTGGTAGGGATATATCATATAATTTAATCATAATAAATTAAAGCATAAACAATCCATGTAAAAATTGAGACTGAAATCTAAAACCCTTACCTCAAGATGGACTTTATTTTTATGCCATCTAAAATCATGTATAATAGGTTTAAATTTATTATAATTATATAATATAACTATATTCATGAGTATAATAGCATATATAGTCCAATTATAACATTATATAACCCATTAATAATTCATTATTAAAATTGTTGTTTCCTAAAGTTAACTGTTTCATTTTTCATGTATTTATTGGTTCAATAGTTAACATCCTTATAATATGATCATGGTTTTATAATATATAGAATATTAATTATGTTATATTTATATAAGTTAAAAATTATATAAAATTTTATAAGCATTCATATAAAGCAGCGATGATAAATAAATTACCTCACTTCATGGAGACAATAGTTCATATGTACACACGAGTGGTGTTTTCAAATTTTTGATGAATAAAATGAAAAAAGGTGGATAAAAATTCACCATAATAATTATTTTTATATTTTAGACATTATATATTTATAATAAATCCATCATAATAATCACCCATGAAAATGATGATGGAAAATGATTATTATCGGTACAAGAAGGCGATTCTCTATACCTACGCATAAGTGATACTTTCATTTCCATATGATGGACAAGAGGTGAGAACTGTATTTTACATAATAGTAATTAAATATAAGTATATTTTTAATAATTTATTCATAAAATTTTTCTGGATACAATAGTTTTATAGAATTTATGAGAGTAATTAAATTTGAAAATGCTTGGTTAATATTTATACCTCTTCTTTGAGAGACCTCCTTTAGTTTACACCATAAACATTGAAAGATTTGTCTTTGAAGAAGAAAATGGGATATATTATTATTATAATTAATATAGTATGATTTTTAGTAGGGTTTTTATGAACTATAATTATCAAATTTTGTGAATAATGGAGTATAAGAGGTTCCCCTTTATAAGTGAGGGGAGGGACAAACATAGAATTACATAAAATATTTCAATAATACATGTACCATTCATGGGAAAGGGGGTAAATATATACAATAATTATATTTTAAGACAATATAATGTTAAATACCTTCAAAAAATAATAAATAGTCAAGTTTTTGTGGCATTCATACCCTTATCCCTTTTTTTAAAACACCAATAAACCCATTTAATCATTAACCATGGTAACAAAACCTTACCATTTTTACTACTCATTATGACCAAAATTAAGTTGAAAAAATTTAATTATATTATTTATTTTTATTAAAAATACATAAAAAATTAAACAAGATTAAATTTATATAAGTGGTAAAATTTAATTTTAAATAATCACCCAAAATGCAACGAAAACCTTTGTTGAAAAAAATGTGTTATTATGAATAAAATTGAATTTCTAACCATTAAATGACTTTAAAAAACTACAAAATATATGATAAAATAATCTAATGAATCATTAATATATAAGTTTCACTAAAATTAATAATAAATATTGATTTATTTAATTAATTTAGATAAAAAACATTACACATTGAAAAATAATTTTCTAAAAAATGGATTTTGAATCCTAAAAAAGAACTTATACCAACATTAAGAATAATATTGATTCCTATGAAACTAATTAGATTATTTATAATTATAGGATACTTATTTCAATTTAATATAAAATTAAAAACATAATGTTATTATTTAATGAACATAAATTTTTGAAAGTAGTAATTTATTAATTTCAAGCGATAGAAACAGAATAAAAACAATAAGGGAGGGCAAAAAAATGCAGGCTGAGAGTATCCCCTCTCACAATGTTTAACACACTCCAAGGTAAGGGAGACCAAAAGAGAAAAAAGAGTAAAATTAGGAGAGAATTATTGATTCCTAAACCTCGAGGCAAAACATCCTACAAACATGTTGCCTTAACACCAAGTGTGACTCATCAGCACCTTGTTGCTCAGTAGCTTATTGATGTTATATATATAAATAGTAATTTTACAAAAATCAGTATTTCCCCTATTTTTTAAGAAATATATATTTTTAGAACAATTCCATGAAATTCACTATAATATAATAATTACATGATTAATAAAAAATAATATGAATTTTATAAAATAAAATTGATAAAAAGTTGAAATTAATCATAATTTCCCATTGAAAAATAAAATAAAAACCATGCTCTAAGAAAAAAACTTTTGAGGTATAAAATAACATAAATAAATGTTATATAATTATTTTTTATGAATAAATAAATAAATTTTCATCATATAAAACCATTAAAAATATTTTTCATAATGTGTTAATTATTATTCATGTCTCCAATTTAATGTCAGGGTTATAATGGTAACATTTAAATAATATTTTTATAATATATCACGGTTCTCTTAATGCTCAATATAATGTATTAAAATAGCTATTGAGAATTATATATTTTTTATAATAAATTTCAAGGGGTTAAAATTTGTGTATGAGTCATTATATTTACATATGAGTTATCATAAACTAAGTGTTTTCATATGATTAATCTAGGTGAGAGTTATTTCATACAACCCAATTAGAGTTGCATACAAGTCATTCCAAAACTGCATTTGAGTCAGGTAGATTGGGTATGAGTGGTTGATTCATTATTGGATTTCACTAAAGATTCAAATAATGAATTCATGATGTAATAATAGAATATTAACGCAACATTATTTTATGTATTTTAATGAAGGATTGGTTTCCATAAACTAGAAAACAAACGAGCCATTTTTAAATGATTAAAATATAATAATTTTTAATATTACCATGATTCAAGATGAAGTATGAGTATGATTTTGTAGTGATGTTTCTAGGAAATAAATATCATGAAACTGGGGAGGTAAACATGCTTTGAATTAGTAGTATACATGAAGCTAAATTAGGCCACATAGAATACTTAAAATATTATATCCTTAATAAAACTTTAAATATCAATTTATAATGTCATGATATTTGTAGAGATAATGGAAAGTAGATATGGAAAGCTTCTCAAAGATTTCAAATTTTAAAATATGGAAAGAATTTTCCAAATAAAAATATTAATGTATTTTGACTAATATTGAAATGGAGGATAGTTCCACATGTTTACATATTTTTAATGAATGATATATTCCATGAAGAAACCCCATGACATGGAGAAAAGAAGGTTGAAACATGGAGACTGATGTGGTAAAAGGTTACTATATTTCTAAATAAACAATTAGTAAATTGTGTTTGAATCTGGTTTTTGGGTGTAGGAGGCATGATGAATGCATTGTTTTCTAGATCAAGGTTCTGCATGAGGAATGAGGAGTTTACTTAACCCGAAATAAAATATTCTAAAATATATAATGTAACTAAAATATTTATATTTACTACAAATTTCAAGGTGTTGATTAAACCAAAGGATTGTAATATATATGTTATATAGATATCATATGCATAAAATATAACCGATATCTCTATAATAATAAAGAGAACGGAACCCACATAACATCAAAAAAATATTGAAAAATATAGTTCCATGGCTATATCCATTTTAAGAGAAGAGGAAGAGGAGATTTCTACCCTCTAGAAAAGTAAATAAGGGTGAAACTGACAAATTTTTGTTGTGTTTAAAAGGAGGAAGAAATTCTAGTCACATTATTATAAAGGTAATGTGTTCTAGAATCATATTGTAAAAAAATATATAATTTATCATTTTTTCCAAAATAGAAGGAGTGGTCAAAACTACACTATCTTTTCAAAGACTTGTATGTCAAAGGAGAAAGCACTTACACCATGCAAAAGATATAATTTCTAGGAGAATAATAAAGTTATTATTTTAAGACATTAAACATATTCTAGTAACTTCATGAGAAATAATAAGTTCACTTACAAATTTGGAAGTTGAAGAATATATATAGATATGATGATTTTCTTAGATATATACATGTTTCTCCTGATATAGGGACATACATTCCTCTAAAATATAGTGTTATCGTTCTGAGAGAAGTGTGAAAAGGATGAGGAAGGGTAGTGAGCCTTAGGAAACAACGAGTCAGACAAAAAACCTTCTACAAGAAATAATCCCAAACATAGAGTAACGATGAAATTTTTTATTCACTAAACTAGTGAATTAGTAGATTTTGGTGTATCAGTACACTACTAATTTCATGATCCTTGGACATAACCTGATATATTTTAACCATTTAAAATCGTCCCATATCTCTAATATTTATATTAATTCTTTTTTATATATTATTTTGGTGAGGTTGTGAGTAAAATACACGAGTTATTAGTTGAATATGTTTCCTACCTAAGTAGGAATAAAAATGAAATAGAGAAATCAATGGTCAAAAAGGTTAAAATATATTACACACTTATTCAACCCCCTTAGGGTACCTTAGGGACCTAAAAACTCACATTAAATTTTAAATTCAAGTGGGTTTGAAAAATTATTTATTAAAAAAACAATAAATCCATAGATTTCCAAATTATTTGGTTGGGTGAAAACCTTTAATGCCTATGATTTTTTTTATAAAAAAAATCATGAGATATTTGGTTTGTCAAAAATGATTTTAGTGGTTTTATAAACAATCATCCAATAATTTATATTTTGTTTTTATTGATTTTAGTTATTAAACTGGGATGGAATTGAGTGATTTGAACAACATGCTTTAGATTGAGTGTCAAGAATCATTAAAGAGAGTCAGATGATTTCACTCTACTAATGGTTATTTATAGAGAGGTTTGGATACCAAGATATGGGAATCAATGGTTTAACAATTTTAATGACAAAATATGCATTTTCGATTAGTGATTCCAATGGGGGGATCTCTATTAGATAGAAATAAAATTTAGTAGTCATCTATTAGGGTGTAGAACGTCATAATCGATGATATGTGTTAGTAATTTCTATTTAAAAATATATGGATTCATTCATGAACTATCAAAAGATATTGATATAGGATATAAGAAGGATACTTAGGTGATGGATATTTTGGTGTAAAATCATTTATATACATCCCTGAGTAAAATTATTCCACTGATGAGATTGAGACCATAGAGAGATCAGAGAGATTAATGGAGATTAGGTTGAAAACCCTTCAATGAATGGTTTTATTTCTATCTGGATCCTTATAATAGGAATTTAATTAAAATTCAAATGTATAATACATTTAGATAGTAATTAATTTTTAACTAATAAAGGCCATACTTAGTGGATGGATAATCTAGAAGGCTTATCAAGGATAATAGGGAATTGGTGGAATGTTTTTAATATCTCATGAATTTTAATGTTAATGGAATGAAGGAAAGGTTGTTCTTATGTTGAGTTATTGTAAGTGTGAATTTTAAAATTTTCATTTTTATAAGATGATAGATTGTTTATAAATTCGAAAAATGTTAAAATTGATGTTTTAAATGTGGAAAGAGTGATGGAAAATACCCAGTAGAAGTTTTTGGGTTCTTTTTTATTAAAAAATAGAATGAAGGTGGATCAAGAAGCCTTTCGGTACCTATAATAGTATTAAAATGTACCTATTGGAAGAACTAGTGGGGTACTCCCACTGTATTGGCCACTTTCTGGACACTGGTTCTCCACCAAGTGCTTGGGGTGCCACTAGGTACCTGTTAGATCCCCAGTTCATTTTGTTTATTTGGGGTTGGCATTAAATTTTTAGGGTTCCATTTATTAACCTCGATAGGCCTTCTACTTTCAAGTCCTCCAAATATAGGTATAACCTCCTCCCTTGTACTCTCTTCTCTCATTGTTCTTTGTATTTGATTCCTTGGGACCTGATAGATTTCAGATCATCAAATTCATGGAAATACTATCCATTTCTCCTTCATTGGATTCTCATTCTCACATTCCATTTCAATTAAGATATTTCTGTTATGGATTTTTTTTGAAATTTATAACATTTTAGATGAAGTTAAATAATTTTTTAGTATTATAAATCAGTCATTTTTTATTTTTTATGATCGAGTGCATGTTAGTAGTGGACAATACCCCTTTTTTCATGGTTCTAGTACCATAGAGCCACTTGGGGAGTTTTAGTAGATTTATTCCAATAGTGGAATATTTTTATAAATTTTTTAGTGATTTATTTATGTTTTTTTTATAAGATATGTTCTTATTAGTGGGATGATGGTTGGAATGCGATTTGAATAAATGAGTTGTTTTTTTGGGTGAGTTGTGTTGCCTTTACCGTTTAAAACTTGTGATTTATAGGTTGTTTTTCCAAACTACTAGCATATTATATTCGTTTTATTATTATTAATGGAATATTTTTATATAATTACATTTATCCATAAATTGTTTGGGATTTATTCAGAATAATAGTCAATAAGTGCCACATAACTTATTAAATAGTCTATTGGAGGCACTATGGTTAAATGGGTATCATTATCCCATTATATGTTTTTTCTTAGTGGTGTAGATTTTTTATGTGGATTTAAGAAGATTTGTTTTCATGAAAATGGAAATTAAAATGAAAATAATAATTAAAATAAAATTTCTAATGAAAACGTGGTTTAAATGAAAGGTTTTTAAATAGTATTTCAAAATGAAGTGTTGGTTTTATAATGTTGTTTTCACAGGATTTTGGAAAATGACCTTATATAGGTATATTGAACCCCCAAATACTGTTAGAATTTTTTATAAATGTAAAATTTATCTTGGTAATTAAATTAAATCAAATAGGGTTTGTTTTTATAAGATATTTATCCATTAGAACTCTTGGGGGGTGATTTAAGGTTTTTCTAAAGCTTATGTGATTTTTTAAAGCCTCTTGATTTTTGAATACCATATGATTTATGTTTTATTTAAAGATGATTCATGATATCATAGGATCTATAATAGATGAATTCACTTTTTATTATGTATTTTTAATATATAATTAGAGTTTTAGTTGGATTATTGATGATGGGGTCTTCATAGTACCCTAGGAGGTACCATTTAGTGTATTGAGTGAGCCTAAGATACATAAAAACATATAAATTCCATCAATTAAATCATAGGTTATGGTAAGATATTTATTTAGGGATCACACATGGGTTTTTATAAAGTCATTCTGTGAACTTTGGAAGGTATTGGATACCATAATATTAAGTGACTGATGGAGGTGATTGTTCACCATTAGACTTTGGGTAAAATGTGATATTTTTAATTAGTTATCAGAAAATTTTGTTATTATAGGATTTCTAAATTTATTTTATTTTAGTGGTGGAGTTGGGATATAATATGTTTTTATTTATATAGATATATAAGGTTGAATTAATAGGAGGACCATTATGATTCCTCATAATAGATGTTTTCTTATGCCAGTATGAGACTAAGACACTAGGAACCTTGCCTATGTAGTAATGATACTTGTCTAATGGGATTTTTTTGGGACATGACCCATATGGGTGGAGATATCTAGAAAACCCTTAGGGGTTAAAATTTATATAGAGGAGTTTTTATTTTTTTTAATTGTGAGGTTTCAATATGGGATTGTTTTACTAGTTGAGATTTATACCCAAACTAGTTATTATCATTCCCATTGGTGACCAGAAACATATTAGGAGAAAATTAGGTTTTAGGTAAGAAATTGGTGTATGATTTGGAGGAGAATATTAATTATATGTGATAATGTAGAACTAATTAATTTGGAGTTACAGCTATGGAAACTCTATGATATTGGCATAGAATTTGTTGATAATGATATTGAAACATGTTTTTAATGATTATTGTGATAATATTGATGTATAATAGGAGAGATAAATGTATATAATAAGGACCATATTATCATG
Organism: Viscum album; assembly: GCA_963277665.1. Classification (NCBI taxonomy): domain Eukaryota; kingdom Viridiplantae; phylum Streptophyta; class Magnoliopsida; order Santalales; family Viscaceae; genus Viscum; species Viscum album. Next base: position 812,381,910 of record OY728166.1, read on the forward strand.
TTTCTAGAGTAATACCCTAAATAAACATAAGATATATGAGATATAGTTGGGTTACTCTATGGGTAATATGTTAGTTTTCTCTGATGAGGACCAACAAGATGATATGGGGAACGTCACGAAAGTTGAGATTATAATTATAGACAAATCATCCCCATTATTCTTATTTCCATTTGTTTGATTATGATTTTTTTATTTTTATGATAATTTTTTATTTGGGCCCTATTTTAATGAATATTTTGGTTTCATTTTTTTTACAATTGAAAATGATTATTATCCCTCAATAATGACCTAGTGTTTCATTTATTAATATAATCATTACTTCATTTTTTTGATTTGGTATATTTAATAGATGTGATATTATTGATGGTCCAAGAAGGACACTAAAAGGTGATTATTCATGGATATAGTTAGATACCGTGGATATTTCTTTTGATGAGATGATAGTGTTTAAGTTGAAGACCTCATAGGTACATGATTTTATAAGAGCTATCTATTAAAGGAACCCAAGACCTGAACATATTTTGGAAGCATTAGTTTAGACATCATGGTATGTATATATATGGGGTATGGTAACATATAGGTATGGATTGTATTATCATGGATGGGATATGATTCTCAGTTGGTTGACATTAACTTATCGCAGGCTTTCACTCACTACAGACTTCGAAATGAATCCACTTGATCACTAGTAATTAGTATGTCAAAGAGAGTGGGGAAAAACCAACTATACCATTAAAATCACCCATAACTACCTAAATTATATATGTTTAGATATAAATTAGTAGAAATTTATGTTTTATAGATGGTATAACTATCATAAAAGAGATTGGGAGATGGCCTGAGATGAGTTATGTATATGAGTTTGATAATTTAGTGGGAGTTGGTCATATGTGTAGGGAAATAGTACATTTTATATTTACATTTCAATTAATGTATTAAATAGTATTAGGTAGTGTACAAATTTTTTTTCTCAATATATATTTTTATTTATATAATTATGATGTTTCTCTATTACATTTGATTCTTCTTGTAATTTTTTTATAGTCTACACTATGGAACACCCTCTTGGATCTTTATTTTATATCTATTGGTTTGTGATATTTCAAATATTTATATGAATGAAATATATGTATATTCTATTTTAATGATGGAATTAGGGGACCTCAGGTCATACGTGGAGTCTATCATTTCTAAAACATAATTAAAGAATACTCTTTAACTTGCACACATTCTATAACGCTATAATTAGTAAAATAAAAAAAAATTTATTAATTTCTCTATACTAGCATCTCACACATCCAACACATCCCATATAATGATTTTTAACTCAGGATCTACACACCATTAACAAATTCCTACTCACTGATTACATAATCTATTTATTTACCATTTAATAAGGGTATTTCAACTATATCACATGAAAACCCTTAAGTCATTATGTTGATCTTGTTATATATTTCATCATAGTCAGTGAGATTATGTAAATCAATTCCTTTTCACATATCAATGTTTTTACTAAATCATCTCAACCCATATAAATAAATAAAATAATGATTCCATAGTATATAGGATTTCCCATATCTAGTATAAAGAGAATTACAATATTACCAAATTAAATTCACTACACTACCATTATGTATGAAATTACCAATAACTATTTTATAAATAGAAAAGTATATTCCACATATCAGTTAACACATCATGAATGTTATCATTCAATCTATCCCCAAATAGGGTATTCACTCAAACATACCAGTCCATCTACGACACCTCTTAAGGCCCACACCAAATGACTAATATTCTCCCCTTTTAAAGGTATTGAAACCCCAAGATAATCTAATATCTAAGGAATGATGGTGTAATCTATTCCAACCTTATATTATTTATCTTAATACCCAAAAATTAGTTTCCATAATGGTATTATCTAGAGAGTGAATCACAACCTAACAATTTACATTAATTCATTTTCCCTGGAATAATTTCATTAAGGTAAACCCATCACCAATCAATAAATCACTTAAAAATAAAATAAAGTCCACACCTATACATAAATCATTGTAAGATTTATTCCCTCTCAAGGAACACTCATGACTCAATTATTTAAAAAGGGGAATCCTCTAAAAAATTTAGGACAACAATTTACCACCAGTCATATTAAAGGCCAATCCAACTAAAAAACTCTTATTATCCTAAAGAATACCACCTTAGAATATTCTTAATTTATCCCAAGCCTAGGGATATACATTATTTACATCATATAAAACTATCACACATTCCCATTAGTGAAAAAGTTACCTAGAATTCTTAAAAATATTAAAAATAGAGTAGACCACTCCTTTTAATACTAAGAAAATCTAACCTAATTATAAAAAAAATTCAAAACAATCTCTATCCCTATAAAAATTACCCAAACTCGAACACCCCATGAATGAATACACAATCAAACATAAAAAAATGTGTATGGATTAATCTATAAGGGACCACTTACCTTACATAATATATCCCACAAGGCCAGATTCCCAAATCAAACCATGATTTCAAAACACTAGAATATTCTTAAATCCATCCAAAATATCATACTAGAGTTTTACCCCAACTCTTTGTGTGCTACAATTGATGAAAAAATTATGAACAAGGAATTATGTACAACACCCATTAAAAATGGGTTTATCTTTTTTTAAACTTATAATATTAGGGTAAAAATTACCAAGAAACATGTACAACACCCATTGTAAAGACATATATTAGCCTTATCCATTTTGGGGTTGAGAATAGTCCATTATTTGATCCTTGTGAGCTGAAAACAACATGGTTGGAATTATCAAATTTAATAAAACTAAAAATATGGGTGAAATTATCCCAGACCCTAGTGGTGGGTCCCACCATGTCTAAAACTACTATTCAGCTGAATTGGGAAGATTCCTGAATATGATATTTTTTGTGACCCTATAAGAAGCCATCAGAAGAGTAATTGGGTGTGGTGGTGTCTACCGGGAGTTGGCTAGAAGCTTAATGTAGATGGGTCCTATCCTCAGGGAGTGATGGGAGGGGCAGAATGGTTCAGGATGAGGCTAGGAGTGTGATCTTGGATTACGCTGTGAATTATGGTGCTGGGAGTTCACTGCAGGCTAAGGCGAGAGTGGTTCTTACAGGTCTCTCCATGTTCAGTCAGTGAGGCTTTTGTTTGTCTCTGGTGGAGATAGATTATCGAGTTATTCATGATTCACTTAAAGGTAGTGGTACTATTCCTTGGTCTATAATTTATATGATTAGAGAATGAAAATCCTTACTGACCAGAAACACTAGTGTGACCCACACTTGGAGGGAGGGGAACAAAGTGGTGGATCACTTGGCTTCCCTCATGGGAGATGATGTCTCGGTCATTTGTTTTTCTCATGTATCTATGTTTAATCCATAGGGGGTGAGTTTGATTCGGGGTGATGCCCTTGGACTTCATTATTTTCATCCCCCATAGTGTTTTCTTTTGTGTTTTAAGCAGTTGTGAATAAAAATTGAAATGATGATGATGATGATGTGAACAAATTATGAATAATTTCTTACTAATGATTTCAGTTCTCCAACACACTTTGATTCATCCTAATTTTCCCTCTAGATGGAAGGTAATTGTCTTGAGATCCTTAGAGAGGAATGGAGTTTGAGTCCTTTGAATATTGGTATAATAATTATGGTTCTAGAGCCTTAACTATAATTGAAAAAAAATTGTTCAGATTATTAAATACACATCACATAGTTAGGTCAAACAGATTGTCAAACCATGATCACATAGTTTGATATGATCTAGGAATCCCCATGGTTAGTACTACATGGTATGGGAAACTGTGTGTTATCCATGTTGTGGCATAGTCCCAAGTAAACTCTATCACATGACTGAATCACATGGTTTGACAAACCATATGTGAACCCCACTTCTCCTATATTCTCCATCAGTGAAATCTCCCATTTCATGAACATATTTTTGATAATCTATGCTTAAATTGTGAACCTTCTCTATAACTCCAATAATAATATTTCATAGTTTCATGGAGATTATGATCATTTTATACAATTGTTTTAAACCATGCACCTATAGAAACATATCCAATACATTCTAAAACCTTATGAATCCTATGAAAAAGTAACACTTGAATTATATAACATGAATAATCAAAATATTTGGGTAATGGATTAGAAACCAAGGGATTTTCTCCCTCACTCAACATTACTCTATCATTTTATTTATTTTGATTTCCTTTTTGGGTATCTTTTATTCAAAGTGGTTTTCCATGAAAATGAGAGTTTTTGGAAAATTGGTGGGCATATCATTGTTAAAACAAATTGTTTTCTAAACTATGAGGAAATTATGAAAAAATATCTATAATTTTAGCATAGCACAAATACATAGTTGTCCCATAGGTTTACAAATCATGTGGCAGACATTGGTAGGGTTCTCTAGGATCCCAGTAGAGGGAAACCAATTGGCCCACAATTTGTATAACCATTTAAAAAAACTGAAAAAGTACCTAGGACTAAAAAAGTATAAATATTCATTCCCCCTATATGTTTTTTAAAAATAATCTACTCCAGTCTCTTCTTATTCAGTTCACATGACTCTAGGGATCTATCCCTATTATTCCTCCTTCATTCCATAATGAATCTTCATGTTTTCAAAAAAAAATTGAGGATGTATTTTCAATGTAATATCCTTCTTGGAGCTATCACTAATTTTTTCATCCATCTTCTTATTAGATCATCCCCTTCCATGATATCAATTACCTAAGGTTTAGGTTTATAAAATTTTATTTTTTCGGTTTGTATGTATTCTCTTCATATTTATTTCTCTTTTCGACTATACTGTTGTAGATAGGATTCACTATTATCAATAGAATCATGTTTTGAGGTAGGTTATCAAATTTTTGTGCCTTTAAATTGAAAACTATGATTTATTGGTGATTTTATGTTCTATTTGAAATATATTAAGTTGCAAATATATAATATAAAATTGTTTTGATGATTAGAATGAAGTTATATTACAATGATCTAGGTTTATAATATATAAATATTACATAAAAGTTTATTAATATTATTTAAATTACAAAAAAAACATAAGTACTATAATATTTTAGTGTCACTGAAAACTAAGAAACAAAAACAAATGGTCCATAGGTAATCTATATCATCTACAATTATGAAATTCATAACAAGAAACCTTCTTAGACATATCATGTAACATTCTGGTTTCGGGAGCCGCCCAAAGGTGCCCCAAACCCGGTTGGTGAGATAACCCCAAGGGTATTTACCCAAATGCTAATGGCTTCCGACTAGTAGTGAGGGACATGGTATGACATTGGAGAAACTATGCCCTCACTGGCAGAGTATACACAGTGTAATAACAAATGATAAACAACATTGGAAGCATTAATAACCTGCAAAAAAAGTAAATAGCAGAAGACTAATAGTAAATAAACAACTAAAGCACATATATAAACGATTCACATCACATATGTCTAGGAAAGCATCAAAAAAAGTCACAATTATGGAAATACAATACTAAAACAAGTACAAAAGAAAAAAATAAACTCCAGTAGCATTGTAAGACTCAGCTTGGTCCCATGCTCTCCAGATCCAACAACAATCAGGAACCTGATGAAGAAGTGTTCTTTCCCTTATCTATTCTTTCAACCATATAATCAGTTTGGGTCCAAAAGCATCACCCTAACTGAGTTTGAGATGAATCCCAATAGACTACCACCAAAATATCGGTTCCTAACAGTTAGTGAATTTATATAGTAGGCAATAAGCATAAATGAAGCAATAATCTAGGAAGTACCCAAAAGTAAACAATCCTACAGTTTTCAATTAAATTAATTTTCATTTATAGATTATTCAAATTATTGAATAATGTAACCTTGGGATTTATCCTAAGCTCTGTATTCCCTTGTATAGTAAAACAAACAGACATCTCAAAAGACTATCTACACAACTGTGTAATACCGGGTCTAAGCTTGTGCTTTGGCTTGGTAGACTTGCCACAATAATTCAAAAAATCATTCATAACAACCCTCTGGGAAAACTCTTACAATCTAACCAATTTTTTTAAAAATAGAACTTATCAATTTCAAAGGACCACCAAGGTAGCTCTCATGGTCAATACCCTTTGGTCCACATGGAATCAATAATTTGTATACGACTTCCAGGTAGCTCTCACGGTCAATACCCCCTAGGTCAAAATCTACACCAACTCTCTCACAGTCATATGTAAATAAACATGGAACCCCCCACAGTTTTCCTAGTATAAGGATCTCATAGTCCAAGGAAGATTAGCAGACATACCACATTCAGTAAAGTCTCTATATGCAATCCAAACTATTACATGGATCAACTTTAATCAAAGCATAGAAACATGAATCACAAACAACAAAACAACTCCATCTTAAACAAATTAAGGCATGGAAACATCGTACGCCTCATAGAAAACCAAGGCCCAATGCCAATAATAGCCAAAAAAGAAAACTCACAAATGGTGTATCCCATAAACAAGGGAGTGCAATCTTATACAAAGGAAACAACCCTTAATCAAGCAATCAAACCTTATCAGGTATTAATAAGGGTCACAATCCAAAATACATAATACCTCAACATGGGTATTCGGAAAAATTAAGCATATATAATCCAATGAAAATTTAATAATGGCATAAACCACCTACCTTGATGTGGTATGATGAACAACTCCGAACGTCGGTCCTTGAATCAACCAAGAAATTCATAGATCGAAAAAAGGTCAAAAATTTTCAACCTTGAATAACATATGAGAGAGGAGAAAATAGTAAGATAGAATCAATAAGAAGGAAGAACTCACTGGTGGGATTTCAAAGAACCTACTAGAGTTCGAATTCGACCATGGATGGAGAAACGATGGATTGGATTTTGATCGTCACTCCCAATTTCTCTTGGATGAACCAGGGTTAGAAGAAAAGAGTTCTAGAGATGAGACATTCCCCCACTATGACTCGTCAATTAAAAATCAAAGTACATGATGTGTTTATTTAATGTACATGCCATGTACTAGCCTTAACTGGCTCCCACTTTAGGCAGTCAGCCATGTCACCCACACATCCATGTACTCGGCCGTTACACTACCAGTACACAGCTTCTTACGGCAACCGGGTACACAACGTGTACTCAAAAGTACATGACATTTACTTATAAAATTTCCAAATCTTCCATTTTCATAAAAAATAACCCAAAATAAAGATCTATACCTGAAATGAAATATGACATCTTAAAAACTCCCACATTAAATCAATTCATCCCCGAATTTCCCTTCCAAGGGCGGTGAAAAAAAAAATTCAAACAACTCTGGTCACTGTGATTGTACGTCGTCATCCCTCTCCCAAGTATTGTCTTGTACTCACATGTGCATCTATAGAACTCGTAACAGAGGAACATACTGGCCACAGAGAACCTTCATGCTGCGATCCAAAATCTGAAGAGGGTTCTCCTAAAAGGATGCATCCACCTTTAACTCAACCTCCTCAGGTTGAAAAATGTGAGACAGGTCTGAAAAGTAATGTTGTAGATGAGAAACATGAAAGACGTCGTGCATAGACCAGTACCTATGAGGTAACTACAATAAATATAAAACCATCCCAACTCACTCCAAAACCTCAAACAGTCTAATGTATCTCAGTGAAAGCTTTATCTATCTTCTAATCATCCTGTGTCTCAACCTCAGTGTGACACATAATAAAAACTTATCCATGACCTCAAACTCTAGAGGTTGTCTCCATAGATCAATATAAGATTTCTACTAAGATTGGGAAATATCCATCCTCTTTTCTATCAACTCCACCTACTCAGTGCTCTTCTGGAGAAGACAAGGTCCCAATATAGCTACCTCTCTTGCCTCCAACCAATATAGGGGTGATCGACATGGCCAACCATACCAAGCCTCATAAGGTTCCATCTGAGTCATTTCCTAAAAACTGTTATTGTAGGAAAACTCCGCTAAGGGTATATGTATTTCCTAATAACCCCAAAAATCTAGGATGCATGACCGTAACATGTCCTCCAAAACCTGAATCATGTGCTCAGACTAGCCATATTTCTGAGGATGGTAAGTTGTATGCAGAAGTACCAGTGTACCCAAAGCCCTCTGTAGTCCCTAACAGACCTAATAAGTAAAATTAGCATCCCTATCTGAAACGATATAGTGTGGAACTACATCAAAACCTACAATCTATCATATTTACAACATTCCATGCTCATCAACACTTATTTTTTCCTTGATTGGAATGAAATGTGAATCATTCGTGAGTCTGTCAACAACAAACCATATTTCATCATTCCCTTGTGACGACCACGGTAAACCCATCACGAAATCCATAGCGACATCATTCCACTTCCACTCGAAAATGGAAAACTACTATAATGGCACTACTAGTCACTGATGCTCTACCTTCACCTTCATACAGGTGGAACATATCATAAGAAAACTAGCAACATCCCTTTTCATACCTGACCACCAATACTGATGGTGTAGATCTTGATACATCTTGGTGACGCCAGGTTGAACTACCCAAACTTTGGAATGAAAATATTGAAAAATCTCTACACATTTTTCTACTGACACCCATAAACACCCATGAAAATGAAAGACCTCATCCTCATCTATAGTCTACTTAGGAGTAGGGTCCACGCTTAACACTATCTTTCAGAGGACTAGGCCTTTGAAATCTGATAGTTACCGAATTTGCACTCACTCCATAAGAGTAGATGTAACAAATAAAGAAGAAATAAAAGTCTATCCCTGTCTATCGTGAACCACCAAATGTATCTCAAAGAACATATCCATAAGCTTACAGTCACTACTGGCCTCCTAAACTACATGTATTTAAGTCCTTCTGGTCAACGATCAGCCATTGCGTTTCCCTTACGTGGCATATAGGTGAGTTCAAAGTAAAAAACATGAAGGTATTCAAACCACCTTAACTGTCTCAAATTCAGATCAATATTAATAATTATAAACTTGAGGCTCTTCTGGTCAGGGAAAACAAAAAAATGATCTCACAAAAGATAATGTCTCCAATAGTGAAAAACATTCACAAATGTAGCCAACTCGAGATCGTGTGTTGGGTAATTCCTCTCATATTACCTCAACTACCAAGACCCGTATGCAACAATCCTTCTCCTTTCATAAGAACTGCTCATATCCTGATACCTAATGAAACGCAGTGTCCTGTGTAACCCTTTCTTGGCTTCAGAAAAACCATTATCATAACTGAAGTCAATCTTCTTTTCAACTCCCGCAAGGCTGAATCGTAGGAATTTGTCCAAAATTACTTTTCACCCTTCTTAGTCAGACCCCTAAATTGCACTGCTAAGCAAGAAAAGTCCTGTATAAAGCGTATTTACAAACTAGACAGCCCCAAAAAAATGTATCTCAAAGATTTTCTTCAGATGCTCCCTAGAAACTACTGCTCTCACTTTCTCTGGGTCTACTAATACTTCTATCTTTGAGATAACATGACCCAATATTGGAATCTGGTCCATCCAAAAGTGGTGTTTTTAGATTTTAGCATATAGCTGATGCTCTCTTAGTGTACTAAATAGATCTCAATATGGGTGGCATGGTAATGTCGAGTGTGTGAGTACACCAAGATATCATCGATGAAGACTACCACAAAACAATCCAAGTTAGGATGGAATAATCGTTTCATTAGTTTTATGAAAACTACTGGCACATTCATGAGACCGAACGACATAACTACATACTCATATAGACCATACCGACCCCGAAAGGCTTTAAAAATTATATTTTATGGTTTAATGCACAATTTATGATAACCGGATCTCAAATCAATCTTCGAGAACACCTGAGATCCTCATAGATTATTAAAGAGATCATCAATCCTCGGTAAGGGATATTGGTTCTTCACCATCAACTGTTTCATCTTATGATAATCAACAAAACGTCTGAGGGTATCATCCACCTTATTCACCAAAAGGATAGGAGAACCCATGGGAGAAGTACTGGGTCAGATAAATCCCTTTTCCTACAACTCCTCCAACTTCCACTTGAGCTCCTTTAATTCTGGTGTAGCCATCCTATATGGAGTAATGGACGCCGGTGCTAATCATGGTACAATATCAATAGAGAAATCTACCTCTCGCTCCAATGGTAAAAATAAGAAGTCATATAGAAAGACATATCTGAAATGTTCCACCACTTGAGGAACGTCCATATGTGAAGTCCCCTAGTCATCTAGATATAAAATAGCAACATGGGATGTAATTCATCCCAACCCAAGATTGTTGGGTCCATCTCTACTCACATGAACATCCCAATCTCCATTGTGTAGAAAAGACCTACCCTCTGGTGATGTGAAACTCACCCTGTGGTGATAATAGTCAACAAAGTCCTGAAAGGCTACTAACCAGTCTATTCCAAGAATGACATCAAATCTTGTCATCTCTATGACCTAGAGGTCCCATAAGAAGTGACACCCACCAACCTCAAGAGGAAACTCCTTGAACTGATGTACACTAGTCGTACTAATCAGCAATAGAGTTTCAAGCATCATAACATCCTCATAAGTAAAGATACATAGCTTGAGGCTCTCCACAATAGCAATATTTATGAAAATGTGGTAAGCCCCGGTATAAAAAAGAGTAGAAGATAATACTGAGGAAACTAGAATCATACCTCTAATCATAGAGGGTCTGGTATCCTCCTCTAGATGGGTCTACTCTACTACAATTGTATGAACAATACAATGGACCTGTGAACCTACCTAACTACCTTGAGTTGATCCACCCTGTTTTCACTGAATGCCTACTAACTGGCAACCGCAACCATGACCTCCTCATCAACTTGAACTACAAGAATAACTCCAGCTCCCCAACTGAGGGGAAATTGGTGGTCCTTATTCTAAATATGGTGATATAAGTAATCCCCTATCCCTAGTTTCTGGTGATAATAACATGAAAAATCACCAAAGATGACCCATCTTGCTGCATGCTCAACACTCAACTGGGTCTCTCGAGCACTGAGGTATCGTGTACCCACTCTTCCTGCACTGGTATCACCTCACATGGATACTTGTAGATACATCCGTACTAGTGGAATAACCATGGGAAGGCTCCCTACAATGCTTCCTACTATTAGATGAAAGAGTACAATCCTTGGATGAGGAACTGCCCTAGCCCACAGCTCCCAAACCCCCCGGATTGCGCTTCGTAATCAGTATCTTGTTCACTATAGTCATTATTTAAGTCATCCTAATGACATTCAACTGCGATCAGATGTCATATCTGAGACCAACCTCAAACCTCCTAGCAAGTGATAACTCATCACCTCCCAAAGAATGTGTGAATTACTGAAGCTAGATGAAACGAGAAGAGTACTCCTTCACTAAAAGATTGCCTTACTCCAAATGCATGAACTCTCAGGCTCGATCGGCCTTCAACGTCTCGGGATAGAAGTAAACATATAAGGTCCTATAAAACTCTTCCCAAGCCATATTCTGATGACATCCTGCCTATGAGATAACATCCCACAATCTCTTGGAAGAATCACGTAACATGTACATCATGAGCTTCACCCTCCTATCCAGAGGCATCTCTAGATGATAAAATATATAAAGCATGGCTTCAAATCATGAATCTTCACCCTAAGGTCCCCCATCCCCTAAAAAAGTGGGTGGATGCTTCTATGGGAACACCCATGTTAAATCTGCCCTAAATGGTGTAGGATACGGTTCTCCTTAAAGGGTTTGTAACATCCCTAAAAATCTTTCACATAACTGTGCATCATCACTTGTGTTTGGTATAATAGATGGTGCCAAGACGGGCATGATGGGAGGATCTTCTGGCAGTCCCTACTCTATCCTTTTTGGTGTCCGGTCATCACCTTGCACTTGGCACACAACCAAATGACGTCTGGGTGGAATGAATCTGGAAGTTCAAGCACACACCTCAGTTTAAGATTATCAAGGACTGAAACTTATAAGTAAAAGAAAGGGAAAAGAGAAGAAAACATTCATCTTTTAAAAAATTGGGTTACACGACATGTATAACCTGCACAAGGCATGTTTTATTTAAACCTTACATGGGTGTGCACCTCTGCCCAACCTGGTCATGTAATACCCATACACACGACATGTACCTCCCCTGACCCAACGTGTAATTGAATTTTTCTCTCCTTCCCATGTTTCTTCTACATGGATAAACCACACAGTTCTCTTCTAGGTTATACTACACAGTGTGTTCACCCTAGACATAGCGTGTACTACCTAATCCTTAACCACCCATATCATTAGTTACATAGTCAGAGACACGGTTGACTTCCACACAACATGTTAAAGCTGTAAACATTGTGTACTACCCGAATTTCATCCACCCATGCCATTAGTCACACGACCGGATACATGGTCTCTACAACATGACATTCACAATCTCGACACGATGTGTTCTACCAAAATTTTCCCAACCCCATGTCTTTTCTCACACATTTACTCACACTGTCTAGCACTACACGATGTGTACTCCCAGTACATGACTTGTACTTAAGAAAAGTAAGTTCTTCTAGAAAATAATAACACATAGAATGTGTTCATAACACCACACACCATGTTGTTTGGGTTTCTGGATAGTAATCCTCTGACTCTTCTCAGGAACCCTTAAAAACATAAAATTTTATCCATGTAATGAAAAATTCAGACCCGTGAGAGCCCATACTCCTGCGAATCAAAGCTTATCATCCTTATTCATATCAATATTTGAAAAAATTTAATTAAATTTCAAACATGATCCCCCAAATTCTGATCCTAGAGGGCCCATAACACCTCAGGGACCAATGTTTGGTGTTCATCCAAATGAAACCTTACAATTACAATTACCCTATAAAAATAGTGGTATTCTTCATGGAATATATCACAACATCATGTGTATCTAGAACTACATCTATCACAACAACATGCAATCAATAATGCATCCTTAATGGCATGACAAAAAGGCATGATATGTGATCTCTAGCAAGTGCCTATATGATTCTTGATATGGAATTCCCTCATATTATTGGGTTTCAATATAAATATAACTTCAATTATATAAACAATAAAATCTCAAAACAAGTGTGTCACCCAACGGTGAAATTATATCAACTGTAACAATTGCAAAACTAGAGAAATTGTAATATTCGAGATAACATGTCTTTCCCCTAAACATGAGTTATCTACTCCTGAGGAATAGCTTAAAAAAATATCCTTTTATTCTTATCCATGTCTATAGGTTCCAAATAGTAAGAGAAACCAGAAAAGAAACTCCTCTGATACCACTTTGTAATGTCCCAGTTTCAGGTGTTTCCCAAAGGTGCCCCAAACCCGATTGGACACATAACCTCAAGCACATTTCCCCAAATGCCAGAGGTTTCTGACTAGTAGTGTGGGCCAAACTAAGACATCGGGGAAACTATTCCCTTATTGGCAGAGTATGCACATTTGAATAAAAAATGATAAAAAATATTAGAAGCAGTAATACCATGCAATAAAAGTAAACAATAGAAGACTGATAGTAAATAAACAAACGGGGCACATATATAAATGATTCATGTCAAATATGTCTAGTAAAGTATCCAAAAAATAATAATGATGGAAATACAATACTATACAAATTAAAAAAGAAAAAAAATAAAACTCTAGAAGCATCACTAGCCTTAGATTGGTCCCATTCTCTCTATCTCCAACAATAATCAAGTACCTGATAAATAAGGGCGCTTATTCTTATCAATACATGCAACCATATATTCTGTTTAGGTCTAAAAGCCTGACCCAAATAGGGTGTGAGATTAATCTCATTAGGGAACCACTAAAATACTTGTGCCTAACAGTGAATGAATGTATATAGCAGGGAATAAGCAGAAATAATGAAATAAACTCGGAAGTACTCAAAAGTAAACAATCCTACAGTTTTCCATTACATTAATTTTCATTTATAAATTATTTAAACCATTGAGTAATGTAACCTCACCATCTAGCCAAAGATATATGTGTTTCCATGTATAAAAAACAAATAGACGTCTCAAAAGATCATCTAAACAGCCATATAAGACAGAGTCCAAGCTTGTGATTTGTCTTGGTATATTTGCCACAATCATTCAAACAATCATTCATAACAAACCTCTAGGAAATCTATCACAGTCGAACCCATTGAGTTTAACATAGAACAAGTCAATTCCACCACTGGGGAAGCTCTCACGGTAAATACCCCTAGGTCCACATGGAATCAATAATTTTTACATGACCTCTAGGTAGCTCTCATGGTCAATACCCCTGGGTTAAAATCTACACCAAGGCTCTCATTGTCCCGTGTAAATAAACATGGAAACCCCCATTGTTTTCCTGGTCCAAGGTTCTCACGGTCCAAGGAAGATCATAACACATATAATATTGTTTAAAAGCTCTATATGAAATCCAAACTATTGCATGACTTAACTTTAATCAAAGCATAGAAACATGCATCACAAATAACCAAACAAATCTATCCTAAACAACTCAAGGCATGGAAACATGGTACACCTTATAAGAAACCAAGGCCCAACGACTAATAAAAGTCAAACAAGGGTCCCATAAAAAAGGGGTGTACAATCTTATACATAAGAAACAATCCTTAATAAAGCAACCAAACCATAGAAGGTATTAAACAAGGTCAAAATCCAAAATATAAAATACCCAACATGGGTATTTGTCAAATCTAATAATATATAATCCAAAGAAAATAGATTAAAGGTACAAAATTGCTTCCTGGATGTGGTATGGTGAACACTCTTAAACGTCGGCCCTTGAATCAGCCTAGAACATCATAGATCTACAAAAAGGTCAAAATCCTTCAACCTTGATAACTTATGATATAGGAGAAAATTGGAAGAGATAATCGAGAAGAAGGATGAACTCACCAGGGTGATTTCAATGCACCCGCTGGAGTTTGAATAAAACATTGGATGAAGAGATAGTGGATCGATCTTTGATCATCACTCCCAATCACTCTTGGATGAACCAAGGTTATAAGAAAAGTGTTCTGGAGATGAGAAGCAACACCACTCCCACTCATCAATTAAAAAGAAAAGTACACAACATGTTCATTTAATGTACACACTGTGTACTAAACTCAACCAGCTCCTACTTCAGGCAGTTAGTTAGGTCACCCACATAGCCATGTACTCAGCTATTACACGGCCAGTACACGGATACCTAACTCAATTGGGTATATAGCGTGAACTTAGAAAATTTCCAAGTCTTCCTATTTTCTAAAAAAACAACCCAAAATAAAGATCCATACCTGATATGAATATAAATGTTCTCACATATCATTCAAAATACATTTATTCCTGACATATGGAAAGGTAAAATAAGAAAGGGTGAGTTCAGATGCTCAAAATGTGTAAACAAAGGGGGATAGATAAACATAACACAAACATAACGCTATGCGAACATGAGAATAAAATTTAAAAACCGTACCCTATATTTAAATGATTATAAAAAATAGTCATTGAATAAATAGTGGTCATTCATGATGCATGAATCACAAGGAAAACAAATGACATTAGCCATTATAGGATATCATTGGAATAAGACATATATTTTTAGAATACACATAATCATCAAAAATCATTTCCATAGTATTAAATTATTACTTCCAAGTTTATCATAGTGGAATAGGTTAACTTACCAAACAATCATTATAGTCAGAGTTCACTCCCACAACCATCATAGTGGTAAATGTCCCTTAATGAAAAAATGTTTACTCCTCATTCTACACATTTATATCTCATGAGATATAAATAAATACTCTATGCATTCGAAGATGATATCATTCCCACCAGTCACATAAGTAAAGTCATAAATATGTTTTATAAAAGATCATAAAATATTCATCATATAATAACACATGAAATATAATGATTTTTATAAACATTTCATCATATCATAACCTATATAAAATAGATATGTTATATTATCATTTCAACATTTCATCACCAAATAACCCATAAAAAGAAGTACTGGATTTAATAAGAGTTTTGCCATGGTATAACTAGTGGATGAGAAACGGGTTTTATAAACATCATTCCATCATAAACGAAAACCATTTATAGAAATAGTAAGAATGGTATCCTTAGATCTTATCCTCTGTATAACATATATAACATCAGTATATTTCATCTTAAATGGAAAATTATTTTCATCGATCATTGTAAACATTTATAGTAAAAAATATCCTTTCCAAATAGAAGAAAACATTTTATTACATAAAAGATTTGGAAAATATATTTCATTGAAATTAAGATTGAAAAATAATAAATGAATATTAAAATAAAATAATGTTCAAGATGATGGGATGTTTCATTCATGTGCCACAAGTTACAAAAACAGTGTTTTCACATTTTTAGTAAATTCCAAAGGGGAATTGTTTGGAAAACGACATTAAGATTCCTTTAAAAAAAAATTTAAAAATTAAATCATTGGAAAAAATTGTTTAAAAATTCAAGGATAATAGTAATAATTGTTTTAAAACATTTAAAAAACATTTTTCTGGAGGAAAATGGATTTTCCAACTAAAGAGAGAAATAAAGTCACATTTTTAAAAAACTATTTTATCAATTAGTTTATATACCAAACAGTGTAAAAATGTTACTATTATATAAAATTTTAATTAATTACAATATTATAATAAATTAAATTAGTTTCATTAGATATTAATTATATTATTTTATCATTTTACATATACTCATAAAGAATCTAGATAAATGATAAGATTGTAATATAAAATCAATACCACTTTGGTTTCTTTGAAAAATAAGAACCACTAAGGAATAAAATAAAATTTAGAATAAAATAACATTATTTTAAATAAATTTATTATATTAAATGTAAAAGGGGATTTATATACACCTTCGGAACATATATTATTGTATAACATAACGTATCTCTCAAAGAAGGAAAATTGAGACAAAAATCCTTTACCGATTTGGTAATATTTTGAATCATAATTCCCAATAAATAATTATGTAAAATGAAACATTAAATATATTGAAAATAATGGGAGTAATGATTTATAAAGTAAATGTGGTAGTATATACACCACAAAATATAAATGAGCGGTGATTTTTCATATGCATCACATAAATAAAAGAGAGACTGAAAGTACCTTTTTTCAAGTCATGAATTCATTCATATACGTTAAAATATCATTCATAATAAACATAAGTTCATTATAAATCTATTAAGAAAACATATATATATATATATATATATTACCATGTATAATTTATTTATCAAATTTTCATATCAGTTTAGAAACAACTCAATATTAAGGTTACATTTCAAGTAATAATCACTTGGTTTTTTGAATCTAATTTAATTTTTTATTTTTGGTCAGGTTAATTAAAATTTTATTTAATCACATATATTTTTTAAAATATATCAATATAATAAATATTTATTTTTAGTAATACATAAAATTTAGGTATATAAAATGATATACATCGTTCATTGAGACAATGAGTCATATAAAATGATGGACATTATTTCCATATTCTTGTGGGATTGAAAGAAAGGAATTAAAATTATATATTATAATTATATAATATTTTTCTTGTCATATATATTAAATATTTTCATTAAAACCATCCTTATTACCTTCTATGTAATTCGTTAATAAATCACATCACTTCAAGAGCTGGTAAACCTCGGTACACATGTGCAACATTATTGTATTCCCAGAAAATGGGGAGTTTGAATGTATGTGTGATATAATGGTTACATGATTATTATAATATCATAAATATCATATATAAACAATAAATCCAACATTAGTTTCATCCCCAATAGGTGTCAATGGAAGAATTAATGACATCAGTTCACAAGGCTCTAGTCCGTCACACACACAAATAAATATTTCACAACCCATTTGATGGAAGTAGAGGTTTTTTTTATGTCATTAACTTAACATAAAAAATTACTAAAAAATATTAAGTAAAAATATCAACATATCAAAATTTTATAATAATAATTGACATTTGTGGAGGAATAAATAAAAAATTCATGTTGATGAATGTTACCACTTCTTTAGGTTTCAACCTTAGGTTTGCACTAAATGGCTTCCTCATATGGATTTATATAAAAATCAATGCTTATAGGATGAGATGAGGGATGATGGTAAGTGATTTGTGGAGGAAATGGGATATCAAAAATGGTTTTATTTTATGAGTAATAGATAATTTTAGGTTCCATATTATAAGTTAGGTGAGTGCTATAGAAGTAGTTTTTTGAAATGGGAGAATTACATCCATGTTGTTTTCAACTCACAGGGATCAAATAATGAACTATTATAGAGTGTAGAAAGAATAAGGTTGATATATATCTATATAATGGGTGTTGTGCAAGTTTCTAGATTATTTTTCCCCTTATATTATACGTTTAACCAATGATAAACCCATTTTTACATAGTTTGGACCATACAAAAAATTAAGTCCTAGATCTCTGTTATTTTAGGGATCATCAAGAGCATCCTATATCTTGACTCTAAACCTTGGTGTTATATACCCTTGTTAAAACCCTAATCATTAATAGCATAAAATATGTTTTTCTTGGTCAATAAGGGTATTATAGATATATTACACTATAACCAATATATTATAAAGATGCATTGATTATCTATTTCATCTCATTCAATGGAATGGTATCATTAGATTCCTTAGAACCTATCCTAGTTCATAATTATTGATCTCAACAAATATACATCACTTTAATAATAATTTCATAACCAATAAGTTTACCCATATATAGTCTTAAGATAGCTACCCCATTATTATTTCAAATTATCCATACTAGTATCATTTCTCAATACCCAAGGACTATTTTACTATGAAAATGAAGTTCTATATATGTATTCTAACACATCATAAATTTTATTTTTAACTTACCCCTATGTAGGTTACCTTACCATGATCACTAATATATACACCATACCGTCTAAAGGAACATGCACTAAATTTAATAGGATTTCATTTCTAAAGATAATAAAAAACGAAAACCATATTATATCTATGTCATGTTATCAAAATCCATACTCCCATCTTATGCCTTATATCAATATTCAAACACTAATATCTATATATTTCCTATAAATAGTGGTCTCACATTCAAATAATTTCAATTATTTCACCATCCCTCAGATAAGGCCCATAAGGCAGACCCATAACTAATTAAAAAATCAACCAAATCCAATTATATAACTTCATATCCTACAAGTAAATATATAAAATTATTTTTATCACTCAATGAAAACACAAGACCCAAATTATACCAAATGTGGAATTCTCTAAAAATCTATAAGGCAATGGTTTCCCACTGATCTTCAATAATGTATAAGGCCACTAAACATCTCATAATAGGCTATAATAAGTCCAACTTAGGATATTATATATTTATAATTAACATTGGAATCCATTTGGGTTCCATCATATGTAACTGGAATATATAACCCTTAGTAACACAGTCACTGGTTATTCCTGAAATCATCATATATTGAGTGGAACATACATTCTAATACATGGAGGATCAACCTCATTCATCTCAAATTTTCAAAACACTAATGATCACTATTCAAATTGACCATGCATAAACCCCATTAAAGAATATAGCATCACACCAAAAACAAAAATTATAAATCATAATATAAAATTTACCAACTACATCATACTCATAAATGTTACCCCATCTAGTATCACCCATTGATTCCACCCCATTCTCATATAATCTTGAAATATTAAAAAAAAATAGCCTCAATATGTGTTTTCAAAAAAACAAATGAGATATGAGATAATTAGTTTGTGGAATATTAGGGATTACCTTAACCTTTTCCAAAAGATCATATTATCATAGATGCTGTATTGATTGAGTGAGATGCAATGATCTGTGAGCTATGATAATCGGATTGGTAGGCATGGAAAGTGGGGGTGACTACTCTTGGGTTAGAATTCTATAAAAGGAAGGGATAAATGTATATTTAATGTATTTAATTTAAAAATTAACATAACTAAACTTATGGAAAAGAATCCTATAATACCACCAGAGTTCTGTTGGACGTTCACCAAATATCCAATGGCCTTGAAATATTCATAATTTCATAGTGTGATATAGAATTTTCAATTACTTGATACCTAAAATTTTTATTTAGGTCATTTATACTTATTCTTATACCATAAAAACATGTCCAAACAACCCCACTGCCCATCCTTATTCCAAAATTTTCAATTACCACTATCTCAAATTTTTTCTGAGACCATTCCATTCATAGATTTAAGAATACATACTAATGTGGGTCATTAAATTCAAGAGATTAAGGAAATACTAGTTTGAAAAGTGTCTCACTATAAATTAATTCCATAGGTGTTTAAAGTATATTTGCATCCAATCAAATCTAAAATTGAGGAAGTAAATATAGGTTTAGTATCTTTGTGATATTTACTTTGAGTGATTTTATACATTAGGTAAAGTTAATTTTATAGTTTATTTCTTGACATGGAAGGTTCAAGTGGTGACATAATTAGATATTCAAAGGAAACTGATATGTTTCATAGATGAATTAAATTTGGAGGCTCACAAGGAGGGATGTAGTATAGCGTGATAACATATTAACATCAGTTCAATGCTTAAATCCCAAATAAAGGGTGGTCATTATATACTCAAAATAAAAGAATATTGGTAATGCCTTATATGATGGATAAACTACTGATGTGTGGTCTATATAATTGAACTCAATGATTTATTAACATGAGATATTTTTATTTCCCTTCAGTTTAAATGAAGATTTTATGATTTTCATTCACAGTTTTAGTTTGGTAAACTATCTAGATGCAATGAATATGAATCATCACATCATATAGTTGTTTTATTGTGTATGAATAAAAAGAGGAATAAGTAATTATATTTATCAATTCATGAGTTAACAATAGATGAAGGTTGAATATAAACTACTATTGGGACTTTTGTAACCCTTTATAGTATAAGATAGTAAATGAGAATATATTTTGGTGTATTTCATAGTTATTCTACTAATATCACCTTGGAAGCATAATGAAATCTTGGTGATTATGGATTATTTATATGAAATAAACCCACTTTTACTTATTGAAGTCATATTCTTGGTAAGATTCTTGAGTAATTTGAATGTAAATAAAAACATTATACCTCATGTTATGCCTTCATCTATAACATCAGCTAGATACCCAGGGTTTACTTCAATATTTTGAAACTTTATACAGAAGTTTATGGTCACATAGTTAAAGATGAAAATGTTGTATCATCCCCATATTGACATGAAATTGGAATGGATAAAACATATGTATGAGAACATGATTCAATATTTTGTGTTGGATTCAGGGAGATTGAGGGAAAAACATGTCCCTTAAATAAAGTTTATTTATAATAAAAGTTATCAAGCATCAAGTTTGAATTAACATAACAAAAAACGTTATATGAACCAATGTTAAAAATCATTTTTCTAGAAATAAGTTAGTAAGAAGTACCTCTTGGAACCTATTTTGGAATAGGATATGACTGATCATGTTTACATAATCCAAAATATATTAATGAAAGATAAGAATGAAAAAATTAATTATGTTGGCTATAAATGATAATTTTTAGAGTTTATAACTATATATAAAATATTCTTTATATTGTTACCTTGAAATTGATATTGACTATTCTTGGTAATGTATTAAATTCTATCATGTATTATTAAAATAAGGACATGTTATATAATGTAATTTCTATTATTGGATATAAATTATCATATATTTATGTGTTCTTCATAGATCATGGGATATGATATGACAAACCACCCCTAAAATATATGTATTAATATGTTATCCCTAATTGATTATCATTATATTGGGGTTTGATGATATGTTTTGATTGATACAAGTAGGATCACTTGTATAAAAACACATCTAATCACCCATTGAATATAAGTTGGTGAATTTTTATTTAGATTTACCCACTTAAAGTACACCATATTGATCTTTATATTTGTGTCAGAGGTTTTACTTAGGAAAATATTTCCCATAGATCCTTAGGAATGAGGCTTTAAAATATTTTTACTAATTATCAAGTTTCATATGTCGAAATATATCAAAATTTGTTTAATAATTTGTCTTAATAAAAGGAAATTGGGTATGAAATTAATCAAATAAAGAGATTTTATTAACCAAGACAAGATGTGTTTTCCTATAGGTTTTGAAATAAAGTCCCTCAATTTATTTTTATCTAATTATGTTCACATACATTCCAATATAATTATATGTGATATAGTTATAAAATATTTATCAAATTTAGTAATTAAGAAAAGGGATAAGCTTTATAGGATTGAAAATATCCATGTCTCATGATTAATCATAATGTCACCGAAAAAGGAACTTTTATCATGGAAATGTGGTGGATTAGATCACAGAAATCCCCTTTTTAATTTCGCTAGTTATGACATGATGCTAAATACCACTCTTCATTTGTGATTATAAATGAGATCCATGAGCATTTATAATTTTATAAAGGGTCATAGGGGTTTTAAATTGGATAATTTTAATTAGTAATTTTTAAATAGTTTGATTTGTTAATTAGTAATCATTTTTTATGATTATTGTATACACAAATATGATTTTTTTCACATTTTAAATATTTAATTAATAAAACATATTTAATTAAATTACTCATGGGACCTCAAAATATAAATAATGTGTTACTATATTATCAAAATATAAATATAAGGAGATATTAAATCCAAAATGGGATTCGGGATTTGTATTTGATTAATTTGATTCCAAGGCTCGTTACATGTGTAAAATTTTTAATCCCACATAGAGAGAATATTTAGGAACATCCTTTACTATCCATAACCAATTTAAAGTCTCATTAATGAACCTACAAAAGTTTTTCTAAACTTATCCAACTTTTAGAAGCTATTTGATACTCTAAATGACCATTGGAGACTATTTATTACACCCCTTTTCTATATGAATTTACCTTACTTGGAGGATATTTAATTCACCAATTGTTGTAAATATAAAAGGTGATGAGTGTAGTGTTCATTTCATTGAGAGAAATAAATGGCAGTGCTCACTATTATCTAATGTTCCTTATTTGAGAGAGATCTCTAGTTTTTCCTATCAAAGAGGTTCTCTAGTGAATTTATAAATCATTATTCAAATATTTATATTTTGGGAGTGACTAGAATCACTTATATAGAAAACCTATTCCACCAATGCGTTAGTTATTAGTGTTATCAGTGGATACCAATGGAGACTATAATTTTTTCAAATCATGTTTGATTTAAATATTTGAAAACTATTTAAAATTTTCAATTTTTTATGGTCTGTTTGTTTAATTATAATGATCTTGTATGGGTTATATAATTTATTCTACTTTGTACAAATTTTTGGTAATATCATTAAATAAATTCAATGGTATCAGATACATACTTCATAAATGAAATATTCATAAACTAAATGTTAGAATATCATAAAATTTTATGATTTATTCACAATATGTAAAATTAATTTAAGACTCACATTAAATATTATTATAATGTTTTATATTTTTTTACTTCACTTAAAGTTACTTCCAAGTAGTGGGTTTAAATTTGGACCCTATTTGAAATATCACATTCCCTATTCTCCAGTCTACTAGACCCATTATGAATGCCATATTGTTAAATTTTACCAAAATTGATATGGGGTAATAGAATTGTTCTTTGAATTTTAATTAAAATATTAACTATTATCTGTGATAAAAATGGAAATTATTTAACTAATTAATATTTATAAAATTAATTGAATATGTATAACATACACACTGTAAAATTACTTTGAGTATAATCATATATTATATGTATGTATATATATAATGTTAATGGTGAGACTAAATAAAAACATTCTCTATTTAATATTTAGGTGTTTGATTACTTATAATAAAAATGTTGTTTTCATGACCTTTATTGATGATATAGATGTTTCGTTCTTGGTTGGGCATCAATAATAATTATTGTTCTTGGTGAAAAGGGTAACAGTTATACTAATGTGGATTTTGGGTGACACTTAATTTGGTAACCCAAATGAATTATAACCTAGAGATATGGTTTTGAAAGTATTCATGAGATAAATAGGGTAATATTTTTTTCACTCAAAAATTTAAGATATGTATTTGATACAATTAATAATAGTTTATTACTTATATATTCATGGATTACGATACTAATTTAGCAAAATTTAGAAATTTTGGAATATGAATATTAGCCAACTAAATTTATAATGATGAATGCTATTATTTTAGTGTGAGTAAAACACATGATATGAATATAGAAACCTATATCTTTGTAGATATTAATTTCATTATACACAAAATAAAATTTATCAATGATATTATTCCTTGAGTGGGAAAATTTTAATGATAATAATTTCATCAACTAGTATCATAATTTGAGAATAATACTAGGAAAAGAGGATATATTATATATTCTATAGTAACCTACACCATATGAGTTAGTTTCTTCTACCACACAAGAAAGAAAATATTCTTATTAAAAGTATAAAAAAATGTATATGAAATAAGGTTTCTTGTGATATCAACTATCATTTACATGGTTCAGAATCTATTCTAAGACATGGAATCATTAAATGTGATTGAATAGTTTAAGAACCAATAAAAGACACATAGGTGTGAAGAATTATTTTTTATAGATATTAATTTATATAATATTAAATCACATTATTTAGATACTATATGTGTATCACATATTTTATTAATGCAAAAAAATTTCAATGAATAGAAGGAATTGATTGAGAGAGAAGTGACCATTGAGATGGGAATAGAGAAAGGGTTTCTGTATTATGTAATGGGTTAATGAGTCCTCTTCATTCTAGTTAATTTTCATTGTTTCTATAATATTTTTATCATGTACCATCAATAAACATAAATTTGATTTCTGTATCATTCCAAGATATCATAGAATTTTACTTTGTAATAAAGAAAAAATGTTTTTCTATTTATATGAATTAATTTTTTTTAACATTTTTAAAACATGTTATGTGTCCTATATATTTGAGATATTTAAAATACTATCTATTCTATAAATAATAAGGGAAAATAAATTATTTTAATTCCACATTACTTTACCAATGTCGCCTAATCACTATAAATTAGAATCACATGCATTAATTATATAATGACGAATTAATTTATTCAAATGATTATACAACATTTGATGTAAGTGAATCTAATATTAAGTGAAATCATAAAATAACATTTAATATTAAAGGAAAATATATACAATTATTTAATAGAACTCGTACATACTGATGTACATGGTCTTATAAGTAAAGTAGATCAAGGTGTATTTTAGTACATCATTACCATTAATAATGACTTTAATAGGCACGAGTATGTGTATCTTACAAAAAACGTATGCGTCATTTGAAATTGTCAATGTGTTTACAATTTATTTTCTTAATCAATATGGAAAGAGTATTAAACCACTTTTATTTGATCAAGGGATAGAATATTTTGGCTAAAATTTTCATCAATATCTAGGAGAATGTGGTATAGTATCAGAAATAACTCCCCCTAGTACACAATAGTTTAATTGTGTTTCTTAATATAAGAATAAAATTATTTTGGACATAGTTTAGTTAATGATTAGTCATGCAGATATTCATATTTCTTTTGGGAGTTATGATATAGAAACTGCTTCATTTTCACTAAATTGTATTCCCTCAAAAGTTTTTCAAAAGTGCC
Organism: Viscum album; assembly: GCA_963277665.1. Taxonomy (NCBI): domain Eukaryota; kingdom Viridiplantae; phylum Streptophyta; class Magnoliopsida; order Santalales; family Viscaceae; genus Viscum; species Viscum album. The sequence continues at coordinate 812,407,751 of OY728166.1, forward strand.
CCATAATGTTTTTTGATTTTTTTATCAAAAAGAATATATATGATGTATAACCTTATGAAAAATAAAAATCAAATCATAAAATCATCAAATTATTGGTTATAAATATGTTAATGTGGGTTATTAATTCTAAAATCCATCAGAGGACAAAGTGATTGTAATTCACCATGTCATCTTTCTAGAAATAGAATTCATTTGCAAAAGAACCAATGAAATTAACTTTGAACATAAAGAAGGTTATGGCCAAGAATATGATGCTAATATTAAGATAGATGAACTAGAAACAGTAAGGGTTTTTGTAAAATGAGTAGTTAAATATACAAAATAACCATAAAGGTTTTATAGATTTTATCAAGAACCCATGAAATATTGATTTCTTATTTCATGTGAAGGTAATGTAATTATCCTATTATATTTTTAACATATTACCTAGAATCTTTTATAAATTTTGAATTTGATAAATGCTAAAAATGAAATTTGAAATGAAATCCATGTACACTAATCAACTGGGAACATATTAAATATACATAAAGGGATAAAACCCATTTGGTAAAATTGGGTATTTAAAAAGAAGACAAACATTATTGATAGAGTTTTTATCAATAAATATTACAGAATAGATATAGATTTTAAATAAATTTATTGTGTATATAATAAAGAAACATATTATTTGATTGCTATGATCAAATCCATTTGTATTGTTTCCTTCATAATAGAATATTATGATTATGTGATATATTAAATGGATTTTAAAAAAATCTTTATATGAATTTATTTTAGGATTTATATATGAAATAACCTAAAGGGTTTTTAGGTCCAAGAAATGTTAAAATATTTTTAAGCTTCAATGATCCATTTATGTGTTGAAGAAACCTTTTATGTATTATAAGTTTCATTTTTATAAAGATAGCAATGAATTTCACTTTATCAAAATTAATATGAACCTCGTGTATATAAAATAGTAGGTGGGAGTATAGTTATGTTTATGGTATTGTTTGTTGATGACATAATTATCATCATAAATGACATCCCAAAGATACAATAAGTGATTTTTTAGATATTTCTTCCCATTAATAGATAATTGGGAATAATCATACAATGAATGTGTGAAAATATATAGATATATATCTAAAAACATTTCGCCTTAGTTTTAACACATACATTCTTAAAGTGTAAAAAAAGTATAACATGGAAGAATCCCAAAATAATTTTTTCTAATTTCACATGAAATAGGTATTTTTAAGATATAGTATCCTTCAAATTTCAAGGAATAAGAAGTCATTAGTAATAATCGATGTGATTCTGTAATTACATCAATCATGTACACTATTCTATATACTCATCCTGATGTTTTTTTTCATTATGTATTACATGTATATGGAAATAAAAACTTTTTAAAATTCATTGGTTATACATAAAAAATGTCTTTAATAACTTTCGATAAAATAAGAATGTATTTTTAGACTTTACTGGTGAGGAAGATCTAATTAAAAAGGGTTATACTGATGATAGTTTCCAAATAGAAAAATTATCTTCATTTATAAGTTATGATTTTTTCAAAAATAGTAGAGTTTTAAGATGAAAAATTTCTATAAAAATTATATTTTTTATTGTAAAATAGAATCAAAATATATCACTTCATTTAACATATCTAAATATGTTGTTTGTATAAATAAGTACAATATCAAAATAAGAGTTTTCCTAAGAATCATGCATCTAGTTAAACACTTTTGTGATAATATTTGAGAGGTTTCACAGGCTAATGAACCTAATTATTAAAAAAGACCCAAATATATTATTTTTCATTTTCGTATCATTTAAGATATAATAAATAGGGGTTATATTAATATGTATTGATTTAATTTAGAGGATAACATCGCATATCCTTAATTAAATCTTATTGTGCAACAAATTCATAAATAACACATTGGTTCTCATGATTTTAAAACCATGATTGATTGGATTTGGTGAAAGTGTAATAATTTTAGTATTTTTTACTTAAATTATATTAAGTTTTGTTTAATTAGTGAAATATTGTATCATGTAATGTATATGAATAGAAATTCATTACCATATGTTTATGTATAACATGGTAGATGTTATTATAAAAACCCATGGGATATATGTAATATAATGATATCCCTAATTGAAAATCATTATATTGGGTTTTTCTAATATATTAATATCAGTATGAGTTGGATAACTTGTATAGATATATAGCTAATAACTCATATGATGTAAGTTGGTGAATTTGTATCTAGATTAACCTTTATAAAGTGCACCACATAGATTTTCATATATATGAAATTGATGTTGCTTAATTTATACTTGGATAGGATCCTTATACATTTGGTTTTAAAATATATTTCAAACTTTTTAGGTTTCGTAATTTGATACCAATCAAAATTAATTTGAGAATTTGGATTAATAGAAGGTAATTGGGTATTACACTATCATGTGAAAGGATTTTATTAAGTATGAAAGGATGTTTCAAACCATATGATGGGCTATGACATCGTGGAAGTAAATTGAGTTTTTCCTTAGTGTATTGACATGACAATATTATTACTTATGATGAAATTATATAATATTTATTAAAAAAATAATCTAAGAAAATGTATAAGCTACACATGATTAACATTGTCCATGTCTTGTGATTAATCTCGATGTCAAGGGAAAAAAACATTTATAATTGAAACTTGGTGAATTAGATCACCCCAAACACATTTATAATTCGTGTATTTATGATATTTTTATAGATAAATATCTTATTTTATATATATTAATGGTATTAATGATCATTTATAACTTTACAAAGGGACCTTATGGTTTCACATAAGATAATGCTAATTTGGATTTCTGGACTAATGTGACAAGTTCATGAGAAAAATGTTTACGTTTATTATAAAAATGAATGATATTTTTGTTTATGGAATTTGAAATATTTATGTCGATAATATTTTTTTAGTTAAATATTTTTTGGGCTCTTATAATATAAATATTTAGTTTTTCATATTATTAAAATAAAAAAATGTGGAAATGAAAAATCTCGGATGGTATTTTAGATGTGGTGTAACCAATAGATTTTCCACTAATGCATGTTTCAATGAAGAATATATTTAATATTTCTAAACTAAATAATTAACAGCTAAATATATATTTTATTACTTTATATGATTTAATATACTTCTATATTGATGTGATATTTTTTTAGTGGCTAAAAATAGACTTTGGAGATAGAAGATCATATAAAATAGTAATGTTTTGTGTGTTTTATAAAGAGTTGGTGCCATTAAATTCATGGTGGATGAAAATATTTATGATGGGGAGGATTGATAACCCTATATTTGTAAGGTAAACTTTAATTTTATTTTTATTAACTTTTATATTTCTATTTAATATTTTTATTAACCCAAGGAAAACTGAACAATTAATCTCATGGATGAACTGGTTGTATAGTGTAATAACTCATAATAGGACATTGGATAGAGTCACTTGCATGTTTAGGTTCACATTCCACCATACCATGAAGGAAAAATACATAGTCAGGAGGAATTTAAAATATTTTCAATTTTTAAAACCTGGTTATCATTATTTGACCCATATTTAGGCCTTAATATAGGATTAGATGAACATAGGTATTCATGAGAGTGATTTTGTGGAATTTAAAACAATTGTTTTATATATATTTGAACGGTTATATGATGAAGTAAATGTAATATATATATATATATATATATATATATTTGGTCATAAAATATCTCTCCCTCCCTTGAGAAGGATATGTCATAAATGATGGATCTCATTGATTAGATTATATAAAATTAAATCATAAATTGTAATGACCTTACCTAGGGACCTGAATTTTGAGACCTAAAATAGATCATAACATGGTATCAAGTGTACTTTCCCGATCAATAAAGAATAGAAACTAGTTCTATGAGATAAATTAAACCACTAGGAAATGATTTTCTCTCAAAATTTATACCCTACATTTGTAATACTACATGTGAAATATGAATTTTTTTAAATTAAAACCTATAAAATTTAACTACAGAAACAAAAAAGTTTTAAAAACTCAATACCAAAGTATAATGTTACATGTTGAATCAATTTAAGAAAATATGGAAGGTTTCTAATCCACTAGATCCTCCAGTGATATCTCAATAGTGGATATATGGATCTCAATCTCCAATGAAAGTGACATTTATATTTATTGCATTATAACATATTATTTCTATATAGATGCTAAATTTCTCATGTCTGTGGTGAGTATAAAATTATTATTATTTATCCAACACTCTAATAAATATAAATCAATTAGAAAATTCAATGGATTTAATGCTAACCAACAATGATAAATCAAAATAGATATTTCCAAAACATTAATTTATCAAAATCAATTTGAAACCAATGTATCAAAATCCATCATACCAAAACCATTTTCTCAAAATCCACCCCCTCTAATTTGTTACATTATTCAAAACATCTCATTTCTAGAAAATGATTGAAAATATTATTTTCCTTAAAATCCAAAAAAAATTATTCGTTACCATGAATGTCATAAAGGACCCCTAATTTTCAAGAATGTCCCCAGAAAATCACTATTTCCTTAAATTCATTGTAAAATAAATTCTTTATTGAAATTTAGAAAAAAACCATGGTTCAAAAAATGTTCATTTAGATTATAGAATAAAAGAGAAAATAAAATGCAAATAAAACCATTTCTTAATTTTCAAAAAAAACTATTCTTTATGCACACATTAGTATTTAGAGATGTCCATTAAAATTAATTTAAAATAACTTCACTAAAATATATATTCCCAAATTTATTATGATAAATATATTTATCATAATAATTTGATATTATAGATTAAAACATGGTTTATAATAAAATTATATAATCACTTCAATTTATATAATAATCAATTATAAAAACATAAAGGATGAAATCTATCCATAGAAATTAAAAAATCCACCTACCACAGATTTCTTCTTTTGACTTATATAAAATTTTACAAAAAAATAACCTTAACATAGATAACCACCTATCATTATCATCCAAACTCATCATTAACCATTATTTTTAAATACAAAGGAATAAACTACCAATTTGATACTAGTAAGTTATCCTTGTGCACAATCATCATGAAACAATGTTAAAATGAAATGCCCTCAATGGCACTCTTTGGTTCAAGGAAAATTTCTTTCATTGAGCGACATGAACCTCATGTGATTATTATTTTCATAGAAGACAACCACCATTGAGTGGAAAAAATCATTTTCTAATTGATACAAATTCAAGTGGCTCATTATGCCTAAGGTTTAGAATATAAATGGTAAACAGGTAAAGTTTAGAGAGAGGAATGAGGATAAATATATGTAAATGTGAGTCTTATTGTGACCTCTTGAGTCTAGTTCACTCATAAGTAAACAAACCTGAGGGGACACATGGACCCAAGCATGCCACAACATATTTCAAATTCTACAGAATAATAGCGAGGTTATAATGTTCGTGTGGTGGGGAGAGTATACCCTAGAGATTAGCAATAAATATAGCGGAGTAATAATAAAATAAATGAACAATAGAACACAATAATGAACGAGTAACATGAAAAGTGAGAAATAAACTAATAATTCAGGAGTAATGATGATACATATTCAAGTTAGCCTAGCATAAAATAGGAAATATATTAAAAAATTTTGGGTATATAAAAGAATAAAATAAATAAAATACCCAACTCTTGAAGGCATTCTCAGTACATGCTCTGCCACATCTCCAATGAAAATTCCTTAACCAACATTAGAATCATAAAATAATCACTAGAAAAATTATAACCTATAGCCATGAGATCTACCTGGGTAACAAACAGAAACCTGAATACGGTGCGAGTACAACATAGTTTTCCATGACCATTGGTGTCTAATTCATTCTAGTCCATGAGTATTAAACATAACTATTTGCATTATATATATAATAAGGAATGTAATAAAGTGGAGGTGGAATATAAAATACCAACAACTTTATCAAAGTCCAGAAAATCTCTACATTATTGTAATAATACTTTAGTCTTAGGATCCACAGATATATTCCTAGGTGACCAAGAGAAAGTATCCGAATTAATCGTTGGAAATGAATCCAAGAATCCCTATATATAGAAACCAAGTGAATCCAAGGAGTAAATCCAAGGAATTAAACTCTATAAAGGGGGTATAACTAATCCTTATAAAAAATTACATGTTAATATTGGGATAAAATTGACTAGTACCCAAGGAGGTAATTTGATCCATTACGTATCTAAGTATATAAAGAAAAATCATTGGAGATCAACCCAAGAATTCTAATGTTTCTGGAAGTAGAAGGTGAATATTAAGCACCATGCTGAGGCATTCAATAAATTAATACATTGACCAGATCCAAATATAGTGTATCTCTTGGTATTGTCATCAATGAATCCTTGAGAATCCATTGGGTTCACACAAGGAATATGAAACTAAAATCCATGTATACCCATAGAAGGCCTCACTGTATCCATAAATAGTCACATTATTTCATTAAGCTTGGAGATGCTAAGCTATAATAACAATAACTAGTTAATCAAGTCAAGTGTTGTCTCATGGAATTTTATATAAATTATTACAAAATACCAATTATAAGACATTTGGTTTGGCATACACATTTCAAAAAAATTCAAAATAAAAAATGAATATCACAAATTTTCCAACACCGTTACTCTAATCCATTAAATCTATTGTGTTCCTAAAAAATTTCATAAGTACCAAGGAATTATAGGTAGGGAATACATGGAATTCCACCATATAACGCATGGGTGAAACTAATGAAATCATCTCAAGGTCTTTATGTAAAATAGATGACAACCAATGAGGGTTTCCCAAAGTTATATGTAAGGTAGCACATTAGTTACCAATTACAATGTAGTCCATTAATTTTTAGAGATAAAAAATTAAATGGGATATAGAATTTAATAAATACACCCTAAGATCTTGAGATAGGTTCAAAAAATCCAAGATACGCTTTGGTCCCCCTAAGAGTCCTATCATGCATGTTCCATGCCTGAAAAAACCTTAAGGGGTGGTTAAATACCAGTATAAAATTAGGGTTCTCTTTAATTTTCAAATCAAACATCCCTTAAGGGGTGTTCCTTGTGTTGTTGGCGGATGGAGTTTCAGTCTGTCCTTCTAGTCCCTGGATGTTCACAGGGGAAAAGAAAATCCTCTGGCTATATTTTGGATCCACCTCCCAGGGCTTCTGTTACCATTCCAGAATGACGGTTTTATAAAGACAATAGTTGATGCCCTCTGAGTCTTCCTTTTCTTAGACCGCAGATCCTGCAATTACAAGGACATTGCAGTGGCCCATATTTGTGTGGATATGTAAACCTCTCCACCCCCGCTGGATAAGCTAATGCTTCGAGTTCTGGAAAGCTTCTGCTAGAATCAAGAGCTCTGTTACCCGGTGTTCCCCAGGTTTTGTTTACACTGTCTTCTTCAAGGTCACTTCCTTTAGGTGTGAAAAAGGAAACTTCATGGGGAATGAAATCATCATCCTAATCATATTTTTCATAAGGAAATCCCCTTATTGATCCCCCCCTCAGACTTCTCCATGAGGGAAAATGTAGCTCCAGGTCCTTCTCCTTATGAGGATCCTAGCTCCTCCCCAATCATGCTTTCTGAGTTGCCTCTCCTTACGAAAGAAGAAGAGATGAAATTCATTCAGGTCGTTGTTCCCTATGCTCTAGTAGGTGGGTAGTATCCTCTATAAAGCCTTTATGTCCCTCTACTTCTGTACTCATTGATCTCAAAGGGGCTGACCATAGAGAATGGCTTGCAAGGTTTTTCTAATGGGTCGTCAGGTCTTTTGAAAATGGCTCCCCTACCTGTTTCTTGATCCCTCCTTGTGGTGTTGGGTTGTGCCCCTATGATGGAATGACCCCTCATGCGGTCAAGTTCTTATCTAATTGTCCTCGGGCTCTCTAATATGATGAAGGATTTCATCCAGTGTCCCAGAAGCTCTGGGTGTACTACTCCACCCAATCCTCAAGATTGGGTTTTGTCTCTCCCCAACACCGTGAGAACTTAATCTCTAATAGGCTCAAAGGTTCCTAAGCATGATAGTGTTTTCATAGAGTCAAAATTAATATCCCTAAGAGAGAGACCATCCCCCAATTTCACAAAGGCCTTGAACTCTGGATCCAATGCCAGATATTTGGTTTTCCAATGATTCATGTTTCCTTATGGAACACCCACAGACTTGGTTCCTGGGTTAAGTTGGATTTTATTGCTACAGAAGTCAGAAAACACAAGGCCGCCACTATTTCTATTCTCTAACATAAGCATAAGATTTCCAATATCAAGGTCATTGCTTGGAGGCTCAAATTGCATGGTTCCCTCTACACAAACCCATCTAACAAGCACATTTGGATCTTCTGGCACCAAAACTATTCAATGGAATTGGATCAGTTAGGGAATCAATTCATCACCATCATGGTCACTAAATGGGACATTTTTTTTCCTTTTGAACACTTTTTATAGAAGCTATGACCCACTTCAAAGAAATCCCCTATAGATTGAATTAAATTATTTCAATCTTGGCAGCCTTCCTTGGTTTGTTGGAGAGGATTTTAACGTAATGAAAAATCCAGAGGAAAGGAAAGGCCGAGGCCCTTTTCAGTGGTAGGCCTGTAGTGTTTCTCTTAATTTATGCCTAGGAATGTCTTATGTGATCTGGGCTTCATAAGAGACTACTTAAAATGGTGAAACAACCGAAGGGGTCCCCATCATTTGTGGAGCCGGTTGGATATATGCCTAGCCAACTCTCATTAATCCACCGTGCATTCTTATACTAAGGTTAATCACTTGGTTCATTTAATTTATGACCACTCATCCCTCTTGGTGTCAATTTCATCTGGGTAGGAACATCAGGAGCAGTTTTGCTTGTACTAGAAGTGGGTTCATTTCCTGGGGTACCACGATGTGGTTTGTGAAATTTGGGAGATTCCAGTGCAAGGGCATACCTGGGTTTCGATGAATGATAAACTAAGGCACCTTAAGGCTTTCCTCTTGGAATGAGAAAAGGAAATCACCTCAAAAGATAGTTATTCTATCGACACCATTAAGGAGGTGGAGAACCTTGAGTCAAGGCTAGAACATGCATGGGACAACCACACTTTTGAAGAACTCTTTCACAGGAAGGAGGTTGTGGCGGAGCTGCTTTTATCCCAGGAACACATGGCTAGAGAAATGTTGAGAATTAAATTTCTTAAAGAAGGGGATACAAATTCGGTGTTTTTTCACAGATACATCAAGGAGAGAAGGAGACCCATCAGACCAAATCTACTTCTCAAAGATGGATCTTATACGGATGACAAAGACATGGTGGGAAACCTGGCATACACTTAATACAAGGATCTTCTGACTGACCCTTACTCTTGGATGCCAAAAGGTGTGTAGGAAGTGAAAATTGGGTCTTCGAGGTTATTTACAAATGGGATTCTGAACAAAACAATGAGAAAATGAGTATCATTCTTGCTGAAAAGGAGGTTTATAATTCTATGATGAAACTTAACCCGGACAGTGCCGTAGGACTGGATGGTTTCCCATGCTCCTTTTATATGTATTCTTGGGAGATGGTGAAAGAAGATATTGTCTCGGCCATACAAGACTTCTTCAAGGGTGGGTATCTGCCATGAGTTTCATGAGCTACAACCATGGTGCTCCCCCCCAAAACTAGAAATCCCTCCTTTTGTCTCATTACAGACCGGTGAGCCTGTGCAATTTACCTTATAAAATCATGGTGATAATCATCAACAAGAGATTGTCCACTCATCTTAATCAGTGGATCTGCATGGATAAGCATGGTTTTGTAAAGGGTCATTCCATTCAAGGAGCTATGGCACTTTCTCAAGAAATGACAAGGGACATCCACCATAAAACTTACAGCTCCAACATTTGTATCAAGTTGGACATGAATAAATCATACCTTCAAATGGAGTGGGATTTCATTATCAATGTGATAGAAGGTATGGGTTTCTCTCCCAGTAATATTGAAATTATCTTTAGATGTTTCAGCTTAGTGTGGATGGGAATTTCGTTCATGGAAAAAATACTAAGGTCTCTTCATTGCTACTCATGGTTTGAGGAAAGGTGACCTAGTCTCCCCAATAATTTTCATCTTAGCTCAAGATTTCCTTAAACATATCATCCACAGGAGTTTTAGAAGAGGATATAATTTGGCGTTTCGTAAGAGTTTGAGAGCAAAATCCATTTCCCACCTAATGTATGCGGACAACACCATAATTTTCTCAAATGCTGATAGATCATTAATCGAAATATAGATCATTATGTTGAATGAGTACTGCCACTACAGTGGTCAGGTGATCAATAAAGACAAGATCCTCTACTATACCTCAAGAAAATGCACCTTCTGGCGGAGCTTGGAAATCGAGCAAGCCCACTATATTGAACGGGGTGACTTCCCCATGGATTATCTTGGTTCTCCCAAATTCTTTGGCAGACTCCCTATCCAAGATTTCGATTTTATCCACAACAAGATTGAAAACGGCATCCTTAACTGGAAGAATAGGTTCCTTTAATTTGAAAGCTGCATTTCCCTCATTAATAGTGTTCTCTTGGCTGCCCCGGTTCATGCCCTCTCGGCTGCCAAAGCTCCTAAGGGGGTTATCTCTAAAATTTGAAATCCCTTGGTAGGATTCTTATAGTATCCCCTAATGGAGGGTAAACGACACTAAGATTCATGGAAGAAGGTGGATAAGCCAACTACGGAAGGTGGAATTAATGTGATATGTCTTGAAGACACCATTAAACACATGCATGAAGAGTTATCTTGTGAAGTAGTGGAACAACAAACTTTTGGGGTAAAACCATGAATGCTTAGTTTGGATTTCAATAGTGGATGGATTGTCGGGGGTCTCCGTTTTGGTATCATATCTCATAGATTTTTCCAAAAATGTACTAGATTTCTCAATGGATAATTGGGAAGGGAAATATATCCTTCTGGCACCACAACTGGGCAGGGAAGGTGATTGGGTTTCCGAGCTGCCCTACCCCTACCCTTAGGTTCAGGTAAGCCAGCAAGTATCCATAAATCATACATGTAGTGCTTAATGAGAAGAAGAAGGACACCTTTAATCCCATCGACCTCTCTGCGGACCCATATCGGTGTGTGTTCACCCCCTCTTCCAAAGGGTCTTTTAATACCCGAGTCTATCGTCACTCGTGGGAGGTTCCAGAAATGGTGGATTGCTAGAATGGTACTTTTTGGCCCGAACCCATTCCATCAAAATATAATTTTTTGGTATGTAGAATTAGGAACAGGGCCATCTCAACAGATGATAATGTCCAACGTTGGGGGATTCCGGTTGTGTTGCACTCCTCCTGCTGTGAAGCTAGCTCAGAGGAGAATGTTGACCATCTTTTCTTTATAGGTTATTAAGAAACTGTGGTTTGAAGCTAATTTGGGGATTTTACCAGTTTCTTGATCGCAACATGGCAGTCAATCCTTTTCTGATTATGTGGTTCCACAGATCTGGGGATAGAGGTATGGAGAAGTTGGCCCACACTTTGATCCTCCATTTAGGGTGTTGGTCGATATGGAAGGCCTGAAACAAATTGGGGTATGAAGTACTTAAATCTTCTAGTTACTCTATCATTCTTAAATCATATAATCTCTTCATTGACTAAGCTCACCTCTCCTTCAAATAGAAGGAGGCCCCCTTCCTTCATTGGATGAGAAAGATGGGACAAGCCACTCGGCCAAACAACAACAGTTGATGCAGCCTTTGGGTTTGGTGGATCGCTCCATCCTTGGGCCTCAAGCTCAATACAGACGGGTCCTATAGCAGGGGGATTCTACAAGACAGTGGCGCTATCTGGGACTCACATGGTTCAGTGATCCTGGTATTTTCTACTCACCTAGGCCATGGCACATCTCTCCAGGCCAAATCCATGGCTATGGTGTAGGGGTTGAGTATGTGCCAACATAAGGACATTGTTATCTCCGTGATGGAAACAGACTCAAAAATTATCCATGATTTTATGCACAACCTTTTCCCATTTCAATGGTCAATCATCTATATCATTAGAAAATGTAGAAAGATGATTAACAATAACATCAAAGTAAGTCACTCTTGGTGAGAGGGAAATCATGTGGTAGATCACCTAGCTTCCCTTGAGGTCATTAGACCTGACCCGGTTTGTTTACATAATATGCTCACTCTAAAACCCGAAGGGGTTAATTTTATCAGAGGGGATGCCCTCAATCTTCATCACATTTGACCTCCTTAGACACTCCCTTTTAGGTGGTCTTGTTTTTTTGATTTTGTTTCATGTTTTTTACCTTCCTTAACAAAAAATATAAATGATGATGATGGTTCTAAGGGGTTTCTAAGTTAATTTTATCAACCTTCAATAATAGAAAGTAAATTTATACTATGTCTAGGTCAGGCTTTAGGATATTTCTTTATTAAATTATAAATTAAAGAGGCAACACTAGGAATTCCCAATATGCGACATGATGACTCATTTTATAAATATAAATACTTTTAGGTAAAAGAATATAGTATACCAACCTCATGATAAGTAATATTCACTCATCCAACATCATCCTCTGATTCGAGATGAAATTATAAGAAATGAGAAACCAGAAAATTCGCCTAGAAAGAGGGGAAAACCTACATAAACTTGGTGTGGAATAATGATAGAAAAAACTAAGAAAATAGAGAAAGGGGGTGGCAGAATCACTTCTAGGCTTCCAACACATCTGATGATTATTGAATTAGACTATGAATAAAAGATATATCCCATAGAGGAGGTGATAAAGAGGAGGTTGATTTGAAGATCTCTTGGGATAAATGAGGGAGAAAAGAGGGGGAACCCATTAAAAGATAGGGGTAAAATGGTAATTTTTTCCTTTTAATGAGGCACTTGGTTAGAAGGCACATTAAGGAAATTGTGTTCTAACCATGAAGACTCAATTCCAATGCACCCCCATCTTCCATGGTTATAGTGTATATTTAGAAAACCATGTGTCAAACATGTTTTCTCACTATCCAAGAATACCCAACTTCACACGGTTATAGTGCACAAATAGAAAAACTATAGGCCAACAATGTGGACCCCTCTTATCCTCTTTAAACAACAACATGGTTTTTAGACCCCCTCATATAGTCCAAAATAACTATGTACCTTAATAAATAGGTTTCAAGGTTTTGGGTGAATGGTTATAACTAAAAGTTCTCTAACCATGTGCCTCAGAATGCTTTCTACTAAAATCAATATTTCAAAGCTTGATGCTATTGATAGATATCTGACCACCGAAAGAACCACCAAGACCTAAAAAATACCTCAAAACAGAAATTTATAGAATTGAAACTGTTGAAAATAAATTCCAATGATCAGTTTTTAAGTTGACCCATCCACCAAAATAAAAACATGAATTCCTTTGGGATTTCCAAACCATTAAAAATTCAAGATCTTATAACAATCTCACCTTATCACCTTCCATACCCAATAAGTCCCATTTTTAAATCTATAAACATTTCCTAACCTATGTAGGTAATTTATATTTTCTCAAATGACATCATTCCATTTTAAAATGCATTATATGATTCCCAGTGTAGTAGTAAGTACAAGGTATGAGATCACTCAAAATGGTGTCGATGATCATTACCTTAATTGAACTATAATACATTGCTTCATAGATCACATCTAACCTGACAATCCTATGAATTCATACCATTTGGTTAACTCAACCATAGTGCTCCTCACCTTATATATTTGTTTATAAATCCATTTTTTAAAATTTAACACCCATCGCCATTAGAATTTCCCATTAAAATTTGTTCTATTCGGTTCACCAACCCACTCGTTATAGTTCTCATTATATTATACCTCGTTTCCCATGAGATAATTGTTAACCAAATACCATCTCCTTATTTTCTATCTAAATCCCAATAGATGTTTTGTTAACTACCCATGCATCCACTGTATGTGCCAGCTCTTCCTTGAAATGTCTGGTCGACACACAAATAAGGTCTTCTAGCATTATAGGGATGATCCCAATCTATTTTCCAACCAATATCATCCCATTATATGTTGAAAACATATCCAACCCACATATATCCAAATTTCCTTGAAGAAAAATGGTTGTACCCATCAATCCATCACCAATCCCAGAGTCATGATGCCTTTATCCTCTAGGGGTATCCCATGATCATCTAAGAACACTCATTGAGCCTCATAACCAACCCTCAGTAAAGAAAAAAGTTGGCATCACAACTTAAGATACCTTATATTAACATAAAAAAATAATTTGTTACCTTCCAATAACCTAAAAAACATCTAAGTTACCTCTTAGAAGGGGGAATCACTAGAGGTTGGGTAAATAATCCTCAAAATCGACTCACATTTTCTTACCAGCATTAGAAATATGTTATAATTCCCTAATGTTTCTGTTGTAAGGGTAAACCATGAACAAAACATGCCACACTTTAGACAATATAACCAAATGGTATCTACTTACCATAATCATTTACATAATATAACATTAGTCAATCGACTTCATTCTGAACATTAAAAAGGAATTCCATAACAACAACTGGAATCTAATTAAAATCTTGATCACATAACCTTAAATCCCAAGGGTACCCATGATCATTTTAGACATACTAACTGAAGTAAAATTTTATATCATGATGTGCTTAAAGAGCTATGAGTTCAACCCACCATATTATCACAATGCTACCTTACACGCATTGAAACTACACCTATCAATCATAGATATATATTAGACATGCATCTGAAGTCTTAATTTATCATCCAGGCTTATCTAACCCTTAAACATAAATTCAAATTCAATTCCTTAATAAGGACTATAAAACTTCATCTTTCTAACTATTCATGTTTAAAAATCAATATTTACAAGTCCCCTAGTCTTCTATGAAAATGTGCCTTTCCTCTTATAGACCCACATTCTGAAATTGGCATGATTCTCTCCACCTTAAGAGTGTCTTAGTCATTACATCACTAAAAACATAGATTCATCCCACAACATATTATCCTTCCTCCACCATCATGGGTTTTAGACATGGACAATAATATTATACCAAGCACCAACATGAAATTATTACCACATATAATCATAACCAGAATATGTATGTTTATATAAGCATGAATTAAACTGTTCTTGATCCACACTCATGCACATCATCAGCATCAGAAACTAGAGCCAAATACAACCCTAGATTGGTGATGTAACAAGACCAAATCATTTTATATCATCATACCATGAACTAGGAAAACATATCCCTTTACTAATAGCTTAGGACTAAAATTATCACAAAAAACTCTAACCACCCAGGTCACCCTATTCCAAGAGTGACCCATAAATATAGCCTTCATGAACGCACAATCATTTCTCCATGAAGTCATGTACTAACAACTCTCATGGAGGTACCATTATCACATCACTAAAAACTTGAAAACTTGAATGATCATCACCAAACCACTCTAGAATCATACCTTAAATACCTACTTCAATGGGAACTGTGTATAGAAATGTGTAAAACCTCATAATTGATTCATTGAAACAAGATCAACCACTTCATGTGATTTATGTTCTAAATGGTACCATACATCCCTAACATGTGATGGAATACACAAAATATCATTCTAGAGTCATGTTATCCAACACAAAAATTAATTTGGATAATTAATCTCTAAATTGTACATAATTTTAAATGTTAAAAAGGTCACATAGCCAACTAAGTGGTCGACCATTACCTAGGCATGTCTATCCATTTAAACACTAGTACCCAAGATTCTCACATACATAACAAGGTTCAAATTACCAAATTAGCACCCATCTACCCAAGGTTTTCATTTCACCACTAATAGTACTACCGAAGACAAAAAAAATGAACATAACATTCCATGCCTAAAAAAACATCATAAGAATTTAGTTATTATTTTTACCTATAAGGGTGATACCAAAACCAGGATATGCCTTCACATAACACAAGGAAATAAATTTAAAACAAGGTTCACACTTATAATATCACTAATATCACCCACCTAACCCACAAGACCAATGAAAAAGAAGAATTCAACAAATACCCACATGCAGTGCCTATGTTCCCTTCTAAGGAAACATTAAAGGTAACTCCCAAACCAACCCACACACTAGGGTCTTTGTTACAAGCATATATAGAAGGTTTAATGTAGGCCATTACAGTAATTGACCTTTTAAAATTCATTATTAAGGCATAGTGAAATGAAATTTCAAGTACTTGTTATAGTGGAAAATGTTTTATACTGTACCTGAAAATTTATTTAGTTGATGTCATATATCCTTCTTGGAGAATTATTTCATAATTTCCATTCAACCCTTATCATATCCATATGTTCTCCTAATAGGGATTAGTTAATGTAAATTCAAATCATAATCTATAGGGGAAAACACTCTTTAGTTTGTAACTATAATTTTAATTAACTGGCGCCTCATATCAATAAGGTTTAAAATATAAAATGGGTATTTTAACATATTAATAGTATCAACTATGTAAGATTCCACCATAAAATTACAAATCTGAGTGATTTTTGACACATTAAAATATCATCCCATTTAACATAAGTATATACCTATGAGGGGTTTAAGTACCAATGAAGGTAAAGACAAATTCAACCTATGATAGCTAGGTCACACCAAGCTTGGTTAAATTATATGAGAGATCATTCCCAATTTAAGGGGGAATGACTCTATATATTACAATTTGAATCCCATTTATGTGAAACCCATTAATAGTAAATTTATTAAATAATTTAACACTCACTTAGTGGGCATATCTCATATGTATAATAACCATAAAATAGATAGACCTTGATCGAGTGGAACATATAAGGATTCAGTTATATGAGTAACCATTCCCAAGTTATAAAGGTACTAGATTCTGTAAGTTACAATTAGATCACCATTTAACTAACATCCAACATTAAAAACTTGGCTTAAGTAAAAGTAAGTCAAATTACTTTGAAATTATGGTCTCTCATTGTATCTAGTTCATTAAATATTTTATAGACATTTAATTTATTTAATAAATTTCATGTTGTTTAGATAAAATTACACCATTAAGAAATGTAGGAAAAACCATTTAGGATTATGTAGACATTTTATTTTACCATCCTTAATCATAACTATACCAAGGAAAATGTCACATAAGTATAGAACATAAGTATACATGACAAGAAATCTCACAATCATGTTTTATAGATAAACATAAAAATGATATGTTAATCCAGTTAAATTAAAATGACGCATGTACACACCTCTTTGTATGATACCATACCATGAGTAATTATAACATAATTTATTAATAGTGGAAACATGAAAATAGTTACTCAAGGTGAAATAGTAATCATTTATAATAATGATCAATCAGAGAAATAGTCCCATCCCTAGAAACATGACCCCCCCTTGCATGGGTTGAATATTCTCAAACAAGATCTATTTACTAAGTTCTGATACATTCCTAGTCTCCTATATACCGACCAAAAATAGTAAACCAAAAGGAAACAAAACCTTTGATACCCCTTTTTTACGTACTTAATCATGTTTACTCATAAATAACTGAATCTGAGGGGAAATAGATCCCCAAACATTCCTTCCCATATAGAAGAATATTCTGACTTGTAACAAGGGTCTAATGGCAGTATAATTTAGATATTATATGATCTGGATGAGAAATAAATGTAGCATTTGAATAATAAAATAAATTAATAGTGAGAAACAATAATGAACTAATAAATAATCATGTTCCAAATAAACTAACCGTGCATAAGTATTTATGATACATATTCAAGGTAGTCAATCATACATTAGGTAATAAATTTAGAAAATCTATACATATATATGAATAAAATAAATAAAATTTCAAACTCCTAAAGTCTGTAAAAATTAATGATTGGTTTCATATCTCATGAAAATTATTATCCCCTACTCGGTATCAGTAAAGACACACCATCCAAGTCATAACCTATTGCTATGAGATCTACCAATATATTAATTAGTGACCCAACCAAGGTGTTATTAAAACATTGTAGGCCACCACCATCAGTGTCTAATACATTCCAAACCATGAGTTTGAAACATAATGATGTATTGTATATATATAATATAGAAAAAATAATGTGGAGGTGAACTAAAAAATACCACCTTCTTCAGTATAGGCAAGACTATCTCGGTATTATATGAAATATAATGTAGTCCTAGGACCCATGGATATATTCCTAGACATCCCATATAATGTATCCTAATGAATCCACAGAAATTCATAATGGAATCCCCACATATCATAACCAAGTGAATCCATCGTGTAAATTCAAGGCATTCTACTATATATAGGGGGATATAATCGAGCCTGAGGAATATGTCCATGTTAATATAAGGATTTTCTTGATTAGGACCCAAGGAGGTAATCTGAGTCATCATGTGTTTGAGGACATCAAGCTGGATCATGGGAGCTCATCCCATGCATTCTAATGTTTTTTAAGTAGCAGGTGAAAAATTGGTTCCATGTTGAGGAATTCACTAAATTAAGGAATTTAATGGATATAAAGAGAGAGTATAACTTAGAATTACAATAAATGAATCATGGGAAATCCATCTAGTTTTAACGTGGAATTGAAATCTAGAATCCATTTCTTACACATGGATGACCTCACTATAACCATAACTAGTATCACTATTTCAACAATATTATGGTTGTTAATTTATAATAAAGAGAACTGTTGATGCTACATTTTGTCTAAATTAATGGAAAAGGAAATGACATAGCACAAATTGATTCAGCCTTTGATGAAAACATCAAAAATCGACAAAGGCATGAACAAGGATTCAAATTCACATACACCATGCAATTTCCCTTACAGCCGCGCAAGTACACTTGCGTGCCGCCTAATGGTTGCGCAAGTGACTTGCGCGCCCTCTTTGAAAACCACCCAGGGTCTTCAACAGCCAATAAATAGACCCTGTGGGCCCCCTATTTCAAGGGGGAATTTTTCCAGAATTTAGATACAGAGCTCTGAACGCCCAAGTCTCTTCTTCAAGTCTTCCGAGCACTTATAAATTAATTATTTACCTAGAATGGAAGGTCTAAACAAGAGGAATAAGGTCTAAGTGTTAGAAATCACTAACACTTGATTGCCTAAATGTTTTTCCCTTAAGGGAAATGAACACACTTGTGCGCCCCTTTACCTATTCAATGAAACTTGCGCGCCACTCTTCTAGAAGTACCTCAGGATGATTCTAAAGTCTTTGGTCAATAATAACCCAAGTATTACTCTACATGTCAAGGATCGCGCAAGTACCCATGTGTCGCGCTGGTATACCTATGCGACCAATACTTGCGCGCCCATGCAGTACCTGCGCACCTTCCAGGACTTACGTGCCCTTATATTTTTTGGGTGCCCTTCCTGCCCATTCAACCCCTCTTATGCCATTCCACCTCTCATATTCAAGATTCAGTCTTCAGGACACTCTTCAAATCCATTTATGGCATGTTTTCTTGATTGACTTCCTTATCTGAAAGTATTTCTGTTGAATATCTCTCAAAACTTAGTGATTTTCACATATTTATGTCACTAAAGTTAGAGAGTTAATTCATTCAACCTCATCATTTAATATGAGAGAATCCTTAACCTGGGCCTCCTTTTCAAGAGTAAGCCCCAGTCCAAATCCTCATTAATTTGGGCATCTTCCTTAAGAGTAAGTGTCACGACCCGACCCAACGGGGCTTGAGCCGCGACTCCCCAAGCCCGCCTCCAATAGGCCAGGGGATGGCGACCAGCGCTGAGTAGGCTATCACACACATGGGAGGCATTAGCCTAAGGTACCTGTACACACGCACCCACAAACACCTCCATGCAACAGTGCAGAGATATAGAAACTGAAAAGTAAATGCATGCATACAATCTATCCCAAACCAGAGTGCAACAGCAAAAGTAGAAGGGCAAAACAGGGCCCACCAAAAGAAAACTACAAAGCGCATCCAACCTGCTCCGAAGAAGGGGAACGCTGCCACAAAAACCCGCCGGAAAACTCCCTCGGCACAGCTCCGGTAAACACCCCGGTCAACCCGCTCACTAAGCTCCGCCTGCTCCGGGTCCTCCTGGGACTCCGTCAAAAGGCCTGTGGTCTGCACAAGACACAAACATGTGCGGGCGAAGCCCGTGCAGGGGTGAGTATAAACATACTCAGTAGCCACCCCAAAAACCCAAAACCCAAGGGAGCAACTGAAAGGCAATAGTCCACTCAACCCAGCCAGAGGGAACCCATACGAGAGAGAAACTCCATCTCGTGACCATCCTCGGCTAAACACAACAAGTCAGCTCAGCTTAGCTCAGGTGTAGGCCCATACATACACCTTGAACAATCCAGATATACACAGCTCACGCCACAAAGACACAAGAGGTACCGACCTCATCACCAGCATCTGTCCACAACCAGGAGAGTACACCACGAACACTGTCATACCAGATGACAATCATCCGAGAGATACACTCCATCGGGATACTCGCAAACATCACAGACGCTCACCCGAGAGACCACGCTCATCGGATAGCATCACTGAGGAAACATCGCTGAAACACTACAACCACCAAACTCCTCGGATAGGGGATCGCCGCTAGGGTCCGCTAGGGGATACCAAGACCCACTCCGGAATACGTAGCTCACAGATAGGGGATCACTCACAGGGTCCGCTGGGGGATACCACGACCCGATCCGACATATGTAGTTTCCACAGATAGGGGATCACACCTAGGATCCGCTAGGGGATGCCACAACCCGATCTGGCGTATGTAGTTTCCACAGATAGGGGATCACACCCAGGATCCGCTGGGGGATGCCACAACCCGATCTGGCGTTCGACAGAAGCTCCACACTCAGATAAAGGATCATCGTCTATATAAAGATGGTCACGACGATACCGGAACCCTATCTGGTATAACTCGCGATGTAGGGGATCGAACCAACGATGCCGCAACCCTACCAAAACCACGCGCTGAGTAGGGGATCGTATAACCAACGATACCGCAACCCTACCATAAACGTCATGCTGAGTAGGGGATCGTAAACCCGACGATGCCACAACCCTACTGTGCACGACCCACCGCGTAGGGGATCATATGTCCGATGATGCCACAAACCCTACGGGGTTAACCTGCTAGATAGGGGATCGCCGCCCGTAAATAAGCGGTCACAACGATACCAAGAACCCGATCTACGGTAAAGATGCTAGAGGATCCACTCCGGGCCCACTGGAGGGATACCACAACTCTAACAGTTTAAACATCCTATCGAGAGGATCACAAACCCATACGAAGGTTGTGATACCACACGAACCCTCGTAGGAACGAACCAAGGGAGAACCCTCAACCACTGCTGGTCCAAACGTCGCTAACCCGAGCGACTCGCCTCAAAGCCACACCGCGCACCTCCGAAGCCAAAACCAAGGCCACCATCGCGTTCCACGTGGAAAAACACGCAGGATAGGCTGTTTACTCGTCCGAAAAGGAGCACCGGTGAAAACGACACTATTCACTGTAGCTAGCTCGTGCGGGGCCCATAGAATGACCCCGAAACCCATCGGGCGGATCACACCACGGCGATCCCCTTGAAAAAACAAGCGGAATCGACTACTCGCTTGCCCAAAACAGACACCCGGTGAAAAAGGTACTATTCACCGAAGGCCGGCTCAGGTGGGGCCCACGCCTGGTTTCCGAAACTCGTCGAATGGATCACGCCATTGCGATCCTCTCGGAAAAACACAGAGGATCGACTATTCATCTGCCAAAATCGGACTCCTGGTGTAAAAGCTGTGTTTCCCCGCAAACGCCAAAACCCGGCCTCGTGGGGCCCGCACCCCGTTCGCAAACCCAACACCCGGAAACCATCTCAAAAAGTCCGTCGTACCATCAGGGTCTCAACGCCACTGACGGCACGTCAATCGGACGCTCCGGGTAGAAGTTACAACGGCCCGAAGTCGTAAAATAATAAAATAATACTATTTTAGACAACGTTTCTAGCTCCCGGGCCACGATCCCGAACCTTTAAACCCTCTAACCCACACCGGAGGGTTCGCCTCTTCGTCAGGGACACGTCGCCGCAAACGGTGCGCGAATCCGACTCCCGGAGTGCAAGATACGAGGGTTTAAAGACCCCCGTATGCGAAAAACTGGCCGGACCGGCCCGGACCGGCCGGCCTGGACCGGCCCGCCCTGGCCGGCGGCGCTCCGCCGCGCGCCGCCGCCGCTCCGCCGCGGACCGCCGCGCTGGGCTGCCGGCCGCCGCGGCTCCGCCGCGCGCCGCCGCGCTCGGCCGCCGGAAACCGCCGCGCCGGTGCCGCGCCGGCGGAACTTCCGCGGACTGCCGGGGGCACCTCGGTGGTCCGTTTTGCGATCCGGAGGAGCCTACGCGACCCTCGGGACCCGATCTACACTGCTACGGCTTCAATTTGAAGAAAAACGCAGCAAAAACGGGATCGGGGGTTAAAACTCAAAACCGCCTACCTCGCGGGCGAAACGCCGACGTTCTGCCTCAGATCCGCGCTCCCGAGCTTCCGCTGCGCACTCCTGGAACGTCCGCCGTCGAATTCTGAGCTCGTGGGCGCTCCGTTTGCTCGATTCGGTGGAGTGGCGGTGATGAACGACGAAGAACGGCGAAGAACGATAAAAGGGGGGGGGGGGGGCGCTGATATTTATATCAGCCGCCCGCCGGCGCCAAACCAGCCTCGGACCCGACGCCCGATGCGAACAAAAGTAAGGTCACCCCTAGGGTAAACGCGCCATTCTGAACGCAACGGCGGTCTCAGATTTTTTATCCGAGACTCCGTTCAGAAGTTATTTGAGCCGACGCTCGCACACCAACTTGCCACTTATTTACGGAAACGCCCCTGGTGGCGTTTCTCACCGCAGGCCCGCGCCCGCAAAGTTTACACCCCGCCTAGGGTAGACGGCACGTTCCGGACACAACCGTGCCCTCAGATTCCCGTTCTGAGCTACTGTTTAGGAGATATCACGCCCCCGCCACGTGCATAGTATAAAAATAGTTAATATTTTTATAAAATTAATTCCGGGCACACCGGGCCTCAGAATCGCACGCCGTCTTCACGCCTAGCTCTGGAATTATTCGTAGAAATATTCCAGAGTCTGAAAGGTCCAAAAACCTGAGTCGCTACATCCTCCCCCCCTTAGAACTTTTCGTCCCCGGAAAGCCCCAAGCACAAGAAAAGCGACTGAACTCTCAACTGGGTCTCACACACCAGCGAGCTCACCAACAACAACCACTCAGGGTCTTACCAACGCCCTGAACAAAACTCGAGCAAGCAACAAAAGTAAAGAGTACCGCTAAACAGTGTCTGACAAACTACTGCAGTAAGTAGAAAAGACACAAGGCGTACCTCTATCCATCTGTGGTGCCTCTGGGTCGACTGCCTCCAGGGCATGCAACTGTCCTCGCCCTCGGCCACCAGCTCCCTGAGCTTGGCGTGAACCACCTGGGGGTGGGGGTGGTGGCAACTGGTACTGTCTACCACCGCCTCCTGCTGCACCGGCTCCGACGCCACGTCCGACGCCCTGCGGACCTCCTTGCTCGAGACGCTGCCTCTGCCAAGGCGGTCCATCGACCGGCTCCCTCTCAGCAGCACGTCGGGTCGGACAATCTCTAGAAAGATGTCCCTGACCATCGCAAGCGTAACACCGCCTCTCCTGCGGCTGACCAAAACTGGCCTGCGAGCCCTGTGAGCTCTGAGGCTCAGATCCTCCATCCTCGGGTCGCCTCCTGAAACGTCGGCCACGTCCAGACCCCTGAGTCTGACGTCGGCTACCAGATGTCGATCCGACCGACGAAGTCTCAGCTCCTGAGTGCCCAGCACGAACAGGGGGAAACTGCTCATCCAGAAAACTCTCCACCACCAACGCTCGCTCCAGCACTCCAGCATAGGTGGGAAGGCACAAGGAAACCACACCTGCTCGGATGTCCCTGCGTAAGCCCTGCTCGAAGGTCCGAGCCCGAAAGAACGGGTCTCGAACCATATCCAGGGAGTAGCGCGACAGGTCTGTAAACCTCGCTGAGTACTCCGACACAGTCATGCTCTCCTGACGAAGCTGCAGAAGCTCCTGGATCCGCACTGACCTCAGTGTCACCGGATAGAACTCCTCCCTGAATAGCCGCTCAAACTCTGCCCACGTGAGCGTCTCCTCGTCATGGGACTGCGTCACCAAACTCCACCATCGCCCGGCAGAACCATGCAGAAGGCTCGCCCCTAGGACCACCATCTGATCTGGAGGTGTCCTCACTAGGCGGAAAACTCGGTTGACTGCCTCAAGCCAGTCATCAGCTGCCTCGGGGTCTGGATCACCCCGAAACCTCAGAGGTCGCTGCCTCTGGAACTCGTGCAACGCACTCAGCCTGCGTGCAACCTCGTCCTGCACCGCCGGCACAACCAGCTGCTCAACAGGTGGTGGCTCCACTGGCAGACCACCTGGAGGTGCAACCTCAGAACCTGCACCCTGCTCCACAGCCACTACACGGGGCGGGTCATCAGCACAATCCTGATGCGGAACCCTCGCTGGCTGTCGTCGTGGAGGCATCCTGAAATACATTCAAGACACACCACAGTCAAAGAGTATATCTGGAGAGCTGACTCAAGAAGGACAAGGAAAAACCAAAAACCCAGTCCTATATGATGCATGTACCATGATGTCCCCGCGACCAGTGTACGAATGTCCCGAGTCGAAAGGCAGGTTATCAGAGTCCTGGTGTATGGATACGTCGGCCGCCGCACCAACACTGGAGTCCCTGGCCTGAAAGCTGAACTCGAAACACCCTAACACTGCCGCTATGCAACCCAAACCAAACTCACAGCTAGACCATCTACGCTCTGAGATCCCAAGGTGGAACCTCCTCTGATACCACTCTGTCACGACCCGACCCAACGGGGCTCGAGCCGCGACTCCCCAAGCCTGGCTCCAATAGGCCAGGGGCTGGCGACCAGCGCCGAGTAGGCTATCACACACATGGGAGGCATTAGCCTAAGGTACCTGTACACACGCACCCACAAACACCTCCATGCAACAGTGCAGAGATATAGAAACTGAAAAGTAAATGCATGCATACAATCTATCCCAAACCAGAGTGCAACAGCAAAAGTAGAAGGGCAAAACAGGGCCCACCAAAAGAAAACTACAAAGCGCGTCCAACCTGCTCCGAAGAAGGGGATAGCTGCCACAAACACCCACCGGAAAACTCCCTCGGCACAGCTCCGGTAAACACCCCGGTCAACCCGCTCACTAAGCTCCGCCTGCTCCGGGTCCTCCTGGGACTCCGTCAAAAGGCCTGTGGTCTGCACAAGACACAAACATGTGCGGGCGAAGCCCGTGCAGGGGTGAGTATAAACATACTCAGTAGGCACCCCAAAAACCCAAAACCCAAGGGAGCAACTGAAAGGCAATAGTCCGCTCAACCCAGCCAGAGGGAACCCAGACGAGAGAGAAACTCCATCTCGTGACCATCCTCGGCTAAACACAACAAGTCAGCTCAGCTCAGCTCAGGTGTATGCCCATACATACACCTTGAACAATCCAGATATACACAGCTCACGCCACAAAGCCACAAGAGGTACCGACCTCATCACCAGCATCTATCCACAACCAGGAGAGTACACCACGAACACTGTCATACCAGATGACACTCATCCGAGAGATACACTCCATCGGGATACTCGCAAACATCACAGACGCTCACCCGAGAGACCACGCTCATTGGATAGCATCACTGAGGAAACATCGCTGAAACACTACAACCACCAAACTCCTCGGATAGGGGATCGCCGCTAGGGTCCGCTAGGGGATACCAAGACCCACTCCGGAATACGTAGCTCACAGATAGGGGATCACTCCCAGGGTCCGCTGGGGGATACCACGACCCGATCCGGCATATGTAGTTTCCACAGATAGGGGATCACACCCAGGATCCGCTGGGGGATGCCACAACCCGATCTGGCGTATGTAGTTTCCACAGATAGGGGATCACACCCAGGATCCGCTGGGGGATGCCACAACCCGATCTGGCGTTCGATAGAAGCTCCACACTCAGATAGAGGATCATCGTCCATATAAAGATGGTCACGACGATACCGGAACCCTATCTGGTATAACTCGCGATGTAGGGGATCGAACCAACGATGTCGCAACCCTACCGAAACCACGCGCTGAGTAGGGGATCGTATAACCAACGATACCGCAACCCTACCATAAATGTCATGCTGAGTAGGGGATCGTAAACCCGACGATGCCACATTCCTACTGTGCACGACCCACCGCGTAGGGGATCATATGTCCGATGATGCCACAAACCCTACGGGGTTAACCTGCTAGATAGGGGATCGCCGCCCGTAAATAAGCGGTCACAACGATACCAAGAACCCGATCTAGGGTAAAGATGCTAGAGGATCCACTCCGGGCCCACCGGAGGGATACCACAACTCTAACAGTTTAAACATCCCATCGAGAGGATCACAAACCCATACGAAGGTTGTGATACCACATGAACCCTCGTAGGAATGAACCAAGGGAGAACCCTCAACCACTGCTGGTCCAAACGTCGCTAACCTGAGCGACTCACCTCAAAGCCACACTGCGCACCTCCGAAGCCAAAACCGAGGCCACCATCGCGTTCCACGTGGAAAAACACGCAGGATAGGCTGTTTACTCGTCCGAAAAGGAGCACCGGTGAAAACGACACTATTCACCGTAGCTAGCTCGTGCGGGGCCCACAGAACGACCCCGAAACCCATCGGGCGGATCACACCACGGCGATCCCCTCGGAAAAACAAGCGGAATCGACTACTCGCTTGCCCAAAACGGACACCCGGTGAAAAAGGTAATATTCACCGAAGGCCGGCTCGGGTGGGGCCCAAACCTTGTTCCCGAAACTCGTCGAACGGATCACGCCATTGCGATACTCTCGGAAAAACACACAGGATCGACTATTCATCCGCCAAAATCGGACTCCTGGTGTAAAAGCTGCGTTTCCCCGCAAACGCCAAAACCCGGCCTCGTGGGGCCCACACCCCGTTCGCAAACCCAACACCCGGAAACCATATCAAAAAGTCCGTCGTACCATCAGGGTCTCAACGCCACTGACGGCACGTCAATCGGACGCTCCGGGTAGAAGTTACAACGGCCCGAAGTCGTAAAATAATAAAATAATACTATTTTAGACGACGTTTCTAGCTCTCGGGCCACGATCCCAAACCTTTAAACCCTAGAACCCACACCGGAGGCTTTGCCTCGTCGTCAGGGACACGTCGCCGCAAACGGCGCGCGAATCCGACTCCCGGAGTGCAAGATACGGGGGTTTAAAGACCCCCGTATGCGAAAAACTGGCCGGACCGGCCGCCGAGCCGGTGCCGCGCAGGCGGAACTTCCGCGGACCGCCGGGGGCACCCCGGTGGTCCGTTTTGCGATCCGGAGGCGCCTACGCGACCCTCGGGACCCGATCTACACTTCTACGGCTTCAATTTGCAGAAAAACGCAGCAAAAACAGGATCGGGGGTTAAAACTCAAAACCGCCTACCTCGCGGGCGAAACGCCGACGTTCTGCCTCAGATCCGCGCTCCCGAGCTTCCGTTGCGCACTTCTGGAACGTCTGCCGTCGAATTATGAGCTCGTGGGCGCTCCGTTTGCTCGATTCGGCAGAGTGGCGGCGAAGAACGATGAAGAACGGCGTAGAACGATAAAAGGGGGGGGGGGGCGCTGATATTTATATCAGCCGCCCGCCGGCGCCAAACCAGCCTCGGACCCGACGCCCGATGCGAACAAAAGTAAGGTCACCCCTAGGGTAAACGCGCCGTTCTGAACGCAACGGAGGTCTCAGATTTTCCATCCGAGACTCCGTTCAGATGTTATTTGAGCCGACGCTCACCCACCAACTTGCCACTTATTTACGGAAATGCCCCTGGTGGCGTTTCTCACCGCAGGCCCGCGCCCGCAAAGTTTACACCCTGCCTAGGGTAAACGGCACGTTACGGACGCAACCGTGCCCTCAGATTCCTGTTCTGAGCTACCGTTTAGGAGATATCACGCCCCCGCCACGTGCATAGTATAAAAATACTTAATATTTTTATAAAATTAATTCCGGGCACACCGGGCCTCAGAATCGCACGCCGTCTTCGCGCCTAGCTCTGGAATTATTCGTAGAAATATTCCAGAGTCTGACAGGGCCAAAAACCCGAGTCGCTACAGTAAGCCCTAAGTCCTCTTTAATTTGGGCCTCCTTTTCAAGAATAAGCCCCAATTATAATTCCTGAAAAAAGGTTATAGAAAAAAGGTTATAAGTACTGAGTAATTATGAGATCTACCAATATATTAATTAGTGACCCAACCAAGTCTTAAAGATAAGGTGTTCATAGAAAAAGGTTATAAGTACTGAATAATTACATGAATGGAATCCAAGTAATTACACCTTATAAATAATGGGTGACAGTAAAGAAATCATCTTAATGGATATATGGAAAATAAACCACCATCAAGGAGGGGTTTCCCAAGGATGTTCGTAAGGTAGAACATCAGTTACCAATTAACAATTGTTCATTTATTTTTAAAGATACAAAAAAAATTGAAATCTGGCTCAAGAATTAACTCAAGACACACTAAAATTATGATAAGTGTTTAGACAATACAAGATATATATGTGTCCCCCTATGAGTTCTACATTGCAAGTGTCATAAAAACACACCTCAAGGGGTGGTTGAATCCATGTAAAAAGTTTGGGTTCTTCTTAATTGTCAAACCAAACACATACTAAGGGGTTTTTCAGTTACACATAACGTAAGGATCATGAGGAATAATATTAAAAACAATATCTAAGGGGTGGTTTTATTACTTGGAAATAGTACATTAGGTCTTGAATATGTTTCAAGGAAGACACACATTATGAGGTTTTTTGGTTTGATAGAAATAATGATATTCATTAGAGTTAAACTGAACTCACCATAAGGGGTGGTCCAAGTTGAGGTTACCAACCTACATCAATGTAAAGGAATATTATACTATATATAGGTTAGGAATTAGTCAAGAAATTTAAAAAATAATAAATTAAATATGTAATGCTCATAATTCCCCTTGTACGACATGACAACACATTTTATAAATGGAAATACTTTTCAGGAATGGAATATAAACTACCCACCTTATGCTAAAGATAATTAACTCATCTAATATTGGACTATTATTGGAGAATAAATTATTAGAAATGAAAAACCTTAAAAATTCTATAAAACTATGGATTACTACATGTAAATGATGAGGGGAAGCATGACATCAAAAGAATCTAAGAAAATAGGGAAGATGAGTAATATACTCACCTATAGGATTCCAATGTATAAATGGTGATTGAATCAGACTAGGAATATAGGTGGTCTCTCGTGGAGGAAGTGAGATGGAAGAGGTCCCAAATAGGGGATATCCTAAGTGAAATGAGGGAGAAAAGAGGGTAAAACCCTTTAAAATAAATATGGGAAAATGATATTTTTCTCCCTTTAAATGAGGCACATAGTTAGTCTCCATGATTAGATGAATCTTGTGCCCATTACGTAGAATCACTACCTAATTCACCCCAACTCAAACATTTATAGTGCATTATTAGAAAAACCATGCATGAATTGTACAAGCCCATTATCCTAGAATGAAACACTTCACATGGTTGTAGTACTTAGTTTAAAAGTCATACAACAAGTGATCATGTCCCTCTGCACCTTTTTAGACAACAACATGGTTTGTTGGAGCACCTAGCATGATCAAAAAACCATGCACCATAACAAATAATTTGCACAGGTTGGGGCATGGTTACCACTAACTATGAAATAATAGTATGCCTCCAACTATTTTTACCAAAACTACGCTTTTGAACCTTGACACTCCAAATAATTATCTGAGCACTATAGAAACCTCCCATGAATCAAAACATACCGCAAACACCATTTTGAGGTATTTAAACTCTTATAAATCCATTATTATGCTTAATTTTTTATGTCAGACCATCCAGTAAATAAAAAACTCATATTCATTTGGAATTTCCAACTCATTCAAAACATGAGATATTACATTACTAGTCTTCTGATGGATTATCTAATAGTTTTATTTTATTCAACAATGAAAATTTTTTCCTTTTAAAACTTTTAAATATTTAAAGAAATGGTTTTTAGGATGGGCGATGAGTCGATGAATGATTCCAGGGCCTGAAGGGGCAAGATATCGATATAATAAAAAAATTTAATATATTACGTATTGCACAAAAAAATTATTATGAAATAATGGAATAAATACCAAATTAAGTCTTATATCATAAATATGAGACTTTGATTGTGTCCAAAATATAGGGTTTTTCCTAGGAATGTCATAATTTTTGCATGCATCATGTTTTTAGCTTGAGCTCCTTCATCAAAAGATAAATAATTAAAAAAAATTATTTTATTTATTTATTTTAATAAAAACTCAAACCTACTTCCCTCTATTTAAAACTGCTTATGGAAAATCCCTTAGGTTAGCTAAATAACCCTATGGATTTAGGATGAGTCATTGGAGGATCATTCCTAGACAAACAACATTAGATTTTAGATTGTAAATTGACATGCAAATCAAAGATTGTAGATCTCACCAATGATGAAAACATAGGGTCATTATTCATTATTGATCAATATAAACTCTAGGTAGGGTATTTTATTCATTTTTATTTATCCCATTTTAATATACCATGTCTAACATGAACCAATTCACCTAAAATATATTGGTTCACAAATGGATGGTATATTTCAGTTGATATATTTGATTATTGTTGGTTCTTCATTATTTATTCTAATGACAATGAATCAAATACCTACCAAAAAATGGATGAGTTCTATTTCCCATATTATTTTATAGGAATTTCAGCCACCTTTTTTTCGTGTTCATCCTTGGTATTCCCTATGGAATTTTTGTTCAAATAATACTTGTTGGATTATTGTTGCATGATTGGTCTTTAGCACAATAAATCATCACCATGGGTTAGATTTTTTGATCGAAAGGGAGTCGAGGTGTGATGATGATGATGATAGAAAATAAAAGGTTATTTTTTGATGGATTTGATATCCCCATGCATGGGTTTTGGTGTTCCTGAGTGATGGAGTGACGATGTGTGATTTTCTGAGGAAAAGGGTGTCCAAAATTGAGACACTAGCTATGGTTCAGGCATATTCAGCTATAGATCTGGTATATACATACATTATGGTTGTAATATCAAAAGGGGATCACAGTGTGGGAGAAAATATAGAGAATTATAAAATTTCAATAAAATCCCACATTCACAGCATGTGGTTCAAAGGGAACATATTGTGTGGTCCCTAGAAAAAACATCTAGGGTTTTTGGGTGAATAAAAATATCACATGTCATATGACATGTGTCACACACCATGTGTCCTAGTGTTGGTAGATCACCATATTCCTTAGGTATAAATTGTAATAGATATGGCCTGGTACACTGTCAGAGTCGAAGTTCATGGGAACAGTTGGGTTCTTGTAAACGACAAGGTTCATGAGCATGACGGGAGTACATGGTCATGACCTGAAGTACACAGGAACAATATAATGTATAGGGACTTAGGAAAGTGGAATAATAAGTTATGGACTATCCTCTAAACATGATTTATCTTAATTGGAGATTCTATGTATATTGGGAATACATGTCATGTAACAAACTGATACATGAGATAATCCAGTATATATGAGACATGTCATGTACTCCTAATACATGTCATGTACTTGTCCCATTTAAGTGTGAGTCCCAACATCTCATCAATGTATACCAGTATCAGTTTGTTGTGTCCCTGTAATCCATCCATACGAGTTTATCCTGTGTCATTACATCATGATAATAGGATTATGATCCCCTGTATTGAAATTTCCTCAGATAGAATCTAAGAATCCCTCTGCATGACCAGGGGTTTGATCCCCTATCATTTACTCATCTTCCCTAGGTAAGGTTTGATGAATCTTCATGACCAAATTACACAGGCATACAATCCCCTACATAGTGGGTTATTATATGTAGGGTTTGGTATACCCCTGAGGGACCTAGGTAAGACACCCTACCTTAGGTGTTAATATCTTCTAATATCCAATGATTTATTATTTATTAGGAGGAATAATGTGTTTTAATTCTTTTATGGATTCCATCGGTGCTTTAAAACTCATGGAGTGAGTCCTCCTAGATGAGTGTTACCTTTAATCTTTGATAAAAATATATTTGATGGTAGTGGTTGAGACCTATTTGAGAATTGATGTCTATTATGAGTATATCAGGGTTACTGTTCTTATTATTATCTAAGTATATTTGGGTTACCTTTGTGATGATATGACTACTCTTAATGCTTTATGTTTCGTGATTTTGGGGTGTCATACTATGTATTGTTATAATCACACTTTCATAGGATATTCCTTCACATGTTTTATCATATAAAGATGATGGTCCTTTTGAAGGAGTCCTAGGAAGAACAAGATTAGGTGGATCACTATGATCTGGATAGACTATGGTTTGTACCAGGTTTTTCATTTGTCCAAAGAAACCTCCTTATATGTTTGGACACTTTTTTAGTTTTAGTGAGTTTTATTTATCTCATTATGCTTTCCAATACTTTTTTATCACTCTGATATGGGATAAATGTATGAATATTTCATGGTATCAATTTTATTTTACCTTTAAACATTTTTTGGGCCTGGATATGCCTGTGTATATGTTTATAAGTTCTTAGGAAAAGGCCTCCCATGTGTGATATACGCCTACTCGACACTAGTATCCAACCCCTATTCCATTGGAAGAAGGCTTGGGTGTCACACTCATCCTAAAATTGGTTAGGTATGCCTGGAATGATTGTGTCATGAAAGAGAGATATTATATTAGTGTTCATATTAGGACTGGAATTTGGATATTTTTCTAGTTGTGAGGCTTGGTTTGGGAACTAGGCCAACAACGTTGAAGTGTTTCAAGTCTATCTCTAAGGGTAGGGACTCTAGTATTGGTGTGGTGGTTGAAGTATCCATTCAAAAGGACTCTGAAAATGTACTTTTGACTCATTATATATAGAAATTAGTTATAGTTAAAACATTTCTATGTGAATCATATAGCAAGGGGTTGTGTTTTCTAGGTCCTTATTGAGTCATCTCCACAGATATATTCTTTGAGAATTGTAAGATCTCGGTTTTATTTGGGTTATGTTACCTTTTAAAATTTTGGGTTAAAGATAATTAAGTTGGAAAATAAAAGGTTTTCTAAGTATTTTAGGAGGCTTGGAGGTGTCTCAGAGGTTCAAGACTTAAAAGTAGAGACTATAGGGCCATCTAGTGTATGTTTCATAGTTGGTGTACGATTAGTAGAAACTATTAACCTTAATTATGATTGCCTGGAGGGGTGGATCATGGATGAAAAAACCATGTGTGGGTAAGGACCAAACCAATTGGGATTGGATATAGAAATCCTGAATAGTTTTTCAAGTTATGTGGGATCTCTAGGAAGGTGTGGGACCTGGCCCCCGTATTGGATAGATGGTGGTGCATGGTTTGGACAAACATGCAGCCAATACTTTCACCTCATTAAAGATTATGAATTTACCATTTCCCCCCATCAGGTATTAGGTTCCCTTACCTAATTTTTTAGCCCTATCTTCCTATATTATCCAAGGGTGAAAAACCCTTCCTACAAAACATACAAAAGATCGATCTACCTCATTCCAAAGTTGTTTGGTGTATCATTGGGTGCAGATTGAAGATTTCGGAGAGCCTAAAGCTCCCCTTCCTTATTTGTTATGGATTAGGTCATGTAGAATCATTCTTCTCCTTCTAAATCCCTAAAACCCACTTTTTACAATGATTTAAAGGTTGAGGCTTCGAAGAGGGTTTTAGTTTTAATCAATGTCTAAGGTAAAGTGAGAGTTCATCTTTGGAATTGAGGTAGTTGGTATACAGGTTTTATCAGAGTCTTTATGTTTTTTTTGTGAATGTGGTTGTGTTATGGTGTCTTATTTTTGTACATCTGATGTCTTTAGTATGAATTGATTAATTGGTTGGATAAAGGGTGAATTTAACACCTCATGATCCTCATGGGATTCATTGAGAATGATTATACTAGGATGGAGGTCGCCCATGGGATGTGTCACATTTTTGAACATGGAATTGGGATATAAAATGTGAAATAGATATTTTTATTAACCTATGATAGTTATTTTTATCATGTTAACCAGGGATTAGGAAAGGAAATAATGAGAATTGTGTTTAGTTGTAAAAATGGATTATGAAATGAAATTGATTTTAAATTATGTTAGTTTATAACATGAAATAAGGGGGTGTTTGGTATATTGTAAATGTGTTAAATGAGATTCCGTGTAATTGGTTAGTGTGATAATGGGTTAATACACATAAATGGAATATTTGTTAATGTTTTGTGAATTTTAAATGGTAAATGTGTTCAATAAGTGATGGTTTTACATGGTATATGTATTGAATTTTTTAAAAACAATGTTTACATATGATGGTGATATGTGGGTTATTTAGTTTAGGTTCTAAACCCAATATTTGGGTTAGACTAGTGCTTTAAACCCCACCCCTATAATACATTCATTAGGGCATCAGACTGAGGCTCTATTCCCCAAACATATGCATGGGATATGAATACCTAAACTGAGGCTCCAAGGTAAGTGTTATGTATTAATATGTAATGTTTTCCTTAATGATGTAGCGAACTAGAACCTTTCCCCTTATTCATAGTTCATATGAATGAAATAGACTAAATTGTAATTAATTAAAATTGATAAGCCCTGGAAAAAATAATGTTAATGACTAAAGTGAATCTTTTTAATTAATGAGACCATTATATATATTTTTTATCTTGTTATTCATTATGTACCTATATACGCTATCTATTTAGACATGTATTTTTTTAGACACCATTGGTTGTGGGCCACTGAGTTGTACTCACACCTTGCTTAGGCCACTACTGGGTACCCTAGAAAACATCAGGGTTGTAGGTTACGGAAATTTAAAGGGCCTTATTCTAGACGGTTGATTTAGGCATGGGATGTGCATGGACGAGGGATCCAGAGTTGGAGTTGGGACCCGTTATGGGGATTATTCCATTTGTCTATATTTTCGGGTTTCTCATTACACTTCTCCCTAAAATAAATGACATGGAATATTTATGATTTGGTTGTGGTCCTACACCTAGTTTGGTGAATGTTTTGTTATTCTTGTTTATTGGTTATACTATTTCTCTAATTTATCATTATTATTTGTTGATTAATTCGTTGATAAAGAGAGAATAGTCTCCCCACATATTACCATAGACCTTCGCTACTAGTCGGTAGCCTCTGGAGTATAGGGAGGCACACCTGATTTCATGTGGTGAACTAAATTGGGGCACAAAATATAGTGTTTACTAGGTCGGGGATGTTACAAACATTTCATGTCGTTATATTATATTAGTATGCCTTCATGACAATAGCTAGAGAAGTTTCCCCAACAAGATCATGAGGAAGATCCATTTAGTGATGAGGCCTTATTATAAGGTCCTATATTGGATGTGGTATCTACACGTGGTTTCCCAGTTTTTCCACCACTCATAGAGTTGCAAGTTGAACTGGTAGTACTTACTGAGAAGGTGCACATGATGATTTCACTCCATGTGTTTAAGATTTTTAAATCTATATAATATTGGGGTGTTAGAGATAAAAAGGAATCATAGGACTGATTATTGTTAGTTACCCATGTTTTCCACCTTTTGATGACACCTCCATATCAAATGGAGGTCCTTGCAGTGAGTCTTATTTAGGGATATTTAGCGTAATGGTGGAGTCTGGTGACTCAAACTCATGATGAAATGAATCTTTCTTGGTTATAGTTTGAGAATATTTTTACAAATTAGTTTTATCCATCCACATTTTTTTTCATGTTCATCTAATAGATTCTATAACTTTAGTAGGCTAGCATGATTGTGGAAGGGCATTCATCGAGGTTAAAAAACATCTAGAGATACTCTCTGGATATAGATTGAGACCCTTTCCTCCAAGAATGGACCTTAAAGTATGGAATATGTTGATATATAAGTGTAATAGTTATATCTATTTGAATTTATACCTATTTTGGAGTTACCTAGTGGGATTTAGTACTAGAGATCATTCTATAAGAGTACACACCATTAGTTGATGTTAATAGTGTGAACACAGAAGCATAGACCATGTTATCTAGTATCCAATAATAGAAATAGGGATATAAGTGTGTGAGACACTTTATGATACAATCTCATGTTACACGTTATTTATTTTAAGGATCTAAATATGGGTTTAGTGAATCATGGGAGAGTTTCTATTTCTCTTGTGATGGTCGAGGACATCTTTCCCGAGATTTTCTAACCCGTCGTACAACTAATAGAGAGATGGTTGATGGACCACTTAGGAATAGACAATGGTCGATAAATGAAGGAATATTGGTAGGAAAATATGGAATATGATCAAGGATAGAATCATTAGTTGAAAGATGGTTTTACATGTTACCACCAATACCCCCAGGTGGTCCGCACTAGGCTTAGGGAGCTAGTGGATAGGGATGAGGAAAAATGTAGAAAATGGAGGCCTATAACCTACAGGCTCTTGAGATGATTAAAGGTAAAAAAAATTTCTCCATTATGCCTAGAGACTCCTACCAGTAGGGATTCAGTGGTCACACACTTATATTGATAGCGTGATATGACACTTGTAAGATAGATATTCATATTATATATATTTTTAGTAGTGATTGGGCCTTATTATATCATATTAGGTATGGATTAGCAATCCATATTTCATGCCCAGATTAACTGTTTTAGGAAAATGATGTGGTGTTCCCATGGTTATGGGATGGCATTTTCCATCGTGGTATAGAAGGAAATCCAATAAGAGAAATATGGGATCATATAAATATATAAGTATATATATTATTACTCACAATTTTGATAGTATTTCCCTTATATTTTTCGTTTTTATTGTCTCTCAACTTCCAAAAATGATGTAAATGAATGAGGATATCTTTCCTGAGGATGTGTTAGGTTTATCTCCCCACTGATAGATAATCTTATATATTGAATTTTACCAAGGGGATAACCAAATATCTAGACCAAAAAAATAAGATTTATCTCATAGAGATTCATGAGATAAAGTTGTAGTAAGAGAACTTGTATAGTAAGGTCTTTGTATGTCCTTGTGTGTTACCTTAGGCATCCCTTGTTTTGTTTTCAAACTATAATGGTGGGGGGTTAAGGTTGTCTGTGGATTAAAATTTCCTAAAATAGGGGACTGTAAAGAATAAGTATCCAATAATGAAGATTGATGGCCTCTTTGACCAATTGATAGGGGTGATATGGTTCTCAAATATTAACCTCATATTATGTTATGACCAGCTCTAAGTTCAAGATAAGGATTTACCAAAGATAGAATTATTATGTTTCTATAGTCACTACAAGTACATAGTGATGAATTTTTGGAATGAATAACACAACAATGTATTTTATGGGACTCATTAACTAGATATTTAATACTTTATTAGATTGATTCATGTTATTCATGATTGATGATGTCATTTTGTTCTTTGTGTCTGCAGTGGAGCACTCGTGACAGTTGAGGACGGTCCTCGACTTGTACTAAGAGAACCAGATTTATGGAAATATTATTAAGTGTCAGTTCTAGATTCATTAGTTCCACTTTATGATACATTTTATCTCACTATAGGGTGTGGTAGTGGAATTGGTGATAGTTGAGGTAGTACTAGCTTTGGATCAGCCCAAGAGCATGAAGAAGGTGATAATCCTCTTTACATTGGAAAAATACAACATGATATTTGTAATTAATATTTTCAATATATTAATACCCTTTACTACATTGACCCAAAATTGGAATTCATACATGTGTATGTAAAGGTTCTAGTAAACCTTTCTAGAGTTTTGGTAGAGTTTGATAAGTGCCATAATCTTGAGATTTTTAAATGAGGGTGTTGAGTACATAGTGTTCTGGGATTTCTTAGTGGTTGAACTTGGTTGTGTTATGATGTAGAGGAAGGTAATTATCACATATGGGTATCAAAATTCGAGACCAAATGATAAAGAATATTAGACCCATGATCTAGATATAGATGTAGCAGTATTTTCCCTAAAGATGTGGAAACATTAACTTATGGGTGAGCATTTTATCCTTTATTTAGACCATAAGAGTATCAAGTATATCTTCTCATAGGAGGGTCATAATTTGAGATAGAGGTGGTGGTTAGATTTCATCTAGGATTATGACTTCAATATAGTCTATACTCCCAAGAAGGGGAATGTGGTGGAAGATGATATCAGTAGGATTTGTTTCGTAGTTTTTAACCAAGGAGCCAGAGCAGTTATCCTCATTGTAGTCTCCCTTTAGGGATGAGTAAGATTCACCTTACCACTAGTCGATGGTGGTTAACCCACTACTTCAGTATCATTTTAAAGAGGGTAATCTTGGAGATACCGACTATGAGACTATGCATGCTCAGATATCCAAGGATGTGTTCTTGATGGAATTTATGAAGGTGGGAAGCACATAGTCATATTCATAGGATGAATGATAGTACAACTGATATTTTGTGGGGGATTTATAAGGAAGTTTTATAAATCCCCATTGGAGGAACATATTGGTGTGCTGAAGATGTACTAAGACCTTTAATGTTAGTTCTAGTGGATAGGGATAATGATTTTTGAATCATATTTTGTCTCTTGATTCCTCACTTATCAGCAAATGAAGGATAATAAATATGTTCCAGGGGGTTTTTCTTAACCCCTTGAGATGTAATAGTGTAATTTAGATGGTATATCAATGGATTTATTGAAGAGGTTACCATGAATTTATAGAGGACATGATTCCATATGGAAGATCATAGAATGAATCACCAAGATAGTCCAATTCCTAGCTATCTATGAGAAGATTTCAGTAGAGAGATTAAGATGACTTTACATGTTGGATATAGTCTAGCTCCATGAAGTTCCATCAATAATCATTTCAAAACATTAAGTGTGATTCATGTCACAATTATGGAGAGGATTATAGGAGGCCTTTGGGAATTAGTTGTGTTTGAGCATGGAGTTTCACCCCCAGACAGAAAACCAGAGGGAGTAGAAGATTCGGGTTCTGGAGGACATGTTGTAGGATTGTTTGTTGGAATTTTTTTCACAGTTGGGTGGGTCACCTACCCTTGGTGGATTTTGTGAAAAAAACAGCCACCATTACACCGATGTAATAGAACTATTTGAGGCCTCATATAGTAGACTTTTTGGTCACCACTACAATAGACTAACATAGAGGAGTTAGCACTTATTGGCCTAGAGTTGGTGTGAGCTACAAAAGAAAAGGTTCAAATCATCTAAGAGTGGATAAGGACTACATAGAGGCATTATAAGTCTTATGCATAATTATAATGATGGAATGTGTAGTTCAAGGATGGATACCATGTTTTCCTAAATGTACCACCTTAGAGAGGATTGTGAAGACTTTTTTGCAGTGGAATGTTATCTCAAAGGTCCAATGGTAATTTCCAGATACTCTGTAGGGTTGGATAGGTATATTTATAAATGGCCCCATCACTATAGTTAGATCAAGAACATGAAGTCTTACACATGTAACATCTGAGGAGTAATGTGAAAAACCTATCACATATTATTAAATAGGGTGATCAAAACATAAAGGATAAAGTTACCTTTTAGAGTACCTGATAGAGATCAATGATTGGTAGGAGAAGATCTTACATGAGAAAGATATTCACTTAGTGTGTGTCCAGTGGGAGCATGAGAATCATTAAAAGAGCATCTAGGAGAAGGTGACCCTTATGCGATCCTAGTACCCTCATCTATTTGAGTAGGTTTTGCTTTTTTGGATGAAAATCCTTAAGGTGGGAATAATTTAATGAGTTTGGTTTTTTCCTTTTTAAACTTTCAAATATTCAAAGGAATATTTTCAAGGTTGGGCACTGAGCCAATGTGGTATTTCGAGACCCTAATGTACTTACTATTGATATAATAAAAATATTAAATATATTATATCTTAAATAGTATTTTTTTTGAAATAACGGAATAAATCACGAATGGAGTCTTAAATAAAAAATGTGATACCTCCATTGAGTTTGGAATGTGGTTTTTATCCTAGTCAAGCCATAATCTTTGTACGTGTTAGGTTATTATATTGAGAGCCATCAAGGGTGGAAAATAATTAAAAAAATTATTTTATTTATTGAATTATTTTAATTAAGTCCTGGACCTACTCCGCTATATTTAAAATCATTTACATAAATCCTTATTATTAGTCGTATAACCTTATGGATATGAGATTTTCAATTTGAGGACTGTTCTTGGATAAACATCATCAGATCATGGATTGGGAATTGATATGCCAGTCAAAGTTTATGGATCTCACCAATGATGACAACTAAGGACCATTATTCATCATTAATGGATCAAAAAATGTGTTAGGGTGTTGTTTATTTGAATCTATCCCATTTTGATATCCCATGTCAAATTTGAACTAATTATCCTAACAAAAATTGGTTCATGGATCAATGGTTGATTTTGGTTTACATATTTTATTATTATTGGTTAATCTTTCATCATTATAATGGAAATTAATTAAGGAAAACACAAATAATGATGAGAATCATTCCTCACATTGTGTTTCATACACTTTTTCCAATGCTCTTCACATTCATTGCTAGTATTCCCTTTTCCTAGAGGTTTAACCAATACTCAGTGGATAACCATTGGGTAATCAATATTTTGCACAATGGATCCTCACCATGGGTTTAGGATCATGATCGATGGGATGATCAAGGTGGAATAATGATAAAAGATGATTATAGGTGATTTGAGGATGGAATTGTGATACCACATGCATGGTTTTCAGCATTACATTGATATATCAGGACAACAAACATTTTTTAGAGGAAAAGGGTGGCCAGAATCTATCCACCAGTGATGGTTCAGGCATAGTCAACTATAGATCTAGGGTTAATGGATGTAATAGACAATACATCCACCAGAGTTTGAGGCATGGGTGAAATAATAGATCATTCTAGAATTTTAGGAAAATCCTACATTACACAGTGTGTCGTTTGAAGAATACACAGAGTGTGAGACACTAGCTATGGAGGCTGGGGTTTGCCAGTAAATAAAAATATTAATCATCATTGTGAAATGTGTCACATAGAATATGGCCTAGTTCTTGAAACTCAACATGTACCCTTGGGGTATAAGGGAATGTTCACAGTACACATGCATGACCTAGTGCTTGGAAATGGCCAAGTATATGAGCATGACTCGAATACATGGTTTTGGACCAAAGTACACATA
Source organism: Viscum album (assembly GCA_963277665.1). NCBI lineage: Eukaryota > Viridiplantae > Streptophyta > Magnoliopsida > Santalales > Viscaceae > Viscum > Viscum album. Next base: position 812,449,251 of record OY728166.1, read on the forward strand.
CACATCATGATACACTATGTATATGTTGGAATACCTATAATGTGTGACAGTGAGAAATGACCAAACCCAATGTAGACGAGGCATGTTGTTTACTGCAAGTACAGATTGTGGGCTTCCCCTAGAGTAGTGTGAGGCCCTATGTCTCTTTTTTTATGTTAGTATCAATTGGATATATCCTCATAATCCATTCCTATCAGGGTACATTGTGGAATTATTTCCTAAGAATGGGATTGTGATACCATCGATGGGACTATCCTCAGATACAGTTCTAAAATCCCTCTATGTGAACCATGGTGTAATCCTCTATCATTTATTTATCTTCTGTATGTGGGGTTTGAGTAATTGGCATTACTAACATACAAAGGTGTTCAATAATAAACTTAATATGTTATTCATTTTAGGGTCTAGTATACCCACAAAAAGACCTAGGTTAGATCCTCTATGTGAGGAAATAAGATATTATTATATCCAGTGAGTTATTCTTTATGGAAATAACCAATGAGAAAAAATTCTCAAATGGATTCCATCAGTGCTATAAAACATTTGGGGTGAGGTCTCCTAGATGAGTGTTACCCTAGAGCCTCAAGCATAATCCTATAGATGTTAGTGGTTGAGACCTATTTGATACTCGGTGTCCATTATGATTATATTTGGGTTAATGTTTTTATTACTATGTTTCATATCTGGATTGAAATAATTTTGGGATGAACTTACTACTTTTGATTATTTACATTCGTTGATTTCAAAGATTACTATTGGGAATTGTTATACTCACCTCTTCATGGGATCTACCAGTACATATCATGTGTTATGTAGATGATATTCTTTTTTACAGAGTTGTAGGAGGACCAGGATAAGAAAAAACATTGTGAGATAAATAGACTATGATAAGTACCAGATGTTTCATTTGATAGCAATCCCCTCCTTATTAAAAGGTTGAACTCTTTTTCAATTTTTGTGGGCTTAAATTTGGTCCTTTTGGATTTCTATTACTTTTCACACTCTGATGTGGGATTGATTTTATAAATTCATTATGGTATTGTTTTTTCATACCATTGAATATTTTATGGGCTTTAAGATTCATGTGCGTAGAGGTACTTAGGGTAATTCATATCATGTGTGATATATTCATACTCATCGATGGAATCAATCCCTAAGCCTATTGGAGGCAGTCTTGGGGTGTCACACTTGGATTACTACTAGCTGGGAAAGCCCCATTAGGATGAGTCATGGCATGTTATTAATAACAAAACACCTTAAGAACAAACATTAATAATACACCCAATGTTTCATCCTCTAATAACATCATAAAAAGATTCCACCACCACTAAATAATTATTGATAGATTGTAGAAAGTTTTATGGAAATCCTCTACTTATATACTACATTCCCTCATTTTACCATCATGAATTATCTATTTATAAATACATCTAATTAAATATTCAACCCCCTTCCAACTTTTATTACCTCATTAATAGCTCTCTCTCTATTAACTATACCGATTTAAAAACTCTATTTTATGTTACCCAATAACTTTAAAATAATCCCATAGTATAAAATTGTTAACTGTTCCAATGATTTAATAAAAATTTCCACCATTAAATCCATTTAAAACATTCAAATAATTATATTTCTTTAATTTACTATAATTAATATTCCTTCCATCATGTTAATTAGGACCCCATAATTAAACAACTCATGTTAAGATCCTCTAGTAAAACCATAATCAGACCTATGAATAAATTGGTAAAATTTAACCTATAATTAAATATCCATGTCACTTATAGGCCACAAATTCCATACTATTAAGATCAATTTATGTAATATCTCTAAATTAATTCTTCATATAACATAAATATGTAAAGCTCTATAAATACCATTCCCATCAAATATAGTATCTCACAATGAATAATAACTTCCTCTATTATTATTTATATCATATAATATTCTCCATTAATCTCTTGATAGTAAATTAATTCTATGAAATTAACAAATTTAATATTATTATATTAATCATGTTAACCAAAATACATTCATATTATGTACATGCCACTAAAATATCCCATAATTAAATAATTAAATAATATTAAAGATAATTTCATTTCCCCAAATTATAAATTTATTTAATAAACTAAATGTTATATCTATGGTAATTAATTAAACTAGGAAATTTTTAATATTATATGAATTTTAGAATCATGTTGGTGAACTTTTGTAATTAGGTTTCGAAATTTTTTCTCATGACTGTAGACATTAGATTTAGGGTTTTGAGGATTTTCAAAAACTTATCAACTAATTTCGGAGAATACTATTCATTATTTGGAATATTATGATTATTTATTACATGATTATTGTTTTTTCATCAATTTGATTGATATATACTGTTAAAAGAATTAGATAATGGAATTTTATTTGTTACCAATGCATGAGGATGAGGTTCGATATAAATTTAACTAGCATAGCAGGAGTAGAATAAAATTTTCTAATAAATGTTACTAGAGGAGTTGAAGATGATTTAAACTGATTAAAATATGATATGGAGTTATATGGTAGAGTTATAATTTTAAAAAAGCATACATATTTTATTGAGCCATATGTATGATTTTAGGGATACATACATGAAAATGTACTGGAAGTCTTGTTGTGATATGTATCATATTTATAATGTACTTAAAATAGTCTATTGATATGTAATATCTCATAGTGAAGTAAAAAATTAGAAAAGCACAGATCTATCAGATCATGCATAAGATATTACAACATGTATATAATGTATTTATTTGGATTGTAAGATATTATTTGAGTGAATTTGGAAAAGGGATGGAGTAGAGTGATATGTAAGATATTATTTTCCATGCATAATATCTAATAGATGTACGTAATATGTCTCAAAAAGAAAATTTTAAAGTAACATGGACAAATTATTATATGTATAGGTTCTATAGATTGTGTATACTGATTTATGTAGTTGATTATTTGGAAAATTACTGATATTACCTATAATATTTAAAGGATTATCTAATTCTATAATGAATATGCAAGGGTACCTTAGATGTTTTGAAGGATATTAAAGATCTAACAAATCATGAATAAAGGTCAATAACTAATATGTATGGGACATATTATTATAATTAAGGGTTACTAAATATCTAAAGGTGATATATGAGATTTGATTGGGGATCTAACATGATAAATAATGGGTTGTCAGTATGATACTTCTAGAGTAATAAATCATATGATTCTTATATTTTATTCAAGTATTTAAATATTATGATATTGTGGGTGATAATTCATGATTAAAGTATACATGAATGTATTAATACAAATAATTTCATTGTGTAATAAGAGATTCCCCATGATGTAATAGAATATTTCACAGCGTAAACATGAAAAAATAAAGAAAACATGCACAATGAGAAATTCCTTCACCCAAAACTAGTACCTCTAAATGAAGACATGGAGTTAATGTCAATTGGATATCACGGGGGAGAACATGGGTATAAAAACCATGTGATATGATATAAATTTATCATGGATTGATGATAGTGGGACAAAACTCACATGATTCAGTTGATAGAGGAAGTATATAGGATAAGTAGAATTAACACTACAATAATTTTAACATGTTATCATCAACGAGGATAGAGAGAGACATAATTTTTTTATTGCATAATATACTTTTTATGTCAAAGAGGGGATACTAATCTAATACTGATATGTGACATTATCTCTTTTTTTAAAGAATAAGAAGAAGAAGGAAATTGAGAATGATAATGAGAAAATAATTTTTTTTGTAGAGAAATAGTGAGAAGATAACTACTTGGGAGGTTTTTTTAAACGTTGAAATGGAATATGATCAGATTTTTTAGTCTTTGGTGATGTAAACTTTCAATGGTGATTATTTTTCCATGAAGTTCTTTTTTTTTTGTTTCTAAAAGTTGTTCCTTGTTCAAGTATGGTTGGTTCTAGTAATTGTAAAAGGTTCAAGGTAATTGTTCTACATATAGATACAACTTTATAATAAAATAAGTGTTATGTGTGAGGTGGATAAAAACCACAATACACTTGGTATTTAGTTATCTATATTATATTTAAACCATATTTACTAATTTATTGTGTTCTTATTTCAGTTTTTACACCATAGTGAGTTAGAGGGATCAATACTGAATGATAGAGAGTGTGATTATGAATTTCAAAGGGTGAATCAATACTAATTCACCTCTAGTGCTTATCATATCCAAATTTATAATATCAATTGGATTTAGAGCAATGTTTTCTCTTAGAGATCTCTATTATTTTACAATAGTTCAACACAACTCATTAAATCATAAATGGATTCCAAAATATTATGTAAAATAGTTCTTTTATGTGAGGAAATAATTGTGTCCTACCTTCTTTTACTATGGTTTGATGTTCATGATTTTGTTCTTCAAGGTTTTATAGTTTCAAAAGAGTCTTTCGCTTGGTCTCAATTGGATATGAATTGTTTTTGAAAGTTATGGGAAGGAAATTAATTATCTACTTTATCATTATCATAGAAGTAGCTAACAAAATTCATTATATGAAAAACTTGTAGTAGATTTAGGAAAAAAATCATAGTATTTATGATGGAAATAATAATGTGAAGGAATTAAACTTCTAAATTTTTAGAAAAATATATTAAAATGTTATAATGAAAAAGACGAATCTTTTGATGAATTATTCACTAAGGTTAATTTAATTTTTATTTTCATCAGAGGATATGGAGAAAGTATTTTAGACACTACTATGTTAAAGAAACTCATGAGAATTTTACAAGAAAAGTATTATGATAGGATCTCATCACATAAAGACAAAGATCTTGAGGACTTCACCATTGATGATTTTCACAATACCCTCATTAATTATGAAATGATAAAAGGATATTATCTCAAAAAAAATTATTAAGGAGAATAAAATTTCATTTAAATTATTTACGATTTTGAATATTTAGGATTTGTAGATACATTCTGATGATGAGGAGAGTATAGAAGATAATATTTAGATTCTCTCCAAGATATCAAGGAATTTTAGGAGAGGTAAAGATAAGTAAAAAGGAAAAATATGTCTAAAATTATTTAACAATGGAAAAATATAATATTTAGGTGCTAGTTTTACTTTGAGAATTAGAAATGAAAATGAAGATGTAGAATCTACTGAGAAATTCTATAATAAAAAATATTTTATTAATAGAAATCCTTCTCAATTGGGATGGAATATAAAAATTCCTCCCAAGTTCATTATAATAATTTTTTTGTCGATTAAAGTATTCATTCTTGATAGTAAGGAAAGTTATAATGACGTGTAAACTCTTAAACAGTCTTATTAAGAGATCCACGTGGCTGAAGAGGAAGAGTAAAGTGAATCATCATATGATCACTCCCAAATAATTAGAGAGTTTTATACTGGAACATGAGAATCATTGAAGGATTATCAATGATAATTAAGAAAAAAATGTTCTTGAAGAATATTGGAATAATATGAACTGAAAATTCACATCTCAAAAAAGAATTTTTCAATGAATGATCAAATCCATATTGAGTAAGAATGTTTAGATAAAAATGTTGAGAGGTAAAATCTATTGATTTTGTATATTTGAAAGATTATTGATGGAATGAATTCCAGTAACATCACTAGGTATTTATAGTTTGATAAAATATAAATTAACATAGTTTAATATGATTAGAAAATAAAAAATAAATCATGATTCTAATAGAGATTTCAGAGGTGCAGGTGAAGGTTATCCATAATCTGAGAGAAAAATCAAAGGAATAGGGTAGTTGGGAGAGTCTTCTAAAAAAATCAAGAAGTATTAATGCACAAGATATGGGACAGGATGAAAGTAATTCTAATTATGATTTAACTCAAAATAAATTCAAGGTTTCAAAAATATCTAGTAAAAAAAATTATTAACTAGGAATTAAAAAAGTAAATAAAATACCCTCAACTAGTACTACCTGATCGAGTATTGTATATACAAACATTACACAGATTATTGGATTCCTTATATGATTAACTGAGCATGAAACACCTAAATTTTATATCATTTTTACAGTTTAAACATTAATTATCACAAATTTACACCATCCTAAAACCCAAGGGTTTATTTTATTTTAATATAAGATATATAAAAAACTTATTGTACAAACATTTGAATATTATCTATAGGTTTTCCCCACTAAACTCCCTTATAAACATTCCATTAGTAATGAATTTCATCATATCCTATTGAATGGAATCATAAGGAGGAGTTGAGCTTAGATTGACAGTAAGGGTAAACATAAGAGATAACAATAAAATTTCATAAGTGAGCATAAGATGAGAATATGGGTATGAGAACATAATTAAGGTGCATAAACGTAAAATAAGTAAATTATACCCAATAAAAATAGATCATAAAATCATGAGTCATGGAACAAATAATTTGATATAAGATAATAAATGAGACATATAAATGTGGAAAAATTAGTCTATACTAAAAAACTATGGATCATAACATAGTTATGAGGCATAAATAGAGTAATAGTAAAACCATAATATTAAAAATTAATAACATTTTGAGACAACCCAATCATTCCCATGCATTTAGTTATAATAATACCCAATCATGATCTTGCATTTAGTTATGAGAAAACCCAATGATGTTGATGCATTCTTTTATGATCAAACATAATCATGCCCACACATACGGTTGTGAGAAAAACTAATCATGCCTATAAATTTAGTTGTTAGAAATATAAATCATGCTACACATTTATTTTTTAACAACCAAAATTATTTATACAGATTATGTTGTGAAAAAACACAATAATTACCTTGCATTTCGTTATGATAAAACAAAATAATTCCCACATATTTAGTTTTAAACAAACCTAATAATGTACACACATTGTATTGTAAGAAAACTATACCATGTCATCACATTATATCTTGAGATATAAGACATTACCTAATGAATTGTGGGGATATAATTGACCCACATATTCCATAATAATGAACCATAAATATTTTTTACATGAATATCTAAAAACAATCATAATCCCAAGCGAGCTTAATTAATCCATTGGAAAGAAATGTGTTTCCTAAAAACTTATATAAGACATTCTCAAAATCTATATAGAGAAAGAGGATGAATGTAATTATTAAAGAATATCCCAGTGAAGCTTAAAATACCATAATGTTTGTTTTTATAGATGACAAACCATTATATAATAGTTTTAGTAAATTTCATTGAAAAAAATAAAAAACATTTTAAAAATTGTTATTTTAAAAAGAATAATTAAGAAATGTGAATATAAAATAATTTAAAATAACATGAAATTTAAAAAGTATTATATATTGTTAATTAAATTTATGAAATATAAATAATGGATTCATACATAAAGCATGAATAAAGAATATTATTTTTACACTTTGGTGAAGGGAGTCCAAGTTGGAAAAAAATGACCATACAAAAAAATGATAAAACAAGATTATTTTAGTAAATAAATTAAATTAAATTGAAATCTAAATTAATAAATAATTCAATAAATTATCTTTACATTTATAAATCAATATAAATAATATGTTTGTGGAGGATGAATATTCTTTATTGAAGAAAAGAGGTAATTTATGTTCTTCCTATGAACGTTACTATGGGTAAACTATAGAAAAATAAGGGAAGTAAAATGGTTGTATTACATATAAAACCCATGAATAAATAGAAGAGAAGAAAATTTATGTGTTTTATAGATAATAACATATAATTTATCTACATGTATGTTAAAGAAAAAAGAATCTTAATTTCAAAATTATATTGGTGAAGAAACCCTTATAACATTGGTAACTTTTGAATCAAAATCTACTATAAGATAAAACATGATATGGATTTGTAAATCCCATTAATTTCGTAAAATTTATGAAAAAATACCTCCATGGGCTAGTATATACACCACATAAAATAAAATATTTTGTGAATTTGTAACATATCTCAATGAAAAAATGGAGATGAGAAACCCTTACCATTACTCTTGACTTCCACGAAATAATTTTACCCTCCACTATAAAAAAAATAATAAAATTAATTACTTATTTAAAAACATTATTAATATATTATTCCTTTAATAAAAATAAATTAAAATAATTCATTTCACATATATTATTTAATTATTTTTAATTTCAATCTTCCTATGTTAGTGATTTGATTATTTCATATAAGTTACCTAACGGTGATGAAGGCCCTTTTTATTTGATACCAAGATCATCATTACCATATTATTTTAAAAAGTGTAATAATTTTTTTACAATTATATTTCCAATATAATTTTCATTTGATGGGATTTATGGGATTGTTTTATGATAATTTAATACATAAAGAGCATTATTTGGTAAATTTACCAAAGAATGAAAGTTAATTAATTTTGATTATTAATTTTTATGTCATCCTTATAGAAACATATTCAGAAATATATTAATCATTAATTTCAAATATTTCTTATACTAATGTATTTTTACTTATTTAGGGTAAAAAATGGTAATGTTACTATAAAATAGTTAACTATGGTGTTCGAACTAACCCAAATAAGAATATGTTGTACTAGTGAATGAGTAAGAGTTTAGAGTTACAGAATTACAGTATTGTTTTATTAGAATATTAATGATATTAATATAACATAATTATAATGTATGATGACATTAAGAAATGTTTTTTATGTGAATTTAAACGAAAATGTAAGATAAGAACATTAATATCGACTTGAAGAATCCAGACATTAATATTATGGGTTTCTTCAGAATTAAGGATTTAGGCTTCCTTCTTTGAATAAGATGATACCAAACACATAATAAGGATTTATGGGATGAAAAATGAATTGGGATTAAATATATTTTCTAAATAATATAGTAAATTGTAATGGGTATTGGATATGTCATTTTTTACTGAAATTAAAGGACATTTCATTGGAATCTTAAGTTATGTGAAGGGTCAATATGGAATCATATAGGAGTTAGGTGTGTTATGTAAGAATGGTTGGTGAGACATGTATATTTTTATCCCACATTAACAATGTTCTTAGGTAATTTATGAAAACGAAATTAATTAATCAAAATTTTATACATGAAAATTTACCTATTTGTACCATGTTTTACCTTGTTTAATTATTTCCATGGTAATTATTAATTTTTCTAAAAAAATAAGGTTACCCATGTTAATCAATTTTGGCACGATAAATCAAAATTTAGTCTCTATTTAATATAATTCAACTTCTATATATGATCAATTATATTTTAAATTAAAACATACTATGTATAGAAAAAACTTATTTTTGTAGAAAATGATTATTTAAGAATTATCTTTTATTATTCATATTTACTATCAATTTAAATTAGTTTTAATGTATTTATTTTTATATATAAACATTAAATTAAATTCTTCATTTAAAATAGATCAATTTAATTTATTTATATAAAACATATTACACTTCTTAAAAAATAACCTTTGTTACCTTTTCCAAAATAACTAAATTTTACCTTAAAATTAAATTAAGTAGTGATTAATTTAATGTATTGAGAAAAAAATAAATTAATATTACAAAACAATTATTCAAAAAATTTATTTTACCATTAAATTATTTTATCTTTATTTATAAAAATATTGAAAATAAATGTATGATTGGTTATTAATTTGTTTATTTGTATTAAAACACACTTCATTTAGCAATACAAATGTGATAAATTTATATATTAAAAAGAAATATATAATATATAATTATAATTATGTTTTTAAATAAAACATTTCTGTTTAGTAATGAATAATTAAATCATTATTCAATATACTTACTTAAATATTTCTTGGATTTTATTCACTAATAATTAATTTTTTATTAACCCATTTTATTGAAATCATATTTCAATGTACTAAGTTTGTTAAAAGTGAATATTTTATAAAAAAATATTTCTTTAAAAGAAAAGGTATTTCTAGAAATGAATTAATATTATTTAATTCTATAATAGAATCATTTATTTTATTTTAATTAAATTATTTATATTGAAAATGTATTTTTTGACATATAAATAATATTTATGTATATTAATTATTCACTAAAATCCAAAATGGTAACATTTTTGCTGGTATTATACTAAATGGATATATAACCCTTTATAATGGACATATAATTGATATATTAAAACCATTACATCCTTTAAATTCATTCGGTTATATCCTCTAAGAGCACACTTATTGTTACTATATTTTTAATTTTGGGTTCTACAATATGCTCTATGCATTCATGATTGTTTTTTACTATAGGTTTTGTTTTAATAATGGTTATTCTTAAGAGTGAAGATGATATAGGGTATTTCCTAGTTGTAATGATATTATATTTTTCTGTTTATTTTCCCCGTTTAATTTATGAAAATTTTAAATATTTAATCATGCATGGTATATAATAATCCAGGGTACCTAATACTTAGTTTCATATATTTTTTTTAATATTTCACTATTAATATATAAAGTGTTGTTAGTTTGATTCATGTCTTGTATGAATTATTTCCTAATAAATTTAAATTATTTTTAAAAAAATAGGAAAACAGACATTAGAATTATTGAAACAAGTTTAGGGAAATTAAATGTTTCATAAAACCTTGGGTGTTACATTGCCCCTTTCTAAATAAATTATGTCATCATAATTTTAATTGTCACCCAGAAATGAAAGTATTTTAGGGTATCTATAATATATAGAATACTCAATATGTAATTTCTAATGATATATCAACCTCACTATATTATGTAATACTAGGAAACTCATATTTTCTATTACAATTGATGTATCCATGAAATTGAGTTTCTCCCTGACCATTTGAGGAGATTATCCATCATTATTGGGTATTAAGACCCATATAATGGAAGTAATTTCCATAGTGAGTTCATAGCCATCCCTTCATAGAAAAAAGATATTAGGTTGATTTATGATATGAAATGTGATTTCCCTATATTAGAAATTAATATGGATTCTATGTATAAAAATACAATCCATTCCCAAAATGACATTAAAATTGATGTAGTGGAGAATAATATGATTCAAATGAAGAATATTCCCATAAACTTCTAGAGGATTTATATAATTGGGATAAAATCATCAAAACACTAGGATTATTCAATCATATTTCAGTATTAAATAATTATGATTAGGATTTTATAGTCTTATAAATATTCCTAGATATGAAGGAGTGGGTAGAACCATAATAAAATAATACAATAGATATTCTAGATTGTATGATGTGTGTACCTTACACGACTCCATTTTCTTGACAAACTTCAGTAGATTTGATTGCGTATGATATTCCTTCTTCCATTTTATTAGGAGGTTGTTGATGTCAATTGTTGTCACTAACCCTTGGAATTGTGCATTTTTTTTGAATAATGTCCACCCTTATTACAATTATATAATTAGAGTTTTATCTGTGTATTACGTTGATCATTCTAAAGTTGGTTATTCTTATCATTATTATCATTATTCATAATGTGTAATATGTTACACCCTTCATTCATATACTATTGAATATATTATAGGAAAAAGTTGATCTTAGATGTTCTGTAGAAGTAAACATAATAGATAGAAATTAATGATCATGGATGGGAAAAATATGAATATATGGGTATTAGAACATAATAATGGTACATGAACATAACTTAAGAGAGTCATGCCCAATATAACATATATCATAAAATCATGATTCATGGAATAAATATCTTTACATAAAAAGGAATGAGTCATATAAATATAGAAACGTGAGTCTGTACTCAATATCCATGGAACATAACATAGCCATGATGGAAAACATAGAGATATGGTACAAGAATAATCTATAATGTCACCATGTCAAATACTATCGATCGGTGTCTCAGTTAGTGGTACCACATGATCTCAGGCATTCCTCCCTGTAATACAACGCCTGTTGACTAGTAGCAAGGCTCTAGGGTGTCATTATGGGGAGACTATAGCGTCATATTATAGTAATAACAATTGGAAAATCTAAAAAACATCCATAATAAATAATCAAATTACTGTGAAGAAATAAAATAAAATATTCTCTATCAAATTTAAATTAGAAATAATGCAGTCATACATACACAAGGTCATACCATCGTACATCAACAATGATCTCCCACTAGTCCAATCACATATACAAAATAAATAAGGAAATTTTTGGCACTATAAAATGCATACAAACGATGAATTGAATTCTTTTATACATGATCTAGGAGTGTATATTATTCCATTGGCTTATATTTGACTATTCATAGATGCTAAAAGGATTTAAAAATTATATGTTATGGTTTTTGAAGTATGGCTAGAAAAATGGTTCGTGAAGCTCCCTCTGCAACTGCGTGAACATATTTTCTTCACAATAATATTATGAGCATCGTGATCTAAGGAGATCTCTCTGAGGCAATGAGAACATATTTTATTCCTGGTTTCCTTTACTTTATCAACATCCCCCACAAACATCGTGATCCATGTTTCCTATAAATAGCTAGCTCAACCCCTCCAAACGACGATTATGCCACCCTTTCGGTTACCAATCTCCCATTTCATGGTGCTCACGAGAACTGAAAACCAGCGAGAAAATGGATTGCCCAAACCTATGAGGGGGGATGCCCTTCATGAAGGTTGGTGGCCTTCGTGAAGGAGGGATCCCCTTTAGGTTGCTCAAGGCTTCGTGAAGCATTAATCCTTTGCATATCACTCTTCTAATAAAATCTATGCTAAGGAAAGGGTCCCATGATCCATGAGACCCTAATCTCCATGAAGCCCTATCCGACACAAGACAATAAGTTTCGTAAAATCCCAAACATTGTAAATCCCAATCATTCTACATCGTTACATACCCCAATGAAAAATCATGATTCATACCATGATCTTTTCAGGTCAGGCGGATCCCATTTTCTACTGTGCCCCAATGTGGTCCCAACTTCCATGCCTAGAGAACCATGGTTCGAGATACTCCTCCGCACTCCATGAAAAACCTTGAGTTGACCATAATCCTCTTAGTTCCTTTCCCATGTCATGAGTTGAGATCCTCATCTTGGATTCCCTGAGAACCTTGATTCTAGAAATTCTTTAAGAAACTCCTCAAACATCATCACCTAGCTCCTATGTCGGGTTGAACCAAAAACGGCCACTCTTTCATAAGTCCCAACTATTTACAATGCTATGAATATTTTTCCTTATGGTCCTAACTACATGAATTTAAATTATAATACACACTATATGATAAGAATAGGATTACTCTTGTTCCAAACAAGATATGCCTTATGTATCATGAATAAGATGCTAATAGTCCTCACTACATGACTTTAAATTATAGAATACCCTATCATTCAAGAATAGGATGCCTTATGCATCAAGAATAAGATACCTCATCATGAGATGAATATAAAACAACCACTATAGGCCTCCTCATAAGGTGAAATACCCAAACCATTTTACCTTGACCAATCATCATGCCAATATTCCCTCATGGCCTGACATGAGGAAGACATAATGGGCATCTTCCACACGTAAGCACCATTCACCGTTACTGCTCCATCGCGGCACTTGAGCAGCTTCCACACATTATCCACATTCACCATTACTGCTGTATATAGTCACCCAAGAAGCTTCCACATGTAAGCCCCATCCACTGTTGTCTCTCTATAGTGGAACCCGAGATACTTCCACGTGTAAACCACATCCATCGTTGCCTCTCCATAGCAACACCCTGGTAGCTTCCAGGAATAAGCCCCATCCACCGTTTCCACTCTATAGCGGCACCCAGATAGCATCCACGTGTAATTCACATCCACCATTTCTACACCAAATAGGCACCCAACAAGATTCAATGTATAATCCCTATCCACCATTTCCACTCCATAGTGACACCAAAGATACTTCCATGCGTAAGCCCCATTCACAATTTCCACTCTATAGTGGAATTTGGGCCTATCCTTAGTGTAATCCCCAATCATTTTTTAAAAACATGGGATTTTATCCTTGTCATATACACAGGGTACTTAGAATGCCTTCATGAGGTTCAATACTGACTAATGGTAAACATTGGTCCCCCTCCTAGGGGTGCACCCTCCCTGATCCACCTACACCAGTGTCCATATAAGCCTTTATGGTGTGAAATATTTTCTTTATGGGACACGCCACTCTATTTCTGCCTCCTTAGGTGACCCATATCTCAGTAGCACTTGGGCTGCTAACCATGCATAATCCCAAAGCATGTCAAAGAGAATCTAACCATGTGTAAGCCTTAATCCCATCTAGAACTACGAGAAATTTGATCTTTATATTATACACATGGTATGTAGGAAACCTCCCCAAGGTTCAAGACCTACAATATTATCTAAATATTGGTTATATTTCATTCATTCCATTAACTTCACCCAACACTCCACTACTCATTCGGATTCAATCCCGGGCCGCCACTTCCTGGTGGGATAACACTATTGATTTGGGAAGCTAACTATACATAAGAAACATCCATCTACTACATTACCCAACCCATATCATAGTAGGGTCACAACATCCCCATGGGGAAGATAATAATGCATAATCCCATCACAATCAATTTCCATCTAACCAAGATTACCTCCCTCGTGAAGGGATGATAACTGTGTGTAAGACCCAAATTACCCTCTCAAAATACGTGGGTTTTGATCCCTGTTTGCTACATAGAGTATGTAGGAATCCTCCTAGAGGATCAATACCAACCAATGGTAAACCTTGGTGTCCCCGTATATTTGGTCCACATCCATCATCCACCTTTAGTGGTGTTCATATCAGCCTTCGTGATGTGAAACCTTCTCTTCATGAGACGCACCACATCGGGTCTGCTCTCATTGGGTGTTCTGGTCCATCTATCCAGTGTGCCCCTTATCAGGATCTACCTCCCTGATCCACCATCAATGGTTTCCAGATAATACTTTAGGAAGTGAAGGTTACCATTATGGGATACAGTACTTTTGGGTCCGTCCTCAATGGCTGTTCTGATCCACCCATTCGGTAAACTTTCCTGGTGCTCCTTTTAGGGATGTGCCAATCTAATCTACCTTCAAAAGTGTTTTGATCAGTCTAACCAATCTATGATGGATGTTAATCTCATGGTATACCCCATGTTAAAATTTGAATATGAATAAAACCACAGATACATTCCTCTAGCATAATATACCCTGTGATTGTTGTGGGAATCCACAGGGTTCTATGCCCTTGAGAATCCCACTTACAAGGAAGAATATAAATGCTCAAATGATCCATTATCCAAATATTCCCCAAAATTCCTAATGTTACTATATAATCTGACCAAAGGTTACTTCCCTATAAATACAAATAGGAATGTACATAAAAAATTATTGTAATTAACCAGAATCCACAAAGAGATGGCACCAAGAAATAGTTTCACAAACAATGTATCAGATCTATAAGGGAGACCCGGACTAGGCAACGAATTTAGAGGAGGAATACATGGAAGGAGGGACCAACATACCATCATCCAGTTTTGATCAAAGATCTAATGTATTTTATGAATTGACGAATGTAACCCACCTTTGGAAAGTGGTAATGTAGGGACACAAGTATGCTTCACCATAATGATGTGTGTGTTTGCCACATAAAACATTAAAAATAGAAATAAAATAAAAACTAACCATCCTTGGGCCTGGAATCATCCAAAGATCCAATACCCAATGATATATACCACTAAATCATGAAACACTAAACCTATTCCCTACCTGAATCTATGAAAATTGAAGTATGCTATAGTAGCCAGGTACCATGGCCACCTGAGAGGGGTGTGGGTGAAACGTTTTTGAGAACTACTAAAGTGGTCCAAAATAAAACTTGAAAATATTTTATATGCTCAAGTGATATTATTAGAACAAATAAATACCTTATGGAAGAATAAAAAAACTATAACATCTTGTCCCGAATTCTACAAAACCAGTGACCTGAGCCTGTTCACCATAAAACCTCAAACACACCACTTCATACAACAGAGGATACTGATTAGTAGGAAGGGTCTAAGGTGGAATTGTGAGGAGACTATTCATTCATATTAATATGAATAACTAGTAGTAAATAACCAAAAAACATATGAATAATATTATTCTGAACAAATTAGTAGAACAAAATAGAATTGGGATATAATAAAATAAAACACAGTAAAGGCATGAATAGTCCTTCCATACATACAACATTGATCTCCCAATGGGATGATCACATATACCAAATAAAAAACTGAAAAATAAATAAATCAAGCACTATTTTTAACTTCGACCCAAATCACATACCTGTTATCCAATACCATATCATGTTAATCCAACCTGAATACTAGACACCACATGAGAATACCTCTTAATCATGTAATACTAGTATCCTCCATATCAATCGTACATCCATGATCAACCTAAATGAATACATAAGGTCTGTATGCACACCGAGGTGCATGTATAGGTGGTGAAAAATATATCTTAGTAGGACACCCCCAATATTGAACTTTTAAACTACTTCCATAAGTTCATGCTCATGAAATATTCTCAGTCTATCTGTAACATAATTGAAAATAAATACAAAGAGAACCTCCATTAGTCTTTAGGTCCAATACCTCGATTGAACATACATAATTCATATAATACCATGGTGTCTTTGAGCATCTCTCAATGACCGTGCATCCCAAATAACCTATGGTCTCCATAACCATGGTAGCCACAACAATACCTAACAATTATAGGGACCAATCATACGATAATCCTATCATCTAGAAAACTAATATAAGTAAACCCATACCATGTCCTCATGATCCCAATCATTATCTTATACCTAGTACCTAGAAGAATCAATCCAAGGTACCATACAAAAAAATGTGCTACCAAGACCAGACCATCAGTCTGACACCTAACTCATGTATCATAAATACCAGTTATAGGAACATCAATCTAGCACCCAACCAATATATCAATATAATCATGCCTAGAGAATCAATCCATCACTTAAACCACATATCAAAACAATCTTCCTGGAAAATCAATACAACACTTAAACCATGGGTGTAGAGCAATATTTTAATGTCCATCCCAACAGGTATTTCTTCACTACCTAGAGAATCAGTTTATCATATGTCAATTGTGCATATTATATGTGTCTAGAGCCTCGTTATAACACCTGATCCATATGGTATATTATCCTAGCCATAGAATCAGTCCAAACTAAAACCATAAACATGTGATTCCACATCCACTATACTCAAAAATATCAAATAATTTTTCCAGAAACTCAATCGAACACTCAAACTATAAAAAAAATATTGTTATCAATATGAAGAATCTTGTCTAAAATTATCATTTACGGATACCCAAAACCATAATCCCGGAACATCTATCAAACTATCTCATCGATCACAACACTTACTAGTAAACCAAACACTAAAATGCGGAAATAAAACCCTAAAACAATCTCCTCATAGGAAAAAACCAAGTCTTAGCACCCAAAACCAAGATAAAATATAACATGGTCTGGTCAAACACCCATGCCCATTGAAAGATCCTCAAATATCCCAAAGTACATGGTAATATTAGGCTCCCTTGTGAGTTTTTCCTCTATATCATCTAAGGACTCAAGACATTCCCGACATAGGAAACACCTCTAATAATCCATTAGTGGTTTCTAATAGATCTTAGATCAACAATGCACTAGAAAAGGGATACAATGATAACTCGATCGGAAACCAGCCCACCCATGGAATACTCAAGAGTCCTACAGACTCAACTCAAAACCACAAGTGAACCCAATCAAAACTACCATCCTACGATTCCAACCAAGCTTGAAGGCTCTAATTATGATCCAAAAACATAGGATCTAAACCTAAACTGTTCTAACCACATGAAATTGATCTCGATGCTGAGGGATGAACTGAGATCTCCCAAAATATAATAATCAATCTCAAATTCTTGGATCCATTTGAGGAACCTCAAATAGATCACAATACTGAAATGAGTACAGGATACTCATCGAGATAGAAACCCTCACTGGTGCCTTGTATCTCCCAACCTAATCCACTGGGGGATTCTAAATCCAAACCTTAATGGAATCCTTCTATTGAACTACCTATGTCCAAAATACCATCCAGGAAGCCTCTAAATGAAAAAACTATTCCACCATAATGATATATGTTGAAAAAGGTTCATAATTGACTACTAACAAGTCTAATTCTAACTTTATGGAATGAAACACCAAGAAACACCCAATATTGAAAAAGTACATGACATGTACTTTTTAGTACATGATGTTACTCTCAAATCTCCACCTGGTTGTGTATGTCTACATGGCTACAGTTAACATGGGTTATATCCATGTACTATTACATGGTCAGGTCATAAATGGAGTCTGTATGTGTACTTCTACATGGCCAAGGAATACATGGGGTTTACCAATGTACTATTTCAATACCATGTACCCATCATATGGGGTGTCTTCTCAAGTACATGGCCACATGGCCATGTCATAGTACAGTTTGTATACCCATAGTACACGACATTTACATTCCAAACTTCATATTCCCATGTACTATATCACATGGACAGATACATGACCATGTATTACTACAAGATGTGCACTTAAAGTAGAAAAAAGTTTACACCCAAAAATTATATCTTCCCCAAATGATAAGAATATACAACATGTGTTCTTAAAACCACATGTTAGGTAGTTGGGGTTTCTGAACTGGAAACCCATTCTAACCTCCCAAAATCCCCTTTCCACCTAATTTTGTATAGATCTACCCCATTTGGTCATTATCAACAATATTAAGTCTTTAAAACATGAAAAAACTAATCAATAGGGATTGGGGCATAAAACACAAAAAATGGCCTACCTCATGGTGTAAAAACTGAATCTTCATGTTCAAGTCCACTCTCAGAGTCCACTGCACCTCATTGCAATCTCATTATTCACCTGGATAAAGTCTAGTAGCATATTCTTCTCCTCCCCCACCTGGTCTAGACATCACATGCAAGGGAGGTTCCCTCCCCCTCCAACTATGCTTAGAAACCCCAAATGGGGGGATGTTTTAATTTAATGAATTAATTAATTAATTAATTGAATTCCCATTTAATGCCCATCCCAAGTCCCGTAACCCGAAGTATGTTTATACCTCTCCTAGTCACCCCCATTCTAGAATCAACCATAGAGTTATAATATAAATATTAATATCCATTCAAATTATATAACCACCTAAATCAACAAGAATAGTTTAATATTTAATTAAATAAATATTAAATACTTTTCCAAAACTCAAACTGCTTGGAATTTCACAAAACTATTTTCATAGGGTAAAATACCTATTCTAGGACCAATGGAGTGGTTAAAAATTTTATCTAAGAACATATTTTAGGAAAAATGACTATTCTATCCATCATGATCATCTAAAAATAAAAATTCAAAATTCTACTAAAAATTTGTATCTAGGGAAATGCAGGCCTTTATAATCTCCACACCAAAAACCTTCTCATCCTCGAGAATCCTTAGTGGTCTTGTATTGACACATCCTCCCCTACCTTGGTCATAAAAACATACTCAACTCAATTCATTTTAATAAAGGGTGATAACTATGTTCCATTATATAACCCCATGGATAAAGCACATAACCTATGCAATGTGCAAGCCACTACTTGCCTATTTAAACATGCACTAAGACAATTACTAAATGCACATATCTATTCAGAGACATCACAATATCATTTAAAACTCATCATCAACTCATGGTGCTCCCCACTAATTCCGAACCATAATGATTCCCATTATTGGAATCTCTCTTCAAAATACATCATCAGTGGTCCAGCAACCCGATCAAAATCATTCTCACCGCACCCATGACCCTACCCAGAGAAGGGTAACATAACCAAGAGTAATTTATTAATCCCCACCATAGAATTATACTTACTCTCTCCTCACAACCAAAAATAGTTTCCATGGCCCATTCACCAATAAAAATCATACCTAGAAACTAGTCATGTCCATCTTTCTCCCACTAAAGTGACAAAATGAAACATCTTATATCGCTTGTTCTTAGCATATGAGAATAACAACCTTGGAATTAATCAAAATCTGACCTGTCATAGGGATCACAGTCACAAAATTCTAATGACACACTTTCCAACATGAAACTTCACATATACAGCTCTATGAGTGCAACCTCCCAAGCTACCCCTTATTAACCCTAGGAAACATCTCGTTAGCATGACATAAATTTGGTTCTCTCTTAGCATAGTAAGTATGATTTAACAATATTGGGAATGATAGTCTCTAAAATAAAAGTATACTATGATTTAATAGATGAGTACCACCACCACCTCATCCATTTTAGAACATCACAATTATATCCTAAGGGTCTTGGGTCACTTTTCCCAAAAGACTCTGATCACACAAACAATGATTCCCATCCTACTCATGGATACCTACCAAACTCAAGCACCTTCAATGTAAACTCTTGTAATGTATAATCCACAATAAAAATTACACAGTGCTTCACCAGTTCTCATGTCTCCAAGATTATACTATTACATAACCATTACATGATCTTGTGTAACCCAACCACAGAACCCGATTCGACTCCAGCGAGTCACATCTCATGAAAACTCATCTCAGAAGCCCTAACTATGCAACATGACCTCTATTTGTGCTCCCGATCTAGCTCAATGATACCACGATCAACACACCTACACAACCATTTCCGGTCTAGGCACCTAAATGAAAATGCCCTCTAAAAACGAAACATAATGTGGAAACACTGGAACACATGCTCACCTTATAATAAAAGGCATCCAACGAGCATAAACCACAAACCTGGATTCACCCTTCAAGGACTATTTTGCAGTTTATAATGAATCCATCTATGTATCACACACCCAAAATCACTTGTAACTCAGGTGACCACTCTAATGGTTCACCCTTAAAAGTCCAACGGCTCTAACTCCCAAGTCTACAGTGATGTCAAAAAAGCCACTAGGCTCTCCCACTTTGCCCTACCGATCAAGTCACTTATCATGTAACTAGGTTCAACCACCAAGGTCTAAGCCAACTCACAGAAGGCCATTGATCACAGGGCATCAAACATGCTCCCATACCAACATCCCATAACATTAATAGGTCAAAAAAAACCATCTTTAGGGTCTCACATTTGAAATATTACCCACATCAAACCATCCACCAATAACCAAGGAACGTACCCTCTCCAAGCATATTCAAATCAAAATTCTCCCTGGAGGACCAGGCTACACAACCAACCTTGAACAAAAACCATCCACAAGGGGTCCAATGGTCATAAATGTATACCTCACTATCCACCCATGTTCATTTCACCCACTTTGTAAACAAACTTCCCCAATGTCTTCAACATCGAGTGTGTCACTATAGATCTAAAAAACATACCATCAAAGATAAATCCATAAAATCAAACACTAGAAGGCCTATAACATGCGGATAAAACACGCCAAACATGATGCATGAGACACCTCTTGCCTCTATAGTCCATGATTCAAAACCAAATCACATGCCTCTTGCTAAGGAACCAAGAGCCTAAAATCCATCATAAATAATCAAATCCAAACAACATGTGTGTCACCTTAAGATAAATCATATAAAAATTACACATTGAATACTAATAACATTATCCTGTCCTTGGTAACTAATAATTCATACTGTAATAGGTGTTCTTGACGCATCGACCAATATCCATCACAGGCTCTAAAAAATTCCAATATCTCTAATCTAACAAACACCATATAGTTAAATAATAGATAAAGTAAACACCTCTAATAACAATTTGTAACACCCCATACGAAATTCCACTAAACTAGTGCCCTGATATGGGTTTCCACAAGACCTAAAGCATGCCTCCTCATATGCAGAGGATGCCAACCAATAGAGGGGGTCTAAGGTGGAACTGTTAGGATACTATACCCCCATATTAGAGAACAAAAACAATAGTAAATAACCATACATCATAAAAAATAGAGTTTGTGAAAAATTGAATAGACAGAAATAGAAGAAAGATGTAATAAAATGAAATAGAATAAATTCTTGAACAACCATGCCATACATAAAACCTAGATCACCCACTAGGTAAATCACAAATGAAAAATAAATAACTAAAAAATAAATACATCAGGCCCTATTTCAAAATCTAGGACATATCACATACCCAATCTCCAGTACCACATCAAGATTATCCAACCCAAACATCCTACTCCACATGAGTATCCCTCTCAATCATGAAATCCTGGGACACCAGCCAATTAATTTTGCATTTTTTCTCAACAAGAAAGAAGGAATAAGGGTTTTAATCACACTGAGGTTCATGTACAATGGGTGGGAAATAAATCTCAGCAGGCCACCCCCAATAGTTAACATATAAACTGCTTTTATAAGTGCATGATCATGAAATGTTCTCATTCTGTCCATAACATAACTAAAAATAAATAAAAACAGAACCATATTCGATCCTTAAGTCAAAGAACTTGATAAAAAATACCAGCTTCAGCCAATGATTGAATGTATTTGGGAACATATCAATGACCATCCATCCCAAATAACCTATAGGCTCCATAACCAAGACAGCCTCAACCAAACCTGATAATTGTAGGGACTCTTCCTATGATAGTCCTGTCATCCGACCAACTAATCTAAGTAAACCCCTACCATGTCCTCATGATCCCAGTCATTATCTCATACTTGGAACCTGGAAACATTTTTCTTAGGTAACACACAATAGTACTACCAATCCTAGGCCATCAGTATAACAACTAACTCCTGTATCATAAATAATAGTGCCTAAATCATCAGTCCAGCACCCAAACCATATACCAAAACAATCATGCAAGGAGCATCAGTATGACACTTAATCCATATATCAAAAAAATAATTCCTAGATAAACATTCTAATAGTTAAACCATGTATATAGAGCCTCATTCCACTATCCACCCCAGCTAGTATACCATCACTGCCTAGATCATTAGTCTGGAATTTTGAAAAAATGTATATTATCTATGCCTAGAGCCTCAGTTTGACACCTAACCCATATAGTATATTATATATACCTATATAATTAGTCCAACATCAAACCCTAAACATGTGAAGTCACATACACTATACTCAACAATATCAAACAACATTCTTGAAACCTCCGTCCCGCACTCAAACCATAAACAAACTATCAATTCCAATTTAAAGCATCTTGTCAAACATTCAAAATTACAGATATCCAAAACCATAACCGTGGATCATCTATCCAACTATATCATCAATCACAGCCCTTACAAGTAAACTTGAATCCAAAACCTAGAAATCAAACAATATCACAATCTCCTCATATACATAAACCAAGACTCAAAATCCACAACCAAGTGAAAACATAACAAGGGCTGGTCCATCACCCATGCCTATTGGAGGATACTCAAATCTCCCAAAGTCCACAACAAGATCAGGGAAGCCTATAATGGTATCATCTAACTCATCCAAAGAATTGAGCCAAGCTTGGTATAAGAAACATCATCAAGAATCCCTCAGTGACCTCAAACTGATCCTCAATCAACAATGATCCAAAAAACGAATCCAAATATCACTTTATTAGAAATCATCCCTCAAGTGGAATCTTCATGAGTATCTCATACTCAACCCAAAATCAAAATAAAATCTATATGTAACTATAATCCTATGATTTCAACCATTTCTGAAGACTCAATCCACTTAGATCCTCAAACATAGCATCTAATTCTCTACTAATATAACCTTGAGAAAGTCGTCCCAATGTATAGGGACAAAACAAGTTCACCCAAAAATAAAATAATCGGTCCCACCTTCCTAGATCTGTCCAAGGAACCTCAAATAGATAATTTATGTAATAAGTATTAGATAATCCATGAGCTCACAACCCAACCCACTGGAGGATTCTGAATCCAAACCATAATGGAATCCTCCTGTTGAACTACTATGTTAAAAAATACCATCTTGATGGTATCTAAATTCCAAAAAGATTTTGACACCGCAATCTATGTAGAAAAAATGATCAGAATGGAAAACTCATAGTTCCAATTCCGAATATATGTATCAAAACACCCAAAAACCCCCAAACTAGAAAAAGAACACAGTGTGTACTTCTGAGTACATGGCATGTACTCTCAAATCTACACCCGGCCATGTAATTCTACACGGATGGAGCATACATGAGGTCTGACCATGTACTACTACATGTCCAAGGTGTACATGGGTATTTCTTGTATACTACTATATGACCAAGTCATACATGGGGTATTAATGTGTACTATTACAGAACCATATACCCCTAAAACGCAGTTTCTTCCCAAGTAAATGGCCATGTGGCCATGTCCTATTACATGAAATGTACCCATATTACATGGCATGCACTTTTCAAACATCATCATCCCATGTAATCTATCACGTGGATAGACATATGACCATATAATACTAAATGGTGTGTACTTTAAGTTGATGTTATGTACCTACACAACGTTTATCTTCCCAAACATGAAGAATGCATAGTGTGTGTTCCTAAAACCACAAGCCACGTAGTCAGATATTCCAAATGATAAACCCCTTATAAACTCTTGAAACCCATTTTTTTATGATTTTGTACAGATTGATCCCCATGGGGTCCTTATCAATCATGTTAAGGATCTAAAACATGAAAACACCTAATATTTGGGGGCTGGGACATAAAACTCAAACAATGACCTTCCTCGTATCATAAACGTTAAAGATTCAAAACTAAATCCACTCTTGGAATCCATTTCACCTTGATTTTGTCCCAACATACACTATGGATAGTGTTTAGAGGCATCTCCTTCTCCTGCCCCTCTTGGACTAACCGCTGTATGCAAGAAAGGTACCCTACCCCTCCTTCCAAGCATAGTTTCCCCGAATGGGGGTGGGGGTGTTTTAATTTAATTAATTAATTAACAAAATAATTAAATTTCTATTTAACACCTATCTTGGATCCCAGAACCCAATGTGGAATTATTCCTTTCCTAAGAAATCCCCACAATTTTAGACCCAACAGCTGAGTCAGAATCTCAATTCAATGCTCCATTAAAAAGATATCACCACCCGAACTCAAATGAATATTTTGATTTTTGATTAAATAAATATTAAATGTTTTTATAAAACTCAAATTGTTCATAATTCCACCAAAATAATCACTTCAATTCCTTATTCCTGAACCAATGGGGTTGTTGTAAAAAATATCTAAGTTCATCTACTCGCAGAAAATGATTATTTTATCCATCATGAGATTCCAAAAACTAAAATTCAAATTCTATACAAAATCCATATCTGGGGAAATACTGGTCTTTATAATAACTACCAACTATCTTAGGGATCTAAGGTGACACTTGGGATTGACCATACAAACTTAGACTTGATCTGGAGTGTCTGAGCATGTAAAGTAGCATTATGAGAGATATGTGTCATTCCTCATAATATCATGAATGCAATTGATCACTCAATAAGAATTTTATCCTACCTAGACCATCCCAAGAATTATGGTAATATCATATAAGTATGGGGTCAGTATCCACCTAGTTCTTGTATAAGTAATCAGGGGTCAACATTTTCCCATAGTATCTCAAAAAAAATGATCACTAAGGGTCAGGTTCAATCTAGGTAAACTTATGATTCATTAGGGGCTATAACAAACGCATATATTCTAATAATAATAACTAAAACATGGATTGGTTGCCTTCCCAATCCATCTCATAAAAGCAAGATTGGCCATTAAATTATATTACCTAACACTGTCGTTTCATCCCTATCATGAATTTATCATTGATTATAGTTCTAAGGCGATACCCAAAATAATTATTACCTATTAACACACTAACCCTATAAAAGGATAACATAATTATTGGGGGCACCCACTAGGATACCATAGGCCACACCGAAGAAAAAACTCTTTAAATGGGTTCTCTGATCTAAATCTCATATCTCATACTTATCCCACTACTCATAGAGAATGATATCCCACAAGAACATCATAATAATAGCATGTCCTCATTGGCTTCATATGAATAGTCTTCGTAGGGAGACAAAATAATTCTCACGACACTTCTCAAGGTCAACCAAAATTGGTTATCATGTCTGGCCTATCAGAAATCAACACAAGAGATATTCACAATGGTACTCATATATTAGTTGAGGAGGAACACTTGACCCACTCTCTAATCAGCTATCCCAATAGCTTTAAGGAATCATACCATTCAATTTTATCCTACATGGGTCATTTGTTTGTAGTTATTACTCATCCTACCTTAAGGGAACTACTGAAACAAATCTAGCTCAACTATGGTCACTTAATTAATTAAACATCCAAACCTTTGATTTCACATATCTAAAGGCTCGTATTTATAGTTAAATCCATGTCCATTAACCATTGATACATCAAGATAGTACCCAAGCGTCTTTGGTGGCCCAAGACACTTACATCCAAGAACTGATATTTTATTTTAAATAACCAATTTTTTAAATAAAAGTTCAAACAACCTCTGTGGTGAGACAACATATAACATGGATACATAAATAAAAAACATTAAATAAATGGGTGTACTTGGGTGAGCATAGGTCACATTCATGAAGTTATTCCCATTTTTACACACTCATATGCCCTTGCTGAAGCTCATATAAGCCACTCCCATGATATCATCATAACCAGAGGCCATATCACTTTCCATAAAATTTGAATAAATAAATTATAATAAATTATAATTAATTTTACAATTTTACGAAACTATGAAAAAATACTAACAAATCATGAACCATCTTCTTAGGTCCAAACCCTAGGAAAAGGGGAGTGAACCAAACCAAACATCTATCAAGGAATTTACCACAAAAAATACATAATTTATATTTTCGATAAAATACCACCATTTCACCCAAAATTACAAAAACAATAATTAAAATAATGATAGTGACATACCTTTTTAAACTTGTAAAAAACCTACTGTGACCATCCTCCTATTAACTTTTTTAGTTATTCTGAGTAAAATGCCCATGGTATCGAGATGATTTCACAACGCTTTGGTAGAATAATCACTAAATACCCTCACCCAATGATAAAAAACATCAATGTGAAAATAGTGAAATAAATAATGATAGAGAAAATTAATTAGAAATATATTTACCTCAGGATATCATCCATAACAAATGATAGTTTAATCTATCAAGAACCGAGGGATAACTCTCTCTTGGAAGAATAGGATATCGAGTTCCAATTCACACGGGCCTCCTACTATACACGACCTAAAAAAATCTAAAAACACATTAAAACAAATTTTAATTATTTTAAAAAAATGAAAAATTATTGATGAAGGGGGTTAATATGTAATGATTCTTGTAAACAAGGTTTCACCCACATTAGGTTCAACCCATACAGGAGAATCTGTGTGTATGGGGATTTCCCATATGTAGTTTTCCACATAAACGAATATTACCTATATAAATTGATTTCCCTTTATGTAGTCTCCCATATATGTGGATTTCTATTATATATTCATTTCCACATGAGGGTACCCCATGTGGGTGATCCAGAAATGGGCCACCACATAGGTTTCATTCAACCCCCTCCTCTATAGGGATGAAATTTTCCAAATTTTAGAAAATTGATAGCCATGTAAATGAATTACCATGTATTGGTCAACCATATAATTGTGACCACATATGTGACTTCCAAACATCATATAAGGTTTTACCCTTTTCATAATGACATCCCATTTATTGCCATCAAATACCATTTTGAAGCACTCGATTCATCACCCAGGCACCAAAATTTGTCAAAAAACATTACTAAGTGAAAACTCAACTCATGGATCATTAATAAATATCTTAATTCTCAAGATGACCCCATATCATGGATTCATAATAAATTCTATATTCTCACATGTTCTTCCTTTTTCACTTTATTGTAACTCAAGTTTCTCCCCTCTCTACCATTTTTTGTAAATATGCATAGTAGACTTCCAAAATCCTTATTTGAATTGGAATTTCAAAAACAAAATCAATCACTAAACTACCTTGATCCTATTATTTATAACCCCTTGTATCATATATCAATCTATAATTACCATCTAATTAGGAATGGTGCTTAAAATAGGCCATAATTAACACTGAATCACTTAAATGGTGCTAAGTCATCACGGTTGTTTGTACTGCCTATAATGTCACCATAAAACCACCTCTACGACATGGAAAACTATTTTATAGTACGAGGAGTGTTACTATTTCATGATGAGCATCAGTGAAGTGTATCCATATAGTTTTTATAGGTTTATTGTTGACTGTCCTAATCTTTTAAGGTGTGCTCCATAGGTTGCGGTGTGGATGTCATGGATTCTCCAGTAACACCTGGAATCCAACTTTTCATACATTCTAGTGTGGACCTTCTTCTACGATGAAACACATTGGTTCTTCATCCTATACAACGTAGCTAAAATCTTGTATTGTGTAGGTATTGAAATTTCTAGTTCCACTAAAATTCAACCCAGCCCCCTACTATAGTGTCACATACTGTGAAGACCCATGAATTCAGTTATTAATTTTCCTTAATTAAGTACAGAGCGAGTAGATTATCTAGAACACAAAATTAGAGAAAAAAAACTAATCATATTACTTTTTTATCTGTTTAATTTGTTAGTATCACCAAAATTAATTTTTCTATAAAAACTGTAAAAAAGACCATTATATTCTTATTAATATAAGTTTAATAACATTATTATACATGAATTATATTCAAATTAATTTTATCACTTTTAGAATATTAATTTGAAAAAAAAATATTTTGGTATTTAACACGGTTATATTATATTGAGATGAATTTTTTGGATTTTTATAAAATATTTGATTTCTAGGTGAATAGTTAAAAATACAGTTTTTTAAAATAACATGGATTTAAATATATAAACATAACCTAAAACAAAGGAAACCTTTTTATTGAAAAAATATATTTCATTTAACTAAAATTATATATCCTAAAATATTAGGTTTAAATCATAAACCGATATTTGATATTACAAAACATAAGTAATATTTTTGAAAAATCATTTTAAATACATTAGTATTTTAAAATTAGATTTTATCAAATGAATAAAGTGGAATTTATTTTAAATTTAAAATAATGGGGTCTAAAATTATATAATAATTTTCACCTTATTTTTAGTCATAACGATTAAGTTACTTTGGTTAAATATCATTTAGCCTAGTAAAATGATTATATGTAATGTATAATACTTTTCCAAATAGTATTTTTTTTAAAAATTATAGAAATAAATTATAAATTAACACGATGTTTAAAAATATATAAAAACTAATTAAATCTAATATAGTGTTTAATCAATGTAAGATAATATTAAAAACTCCTAATGATTAATAAAGTCATTTTTCTAGAAAAAACAGGTTTTAACACATTAAATGTTTTGGTTTAAAAGTTAATTATTTCTTATTTAGAAATTTTATAAAAATAAATATATCACAGATTAAGATTCATAATGTTTAAATTTTATAAAATGGTTTTGATTTTTTATCATTAAAATAATTTACATTTTTAATATTTAATTAAGAGTAATATGATTTAAATGACTAATCTAAGGTGGCTCTAATTTTCCTAAATTAACATGCACTTTTGACCTTCTATAATTTATTTTTAGGTTTTATAGTCCTCAATAAATTTCTTACCAATATTCCTTCTCCTAACTCACCTAACTTTTATTCCATTCGATTCTTACACCTTACATACCATTCTTTTCCAAGAAAAAGTCCCTTTTATTCCCCTATAAAAGAGGGATCACTTCCACCATTTCAATATTTCAGTCCTATTTAAAAATTTACCTGAAACCCTATGAAAATGTATAATCCTTGAATATCTTTACATTCCCTAGTTCCACTGGTCATGAACAATTATCCCATGTTTTAAAAATTTAAGGCCCTCATTAATAAGATGTTTGAAATTTTAAACATTAGTATCACATCTTTCATAACATTTATTTCATATTATTTCCTTCATAAACCAACAATTACCACAATATAATAATTAAATCTGTATAATTAGTTTATTTGGGTGTTATTATAACAACAGTACAACCATTATTTATTCTCTTTCATCGATTAAGAAAAAACAAGAATCATATTTAGTGTTTGTGTGCTGATTAATGGATCCACGAAGTAATGCTTTTGGTTTTTTAAAACCACACCTCTGGATAATTATAATGATGGTATTGTAGGATCAAAATGAAGATGTAGATTTCTCAATTATAAGATTGGGTGAATAATAGGTTTAAAAACATTCGTTTTTACCCTTAAGAAAATCTTTGATTAACAAAGTTAAACAAGATGGATTCACAAACCCTCTTTAGTTATTAACTATGAAACTAACTTTCATACGATTTGATAAGTTTGATTAGATAAAGAAACATAAGATAAATTTAATTAGAAAAAGATTCTACCCTAAAGCATATAGAATCATGATTACATCAGAGTATACAAAGATAATAATGTTTAAGAAAGTTACACTACTTAACTTTAACAAAATGTAGCTGAAATAAAACTTGAAAAAAAAATTGGTAAACAAGTATAATAAATATTTTAACTCAAAGAGAAGGCTATCCAAGAACCATGGATAAATTCCCCTTGATTTATAATATTAGGAATGTATATCTTACCCACACTAGGTTAAGCCCTTGATATGAATATCAGAATCTGTCTTGCTATCCCCACAAGCTATTGATCTCTAAGGTGATCATTACCTGTGTCTTACTATCCCTAGAAGCCCTTGATTGATCAGCCACAATCAGAATCACACTAAGTAGTTTGAACAATATGTTCATGTCTGAACAAGATGTTCACAAGATGTTCACAAGGAAAATTTTATCAGAGCATTCACAGAGTGTCACTTCATTCCTGAGATCAATAGATATAAACAAAAATGCTAGCATCGAACTCATTTAAATCGATGGGTATCTATAGGCATAGATTATAAGGGTAGACTTCCTCCTTCCATGATCATATTTTTCCTTAAATTTTAGAGGGACCTATACCTGTTTCACCTAGCCAATGGTTAGGGTAAAAATAGTTTAGACGACATCATTTTATATAAACAACTATGAGAAACATTAACATTCTTACAAAACATTAACATTCTTAATAAACACTATCAACTTTAGGATCTAATAAGATTAAATTTTAAATTAAGAAAATGAGGTAAATATAATAAAATAATTTATTCGTATTCTTAGGATATTAAAACACAGTGTCTAGAAACATTGACAATAAGTTTCTGAAATAATAGGGTACTGGAGTCCGAATTCTGAGGAATTTAGATTCTTATTTCTGAAGAGATCAGAGTTTGATTCCCAATGAAATTAGAGTTTTATTTATGAATAAATTGGAATATGATTTCATAAGAAATAAAAATCTTATTTCTAGAGAAATTGGAGTTGAATTTCAGAAGAAATATTAATTGTATTTCAAGACAAATGAAAGTCGGATTATGGAGAAATCAGAGTCTGATTTTTGGAGAAATTAAAATCTGATTTCAAGGGAAATAGAAGTCTGATTTTAAGAGAAATTATAGTCTGATTTTAGAATAATTTTGAGTCTAATTTTAAAAGAAATCAGTGTATGATTTCAGATGTAATCAAAGAATGATTTTATGAGAAATTAGAGTCTAATTTTAAGAGAAATTAGAGTCTAATTTTAGGAGAAACTGAAGTCCAATTTCTAGATAAATCGTAGTCAGATTTTAAGAGAAAATTAGAGTCAGATTTTAGAAGAAATTATAGTCTGATTTCATGATAAATCGATGTCTGATTTTAAGAGAAATCAGATTATTATTTCCTGATAAATCTAAGTCTGAATTTAGGGGAAATTGGAGTTGTATTTTAGAAAAAAATCAGAGTCCGATTTCATAAGAAATTGGGGTCTGATTATTGGAGAAATCAAATTCAAAATTCTGGGGGAATGAAATTTAAGAAACGATAAGTGTCTTGAGTAAGATAAGGATCCAATTTTTTTACATGAGAAAAATATGGTAATACTTCATTTGAGAAAACATTAATTAATAAAATGGTAAAGTGAAAAACTATTCTAAGAGAAAGAAAATTTTTCTTAATAAAATTTTTCTTAGATAAAGATAAGTTTATTTAAGGAAATATGGTTGTGATTTTAAAAACATAAAGGAATGGAAAATTTATAAGGAAAATTTTTGACTAAACAATATACACGTTTTTAGAAAGCAGAAACAACTTTTTGTAATAGAACATAAGGACTAAGGATTTCATTTTTAAGAAAAAAATATTTTTATCGTTTTTTGTGGTCTATAATTGATACCACTAACTCCACATTACGTTTTGAAATCCTTATGGATCATATTATTATCTTTCTTAGAGAAATTAATCTTTATTACTAATAAATTTATTCCTTAATTAATCTCCCCCATACATAGGAATATTCTTTCTTAATATTCTTTTTTGATCATTCTTTTCTCCCCCTTTGTAATTTTCAAAAAGGAATAGAGGGAAGGAAAAAATTTATACCATAAAGTTTATGAATATAAAAGACAAAATAATGTAAAGATACTGAATTTTATTAAGATGAAAACACTGTTACAAATAAAAATAAATCAAAATATCATAGTTTAATAGAAAATCATCCATCATTATTTTTATCCTTTAGAATCATCTTTTTCAGGGTAGCCTTTAAATTCTTTAATTCTTTATGATCGTCTTAAAACTTCTTGATCAAATAATCACAATCCTGATCTTTCTTTTCAAGACTATGATTTATTCTTCCTAAGACTGAAGAGTTTATCCTTGATACATTATCACTTATTCTTTATCATTATATTTTTTATCTATCTATTCTATGAGTTCCCTTTCTCTTTTAAAATTCTGAGTAACTGAATTTAGTATCCCATTCATATATTTATTTTCTTCTTGTTGGATTTCTTTCTCTACCTTTATATTTTATTAAATACTTATCAAAGGGTTATTTATTCTATCATCGGACTTATCAAAATAATCCTTGAATGTATCAGTGAAAACATCAATAATTTTAAGTCAATCTATTATTAACTTAGACCACAGAGTTACCTCTTTTAAATATCTCTTATAAGAATCATAACCAATTTGAAAAGTCTTAAATTTTGCTTTAGGTTTAATAAACTTTTCCATGATAATTCTTGTAGAATATGACTTATGATTGATTTTTTGTTTATTCAGCTGATGTCTAGAATCAATTCTTGGAATGGTATTATCATTCTTCATCAAGGACTAAACCCCCAAATCATGTCCTAATTAAGATGATGTTTTTTAAGTATATTATTTTTTTGGAGAGGAAACTTTATCTTACTCATATAATTTCCTCTTTGAGGTTCCAACTAAATATTTCTTGTATTTTGAAACTACAGATTTATTTAGTGAATCAACAACCACTTTCTTACCTTTCTCAACTTTAGATATTTCTTTATCATCTTTATGAGAATCATGCTCACTATTAGAAATTTGGACTATGTTATCATCATCATCAAATTCTTTATTAAAACCTTTATCACTAATTTATTTATCATAATCTTGGTGAATAAAATCATGATTACTACTCTCATCATTTTAAGTCTTATCAACTTCACCTCGAGCATCATCATTTTTCATAACAAGAAGGTCCTTGTGAAATTAACTTGGTGAATTCGTCTTGGTAATATCTCATAGATAGATTTTCAGAAGGTCTCTCCTTATCTTGATATTTTTACACCATCCTTATCACATCATCACTTTTCTCTTCCTCCTCTTATTATTATTATTCTTCTTCAACTATGGCTTCTGGAATTGAAATATCATTATTTCTCCAATATTCACATAGAGTTTCAATTGGAACTAATTCTTGCAAGAAAGATTATGATACATAAAATAGTTCAGATTCCTTCTCGGTATTTCTATGAAAATATTGGATAATTTTAGCATTTGAATTTTTCTTCTTCAAATTATTCTCTTTGGATTTCCTCTCATGCTCAACAGCTCCTTGTATTTTTAAATCCTTAACCTTAACAGGTTATAACCCAAAAACTACATCTCCTACCTTATTTTTCTTCTTCTCATCTCTCTATTTGGTGACAAATTCACCAAAAAATGTATTTTTTTCATCATCTTTGGTGGAGTAGATACTTACTCAGGTACTAGTTCTTGTTCTTTCAGTTCTGGCTCTTTACCTTTTTTTTATTTGAGTTTTCTTGTAGATTTCTCTAACTTCACCTTTCTTGATAGTAGCTTGATCATTGTTAACAGAAAGTTCAAATAACTATTCTTTATTAATATTAAAACCAATCCCCATCCTTCTCAAAGTATCATCACTGAAAAACATAATTGTGAAATGTTTTTCCTTTGAGATGAAAGTAATTTAGAAGGGTTCTAAGAAGAAGACATTAATCTTGGACAAGACCGTAGGATAAATTATGATTTGAGAATTTATGATGGCATTATTAATATTGATGATGGAAAAAAGAATGTAATTTATGAGGTTTATCTTCCTTATATTCACTAATAAATCCTTCATGATGATATCACATATCTTATGGTAATCCTAGTCTCCCTTTCTCAGAATCAAAAAATCCTACATCTTGAGTGCTAGAAATCTTTTATTGGTTGAAATATTAGAGATATTCAGTGTCTTTACTCCTTTAATTCCAAGTAACTCAATTTTCTTTAACTTTCTCAAAATAACCTTCCTTATTTGGCAATTTTTGTGGGAAAAATATTGCCTCTCCATTGTAAGAAGTATTCAAGATACAAGTGGCCTTATTTAAATACAATGAATAATTCTTTCCATAAATCTTCAATGAAAACATTTATTTTCTTATTTGTTTATAAAAGCATACTGTATCATAGAATTCTATAATATGATCAACATAAACTAGATTCTAATTCTTTTCTTTGGATACACAGAGACTTTCCCATCCATTATTCCTTATGATTTTTGAAATCAAAGAATCATACTTGATAAAGTAATTTTGGGTCAACCAACATTTCTATAAATATTTTCCAATCCTAGATTTCCTTGTTTGAGTCCATTGGAGTCTGTAAGGAAATTCAAGAGGCATTAAAAGTTTAAGTATAAATGGAAATTTGAATTGGAAACATGAAGGGTGGAAGAGCTTCGACACAAAAAGACTGAGAAAATCAATGTGGGAAAAAATAGTGGGTGTCCTTTATATAGGTTTTCCGGGGACGATTCATATTCATGAATCAATACAATGGTTGATATTAACATTATTTAATCTAACAACTGATATCAATGCCGAATAAGGATTTATAAGTTATGATATTTTGAGGTTTTAAGGAAAAATTGGATTTAAGGGAAGTGAATATGATAAAGTTTTCTTAAAATAAGATTGAAAATACACAAAAAAAAGTTTTACTACTCTGATATAGATAAGGAAACATACCTTCCAAATTACTAATAAAGATTTGTTGGTATTGATAAGGTTCCTCTTATAAAAATATACCAACAATTTATCCTTAATCGTTGTCTATAAAAGTTACTTTTTCACCTTTCATCTGGGTAATCTTTTCAAAGAAGTTTTTGTTAATGGACATGTGATGAGAACATCCATTATCCATATACCATGTGTTATTGTGGGCAATTCCTTTGTTTTCTTGAAAATAAAAAGTTAGAATTTCAGAATCCAAACTTGTTTGGATCTAGAAATGTTATAAAGTAAAATCTTAGGTAACCACATTAGTATAGAAAAATTATCTTTATGAAAACCTAAGGATTGTATTTTAATAAAAGAAAAAATTTTCTCCCAATTTCCACTACATTGACACTTGGTGGAAAAAAGAGAACTTGGGGGAAAAATATTTTTGACTAAAAGTAGGTTTTGAGTGAGTATAACCAAATAAAGAATTATTCCTAAGAGGATGAAGTTGTAAATGTATTTCATCAAAACGTTCATTACCATGAGTAATGTTTGACAAAAGTTTCTTTAAAGAAAAAATATCAGCTTTCAGTCTACTGACTAAATTCTTATCCTCGTAGTCATTAGTCTTAGAATTTGAGTTGGTCTCTAAAACATTTTTCTTAGAAATAACATTTTCAAGATCATGAGAAAGTTTAACCTTCTCAGAATTAACATCCTTAATGGTTTTGGAAACATATTTAAATTTTTTAATTTTATGATCATGATCCTTTGAAAGATCCGATACTTATTTAGTTAAAATAGATATTTTGTAATGTTCTTTAATAATTTTCTTATTTATCTTGCTATTATCATTTTCAAGTAACTTGGAAAACCTAGATACTTCTTCAAATGTTGGTAAAGTATTTTCTTATGATGGGGAAGATTATTCACATGAATATTCACAATATTATTCATTATAAAAATATGAATTTAATGAAATATATGTTAAAGACTCATCAGTATTTACCTTAGCCCTGAGACACTGATTTTTAGTAAGAAGTGTGGCTATTAGACTAATATTCTTATGTCCTGAAGATTCAATGTCTAAAGATTCATCAGAAGAATGACCACCACAAGCACTCCAGGTGTCATTAGCTTTGTGTACATTCTTGGACATAGACTTGTAATACTTATTCTTATTTCTTTTGGTATGCCTATTATTTCTTGGTTTCCTTTTGATCATAGGGAAGTCTGGTCTAATATGACATGCCCTCTTGCATTCATAACAAGTCACTTCTGATTATTTCTTATCAGTTATGTCTTTATTCTTGTATCTATATTTGTAATCTTTCTTTCCAACAATCGTGTTCATCCTTTGAAAAATATTGGAATGTTCATTCTCAGAATGATCACTATTACTTGATTAAAATATAATAGTATCTTTCCTAGATTTAGATCTTCTAACTCTTTCAGGAGTCTAGGATTTTATATAACTAGATGTAGTAGTGGAAGAAACAAAACCATTTCCATTATTTTTCTTATTTATCTTTCCATCTATCTTCATTCTAGTTTCATATTGTAGAAGAGTCTCAAATAATTAATTAGGAGTGATTTTTGAAACTTTTGCATTCTCATCAATCACTGCTCTTTTAGATTCCCACTCATTAGGAGGAATATATTTTATCATATCCTCAAGAATCTCATCACCAAGTCCTTTCTCACCCATTGACTGAAGGCTGTTAAAAATATTCATAATTATTTTTGAACTTTTCATACATGTTCTCTATAAGAAAACATAAAATCATGATATTCCACTCTAAGTTTAGCACTTCATGTTTTAATGACCTTGGATGTGCCAAAATGAGTGACTTCTAGTTTCTTCTAGATGATATTGGTAGCTTCACATGATGAAATATGGCTATAGATATTTATATTCATAGAACATAATAATGTATTGCGTAACATAAAGTTAAGTTGATATTCTTGTTTTTCTTGATTGGTGAATTTTATGGTTCCTTGTATGGAATCTTGTTGTCTCCAATTAACATAACAAAGTTATCCACACTCGTATTGATGATAAAAGTATTCATCCTATCTCTCCAATATTCATATTTACTTCCATACAAATTTGGGGGTTTGGTAGGATTTAGATTTCGTATAGATCCAACATTCATTTTTGTTATTATTAAAATAAAATAAAAAAGATCATTTCTAAAAAAAGGATTAGTAGAAAAATTTTATAAACAAGGAAAATCATTATGAAAAACATGAACTATAAAAGTTAAGAAAAAATAGTTAAGAAAGAAAACTTATATGTAAGTGCAAGTATTTTAGAGACTTGCTTTGGTACCAATTGCAGGATCAAAATGTAGATGTAGATTTCTCAATTATAAGACGGGTGAATTGTAGGGTTAAAAACTTTTGTTTTTATCCTTAAAAAACATATGTTTAACAGAGTTAAATAAGATGTATTCACAACCCCCTTCCATTATTAACTAAAAAACTAACTTGATTAGGACCCGAGAATATGAATCCAATAAAGACACTTAACATAAGACTACTTAGGAAAAGACTATACCTTAAATCATAAATAATATTATTTATATCATAGTATACAAAGATAACAAATGTAATAAAGTTACGATTCCTAAAATTAAAAAAAATGTAGAATAAATTAAAAATGTAACAAAAACAATTAAATAAGTAAAATAAATCTTTTACCCCAAAGAGAAGTGTATCCAACAAGCTTGGATAAAGGTCCCATGAATTTTACTTTCACGAAGTTTTGTCTTACCCACACCAGGGAAAGCCCTCGATATGAATATCAGAATCTATCTTGTTATTCTCACAAGCCCTAGATCTCTAAGGTGATTATTAACTCTGTCTTCCTTTCCCCGGAAGCCCTCAATTGATAGAAAAAATTAGAATAACACTATGTAGGTTGAAATATATATTAACGGCTGAATAGTATGTTCATAACATTCATACAAGTAAGATTTGAGCAAAGATTTCACTGAGTGTCACTTCATTCAAGAGATAAGTAGCTCTCAATGAAAACTCTATCATTGAGCTAATTCAAATGGATGGGAATTTTAGGCATGGATTACAACAATCTACATCCTCCTCCAACATTCATATTTTCATTAAATTTCAGAAGGACTTGTATATGTTTCACTCAACCAATAGTTAGATTAAAAACATATTGGAAGAAATATTTTTATATAAAAAACTATGAGAAACGTTAACAGGATTAAGAAAAATTATCAATTTTATGATCTAGTAAAATGAAAAATTACTTTAATAAAATAAGGTAACTGTAAGATAGACATTTAATCGGATTCTTAATATATTAAAACACGGAGTCTAGAAACATAAAAAATCAGATTCTAATATATTTGAGAATGAGAGTCTGAATTATAATGAATTTTTATTCTAATTTTGGAATAGATCAGAGTGTTATTTTAGAAGAAAAGGTAGTCTGATTTCAGAAGAAATCGGAGTCTGATTTTAGGAGAAATCAGAGTCTGATTTTTGGATAAATCAGAGTTAGATTTCAGAATAAATCGAAGTTTCATTTCAGAAGAAATCATAGTATAATTTTAGAAGAAATAAAAATATGATTTCAAGAGAAATAGGAGACTAATATCAAGAGAAATTAGATCCAAATTTCATGAGAAATTAGAGTCTAATCTCAAAAGAAATCAGAGTCTAATTTCAATTAAAATAAGAGTTATATTTTATAAGAAATGGGAGTCTGATTTCTGAAGAAATTAGAGTCTAAGTTTAGGAGAAATGGTAATATGATTTCCTAAGAAAACAGACTCTAATTTCAGGAGAAATCATAGTCTAATTTCAGAATAAATCTGAGTCTAATTTCAAGAAAAATTGGAGTCATATTTTAGAATAAATCGATTCTGATTTCCAATGAAATTGGAGTTTGATTTCAGGAGAAATTAGATTCACAATTCTGGGAGAATTGGTTTTTAAGATATTGTAAGGTTATGAGCTTGATAAGGATCTTATTTTTTTACTTAAAAAATATGGTTAGAATTTTTTTAAGAAAACATTAAATAATACAAAGTTAAATTCATAAAACTATTCTTATATAAATAATTTTTTTATGAAAATATTTCTTAGAGGAATATAATTTTCCTTAAGAAAATGTGTTTGTGATTTTCAAAACATAATGTAATGGAAAATTTATAAGGAAACATGTTGAATCAAAAGGTATTGAGGAATACATGTGTTTTAAAGAATTTATTTATGATTCTTAAATGATCTCATACTATCCAACTTCACCCCTCTCATTCATTGGATAATGTAAATGTTGATCATGATTTGTTTGGACTACTACCTCCATGAATAAATGTGTTTTTTTCATTCGATTTAAAAATATATGTTATTATATTATAAAGGATGTGTATAAATAATATATATATTTAATATATATCATTAATAATATTAATTTTGGAAAACACAAAAAGTTATGACAGTTATAAGGTAATCCATCAATATTGGTAAATAACCCAAATATAGTACATTATCATTTTCCTTTATAAATAAAATGATGAAAAATCCAT
Source organism: Viscum album (assembly GCA_963277665.1). Taxonomy (NCBI): domain Eukaryota; kingdom Viridiplantae; phylum Streptophyta; class Magnoliopsida; order Santalales; family Viscaceae; genus Viscum; species Viscum album. Next base: position 812,489,313 of record OY728166.1, read on the forward strand.
TATAAAACTATTGTAACATTATAATTATATATAAAACATAAATTTTAATACCATTAATTGATTTTAATTGATGATATTTGGGAGAAAAATTAAGATCAACATAGATTTAACGAATCTAGTTCTGAAAGATCTGGATTATTAACACCTGATATTGAATATAGATTATGTTAATATAATAAATGAAGAGAATTGTTATTAATGAATAGTATAAATTGAAATTTATATGAATAAATTTATTAAATAGGTAATTAATATTTTTATATTTATCATACTTGTGGTTAAATCACTTTTGTGGAAATCAAGGGTAATAGTAAGGGACTTGGTAACTCAAACTTATTTCTTTGTGCTATATAATTTATTATTTGAATTTTTATTTCCATAACATTCAATTTAAAATTATGTTCTCTTTTTTACTTTAGGATAAAAATGTTTTTTTGAACCAAATCCATTTCCATTAAATTGTTTCTATTCATTATTCTTAAAAACAAAGGAGACTTCATGGAAAGAGACTCTTAACTATGACTTTTAAAATGATGAATACAAAATGTTTTCAAGAATCTCTTTTTGTGATTTGGTTTTAATTATTATAAAAAAATACCTCTAATAGAGTTATGTTTCATGTTTCACCCTCTGTTTTTATTTTATTATGATATTATTTTGTGTGATCAAGTCTTTTATGTCAAGTGATTTAATTTTTAAGGTAAATTGCGTGTTTTATAAAACTCATATTATTTCATCGGTTCCTTATAAAAAATGAAGTATTTCACTTTGGATGTTCTAAGAAACTGATTTTGTTTCACATGGATATTTATATGATGATTTTAAAATTTCATGAAACCCATTTTCTTTCTATGAGATATTTTATTTCTTAATGATTGTTCTCAAGTGGCACACAAATGTGTGCATTATGATATGGGTGTGGCCTATATATCCCTAAAATGAATTGGGAAAAAGATTATATATAATGAGATATAAATGTTATGTTAAGGCTTTAGAATGTAGCTATATTAAAAAAAGGTGAGTGTGATGGATTTTAGATCTACTCACAATTTTAAAAGTGAATGTGTTGGTGGGTAGCTAGGATAAAAAAATAAGAAATCCTATACTTATGATTATGTTAATTTATTTCTTTCATTCCATGGATCATATTTTATTCTTCATGTTTTATTTTTCCATGCCATAGTAAAAGTATTATAATTTAAGTTGACATGTATATCTACCATTCTTATTTTTATAACATATTGATTTGAGATATTTTTAATTATCCATCAGTTTCCACATGTTTATTACCTAACCATTATTTTCTTTGTTATGTTATCCCTAATTGAGTGTTTAATCACACCCCTCATTATATTTTTTCATTACTATGATTTAAATAGTATTATGTGTCATGGAATGTATATGACGAGATTTAGATTACGGATAAATGTTCAAGACATGTGAAACAATTGATTTTATGTTTCTATTCCCCAAGTTACTAAACCTTTAGTTCCATGGGTTTTAAGACAAATTGTGGATATAATAATTAAACTGTGTTATCAATGTATTATTTATTTTCATTTATATTGGGTCACATTAGTTGGTATCAGATCAAGGATTTGTTATTTTGGAGACTAGGTTGATAAGTATTTGGTGGGAACCTTTAGGATAATACTGATTATAGGAGAACATTCTATGTTATGGTATAAAAATGAGTGTGGTTTCCCTATCATTGAATCAATTTCTAGATACTAGAAGTGGATATTGTTTTGGCATAGATTCATATAGGGGTACTAACCCCAAAAGTGTTGTTTGGGTATATCTCAACGATCATTATCGTGCACAGTGAATGGTAAATTATTGAGAACATAGATTGATAATGTTCGTGGATATGCAAAAGATAATTGAAATTTTATTTATTAACCATTATGAAGGATTTTGTAATCATGTTATTTATTATGGTTACAGAAATTATGGTAGGGAAATAATGATGGATAACCTAGATTCAGAATTTGGGAGTTTTTAAGGAATGATATACTAATTTTTTTTGAGTTATTCCTTCTATGATAATATTTTTATCCTTTATACACTTATTAATATATTTATCCTCAATAAGAACATTCCTCTATCGGGGATATTGTCAGAATAAAAATAAATTGATATAATGATGGATTCAATAGAAAATGTGGTGATTTTCCAAATGAGACAGGAACATGAGTTTAAAATCTCTTGTAAATTCTCACTCAACTCTTTAATGTTATGAATAATAACATGAATAATATGTATCTTCTAAATGAACCTAGAAGAGAGTAGATTACTATTGAAACTTGAATGCATCAATTTCCACCATTCATTGATGGTAATTCAAAAACATTGATTTCTAATCAATGGATTAATGTGATGGAAAATATATTTTTTCCCATCAATGCTTAGAGTATGAGAATTTCATTTTGGATATCTATCAACTAGATAGTGAGGCCATCCAAGGGTGTAATCTCATTAGGAATACAATGACAAGGTAAGGATTTGTATTTGTGAAGTGTAGGGATTTCAAAGGAATATTCTTTACTAATTATGTCACTCGAACCCTTCACACTAAAATGGAATGACAATTCCTAAAATTGAAACAAAATGAATATGAGTATATTGGATCATACTAGGAAAACATCATGAGACATACAATATATGCCTTGCAGACTATCTCTCATCCTAAAAATAAAATTGATTGATTCCCTAGAGGATAAAATCCAATTATTAATATGTCATTATTTGAAAGAGAGTTTTGAATCTATGAGGAAGATATCTAATGTGTGCTAATGTTGAAATGGATGATGGAGACCCATGTGGTTCTAGATAAAGAAAATTAAAAATTTATTATTGTGGAATCTATAATGAATAGTCTCATGGTAGTAAAAAATTCATTTACCCACATGTAAAAATGTGGGAGGAAACACCTGGGTAATTTTCTTAGTGTTATGGGTAGAGTTACTAGTATGGTAATGTATTCTATCTATCTCGTGACTACTGAAGTAATAGAAAGAAGCAGAATAGTTTCACTAAAGATAATAAGGAATTTGTTGATTCTTGACCAACTCTTCAATTCTTAAAATTCTATACGTATGGGTATTATGTGATTCAATGCCCAAACACTATTTTTATTTAAGGGAATATGAATACAAAGACTCATAAACCAGGGGGAAAAGGGAGGAAATATACAATCACTACTACATGATAGATATTATTTAGTGAGAAATATAATGATGAGGATGAAATAGAAGTTTGAGGAGAGGAACAGTTCAAGATTACTTCTTCTAAATTCTATAAGGAAGTTATATATTTATCTGATGATGATAATGGAAATGAGAGAAATGATAGAGGTGATAGAGATTATAAAGAAGAGTGAGATAAAGATGTACATGGAAGTAATGGTAGATTTAATCATTTTGGTCCCAATTATCATGAAATAATTCAGACCCGTCATTATTATCTAGTTTTATCTATTTATACTTAGTATTAAGAGAGAACAATTTTTTTTCAAGAAGTTGATGAAGATTATTTTGATAGAGATAAGATGGGGGGATCTATTAAGGGGGAGAAATCCCCTTGTTTTGTTATCCAGCGAGTTGACCTAATAGATATCAAATATGCTAACTTGTCTTCTTCTAAGATGGATGTCACAACTTTTTATTAATTGGAATGATTCCCCAGTTATGCGAGGCTTGGATTTGTCGATTCAGAATCATATGTTCACGAGAGACGTCCACCAAAGCACGGGGTACCTGCTATCCTAGTTAGTGTTGAGATAGATCCCAAGGGATCCATGGTTAAGATAATTGATGTTGCAAGATATTTTCAATAATTTATTTAAGATGTTCCTATCAATGTTATGCCAATATAGGCTATTATGCCTCATTATAAGAGAGATGAAACACACATAACTACTACTTCTTCTCATGTGCTTTCAGATACTATTTCCAGAGCTAATATGGAGTCTTTTAGAGAGTTGATTCTTTATTATTTTTGTAGGAATCTGAGGAATCATGAACCTATATTCTCATAGCTCAATGAGATTGTTTTTAGACACTTGTTTGATTTGGTTGTGTGCCATATATTTCTATATATGTTTCTACACATTCAGGAGACTAAGATTAAGAATAGATGGTTATCCAAGGAGAATGATACCTTGAGTTCCTTGGTGGAGGATATGTAGAAAACTGTTTTATCTCATAAAGATGTTTTATTAGATAGGTAGAAGAATTTATATTCAGTGGCTCCTACTTCTAGTGTTGCACCTCCCTCAGCTTCCTTTGATACAAAGTTGATTCAGTCTGTTGTCAGGTAGGAACTTCATACTACTAGGGGATATGTTCATGCTACACATCATGAGGATCTGAGTCAGACTAGAAAACATGGTGAAAATATAAATAAGTTGGTAATATAATGTTTAAATTAAGAGTATAGTGAATGAGAAACCATTATAAATCCCAATAAATATTACCTTTATTGAACTTACACCAAGCATTAATTGAACTATCACATCAAGTTTCTAAAAGAGAATCTTTAGATTCCACTTGTTACTCAAGCATTCACAGAGCAGGTCAATCTGTTAAATATGATCACACATCTATATAATTTATTTATTTATAAAAATAAACACTTCGTTAGTTCCATAGAGCATGAAGGTAACATTATTATGGATTTCTTCAATATTCTGAATCCATTCTTTCATGTGTCAGGTATGAGAGTAGTAGCTCACGAGTACATTCTAGTGACTTATCATCTATCTAGTACATCCACCACCAATAAATATTTTAGATGATCCATTGTCTATAATCCAAATGCTTGTTTTCCTCCTTAGTTTCATCATCTCAGTTTTTCTCTAGTAGAAGCAGTACGACATCTTCGGCCAGTGATTATAAAAGATATATTGTCTTCTACCTTATTTCCTATAACCACTACCTCAGTTCCATAAACCTCTACCTTTGTGTCCCTATCTATGAAAATGAAAAAAAAACATTTCATTCCTTGTACCTAGGATGCAAGTGATTTATATTATACATTTTCTTTGATAGGGAATTCATTATATATTTTGTATATTTCATTATAAATATAATTCAATCACTTTTTCCTTTAATGAGATTTCTATTATTATTCATGTTTTACTTCTTTGACGGTACTATTTCTTATCTTCACTTTTTTTTATAATCCCAAAAGGGGGATAATAATTATGTATTTTTTATGTGGAGAATAATTATAGACATTTACATTTATTTTATATTATCCTCGTGTACCATATCTTTGATACCATATTTATTTACCTTATGTTATAAAATCTATGTTCAAACTCTTGCATTAGATTTTTAAATTGTTTATGTAGATATCATTACTTTTTTTAAATAAATATATTTTATACCAATGTTTATTCTATACATGGTTTCTAAAATTCAATGATTTTTTATCATAAAAATGGAGGATATATTTGGAACCTCATTTATTTTATTGATAGAGTGTCGGAACTTATTTTAATGCCCATAAATCATGATTCTTATGTTTATAATGAGTCTTATATCTTTTGATAATTTATTATTTTCTAAAGAACTATTTTAATAAATTTGTCTTAGTGTTGAAAATAGTCACATCCAGACTTGATTCACCAACAGACATGACTCACCACCAGAGATGAGTCACCACCAGGCTTGACTCATCGCTAGAGATGAGTCACCACTAGGCATGACTCATGATAATATGAACTACTATAATATGAGTTACCAGTGAGAATGAGTCACCACCAGTTGACCTACCATTAGATAATTCACCACTGAATATGATTCACTTCCATATGACACATTATTAGATGATCCAACACTGAATATAATTCACTACCGGATTACCTACCACCATCCTAACTCACCACTAGACAGACTCACTGCCATATATCAGTCACCATCATCTTGTACCACTATTTCTTTTATGAGGAATTTAAATTAAATAATCCTAATGACTATATTATTTGAATTAATTAAATGTATTATTTAATGTTTTTTATTTAAGTATTCCATGGATGAATTGAGATTAAAGTTGGATGCCGGTATGAGGTTTCGGGAAATATTATTGATTGTGCTTAAAAAATGTTTTCTCCTTTAGTTGTATATATTTCTGAAGGATTCACTATTTAATAAATGTAATGATCAATAAGTGCACTTACTGAATACTGTAAGGATCATCACTCAAGAGAGTACATGCTACAAACCTATAGAATATCACCTATGAATGAGTGAAACTAATTGAAGATAAATGTCATTTACTATAAAAAGAAAAATAAAATTTTACATCACTATATTATTACTACTTTAAAATAATTAGACCAATCTCCTCACCACGCCACATCCATGGAGACTCAATAATCTGGATTTCTTCTGACCAAGAAAAACAATCTTTTCTATATGTTATTATATTATATTTTTTTATTTTACTTTCATGTAGTGTGTTGTTTGTTCTATTTATCCACAAATTCTATATTATACTAGAATTGGATAATACATGATATTCTCAGCTATCGTTTTTCATCTTTCTTACCCATGGTGATTGAAAAAGAGGTCCTTGTGTGTCTTGAGTTGTTTTCTTCCCATGGTGTTTGTGGAAGAGGTCCATGTGTGGCCTAGAAAAATTGTAAGATGTTGTGTGTACAACTAATCCATGTTGTGGATTAGATTATAGTTATATAATCTACTTAGTAATGGTTGATTTCAATATAGAGTGGATTAGGTCTCGTCTTGAGACTAAAACCCATGTTTTATTATGTATCATGATTTTTTTGTTCCATTATTTATAAAGCTTCAAATTGTATTTTTTTTAAGATAGAAAAAATGGTACTTTGATAGTTTTTCTTTACTAGTGTTTATATAATTATTTTATTGAGTAATTTTATTTTAAAAGTTAAATTAATTCCCATTTTTTAATTATGCAGTAATCAAACCTTTAGGAATATTTTAATGATCAAAATTATATTAAACTACTCTTTTGATTAACTATTTGAATTTGTTTTTAATTGGGGTATTTTATTTGAACTGTTTTTTAACAGAAGTATTTATTGGGAACTCAATTCAACCCCCCTATTGAGTTACTCACCTTGAACAACAAAATATATATCATATAAACCCTTTCATTGGTGATTTATAAAGGTTTCAGTTTATATGAGATGCATTTTACCAATGAACAATGTTTTTCATAAATATCGATAGATAAATCATAAAAAATAGGTAAAACATCATAACATATCATAGATATGATCATTAAAATTAAATTTTTAATTAATTATAAATATCAAATTACCTCATCAGTGGTATTCTTCTTAATCAAATATACATCACCACTTATGTTACATTTTTTTCTAATAGAGAATTCAAATGAGAATTCCACTAGAAATATCCACACAAACTCCATGAAAATCTAATTGGAAAGCTTGAGATTTTAAATTCTAACATGTAATAATATTGTGCTTAATGTTTTCCATTATCAATCATGAAAATGTTCTTTTGTTCTCACTCAAGGTAATTAAGAGATAATATAAGGGAGTATTTCAATAAAGGGATTGAGAGAGTTGTAGATAATATATTGGTTTCATCAAAACATCTCATCTGAGAAAATTATATATTTTGGAATGTATACCTATTTTTATATAATGATAATAACACCAAGGCCCTTTTAATATTATTTAATTTATGTAAGACCCAATTTCTAATAATAACAACATTATTATCATTATATCCCATGAAATTTGATTGTGATAATATAATTTGTAGAATAAATAAATAAATATTTATTTAAATAACATTATGTAAATAATTTTCATTGAATCATTAGACTTGATCCATATCCTCTCATAGAATTTATGGAACCTTGAATAATAAAATATATTCATTCGATAAAATAAATCTTATATTTACTGTACTTGTAAATAAATATTTACTTTAGTATTCACATAAGATGATAAATATTTTTTTAATCTATTCACTAAACATGTGAAGGAATATATATTATATTCATTAACTTGTAAATATTTTAATAGAAGATAAAACAAAACTCAAATAATCTTTCACAATAAGATATTTCGATTGAATTTCTATGATCAACCATTACTTAAATTCAAATCATTTAAAAAAATACCAAATAAATTCATTATTAAATTTAAATTCAATATAATTTAATGATATTTTTGATACACTTCTTATAATACCCTATAATAATTTTATAAAATTATAAGAGTCTAAACTGATATATTGTCCAATGTCAACATCTAACATGATGTCAAGGAACCCTTAGAGAATTAAGGTAGAGTAAAAACTACAAAAACCATCTTACGAAGACTAATATATAATATAATCCCTTTTAATATCGATATCTCTTAAAGATAGATTAATACTTTTGAAATCACCCTATATACTTAATTTATTATTATTGAATTTTCAAAACAATTAGTCTTTAAATTACTATGGATATATATTTTTTTCAAAGAGTGTAAATTCAAATTAATAAATATATCTTCTTCCATTAATATAGAATGAGAAAAATCCTTTATTAACAATTATATTAATTATAAATCACTTATGATGTACCTAATGTGTGCTACCTTTCTATACACATATGTCATCATGGTTTTCTTCTTTACATTAATGTGTGTAATTTAAAATACACATTTAAAATGACCTCATGTATGAGGATCAATAAACACATCTGTAAATAAAAATATTTAAGGGAACCTGAAACATATGGAATTCATATTGGTGGATCCTTCTCCCTAAAATCCCTTAATGAACATCACTACATGTAAACTACATAAGAAGAAGTCTCAACGCTTATGTTCCTCAATCACCTAATTGTAAAACATTATCTATATTGAAGTTAAAAATGTATCTATACTATAGGACATATATATTTAGGAATATTTTCATAGGATTTCAAGGATCTATTTAAAGTGGGGAATTTATATAACCCTTCAATATGAAAAATATTATAAATATATTATCAAACTAATATTACACAAAATAACAATAATTATATTATAAAAATAAATAAATATATATATATATATATACGTAATTAAATTAATAATTTTAGTAAATTATAGGGCACCAACACAAATAGGCTCCCACACTCACAACATCCAATCGATATACTTTTATAACACTTTGTCTCTCACATTAAATTCATGATTTTACTAATTCTTGGTTATAGTCACTAGGACATCCATATTTATCTTCATTGTTTTAGTGATAAAAAATTTATCTCTCCAAAAGGAAAAAATCAACAGATAGTATCCCTGAATATATATATTTTTATATTATAACATTTAAATCATTTATAATACCCCATTCATAACATTATCACAATTAATAATGTGATAATAATTTACTTTCTCAATAAAATTCCAAAAATTGGAACAAATAATTGAATATGTATTCATCTTATTTAGATAAATTCAAATATGAAACACACTATGTATTTCTTAAAATGGATACCAATGGAATCAGTAATATTATCTGAATCATTTCCTTATCTTTACCATGGTACTATATCAAAATGATTTACAAGAAAGCTAGTTTTTATTCCCATTTATAATTATAATTACTCATCATTTATATTCTAAGAACATATCCTTTATAATTTCTCTAGTTTAATTGGATAGTTCTATTTATACATTAATGAGTTCTTCTAGAATAATTTTAATGTTTCTATTAGGGTTAATGGATAGTAAAATTTAAACATAGTATATATCATGGAATATAAAATAGATCCTATTTCTAAAGAATATGGATTTCTACTCTTCATCTTTAATTCCTCTTGAGTATTAACACATAATGTTCAAGAGACTTATTCTATGTGAAATATGAAAAAATCACTATCAAAATTTTAATTTTAATATCCTCTCAATATATATATTGATGAAAAGGTTTCCTTTTTGTAAATTTCATAAATTTTCTTATAAAATTGAATAATAATCATACTTTATATATAATATTTTTTAACTTCCATTTCTATATATCACTTTAATTTACTATTTTAATCAGTGAGATTTAAATCATTTGTATATACTACCAAAATAAAGAATTAATTATGTTATAAAGAATCCATTTTCAGAATTCATACCAAATTTAATACTTGAAAATATTTTCATTTACTTCTTTATTTTAGGATAAGTTTTTTTATTCTCAACGAATGATATATCACCTAACTCTATTATTATAAAACCATTCTCTTTGGTTTTATCTTTATCATGAAGTATATGTCATTGAAATAAGTCCTCCCATTAATTATTATGGAGTTTTATGTTCTTATTACAACTCATGTTCATCTTCAACACTTACTTTATGGAAGTGTATCTTTCTATAAAAATATAAAATAGAGATGTGGTTCCCGGTTATATAGAATCATATTCATTTAGTTGAATTTTTATTTTTAATCACAAGTATTATAATATCCTTAGTGAATTTGGATAATTATCTGAGATACATATTATAACAAACCAACCCAAGTCAACTACACAAGCCACCCAAACCAGTCTATCATGTGATATAGGTAAAACTGTATAAGAAAAACCATTATTGAATATAAGAAAAAAAGAAATACAACCAGAGTAAAAATAAGAAGCTGAAAAGATACCATAGAGAAATTGAATTCATTCAAAAATAGGCTAAAATAGAAATTATGACAAATCCCTATATAACCAATAATAACCTATCGACCAACCCAAACTAAATGTAGAAGCAACATGGGAAGCAAATATACTACATGATGCTCTTCCTTTTAGTTGAATCCTATAATAAAAAATCTGAAAACAACAAAAGGAAAATTTTGGGTGTGATTCAAATCCTTGTATGATTCCACCATAGTTTATATACTATTTATAAAATTAAGAATAAAAAATTTAATTCTTTTAAAACAAAATAGTTTTATAAAGTATTTTAATAAATCTAAACCATTTCCCCTTTTCTTTATTTGGTTTTTATAAAATCCATTAAAATTATCATACTAGAGAAATGAAAAGAAGAAGTGATGAAACAAGAAATCATTTTCATGAATCAAGTAGTAAACAGATAAACATATATGCATGAAATAACCTATGATGCAATACTATGTGATACAACCTCATACAGTAATCTGTGAGATACAATCCATGATAAAAAATCATATGATTAATAAGAATAAATAAAAATTTAAAAATCTTCTTTTATTAAGATCTATCCTATAGGAAAATTCATACTAGACAATCGAAAGACTAAAAATGAATACATAGGATCAAATAGACATCGAGTCCTACCATTTAATATCAAAAAACATTACTTCAGAATGGAGTAACACACACATGGTCTACTCTTTTCTCTTTCCCAATTCACCTAAGGTTCCCAATGTGAATTGATCCCAATTCAATTCAAAACCATGATCACAATTTTATACAACATTTTCAAATCAATGAAAATCCTTTTCAATGTTCGAAAACCCATTTTCAAATCAACAAAATCTATTTTCATTTCAGAACCCCCTTTTGAAAAAATTTTCCTCTCTAAGAAATCATTTGAAACCACTTATCACTTTAAATAAATGATATCCCCAAAGGAATTTAACAGGAATGGCAGGAAATTCCTCAAATCCACCCATTTTATAGAAAAAAAATACATAAAAAATGGTATAAACCTAGATACATTCAACAATAGTGAATATAAACCAAGAGAATGATTGTTGAAAGATAACGCATGCCAAGAAACTGAAAAGGATCAATAAAAAACACTACCTAATCTCAAATATGAAGAAAACCATGGCAAAAAACATAGTTGTAACCAAATAAAAATAAAATCTAGAAGGATTACATTCCCTTTGATAAGAAATCTTACCCCAATGGTGATCAATCACTGAAATAAGCAATTCAAAAGGAAATAAGTAGCCAAAAAACTTTTTTGGGTAAGTTATGGTTCAAGTGGGATTAAATATAGGATTACTGAAATGAAAATAATCTGATATGCCTACTTAAAACCAAAAATCATGAAATTCACATTGTGTGTAATCCCATTGCATGTCGTGCAATCCATAAACTTCATACACACTAAAAATCCCAACATCATTTTATGAAAAAACAAAAAAAAATTCATTACATAATGTGAACATGTTACATGGAATATTAACCTCTCACGTCATGTACCCAATTAATGGATTATACTCAGCAGCAATTACATGACATGTACTCCAATTACATGATGTGTAATTCTCCAAATAGAATCAAAAACATTAGGTCTAATTAGAAAATTCTCAAAAATCCCTGACTTCACCATCATAGGTATCCTCTTAATTTATTTTATATAAAACTCAATTAATGAAAAAGGAAAAAAAAAGGTGAAAAAATACTTGACCGAAAGGTAATGGGGTGTTATAATCTCACCCCCATTAAAGCTTTTTCCATAAGAAAGCCATCAAGATTCTAGATCTTCAAAAGGAGAGGGCTACTACTTCCTCAACAATAATAATTTTTCTACATCTCATGTCCATATATTCCACACTACCATAGTACCTAGACTAGGGGGAAACTTTTACCACATAGTACCTTATCTTGGTTATCCTTAATCTGAACTTACTACTCAACCAAATCGGTATCGGTCTCAAGATCAAAATCCTCCCATTTAATCACATGGGAAGGATCTTGTATATTCCTCCTCAACTGGGAAACATGAAACACATCATGGATATATGTCAAGATATATTTAAAGTAAAATCAATAGGCCACCCTCTATAGTTGTCCAATGATCTCAAAGGGGGTCATAAACCTTAGGGACAACTTACCCTACTTACTTAATCAATTTTTTTTCCTAAACTAGGTAAAAATATGAGAAAGACCTGATCACCAACCTCAAAATTCAGGGGCCACCACTGACAGTCCTCATTGTATTTATGATTACTTTGTTCCTTCATAAGACACCTTGGGAGAAACATCACTATCTCCATCATATATTAGACAACACTTATCTCAACCAAGAACTTCTCTCCCAGCTCTTCCCAACATAAGGGAGATCTACATTTGTACCCATGAAGAGCCTCAAAGGGTTCTATTTTTATCAAATCTTGATAACTATTGTTATAGGAATACACAACCAAAGACAAATGATTTTCCTAAGATCCTCTAAAATCAAGAACCCGTGCTTAGAGCATATCCTCTACACCCTGGATATCCCTATATGTTTTCCATCATTCAATGAATGATATTTCATTATCAATCTGAACTAGGAACCCATTACCTCCTAAAATAATTTTCAAAACCTAGATGTGATTCTTGGAACCATATAAGAAAAACTATAGAGTAAACCCCATGATGCATCATTATCTATCAGATATACAAGTCCCCAAGTTGTTCCACTTTCATTATCACCTTGATAGGTATTGAACGTGATGATTTCATGATTCAATAAATGATCACCTGAATCACATACTTACCTCTGTGATTAAATTGAAAAAACTGAATAAATCCATGGAAATATCATCTCACTTCCATACCATAATTGGTAAGGGATGAAGCAACAATGCATGTATCTAGTGTTCCTCATTAACACTCAAATAAGTGAGACACTATGATATAAAAATCCACAATCGACCATCTCTCCCTTTGACACCAATACCGATGTCTCAAATCATGATATATCTAGGTAGTACCTAGATTCATAGAGAAGCAAGAATGTTGTAAACTATCCTAAAACTCCCACCTCATGAAAAATTGAACATCCAACCTAATATGGAAGCGCAAATCACCTCTAGTAAACTGAGACCAATCACCTAAGGTCTCCCCACCATAAAGGATTTCACTGACACATTGGCACTCGGTGTCTATCACGTTATTGATACAAACCCCTTCATAAAAAGACAAGCCATCTTTAAATCAAGACAATAACTCATTTCCACCATCCTCTCCCACTCCCATTCTCATCTCAGCAAACAAAATTATCAAGGACCACTCCCCAATAGATTCCTTCACAACTTGTGTCAGTAATTTTCTGCTTAACGCATTTTCACCCAAATTCACTTTCAGTTTAGTATAAAAAATATCAAAATCAAAATTATAAAGACACTCTACTTGGTATGTCTATCAGAAATTCAGATCCCTCAGAGTAAAAATATATTTCAAGAACTTATGATCATAATATATCATAAAACGCACCCCAAATACATAGTGATGCCATGTTTTGATTGCATGAATAATTTCTACCTACTCAAGATCATGTGTATTCTAGTTCTTATCAGGAAGTTGTAATTGGTGATATCTTTAATCCACAATTTGTTTCCCCTTCATCAAGATACATCCCAAACTCATTCAAAAAGTATCATAGAAAACATCATAACCCGATCCCGATTATGGAAGAATCAAAACTAGTGATAAGTTTAACATCACATTTATCACCTCAAAATACCTTTTAAACTTTTCACTCCTTTAAAATATTATACCCTTATCGGTTAATGCTGCCATAAAATATGAAATCTTGGTGAATTCTTAGACAAACTATCTATAATAACCAGCCAAACCCATGAATCTCTGGATCTCAAACTGATTTCTAGGATACTTATAGGACATAAATTCTTATACCTTTTCAAGATGTATTGAGACGCCCATATTATATATCAAATTCCCCATAAACTTTACTTCCATATTCCAAAACTCAAACTTTGAAATCTTACCATATAGAAAATGTTCTTTCAAGGTTCAAAGAATTATATCCAAATGGGTTATGTGATCCTCCTCTAACTTGAAGTACCCAAATATATCATCCATTAACATAACAAAAATATATTCCAAGAACTGATTAAATATTTGGTTCGTCAAATTAATAAACACTATAGAATAATTAGTTAGAATAAATGGAATAACTAGAAACTCAAAATTCCCATATCGACTCATAAATTTTGTTTTAGGTGTATCCTCTCTCAGACTTTAAACTAGTGGTACCCTAACCATAGATCAATATTTAAAAACTAATGATCCCCTATAAGCATATCATAAAGATCATCAATCCTTGTCAAATGATACTTGTTCTTAACGGGCACCCAATTCAAATTTTTATAAATGATAAAAAATTTGAGGATTTTCTCAATTTTCTTAGAAAAGAGGATAAAAAATCCCATGGTTAAATGCTAGTAAAAATAAATCCTTTAACTTTAAAGTCCTCAAGTTGGACCTTAGGTTCCACTAGCTTGGTAGGTTTCATATGGTAAGACGACGTAGAAATGAGCATCATACCGGGGATAATATCAATAGTGATATCAACCTATCTTTGTGGTGATAAACTAGAAAAATCATCCATAAAGTCCTCGGGGTATGAACACACCACTGTAGGTATTTGACCACACAATAAAGGGAAAAATACATCAAAAAACTCTAAAAACAAAAATGATATTACCATGGAATAAGGAACTATAGACCCTTCCCATTTTGATCTATATTCCCACTCACCCTGGAAAACATAAGTGAGTGCATCTATAGATAAAACCAGAAACCAATGGTGATAGAAATATATCTAGTAATTAATAGTAATCATCCAATCCATGCCTATGATCATGTAAAATATTTCAAGATCAAGCAATAAAAAGTCCCACTCCACCTCAATGTTGGTTATTGTCACTTGACAGGTGAGACATTTAAAACCATTTTCAAACCTATTTCTCAAAGGTGCGGAAAGATACAAAAATAATGACATAAGTTTTAAACATAAACCCAACACGTCAAATAAATTTGAAGATATAAAATAATGACTAGAACCTATATCCAATAAATCTAGAACCATAGAAGGTGAAATAAAATCTATACCTATAATAGTATCTAGAACTACTTTAGATTCCTTTGTTACATACTCCACTACATAAATATGTCTGATATTAGAAACCTAAAAATCCCACATTCCCTATGGTTTAAATCTGCCACCCTTAGAAGCATATGCACAAACCTGGAAACCCATGGTGAGAGTGGATCTTTCTCTATTTCCTTGAGATATATTTTCTAAAAAAATCATTTAGATTGATATATCATCAAAAAATATGAGAAGTTCTAGGATCTTATGTATAGCTTGTCCTAGTATGTCCATTATTTTCAAACTTGTAGAAGACAACCTCTTGTTATCCCATTAAAGCCCCTGTAGCCGATTCTGAAGAGAACTGACTACTCTTATACATTATTTTCTAGAAAAGAAGATATACCCTCCCTATCCACTAAATCAAATAAAGCTCCAATCAAACATATTTTCCAAATTATTTCTACCTCAACCAAAGAAACCTTGCCAACTACCTCCATAAAGGTTGGAAGGAACATGAGTATCAATATCGACCAAATATCAAGCCTTAGACCAAAATCAATCCTATAATATTTTGAATACTTGTTAAGGAAAAGATTTGGTTCTTGATACACCAACTCAGAAAAACATGAGGAATAATATAGAATACTATGATCCCTTTTCTCTAAGTAAAAAACACTCTCAGGTATTTTCTATACTCAATGTCTCAAGATATAATGTATGGATAAATTTTTTCTTATAGGAAGACCAGGTGAGATTCTCTTGCAACATATCTTGCATAATAGAGTCTCATAATTTCCCTCCCAGTCCCTTGAGAATATATGTCAAAAAACTAACCTTAGATTATTCAAGAGTATTCAATAATTTTAAGATCCCCTCAAACCCCTCAAGATACTCATTAGATTATTTGGGTCCTTTTTCACCATCAAATATGGTTTTATGCTACAGAGTAAATTATGAGCCCTAATCCACTATGCATTTTGGGTTCCCAACACCCACATGACATAGATTTTGAATACTGCAGATAAAAACTTCTACCAAATTATGGTCCACAAGAGGATTTTCCATTGAAACCTGTCTAAAAAATTCCTATATATGATTTTGAAGATCTCTTCTCAAGGGTATTGTTTAACAAAATACAAAAAAATCATCCATAAAAAATTACAAAATCAAAGGACCAACTTTAGGTAATGATAAAAAATCATTAAAACATTATGAATTTAAATCCACCATGATGAACCATACATAAAAAAGGAATAATTAAATTTAAATAACATTCCCATACATTTCATTTATATGACCTCAAATTCCATATATCAAACCTTGTAAAAGTCCCTGAGCATCCATGGTAACTTGGTTTCATTTATAGAAGTGAGCTAGCCAGGACACTTTTCTGCACTTACTATCCGAATTTTGGTGGTCTATACCATAGTCTAAACAAGTAAAAAAACCAAAATATGGGAGTGATTTCATATTTTAGGTTGAGCATCCCTTTAATACTAAATTGTAACGAACCAACTAATGTCAAATGGACAATCAACCTAAACCATCCCATTGTGTGATATTGGTAAAACATAATAACAAAAACATGTCTCGAAAATAAGAAAAACAAGTCATAAAACCAAATTAAAAATTGGAAACTTATTATATACCATAAATATAGACAATATGAGCCAAAACAAGATAAACCATAAAATAATTCATATCCCCATGTGACAAATAATCACCTCTAGAAAACCCTCAATCGAAAGATGTAACAACATGGGAAGCTAACATACAACAAGATTCTCTTCACCTTACCAAAATACTATAAAAACATCTAAAAATCCCGAAGGGAGCAAGATTGGTGTCAACCAAAGCTGAGTTGAATACCACTATAGTTTCCATACGAGGACTATTATCATTAATGAAACAATTTAAGATTTTTTTAAAAAAAATTACAAAGAATTTTAATAAACTAAAAACATTAATAAAATATATTTTTTCTTCCATTAGATTTCATAAAATCCTTTTATATTCTCAAACCAAAAATATTACAAGTATAAGTGATAAAACAAGAAATCATATCCATGCACCAATAGGTAAATAGGTAAAAACATATCCATCAAACAAATTATCATGTTTTTTTGTGTGATAAAACCTTATACAACAATATATTAGCAAGAACCCATGATAAAAAATCATGCAAATAATAACTATAAATGAAAAATGAAAAATCAACTTATATTGGGATCTAGCCTATAGGAAAACACATACTATAAACTCATAATAATAGATAGGAATACATTAGATCAAATAGATATGTATTCTTACAAGTAGATATCACAAAAAGTTACCTCGTACTGGTGAAACATGCACTAAGGTTACCCATGTATATTTTCTTATACACTAAAGGTTCCCAATGTGCATTTTTCAAAATTCAATTCAGAATGATGCTCATAATTTTATAAAATGTTTAAAATCCATGAAAATCCACTTTTGAGTCTTAAAATCCATTTCCATATCAAGAAATTATATTTTAAAATCCAAACCCCTTTTTTAAAATAATTTCATTTCTCAGAAACCATTTGAAACCAATTATCATTTCAAATAAATGAACAAACTAGAGGAATTTATTAATATTGACATGAAATTCCTCAAATTAACCCATTGTATTGAAACATCTACCTATAACATGATATATACCAATATTATTGTGGAAATGGTGACTGAAAACCAAGAGAACAACCTTCAAAAGGTATGGAATGACAAGAAACTAAAAATGGTCAA
This sequence comes from Viscum album, assembly GCA_963277665.1. Classification (NCBI taxonomy): domain Eukaryota; kingdom Viridiplantae; phylum Streptophyta; class Magnoliopsida; order Santalales; family Viscaceae; genus Viscum; species Viscum album. The sequence continues at coordinate 812,507,876 of OY728166.1, forward strand.
TACAGAACAATATCTGATCAAAAATCTGAATAGAATCATAGCCAAAACCATAGCCATAACCAAAAAAAGTCGAAAGTATTATATACATGGAGAAGAAATACAACCCCAATGGTGATCAATCACTAAACAAAGTGATCCAAAAGGAAATAAGTCATCCAAAATTATATAGGGAAATTTCGTGGTTGAGAGGGATTTCATTCAAACCGAATTAAATGAAATCTATCAAAGCCTCCGACTTAAAACAATAAATCTCAATATTTAGATGATGTGTTATCCCATTACACACCATATAATCCACAAACCTCATATACACCAAAAAACCAATCGTATCTTTATTAAAAATCCAAATTTTTCCATTAAATTATGTTAACCTACAACAAGGCATGTAAAACTCTCACGTTGTGTATCAATTTTACAGATTCTACCTAACACCCATTACATGACTTTTACTCTAATTACATGGTGTGTAATTGACCAACAAGCAGAAAAAATATGAAGTCTAGGTAGAAAATTTCAACAAATCCCTAAATCAACCATTTTAGTTATCCTTTATAATTATTTTTGGTATAATGAAACTAAAAAAAGAAAACCAAAAACAAATTTCAAAATGATCCTGACAAAAAGGTAATGGGGAATTACTCACTTTTTAATTTTCTTGATGATTGTTTTTGCTAAAATAATCCTTAACAAAAAGTTTACACAAAAGCACACGGGTTTGTAACATAATGGATTTAATTCTTATTATTTCTTATTTTATATCCATTATTTATTATGGTTAACATATAATTAAGTTTTAATACTAATATTTTCACTGAATATCTTGAAAAGAACAATGGAATATTTTCAAGATGTTTAATATTTATCATTGATTCTCCTTTTCTACTAACATCTCCACTCCAATGAGTATAAGTTTATATGAATTTAGGAATAACTACACTCTATATTTTAGTGATCAATGAATAAATGGTTATTATAATCATTAAATCACCCACCCGGATCATTTCTTATGTTTTACCAAGAATATTATATTTTTCACTTGAACATTCCTTAAATTTCTAAAAGGAATATCAATAAGAAAATGAAATTACCTCTAAAATTTACTTAAAACAGTTCTCATGTATCATGTTAAACTGATTATAGAATCATGAAGGAATAATTTCATTTTAATGTGAAAAGGTTTCATTATTATCAAACCTAAATAGTAAATATGTTAAATACCTAAGAGTTTCAGTTCCAAATAGTCTAAACAATATTCTATTCATATTAATGAAATTTACTTCTTATTTTACTTTTACAAGAATTATCTTACAACAACTGGGTATTACTAGAGTCCTATAATTATATATTTATCATTGTTTGTCAATATTTGATATATGTGACTGAAAAATAATTAATATTTTAATTAATTATATGATAACATAGCAACATTATTTTCAACCTTGAACCAATATCTCATTGTGTCTAAAATTTTACACTGTGATAATTTTTTATTAACACCCAATATATAAAAAAAATATATTGGGATTCTTTACACCTATAAATTTGATATTTTGATCTTCTCAATCAAAATTAGGTGTCAAGATCCATTAGAAATATGAATATTAACTTCAATCCAATAATATTTATATTCTTCCTTGGATTGTATAGTTTGATACATATATGTGAGTCACATATTTTATTTTAATACGAACGAAGTGAAATATAGATATTAGATAAAATTATGAATATACTTAAAGTAGAATATTCTTATTTTTTTATTGTTTAATTCATTGAAATTCCATTTCTATTGAACTTTCTTTCAACATGTGATGAAAATATCTTCATATTCATTACTCACCCTATAAATAATTGTCCACTTTGGAGATGTTATAAAAACAATTATCTTAGAGATTATCTTTGAATATTAAACCTTCTCCTTCAAATTTTTAACCATATGGATTGAAGAACCAAAATCCCACTATTTTCCCAATTGGAGAACCAAAATAAAAATATTATTAAGGATATTCTCTATACTGTTCATTTTTCAATTTTTAATAAAATTTGATAATCTAAGATATAAAAATGAAAGATTAATATTCATGGTTAATTTATTATCCATATGGAATCCAAAATTTTCCAATTGATTAATTTTACATCATTACCTTCAGTACATGATAACCTATTTGGTATTCATATTCCAATTTACACCTATAAAATCCAATTAAAATATCATTTATCACTTAAGTCTCTCCAAATCAAGTTCTTATTGATGTGTTGACATGATGTATGCATCCATATATGGATACTTAAACATCATATCATTGGAAATAGTAGATAAAATAATTCATAGAACATATAATGTATCCTAGATGAGGGTATTTTAAGAATCATTCTCCCCCTCACTCACTCCCTAGGGTGGATGATCAGGAACAGTGGATTCTAATATATTAAAAATATTTTCTTATAGCATTACAAAGTCAATGTGCCTGTATAAGTCTTGAATATTTATGCTGGTAAGGTCATTATATTTTTCCAAAAATAATCAGAGTGTAACGACCCGAAATATTGAATAAATCTTGTTTCCTAATTTTGTGTGTTATTTTATTTTATACTCAACAAAACTGTTTCATTCGATAACATGAGTATAATTAAAATGAGACCGTTGGGTTTTGACTGTTATATGACCATTAGTAAATATGACTGTTGGAAACTAAATGTTGTGATTATTTTTCTCTAAATACAAGTGATATTGGTTAATTAATATAGAAAGAAGATTCGATGGCCTCATCTAGTAGTCTCGGGCCAATTGAAGCCCATCTAACGGAACTTGGGAAGGAGGTAGCACCACTGGGCTTTGCTCTAGACCAAACCCAAGCCAAACTTCATCGTGTGAAGCTAGAATGGAATATCCTTCACAAGAAGTTCAAACTAATAGGGATTACTACTCGTGAAATGTTGGTCAAGCCGACCTCGGATTCTCTCGCGTTAGCATACCTTACACTTAGGTCCTATGCTGGGGTTATAAGGGGCTATGTAAAGAGATCGTAACTACCTTGGGTAATCCATTGACTTAAATAAAATTTTTGATTTCTTCTTATGATGAAGTTTGTGAATTTTCAAATGTCTAGATAAATATAGTATGCATATTTTTTTGATGAATTCTAGAAAAGGGATATTTGAAAATATTTATGTAAACCTTAAATAATTAATTTTGTGTAATGATTTCTAAAAAATGGCCTTCTGCAATTATGTTTGGTACAAAATTTAGAGTCTAACAAGATAAACATAATTTTTTATGAATAGTAAATTCTGAATAGTGATTTAATGCTTAGGATTAATAATGTGACCAAATTGATTAGTAATCTCACTTAAATAAAGTATTAATATAATCTAGGCACCTTGATTAAGTAATGAGATTCAATAAAATAGGTAAATAACCGTTTCAGAAATTATTAATCAAGTATTAGTTTTTTCAGGTGAATAGTGTTTTTTAATTAAAAATTAAATTAAAAATATTTAGAAAAATATTTTTATAAAATTGATTTCATTTTTGAACTTAGAGCATCGATATTATGTTAAGGAAATTTTTGGGGATTTTTCTAAAAAAACGAATTTTTGGTGAATGGTGTATTTATTTAAAAATTAAATTAAAAATATTTAGAAAAATATTTTTATAAAATGGAGTTCATTTATCAAATCAGAGCATAGATATTTGGTCAAGGTAAATTTTTGGGATTTTTCTGAGAAAGTTCAATTTTTAGTGAATAGTGAAAATATAGTTTTTATGTTACGGGTGTTTAATGACATCATTAAATGATGTATTAAGTATGTAATAAATATGGTCTACTATTGAATAGTAATATAAGGCATGAGGTTTCCAAAGTGGCCAATACCATGGGAAAATATCATGGGCAAGACAATGGTTTTTCCAATACCACCAATGAGGTGTCCCTTGGCCATTAATGCCTTGTCCCCTCACTTTCCCTATAAATACCCACCCTTTCCTCATTTATTTTTCACTCCCAACTCTCCTACAATGAATCTCGGGTCTCATTACCTCCCTAGTAGTCCTCCCAAGGTTCCCCCAAGCCCTCACGGGCCCATCCATTGAGTTTTAAGTGTTACGTTTTAAGGTAAGGGATCCTACCTCTCCCTTTCTTTCCAAGTACTCTCTTTTATGTCATTTCTTTTATGCTCCATGTTCTTATGTTGGAGGATGTTCTTTTATATTCTTCTTACTTCCGTTTTCATGTTCATATTATGAGATATCCCCTCTTACTCTCGTCATTTTGTTTTATGAATGTTTATGTGGCGCTGTTAGGCTGGTGAACTTTTTGTAACGGATTCTTTCACCCTTCTCATTTTGAAGTTCTATTTTCTTGTCAAGTCTTTCACATTCCATTTTATTATTTTAGGTTATTATATCTATATCTATCATACTGATATTTTATTATCATATTATGAGAGACCCTATTTTATCTCATCAATTCATTTTTTTGAAGTTTAGGTGACGCCATTAGGCAGCCGAATTTTTATGGGATTCTTTCACCCTTCTCATTTTCATGTTCTATTTTCTTGTCAAGTCTTTCACATTCCTTTTTATTATGTTGGGGTATGATATCCATATCTATCATACTGATATTTTATGTTCATATGATAAGATACCCTATTTGATCTCATCAATTTATTTTTTTGAGGTTTAAGTGACGCCGTTAGGCTGCCGAATTTTCATAAGAGAAATCTTATTTTTGTCTTCCTTCCATGTTTTTCATTTCAAATGGTATGTCCTTAAATTTTCATTACCATGTTCATATATCCTTTATATTATGTCCCAATACTATTTTGTAGATAATTTATGAGTGGGTGACCCATGTCCCCTCCCTTTTCACTGTTTTCTAAAACCTTGTTACATAGCTGTTATGCTCCAGAATTTTCGTCTCCAAATGTCTCTCTCTTTTTCTCAAATTCTTTTATTTTATTAAGTAATTAATAAAATATATTTCTTCTAAAGGGGTATTCACATATATACTAAAATTTTCTATCTTAAATTCTGGGATTTACATACATGAGACCCGCTTTCCTTTTTCTGTGAGTTTAAAGTGACATAAAGATCATGTATTTAAAGCAGTTTTTAAAACATTATGATTATGAAAGGAAACCCATTTCTTTTATGATATATAGGTTGTTTATGAAATTTTTGATGATGATATATATGAATCATATGATGACAATGAAAAATTTAAGGGTGCACCCTGATAGCACTCCAATGCATTGGGTAATGATGAAACCACTAGAGATTACAAATTTAATGGGGTGCCCTGATAGCGCTCCAATGTATTGGGTAATGATGTAACCACTAGAGATTACAATTTTAACGATACCTTGGAGTTTACCTTGGTAATTTTTAATGACACCTTGGGGTTTACCTTGGTGATATGTTCATGATTGTCTAAGTTAAATGTTTTATCCACATCTTCAACTTATGAAATACGTTATTTTTATTATGATATGCCTCATCATTTCTTTCTCGTGCCTTAAATTTATTTTTCATGACTTTGTTGATGTATCTCAAGTTCACATGTTAAATGTTTCCCCTTGTTTCCCTTACTGGGCCTTCTTCTCAGCCTTTTCTTTTGATATATGTCCACAGGTTATGAGATGCAGTATTGAACCTAGGATGAACATAAGGATAAGCCTTTCAAGTGTTTAAGAAGAATGTTTTATGTTTTCATGTTTTAAGATCCTAGTTTTCAAGACACTAAACCTTAATGATCCTAGATTTTGTAAAATTTAATAAAAAGGTATGTTATAAAATGGCGGGATTCTATAGTTGGTATCAAAGGATGGTTTAGTTATTTGTGGAAATTAGGAAATGAAAACTTTAAGAAGAACCCTATAGAAATGTTTAAATATAGAAAATCTTCCTGGTATTTTGGTGAGTATTGAGTAAGGGGTTGCCAAGAAAATACACCCCTATCTGGATACGAGCAGGTAGAGGTGGCTCTGGCACAGATGTACATAGGGGTAAAACTCGAAAACACCGCATTAAGCTAGACTCGAATGAGAACTGGTACACGACAACAGGCCTTGCTGCACTCTTGGTTATGACACTCCCGGGGGATAGGCTTTGGTAAATTCATAATCTTAGTATAAACCATTATTAAAGGAATAAAGATAAAATAAAATAAAGATTCCCATAAGAATATATGATCATAGATAACCTAGTTTGGAAACTAGGGGATCACAAGTTAGGATATACTTTTCTTCTACAAGTTTATCCTTTTATGCTTAAAGTTTCCTTTTCATGATTATTAGCTAAGTATTTAAGCACCTAATTATACTTTATTTTCATAGTTAATGGCAGGAAATGGAAGAACATATCCCAACAACCAAGGTGATAGGAAATGTGATGGTTGCCTTATTAATATGACAGAGATGACGAGAGATCAAGTTGAACATATTGTTATTATGCCAAACCAGCTATCAAAAATCCCAATTAATAATTGGTACATAGTTGAATGCCCAAATTCATCAAGTAAGAAGAAGTCTAAGTCTCAAGGATGTTCATATGATAAAGTTGATAAGGTAAAGAAGACCCAATTTCCTTTGTGCAAAAAGTGTGGAAAGGGGAACCAAGGAGAATGTCACAAAGGAACCAGGAAATGTTTTAAGTGTGGGTTGATAGGGCATAAAGTATCTAATTGCTTTAAAAAAATGGATAATGTGATGAATAGAGATAAGGTTCAATCTATTGTACCTTAGAATTTTCAATTTCATAAATGTGGAAAAGTTAGACATTATCCAAGGCAATACTCTCTTGGAAGGGATGAGAAGAATGATGAGCATCAACAATCTTCAAGGGAAAAGGAATAATGCAAGTCCTATGCTGAGATGGATCTTGATGACTAATGTACATGTGAATTCTTCGCAATAATTGTCTATGTCATGTTGTTTTTTTAGTACATGACCTATGAGCATATATTTAATGTTTTCCAAGAACATCGAGTAACTACCTAAGATGGTTTTATATCATTAAGAAAAAAAATTATTGTTATGTACCACATGTTGATGTTGTGAAGCTATTCTTCTTGAAAAAATAAGATGATTAGGGGATTAATATATGATTGTTATTTTAGAATACGTTCACTATTTTGGGAACCCTATATGATTGAGGTAAATAGATTACTACAGCATTTTATTTGAGGAGTAAAGGTTGGCTTATATTTTGAAAAATCGATGAATTTAAGGTGAACTTATAGTAATTTTGTTTACTTATGTAAATGAGTAACCAATCTAGGGGAAAATGTGATTAAGTTAGTTACTGTTATTATAAGATGATAAGAGTGATTGATGTTGTTTGTAGATTAATGATAAAGTATATTTTGGAAGACTATGTTATCAAATCCTTCTTGTATTTGGGATTCAATATTAGTTTGGTTTATTTTGATGAATTTTAAGGACACTTATTTATGGAATGGTCTATGATGAACTTTGGGTAGTACCGTGGAATTTTGAAGATTTAAAAGTAGGTTCCCTTTCCTATGGGGTTCTTTATTTTGGAAGAGTTGTTTTATTATACCCTTTATATTTTTGGGATAATGTTTAAAGATAGAAAAAATAGATAGTTAATATTTGGTGTATTTTGTGATTCTCTAGAAGATGATTCTTGTGCTTTTGATGAGACCAAGTGTTTTTTAATGCTCATCATTTGGAGAGAAGATTATTTTTGGTAGAAACTTATTAAGGGATGAAACACTACTTGAAGGTAAATATATTTCCTTGTGTTTTTATTCTATGTAGTAAATGAATTCCTCAAAACTATGAAAAGGAATTTAAAACAAAAATGTTGTCTGTTAACGTTTCCTACTGGGAAATCAAATACCATTTAACCCATCATAACTTTGTGATTTTCTTGTTGTTAAATTTCTCCTAATCATGTTTTATATCACTCTCCCTCAGAACATGACCCTTTTTTTCTTCCATACCCATGTTTTTCCACATGGAATCCTAGTATGTGTTTACTCGGGTGTCCTTTGTACTTCCATTTCTTTCTTTTTGAAGTAATAGTGTTACAGACTCTTTTTCTGATGTGGGACTTTCAATGAAATTTCCAAGCCCAATTTTAAAAATTGCGAGGATGCAATTTCTTAAGGGGGGAAGAATGTAACGACCATAAATTTTGATTAAATCTTGTTTCCTAATTTTTTGGGTTATTTTATTTTATACTCAACAAAATTGTTTCATTTGATAACATTAGTATAATTAAAATGAAACAGTTGGGTTTTGACTGTTATATGAACATTAGTCAATATGACCGTTGGAAACTAAATGTTGCAATTATTTTTCTCTAAATACAAGTGATATTGGTTAATTAATATAGAAAGAAGATTTGATGGCCTCATCTAGTAGTCTCGGGCCAATCGAAGCCCACCTAATGGAACTTGGGAAGGAGGTAGCACCACTGGGCTTTGCTCTGAACCAAACCCAAGCCGAACTTCATCATGGGAAGCTAGAATAGAATCGCCTTCGCGAGAAGCTCAAACTAATAGAGACTACCACTCGTGCAATGTTGGGCGAGCCGCCCTCAGATTCTCTCACCTTAGCACACCTTACACTTAGGTCCTATGCTGGGGTTATAAGGGGCTATGTAAGGAGACCGTAACTACCTTGTGTAATCCTTTGACTTAAATAAAAATTTTGATTTCTTCTTTTGATGAAGTTTGTGAATCTTCATATGTCTAGATAAATATAGTATGCATATTTTTTGATGAATTCTAGAAAACAGATATTTGAAAATATTTATGTAAACCTTAAATAACTATTTTTTTGTAATTATTTTCAAAAAATGGTCTTCTGCAATTATGTTCAGTACAAAATTTAGAGTCTAATAAGATCAACATAATTTTTGATGAATAGTAAATTATGAATAGTGATTTTATGCTTAGGATTAGTAATTTGACCAAATGGATTAGTAATCTCACTTAAATAAAGTATTAATATAATCTAACACCTTGATTAAGTAATGAGATTCAATAAAATAGGTAAATAACTGTTTCAGAAATTATTAGTCAAGTATTAGTTTTTGCGGGTGAATAATAATTTTTTTATAGAAAATTAAATTAAAAATATTTATAAAATTATTTTCATAAAATTTATTTCATTTTTGAACTCAGAGTATCGATATTATGTTAAGGTAATTTTTGTGGATTTTTCTAAAAAAATGAATTTTTGATAAATAGTGTATTTATTTAAAAATTAAATTAAAAATATTTAGAAAATTAATTTTATAAAATGGAATTCATTTTTAAAATCAGGGCATAGATGTTTTGTAATGGTGAAATTTTGGGATTTTTCTGAGAAAGATGAATTTTCGTTGAATAGTGAAAATACAGTTTTGAAGCTACGGGTGTTTAATGACATCATTAAATGATGTATTAATTATGTAATCAATATTGTCGACTTGTGAATAGTAAGATAAGGTATGAGGTGTGTCAAGTGGAAAATACCATGGGCAAGCCCATGGTTTTTCCAATACCACCAATGAGGTGTCCCTTGGCCATTAATGCCTTGTCCCCTCACTTTCCCTATAAATACCCACCCTTTCCTCCTTTAGTTTTCACTCCCAACTCTCCCCCAAAGAAGCTATGGTCTCATTAATTCCCATAGAGTCCTCCCAAGGTGCCCCCAATCACTCAAGTTCCCAACCTTTGAGTTTTAAGGGTTACATTTTAAGGTATGGGATCCTACCCCCTCTCTTTCTTTCTAAGTACTATCTTTTAGTCATTTATTTTGTGCTCCATGTTATTATGTTGGAGGATGTTCTTTTATATTCCTTTTACTACTGTTTTCATGTTAATATGATGAGAGATCCCCTCTTACTCTCATCATTTCGTTTTATGAACGGTTAAGTGGCGTCGTTAGGCTGTCGAAATTTTTGTAACAGATTCTTTCACCCTTCACATTTTCAAGTTCTATTTTCTTGTCAAGTTTTTCACATTCCTTTTTATTATGTTGGGGTATGATCTCTATATCTATCATATGGATATTTTGTGATCATATTATGAGATACCCTATTCAATCTCTTCAATTAATTTTATTTGAAGTTTAAGTGACGCCATTAGGCTGCCGAATTTTTAAGCGATTCTTTCACCCTTCTCATTTTCAAGTTCTATTTTCTTATCAAATCTTTCACGTTCTTTTTTATTATGTTGGGGTATGATAACTATATCTATCATACTGATATTTTATTTTAATATTATAATAGACCCTATTTGATCTCTTCAATTCATTTTTTTGATGTTTAAGTGACGTCGTTAGGCTGCTGAATTTTCATAAGAGAAATCTTATTTTTGTCTTCCTTCCATGTTTTTTATTTCAAATGGTATATCCTTAAAATTTCATTACCATGTTCATATATCCTTTATATTCGGTCTTATACTGCTTTGAGGATAATTTATGAGTGTGTTACCCATGTCCCCTCTCTTTTCAAAGTTTTATAAAGCCCTATAACATAGCCGTTATGCTGCAGAATTTTCATCTCAAAATGTCTCTCTTTTTCTCAAATTATTTTAATTTATTAAGTGAATAATCAAAGATATTTATTCTAATGGGGTATTCACATATATACCAAAATTTTCTATTTTAAATTCTGGGATTTACATTCATGAGACCAGCTATCCTTTTTCCGTGGGTTTAAAGTGACATAAACATCCCGTCTTTAAATTAGTTTTTAAAACATTATGATTATGAAAGGAAACCCATTTATTTTATGATATATGGGTTATTTATGAAATTGTTGATGATGATATATGTGTCTCACATGATGATAAATACAAATTTAATGGTGCGCCCTGATAGCGCTCCAATGCTTTGGGTAATGATGTAACCACTAGAGATTACAAATTTAAGGGTGTACCCTGATAGCGCTCCAATGCATTGGGTAATGATGTAACCACAAGAAATTACAATTTTAAAGATACCTTGGGGGTTACCTTTGTAATTTTTAATGAAACCATGGGGTTTACCTTGGTGATATGTTCATGATTGTCTAAGTTAAATGTTGTAGCCACATCATCAAGTTATGAAATATGTTATTTTTATTATGATATGCCTCATGATTTCTTTCTCGTGCCTTAAAGTTCTTTTTCAAGACTTTGTTGATGTATCTCAAGTTCACCTGTTAAATGTTTCCCCTTTTTTCCCTTAATGGGACTTCTTCTCACCCCTTTATTTTGATGTATGTCCCCAGGTTATGAGATGCAGTAATGAACCTAGGATGAACAGAAGGAGAAGCCTTTCAAGTGTTTAAGAAGAATGTTTTATGTTTTCATGTTTTTAGTTCCTGGTTTCCAAGACACTAAACCTTAAAGATCCAAGATTTTTGTAAAATTTAATGAAAAGTTATGTTATAAAAAGTCGGGATTCTATAGTTGGTATCAAAGGATGGTTTAGTTATTTATGGAAATTAGGATATGAAAACTTTAAGAAGAACTCTATAGAAATGTTTAAATATAGGAAATCGTCATGGTATTTTGGCGAGTATTGAGTTAGGGGTTTTCAAGAAAATACATCCCTGTCTGGATACCAGTTGGTAGAGGTGGCTCTGGAATAGATGTACATAGGAGTAAAACCCAAAAACACCGCTTTGAGCAAGACTCGAATGGGAACTGGTACACGACAACGAGCCTTGCTGCACTCTTGGTTACGACACTCTCGGGGGATATGCTTTGGTAAATTCATAATCTTAGTATAAAACTTTATTAAAGGAACAATGATAAAATAAAATAAATATTCACATAAGAATATATAATCATGGATAACCTAGTTTGGAACCTAGGGGATCACAAGTTAGGATATAATGTTTTTTACATGTTTATCCTTTTATGCTTAATGTTTCCTTTTCATGATTATTGGAAAAGTATTTAAGCACCTAGTTATACTTTCTTTTCATAGTTAATGGCGGGAAATGGAAGAACTTGTCCCAACAACCAAGGTGATAGGAAATGTGACGATTGACCTATTAATATGATAGAGATGATGAGAGATCAAGTTGAACACACTGTGATTATGCCAAACCAGCTATCAAAAATCACAATTAATAATTGGTACATAGTTAAATGGCCAAATTTGTCAAGTAAGAAGAAGACGACGTCTTAAGGATTCTCATCTGATAAAGTTGATAAGGGAAAGAAGACCCAATTTCATTTGTGCAAAAAGTGTGGAAAGGGGCACCAATGAGAATGTCAAAAAGGAACCGGGAGATGTTTTAAGTGTGGGGTGATTGGGCATAAAGTAGCTAATTGCTTTAAAAAATGGATAATGTGATGAATAGAGATAAGGTTCGATCTAATGTACCTTATAATTTTCAATGTCGGTAATGTGGAGAGGTTAGACATTATCCAAGGCAATGATCTCTTGGAAGGGATGAGAATAATGATGAGCATCAACAATCTTCAAGGACAAGGGAACAATGAAAGTCCAATGCTGAGATGGATCTTGATGACTAAAGTACATGTGACTTCTTCGCAATAATTGTCTATGTCATGTTGTTTTTTTAGTACATGCCCTCTGAGCATATCATTAATTTTTTCTAAGAACATCGAGTCACTACCTAAGATGGTTTTACATCATTAAGTAAAACATCTATTGTTATGTACCACATGTTGATGTTGTGAAGCTGTTCTTATTTAAAAAAAGATGATTATGGGATTAAAATATGATTATTATTTTGGACGAGGTTCAATATTTTGGGAACCCTATATGATCGAGGTAAATAGATTACCATAGTATTTTCTTTGAGGAGTAATGGTTGACTTATATTTTGAATAATCGATGAATTTAATGTGAACATATAGTAATTTAAGTTACATATGGAAATGATTAAGCCATCTTGGGGAAAATGTGATTAGGTTAGTTACATTTATTATAAGATGATAAGAGTGATTGATGTTGTTTGGAGATGAACGATAAAGTCTATTTTGGAAGACTGTGTTATCAAATCCTTCTTGTATTTTGGATTCCATCTTAGTTTGGTTTATTTTAAGAAATTTTAAGGACAGTTATTTATGGAATGGTCTATGATGAAATTTGGGTAGTATCGTGGAATTTTGAAGATTTAAAAGTAGTTTCCCTTACTATGGGGTTCTTTATTTTAGAAGAGTTGTTTTATCTTGCCCTTTCTGTTTTTGGGATAATGTTTAAAGATAGAAAAAATAGATAGTTAATCTATGGTGGATTATGTGATTCTCTAGAAGATGATTCTTGTGCTTTTGATGAGACCAAGAGTTTTTTTAACGCTCATCATTTGGAGAGAATATTATTTTTGGTAGAATATTATTAAGGGATAAAACACTACTTGAAGGTAAATTTATTTCCTTTTGTTTTTATTCTGTGTAGTAAATGAATTCCTCAAAACTATGAAAAGGAATGTAAAACAAAAACGTTGTCTGTTAACGTTTCCTACTAGGAAATCAAATACCGTTTAACCCATCATAAGTTTTTGATTTTCTTGTTGTTAACTTTCTTCTAATCATGTTTTCTATCACTCTCCCTCAGAACATAACCGTTTGTTTTTTCTTCTATATCCATTTTTTCCCACATGGAATCCTATTATGGGTTAACTCGGGTGGCCTTTGTACTTCCTTTTCTTTCTTTTGAAGTAATCGTGTTACAGACTCTTTTTTTGATGTGGGAATTTCAATGAAATTTCCAAGTCCAATTTTAAAAATTACAAGGACACAATTTCTTAAGGGGGGAAGAATGTAACGACCTGAAATTTGGAGTAAATATTGTTTCCTAATTTTGTGTGTTATTTTATTTTATACTCAACAAAATTGTTTCATTCGATAACATGAGTATAATTAAAATGAGACCGTTGGGTTTTGACTCTTATATGACCATTAGTAAATATGACTATTGGAAACTAAATTTTGTGATTATTTGTTTCTAAATACAAGTGATATTGGTTAATTAATATAGAAAGAAGATTCGATGGCCTCATCTAGTAGTCTTCGGCCAATGGAAGCCCATCTAACGAAACTTGGGAAAGAGGTAGCACCTCTGGGCTTTGCTCTGGACCAAACCCATGCTGAACTTCATCGTGTAAAGCTGGAACAGAATCACCTTCACGAGAAGTTCAAACTAATAGTGATTACTACTCATTCAATGTTGGTCGAGCCGCCCTCAGATTCTCTCACCTTAGCACATCTTACACTTAGGTCATATGCTTGGGTTATAAGGTGCTATGTAAGGAGACCGTAACTACCTTGTGTAATCGTTTTACTTAATCAAAAATTCTGATTTTCTTTTATGATGAAGTTTGTGAAATTTCAAATGTCCAGATAAATATAGTGTGCATATTTTTTTGATGAATTCTAGAAAAAGGATATTTGAAAATATTTATGTAAACTTTAAATAATTAATTTTGTGTAATGATTTTCGAAAAATGGTCTTGAACAATTATGTTCAGTACAATATTTAGAATCTAATAAGATGAACATAATTTTTTATGAATAGTAAATTCTGAATAGTGATTTTATGCTTAGGATTAGTAATGTGACCAAATGGATTAATAATCTCACTTAATGAAAGTATTAATATAATCTAGGCACCTTGATTAAGTAATAAGATTCAATAAAATAGGTTGTTTCAGAAATTATTAGTCAAGTATTAGTTCTTTCGAGTGAATAGTGTTTTTTTTATTAGAAATTAAATTAAAAATATTTAGAAAATTATTTTTATAAAATGGATTTCAGTTTTGAACTCAGAGCATCGATATTATGCTATGGTAATTTTTGGGGATTTTTCTAAAAAAATGAATTTTCGGTGAATAGTGTATTTATCTAAAATTAAATTAAAAATATTTATGAAAATTATATTTATAAAATGGAGTTCATTCTTGAAATCAGGGAATAGATATTTGGTTAAGGTGAATTTTTGGGATTTTTTTGAGAAAGTTGAATTTTTGGTGAATAGTGAAAATACAGTTTTAGAGTTACGGGTGTTTAATTACATTGTTAAATGATGTATTAAGTATGTAATAAATATGGTCGACTTTTTAATAGTAAGATAAGGTATGAGGTGTCCCATGTGGACAATACCATGTGCAAATACCATGGGCAAACCCATGGTTTTTTCAATACCACCAATGAGGTGTCCCTTGGCCATTAATGCCTTGTCCCCTCACCTTCCCTATAAATACCCACCCTTTCCTCCTTTATTTTTCACTCCCAACTCTCCCCCAACAAAGCTATGGTCTCATTACCTCCCAAAGGGTCCTCCCAAGGTGCCCCCAAGCCCTCAAGGTCCCATCCTTTGAGTTTTAAGAGTTACGTTTTAAGGTAAGGGATCATACATCTCTCTTTCTTTCCAAGTACTCTCTTTTATGTCATTTCTTTTATGATCCATGTTCTTATGTTGGAGTATGTTTTTTATATTCCTATTACTTCCGTTTTCATGTTCATAGGATGATATATCCCATCTTACTCTCATCATTCCCTTTTATGAATTTTTAAGTGGCGTCGTTGGGCTGCTGAAATTTTTATAACGGATTCGTCCACACTTCTCATTTTCAAGTTCTATTTTCTTGTCAAGTCTTTCACATTACTTTTTATTATGTTGGGTTATAATCTCTATATCTATCATAATTATCTTTTATGATCATATTATGAGATACCCTATTTGATCTCATCAATTAATTTCTTTGATGTTTAAGTGACGTCGTTAGGCTGCCGAATTTTTAAGGGATTATTTCACCCTTCTCATTTTCAAGTTCTATTTTCTTGTCAAGTATTTCACGTTCCTTTTTATTATGTTGGGGGTGTGATATCTATATATATCATACTGATATTTTATTTTCATATGATAAGAGACCCTATTTGATCTCTTCAATTCATTTTTTTGATGTTTAAGTGACGCAGTTAGGCTGCTGAATTTTCATAAGAGAAATCTTATTTTTGTCTTCCTTGAATGTTTTTAATTTCAAATGGTATGTCCTTAAAATATCAATACCATGTTCAAATATCCTTTATATTATATCCCTATACTGTTCTATGGATCATTTATGAGTGGGTTAACCATGTCCACTCTCTTTTCAATGTTTTCTAAAACCCTGTAAAATAGCTGTTATGCTGCCGAATTTTCGTCTCAAAATGACTCTCTCTTTTTCTGAAATTATTTTATTTTATTAATTTAATAATCAATGATCGTTCTTATAAAGGGGTATTCACATATATAACAAAATTTTATATTTTAAATTCTGTGATTTACATACATGAGACCCGCTTTCCTTTTTCCGTGGGTTTAAAGTGACATAAATATCATGTCATTAAAAATAGTTTTTAAAACATTATGATTATGAAAGGAAATTCATTTCTTTTATACTATATGGGTTATTTATGAAATTTTTGATGATGGTATATGTGGCTCACATGATGATAAAGGCAAATTTATGGGTGTGCCCTGATAGCGCTACAATGCATTGGGTAATGATGTAACCACTAGAGATTACAAATTTAAGGGTGCGCCCTGATAGCGCTCCAATGCATTGGGTAATGATGTAACCACTAGAGATTACAATTTTAACGATTCCTTGGGGTTTACCTTGGTAATTTTTAATGACACATTGGGGTTTACCTTGGTGATATGTTCATGATTGTCTAAGTTAAATGTTGTAGCCACATCTTCAAGTTATGAAATACGTTATTTTTATTATGATATGCATCATGATTTCTTTCTCGTGCCTTAAAGTTCTTTTTCATGACTTTTTTTTGTATCTCATGTTCACATGTTAAATTTTATCCCTTGTTTCCCTTACTAGGCCTTCTGCTCACCCCTTTCTTTTTATGTATGTCCCTAGGTTATGAGATATAGTAATGAAACTAGGATGAACATAAGGAGAAGCCTTTAAAGTGTTTAAGAAGAATGTTTTCTGTTTTCATGTTTTAAGTTCCTGGTTTCCAAGACACTAAACCTTAAAGATCCTCGATTTTTTAAAATGTAATGAAAAGTTATGTTATAAAAAGGCAGGATTCTATAGTTGGTATCAAAGGATGGTTTAGTTATTTGTGGAATTTAGGATATGAAAACTTTAGGAAGAACCCTATAGAAATGTTTAAATATAGAAAATATTTCTGGTATTTTGTTGAGTATTGAGAAAGGGGTTTCCAAGAAAATACATCTCTGTCTAGATACGAGTAGGTAGAGGTGGCTCTGGCACAGATTTACAATGGGGTAAAACTCAAAAACACCTCTTTGAGCTAGACTCGAACGGGAACTGGTACACGACAATGGGACTTGCTGCACTCTTGGTTACGACACTCCCAGGGGATATGCCTTGGTAAATTCATAATCTTAGTATGAACCATTATTAAAGGAACAAAGATAAAATAAAATAAAGATTCACATAAGAATATATGATCATGGATAACCTAGTTTGTAACCTAGGGGATCACAAGTTAGGATATACTTTTCTTCTACAAGTTTATCCTTTATGCTTAAAGTTTATTTTTCATGATTATTGGCTAAGTATTTAATCACATAATTATACATTCTTTTCATAGTTAATGGAGGGAAATTGAAGAACATGTCCCAACAACCAAGGTGATAGGAAAAGTGACGATTTCCCTATTAATATGACAGAGATGATGAGAGATCAAGTTGAACATATTGTGATTATGCCAAACTAGCTATCAAAAATCACAATTAATAATTGGAACATAGTTTAATGCCCAGATTCATCAAGTAAGAAGAAGATGAAGTCTCAAGGATGTTCATCTGATAAAGTTTATAAGGGAAAGAAGACCCAATTTCCTTTGTGAAAAAAGTGTGGAATGGGGCACCAAGGATAATGTCACAAAGGAACCAGGAGATGTTTTAAGTGTGGGTTGATAGGGCATAAAGTACCTAATTGCTTTAAAAATGTATAATGTGATTAATAGAGTTAAGGTTCGATCTAATGTACCTTATAATTTTTAATGTCGTAAATGTGGAGAAGTTAGACATTATCCAAGGAAATGATCTCTTGGAAGGTATGAGAAGAATGATGAGAATCAACAATCTTCAAGGACAAGGGAACAATGAAAGTCCTATGTTGCGATGGATCTTGATGACTAAAGTACAAGTGACTTCTTCGCAATAATTGTCTATGTCATGTTTTTTTAGTACATGCCCTATGAGCATATCTTTAATGTTTTCTAAGAACATTGAGTCACTACCTAATAGGGTTTTATATCATTAATGAAAAAATCTATTGTTATGTACCACATGTTGATGTTGTGAAGCTATTCTTCTTGAAAAAAAAAGATGATTAGGGGATTAAAATATGATTATTATTTTGGAAGTCGTTCACTATTTTGGGAACCCTATATGATCACGGTAAATATATTACTATAGTATTTTCTTTGAGGAGTAAAGGTTGACTTATATTTTGAATAATCGATGAATTTAAGGTGAACTTATAGTAATTTAGGTTACTTATAGAAATGATTTACCTATCTTGGGGAAAATGTGATTAGGTTAGTTACTTTTATTATAAGATGATAAGAGTGACTGATGTTGTTTGGAGATGAAAGATACAGTCTATTTTTGAAGACTATGTTATCAAATCTTTCTTGTATTTGGGATTCAATCTTAGTTTGGTTTATTTTGAAGAATTTTAAGGACAGGTATTTAATGAATGGTCTATGATGAACTTTGGGTAGTACCGTGGAATTTTGAAGATTTAAAAGTTGTTTACCTTCCTATGGGGTTCTTTATTTTGGAAGAGTTGTTTTATCTTACACTTTATGTTTTTGGGATAATGTTTAAAGATAGAAAAAATAGATAGTTAATCTTTGGTGGATTAAGTGATTCTCTAGAAGATGAATCTTGTACTTTTGATGAGACCAAGTGTTTTTTAATGCTCATCATTTGGAGAGAAGATTATTTTTGGTAGAAACTTATTAAGGGATGAAACACTACTTGAAGGTAAATATATTTCCATGTTTTTTTTATTCTTTATATTAAATTAATTCCTCAAAACTAAGAAAAGAAACGTAAAACAAAAACATTGTCTAATAATGTTTCCTCCTGGGGTTTACCTTGGTAATTTTTAATGACACCATGGGGTTTAACTTGGTGATATGTTCATGATTGTCTAAGTTAAATGTTGTATCCACATCTTCAAGTTATTAAATACGTTATTTTTATTATGATATGCATCATGATTTCTTTCTCGTGCCTTAAAGTTCTTTTTCATGACTTTGTTGATGTATCTCATGTTCACGTGTTAAATGTTTCCCCTTGTTTCTCTTACTCGGCCTTCTTCTCACCCCTTTATTTTGATGTATGTCCCCAGGTTATGAGATGCAGTAATGAACCTAGGATGAACATAAGGAGAAGCCTTTCAAGTGTTTAAGAAGAATGTTTTATGTTTTCGTGTTTTAAGATCCTGGTTTCCAAGACACTAAACCTTATAGATCCTCGATTTTGTAAAATGTAATGAAAAGTTCTGTTATAAAAAGGCGGGATGCTATACACAAAGATTCCTTAGTTTTGTTTCAAATACAATGAATAATGGATATCATATTTTATGATATCCTTGAATCATAATAAGACAATATGTGGTTGAATATGCATATATCATAGAATATTAATTTTCTCATCATAGAGTATAATGCACTTGCGATATAAGATATCAAATGCATACATTTTTTCAACTCTTCCCACATGGTTTCTTTGATTATGAATAAATAGGATTGATTTATTTATGGAACTACATAAAAAGTATATTTTTTTAATAGTTCCATGAATTTCAAACACTAGTGAATAGTAATTCCCTAAGATGGATTTTTTCCCTAGACTCTCTTTATTAAATTAATATATTATATAAAAGGATCAGTTCCCCCAAATTTTGAATCACTCAATCATTTTATTCCATAATTTTTATCTCTTTTAATCTTGGTTCTTTAATAATTTACTTAAATTAAGTAATTTGAATACCCTAGAAGAACATAGGATATTATTAATGTGATTGAGGATTAACAAGACTATATACCACCAAAAGGGGAATGAGGAATTTTTTTTATTCAATGATATCTTTAAATCATATAAATAAGAGTAAAATCTTTATTATATGATTACTCTATTTCACCTAGTTTTATGTTCTTCATTTCATATCATTTTTCTTTTATTAAAGATAAATCAGGGTATTCATTGGATTCATATAATTAAAATGATTATTAGATGATCCCTCTAAACCCATAATTGGTATATGAGACTTATTCATCAATGAATCAAAATTTTTTATCTACCTATTTTTCAAAGCATTGCATATCATAAAGTGATTTTGGTTATATTGTAATATATTATATGAGGTATTTCTTCAGTTTTTTCTTACACATAGTGTACGATTGTGATATATTATAAGTTATGTTATACTAGAAACCTATTCTTTTGAAATATACTATAGGATATTATATAAGATTCTATAAAATAAGTTTTATCTTTATATTTTTGAAAAACAGTGTATCGTGATGTATTTATGATATCAGGGTTATCATTAAATATGATAATAGATTTATGAAATAGCCAATCTTAAGTAGAGATATATACTACAAATTACGACTAATATAATATAGTAAACATTTATTAATAAACAAGGTTACCTATACATATCAATTGTAGATTAAGACTAATAATCTTTTTATTCGTCATATAACATGAAATCAGAAAAAAAAAATTAATTGTTTAATTTTTTAATGGATTTTCTTATAGATTATAATTATTTTATAAATTATAAGTTTTAGGCATTATAAAATGATATTTTTCATTCCTAAATAAAATATGAATTTTTTATATTTTTATTTGAGGTTTTGGAAAATAAATAAAGGGGTTATTTATTTATTTTCCCTTTACAATATTCATGTTAATAAAATGTCTATGAAATATGATTTTTGTGAATGCTATTTTTTATAAATTTATTCTATTATATTGTTATTACATTCATTAAATGATAATTAGGATAACATAATATTTAGTTTTCATCTACCTTGACCTCAGTTTTCAGTTAAAATTTCTAACATGTGTTTAGTAATTTGGAAAATTTTTAAATATTAGGTTATAAAATTATATTGAATTGGATTATTCCATGAATAATGTATCCCTGGTTATAGTTAGTTTGGTTCAAACTTCCCACTAGATTTGAGGCTTATACCTGGAGCTAGAAAAGCTGGAGTGGGCTATTTCTGGCTTTGGGCTTACCCATACATATATTTTCAATCTTATATAATTCAAATCTTTTAAATGAAGATTTATTTTACCATATGAATGAAATTAATTTGGATATATATAAATATATTTAGATATAATTTTAGGGTGAGAAACACACAATTTTGGGATGCGTTAAGTGTTACTCATTAATATGGTTTGAACATGTTATTTTTATGGATTAAATAGTGAATGAAAAACTAAAACATTAGAATCATGAAAATACAATGGAATAAAAAATGATAGGATTATGATTTAATAAGATGTACTATTTATGAATTTAATATGAATATGATGCATATTATATTTTTCAGGCTTTTAAAAGAAAACCCCTTAATTACAAAGTTTGATATTCCTTCTGAAATTAAACTTGTCAATATATCAATCATTCATTATGGGTGACTCAAACCATTAGGTACCCATGGATTATCTTATGTAACTAAATCATGTAATAAGGTGAACCTAATCATTAGGTTCCTTGTTCTTGTCATTTCCTTTTGGTTACACGTAGATGGGAAACACAAATTGTTAAGATACTAAAGGAATAGATTTAAGTGAATCCATTTGATAGAATATGATAAATACTATCCAATAACCTATCGAATAATCATATATGATATGATGAACAATAATTTTCTATAAATATAGTCATGGTTTATTTTGATGATACCCTATGTATGTCAGGATGAAATATGGGTCTTATCTCACTATATGGATACGATGTATGGGGTCATCACTTTTAGTAGAAATAATTTCATTAAATATTCCTAGATTAAAATATATAAAACATTATATGAACATTTAGATATATACTTGTTATGGATTATGGATTATATCATGATAATGATTTTGAGATACCTTATAGGAATGACTAATAAAACATTACAAAATTTATATCTATTATTGACAAGTGTTCTAAAAAAGAATCATTCTATGAATATAAATTTGAATGTTATAGAGGTAAATTTCACTAAATATAACTAATGGGTATTGGATACTGTGTTTTCATCACACATTTTTGATGATTAACAAAAACTCTCATATGGAAGGATATAGAAAAAGGGTGAACAATATATTCATGTTGGTAATGAAGAAAGAGTTACTATAATGGATGTTAGTACTAATGATATGATTCTTTCAAGTGAATTAAATATATAATTAGGGAAATATTATTATGTTCCTTCCATCTATATATATTTTTGTATCATATTTGAAAAAATTTGGGTTTTATTCATTATTAAGAAAAATAGTTTTTTTATCGGTAAGAATAAAATGTTTTATGAAATTGGGGATATAATAAATGGTTTATATATTTTAGATATAGAATATCCTACCTAAAAAATTAGAATAAGAAGTTAAAGGTTGGTTCTATTCCCATATACCTTTAGTATTTCCTCATTTAGATATATAAATTAGAAGCACATTAAAAGACACCATAGTGAAAGATTCTTGGAACCATTGTCTTATGAATTGTTTGATATATGTGAATCATTTTTATTAAGAAATATGAACAATTAATCTTTTCATGTAAATTATGAAAGGTCTAGTGGACTATTGAATCTTATAGACAGTGATGTATGTTATCCAATGAGTAATCAAACAAGTGATCTGTTTGGGTACTTTTTTATTTTTACTAATTACTTTATTTAGTATGGTTATATGTTTCTAATGATAAAATTGTTTGAGGGTTTTTAAAGGCTAATAGAGTTTCATACCAAATTATACATTTAACTACTAAAAAGTATAATGATCCTCTAATCGGATTAGGGTGGTGATTACTTGAACTTGGAATTCCCTGATCATCAGCAAGATTGTAGAATTACTCTGCAACTCACTCCTCCTAGAGATTGGTAGTGGGATGGTGTGTCTAATATGAGGAATTTTACCATGTTGGACATGGTTTAATTGATGAAAAGTCAACGTGACCTTCCAATTTCATTTTAGGGTTATGCTTTTATAACATCTCGGATCTGGGTGCCACACCAAGATGCCCCAAACCCAGTTGGTCACATGACCTAAAGCACATTTCCCCAAACACTAGAGGCTTCCGACTAGAAGCAAGGTCCAACGTCTGATAATGGGGAAATGATTCCCTAATTGGAAGAGTATACACAAGAGAATAAAAATAGTAAGCAATAGAAAAAGAAGTAATACCATAAAAACGTAAACAGCGAAATACTAATAGTAAAATAACAACTAGAGAATGTATAAATAATGCATGTTACATATGCCTAGGAAAGAAACCAAACAAGTCAAAATGATGGAAATACAATTCTGAAACGAAAATATAGAAAAATAGTAAACTCAAATATCATCACAGGGATCATCTTGGTCCCATTACCTCTAGGTCCAATAGCAATCAAGTACCTGATGAAGAAGGTGACTTGAACTTATCTATGCTTGCAACCATATAATCTATTTGGGCTCAAAATCATGACTGAAACATAGTTTGAGAAGAATATGAGTTGGAAACCACTAAAATATCTATGCCTAATAGTTCGTGAATATATATAGTAGGAAATATGCATAAATTAAGTAATAAACTAGAATATACTCAAATGTAAACAATCCTACAATTTTCAATTACATTTATTTTCATTTATTAATTATTCAAACTGTTGAATAATGAATCTTGAGATATAGCATAATCTATGTATCCCCTTGTATAATAATAATAACAGATGCCTTAGAGAACCATTTAAACAGCCAAGTAAGATGGATTCCAATCTTGTGTTTTGTCTGGGTAGGCTCCTCGGAATCATTAAATTATTCATAATAACCCTCTGGGAAAGCTCTCATAGTCTAACCCCTATGGTTTAACATAACACTAATCAAATAAAAACAACCATATGGGTAGATCAAATGGTCAATACTACTGGGTCCACATGGAATCAATAATTTATACCCAACCTCTTGTTAGCTCTCATGGTCAATACCCCCCTGGGTCAACATAGTATAAATAATCATAAATGACCTCCCGGTAGCTCTCACTGTGAATACCCCCTGGGTCAAAAACTACACCAAGTTTCTCACGGTCCTGTGTAAAAAGCATGGACACCCCCATAGTTTTCCGGTTCCAAAGCTCTCATGATTCATTGTAAGATCATCATGCATATAATAACAAAGAAACACATGTAATCTATAACTACTACATGGCTAAAATTCTCAAGCATAACACATGAAATTCATATAATCCATCAACTCCATACTAAACAATTCAAGGAATGGAAACATGGTATTCCTCATAGTATTCCTAGGCCAAACGAACATAAATAATCAAACATGGGAACACACCCATGGGGTTTCCTATAACAAGGTATAAAACCTTACACATAAGCAATCACTATTTTTTAAACAATCAAACCATAACAGGTATTAAATAAGGCTAAATTCCAAAATACACAATACCCCAGACATGTGTATTTGACACTTTAAGCATATATAATCTAAAGATAAACAACAAAAGGCACAAACCACCAACCTTGATGTTTTATGAAGAACACTCTTGAATGATGACTCTTGAATCGGCCTAGAGCGACGTAGATCTACAAAAATGGTAAAACAATTAATCCATGAAATACTCATGAATGATATGGAATTAGGAATATAGGATATAGGGAAAGAGAGAACTCACTGGTGGGAATCCAATGCACCCAGCGGCATCTCAATTGGAGCTCAGATATAAGAACAAGAGGAGCTCAATGTTCTTCAGTTTTTCACCACTCTCTTGTATGAAACATGTGGAGAAGAAGGTGTTTATGGCTGTGAGACGTGGTCCCGCACCGATATAGAAAATAAAAAAGAAAAGTACTTGGTGTGTTCATTTAATGCTCACACTGTGTACTAGCCTCAACCAACCCGCACCTTAGGTGGTATTCCAGGTCACCTACATGGCCATGTATTCGTCTGTTACACAGATATAGATTGAAATCGAGTACACAGTGTGTACTCCTACATTCACGGTGTGTACAAAGAAAATTTTCCAATTCTTCCTTTTTCCTAAAAAACAACCCAAAATAAATATACATACCTGAAATGAAGATCTTAGTTCTTACCAACATCACCCCTTAATGAAATTTATCCCAAATTTCCCTTATAATGGTTGTGATGAAGAAAATTCAAACAACTATGGCCAATGTGATCGTATGTCAGCCCCCTATCCCAAGTCTCATCCTATACTCGACTATGATACCATATCTCCCATACCATAGGAACTTATTGGCCATAGAGAGCCTTCATGTTGTGATCGAAAATCCATATAGGGTGCTCCTCAAATGATGCATCCACCTCACACTCAAACTCCTCAGGTCATAAAATGTGAGACATGTCTGAAAAGTAATTTGGTAGATGAGAAACGGAAAAGATGCCATGCATATCCAGGTACCTATGAGGTAGCTATTACAAATAGGCAATTGGAATAACTCTCTCCAAAACCTAAAACAGCCTGACATACCATCCAAGTCAAGCCAAAATTAGAGCCTCTAAGAATTTATTAAAAAGAAAACAAATGTACAGAAGAGGTGGATGGGGTCAAACAAACAAACATGCCCTCATCCATCAAACAACAATGTTATAGATCGTAATATGACATGTTATTCCCATAATCGGAATCATCACCTGTTTCCCATTTAGATTGAGACTTAACTTGATTGAAAATCTTAAGGATATTTGCATCCACCTTCCTTGGTAGCTTAGAAGACGATTTGGTATACATAGTCTTAAGAAGAGTAGAATAATCCTTTTGTGGTATCCACTTTGGAGGAACAGAGGTAAGTCCCTCACTATCAGTGATCTTTGTCATTCCACTTAGGAATGCATCCTTAAAATATGCATGCACACCACTACCCGAAGCTCAAAAAGGGGAACCAACAAGCACCCTTTCATCCTCAGTGACATAACCCCATCTATCAGAAAATATAGAGGATTGAAATAATTTCTGAATTTCCTGATGACATTCAATATTTTGTTGCGCATAATTTAGATTAGAGACATCTAAAGGGGGATCAGAAGTCGCTAATTATGTACCTTCATAAGGCCATGTAGTAGTTTACTCTATTACAGTAACCTCCTTGGCATAGTCAACCCGATTATTCGAAGGCCCACTATTAGCTCTCACTGGAGACTCATCCACCAGCGGCCCCTTGCCTTTCAAATTAGGCTCCTGAGAAGCAGATTTCTCAGAAATCAACACATCAACCACAGTGGACAATGGCTTGGTGGGTGTATCACTATTTTGATCAAATGGATTTGATAAATCTGCATCCTTCATATTTGGATTCCTTTGACAGAGATTGGCAGGATGACCTTTCATCCCACATTTCTCACATGAAACCTTCTTCTGACATAGCTCTAAAGAGTGACCAACAGCCATACATTCATTGCAAAAAAGGTGGGTTTATTTCATACTCAAAATCAATTTAGATTTTATAATTAGGGGGAGAAAGAGTTACCTCATCAATCAGAGTGGATCTAAAGTTAACCTCCAACAACATCCTGGAAATGTGTCCAAACCGAACATCCTCAGTTTCCTTCTTAAGGTGAATAGGATTCCCAATTCTCGTACCAATGTCATGTAATATTTTTGGATTCCAAAGGACCCAATTGACTCCATGAAGACGAACCCAAACCTGTGAAAAGGCATTCCTTTCATGAGAGACATTAAAATCCAAAGTCCATTGATGTAAATGAATCCATCTAGGTTTCAAAAACAAGGACCCAATACTCCATGTTTGTAGCTTATCTACATCTGAAGGAAAAAGATAGTGAAAAAAACCTCGACCAAGAGAAACACACTTCCAGTTAGATAAACCCCATAAGATCGAGATCCTAAAACCAAATTGTCAAACTTCCAAGTTTTTTCACCTTTAGGTAAAACAATGCGAGTAATCAAAGAATTTTTACCGATTGTCATTCTCTCTGCAACCGTGGTAGGGTTCACTTCAACGAGTGCTGATGATCCCTTACGAACGATTCTACTAGAACCGGAATCCTTGAAGAAAGCCAGTGACCTGACGCCATCAGGATTCATACTAGAATTTGGCAGTGAGTTATTCACCACATCAACATACGACTTGGACTGAGATCCATGCAAAACCTCAACACTAGGAAGGACCACATCTGCCCGAGCTTCCTGCAACAAAAAATCATCAAATCACTTCGCCACAACTTCATTTTATCAAGTGTATGTCTCCCTCGGAACACCATGCTTTGGGTCATCCTTCTAAATTGGAGAAGGAAAAACCACCTCAGCAGACCACTGGAACACAAATCCATGCGAAGCATCATTAGATCTGACACCTAGACGCGGATCCAAGGCTGACCGATTACAGGCTGGGATTATCTTCCTCGCAACATCAGGGGTGCGGACACCAGTATAATTCCAAGAGATATCCATAGATGGAAAAGGAACAGAGGGAGACGAGGATGTCGACGCACCACCAGGAGGAAGAAGTAGATCAAACCTGAAAAAATGTCGGATCTCCATGAGAAAGGTGGAACCCTAAACGCCATTATCGAGGGAGAGGGTTCGTAGCCTATAGCGCTATCCTAATCAAACGGCCACAAAAATCTTTGTGAAATATTCCCCTGTCTCTTCATCCTATTATGTCCCGACCATAGTGTGACAAGTAAGTGAACCCAATCTCTAACCTCAAACTCTAGAGGTCATCTCCATCGATCAACATAAGATTTCTACTGAGACTACGCAATAACCATACCCTTCCTAATTAAATCCACCTACTCAGTGGTCTCTTGGACAATACTTGATCTGAGCATAGCTGTCTCTCTTACCTCATCCAACATCAGGGTGATTGGCATGTCCTACCATACAAATCCTCATAAAGATTAATTTTAGTCATCGTATGAAAACTATTATTGTAGGAAAACTCCACTAGGGGTATGTGTCTATCCCAACAGCCCTTGAAATACAATATGCATGCTCGAGGCATGACCTCCAAAACCTAAATCATGTACTCAGACATGCCATTATTCTAGGGATGGTAAGTTTTACTCCAAAGTACCTATTTACCCAAATACCTCTCTAGTCCCTTTCAGACACGAGAAGTAAACCAGACATCCTTGTCTAAAAGGATAGAGTGCAGAACCCCATGAAAAAAATACAATCTATTGGATGTACAACCTTCCAAGATCATCAACATAGGAGGTTTCATTAATCATTAGGAAGTGTTAAACCTTAGTGAGCCTATCAATAACAAACCAAACCACATCATTTCCTCAAGGAGACCTCTGTAAACATGTCATGAAATCCATCACAACATTATTCTACTTTCACTCGAGAATGGGTAACTACTGTAAAATCCCTACTGGTCACTAATGATATTACTCCACCTACTAACAGGTGGATCACCTCGTAAAAAAATATCCAAATCCTTCTTCATACTTGGCCACCAAAATGGATGATGTAAGTATTGATACATCTTGGTGACCCCAGGATGAAATGCCCATATTAAGACATGAAAATCTCGCATCAACTCCACATGTATGTCTCCTGACACACATATGCACCCACAAAAATTTAAAAAAAAACTCATCCTTATCTATGGTCCACCCAGGTGTGGGGTCCTCTCCTAAAATACTCTCCCATAGGACTAGGCCTTTGTAATCTGATGGAATCCTCATTCGCACTTGATCCAGAAGAGTAGAGGTAACACCTACAGAACAAAGAAATGTCTGCCCCTGTCTTTCATGCACCTCCAAATCCATCTCCAAGAACAGAGCTATAAGCTGACAGTCACTACTGTCCTCTTGAAATTCCTATATATGTGTCCTCTTTCTCAACGCATCATCCACTGCATTTCCTTTCCCAGGCATATAGGAAAACTAGAAGTCAAAAGACTAAAGGTACTCAACCAACCTTCACGGTATCAAATTCAGATCATGTTGAGTAAAGATATAGTTGAGGATTTTTTGTTATCTATAAACCACAAAATTCTCTCCCAAAATATAATGTCTACAACTACACAAATCATGAACAACTATATCCAACTCAAGATCATGTGTAGGGTAGTTCCTCTCAGGTGGCCTCCATTGATAAGACCCATACGCAACGAATCCTTCCCCCTGCATTAGCACACCTCGAAGCCCAATACCTGATGTGTCACAGAAAATAGTTTAACTCTTTCTTGGCTCCTTAAAAATCAGTATTAGGGATAAATTCAATCTCCATTTCAGCTTCTGAAAGGATTAATCCTAAGAATCTATCCCCAAGTACTTCACACCCTTCTTAGTCTGGCTCGTCAGTGGCTCTTCTATGTGTGAAAAGTCATGTATAAATCATCTGTAGTAACTAGCCAACCCCATGAATCTCTAAACCACAAATAAATTCTTTGGATGATTCTAGGAAACTACAACTCTCACATTCTATGGGTCTACTAATACACATGTATCAAAGATAACATGACCCAAGAAGTGAATCTGGTCCATCCAAAAGTGTCACTTTGAGTGCTTATCATATAACTGATGCTCTATTAGATTACTCAATATGTTCTGAAGATGGGTGGCATGGTCGTGTCGAGTGTGAGAGTACACCGAGATACCATCCATGAAGACTACCACAAAAGAATCCAGGTAAATATGGAACACTCGGTTCAGCAGTTCTATGAAAACTGTATGCACGTTCAGGAGATCGAATGACATATCAAAGTACTCATATAGAGAATAATTGCACTGAAAGGATTTAAGTTGTATATCTAATGGTATAAAATGAATGTAATGATAACCATATCTCTAGTCAATCTTTGAGAACACATGGGATCCTCGAAGCTGATTAAAGAGACCATTAATCCTTAAAAAGGGATATCAACTTCTAATAATCCCCATAGAATCGTAGGGTATCATCTACTATCATAAAAAAAGGACATGTGAACCCCAAGAAGAATTGCTACGTCAGATGACAACCTTTGTCGATAACTTTTCTAACTGCTTCTTGAGCTCTTGTAACACTGGTTTACCCATCATATTTAGAGGAATGGAGACAGTTGCTGCTCCTGGCACAAGATCAATAGAGAATTATACCTCTTGCTCAAGATGTAAACCTAAAAAATCATCTAGAAAGACATCCCTGAAATGATCCACCACTTAAGGAAAGTCCATCCATGAAGTCCCCTGGTCATCCAGATATAAAATATAAATCTGGGCGATAATTCCTTGAAACCCATGATGATCGGGTCCGGCTCTGCTCACATGGACATCCCATTCACCCTTGTGTATGAAATACCCACCCTCTACTGATGTGAAACTAGTCCTACAGGGATAGAAGTCAAAAAAGGCATGAAAAGAGACTAACCAATCCATTCAAAGAATTAAATCAAAACCGGTCTTATCCAAAACAAAGAACTCTCATAAGATTTGACACCCACCAACCATAAGAGGGAACTCCTTGAACTAACATACACTAGCTATTCTAATACCCAACGAATTTTCCACAGTCATAACATCATTAGATGTAAAGATAAAGATCCTAGGTATATACACAAAAAAACTAATATAAAACCTTGGAAAACCCCAGTATCAAAGATATAAGAAGATAAAATGAAGGACACTAGAATCCTACCACTAACTGTAGATGGTTCGAGATCCAACTTCTGTTGGGTCTGCTCAACTGAAAAATTCTGACCTATACCGCAGCCCTAAGGCCCTTCCAGACTACCCTTAGTCGATCCACCCTACTATTGTTGAAATCCTAAATCCCAACTACAACATCCACATGAACCTACTTAGGCTGAACGGTCTGAAAAATTCCAGTTACCTAAATGTGGAGAAACTGGTGGTCCTTCTCTTGAATGTTGAGTCATCACTGATCCCCTGTCACTAGATGCTGGTGAGAAAAAAATGCTAAAGATGACCCATCTTACTAAAAGATCAGATACCTATGGCGATTCCTGGAATCACCACAAGAAGGGTCCATATGGCGCTTCCTGCTATCTATTGAAGGAGTAGCATCCCTAGATTCTAAACCTCCCTAGCTCGTTGCTCAAAAATTTCTCAGATTGCGCTCGACAATCAGTGCCTGGAAAAAAGTAGTTTTCATTGAAGTCAGCCTAGAAACATTCACCTGTAATCAGATGTCATACCCGATACCATCTTAAAATCACCTTTACAATGATTACTCATCACCTCCCAGAACAGGTGAGAATCACAGAAGCTCTGTAAAACAATTAGATTAATCTATCATTGAATGAACACCATGCTCCAAGTGCTTGAACTCTCGGGCTCGATCGACCCTCAACATCTCTGGGTAGAACTAGTCATAGAAGGTCCTCTGAAACTCTTCCCATGCCATATCCTGATGACGTCCCACATGTGAGACAACATCCCACCATATCAGGGAGGAATCATATATCATGTACATCGTGAGTTTCATCCACCTCTCTAGAGGAATCTCCAGATACTCAAATATGGAAATCATGGCCTCCAACAATGAATCTTCTTCTTGTGGACCTCCATACCCTGAGAACGTGGGATGCTGCTGCTGCTGGAACACCTGTGTCAACTCTTACATATTCAGGGAAGGATGGGTTACTCCCTGAAAAGTCTCCATCATCCTTATAAAGCCTTTATAGAATGGTGCCTCAGCACCTGCATCTGGTATAAAAGCAGGTTCAAAAACAGGCGGGGGGGGGGGGGGGGGGGTCTGCTAGTAGTCCATGATCTAACATTTCTGGTGTGTGATCATTGCCCTATATTTGGCATACAAACAAAGGATGTCTTGGTGGCATGAATCTATAAGGTCAAGACAACACCTCAGTACAAGATTATCAAGTACAACAACTTAGATGGGCAAGAATATGACATGATAATGAAAACATTCATGTTTTAAAAAATAGGGTTACATGGCATGTATAAACACTACATTGTGTGTTCCCTTATGCTTTTAACATGGAGTGTTCCTCTTCCAATCCTAGTCATGTAAAACCCTTACACACAGTGTGTTCCTCCTGAGATATAGTGTGTACTTGAATTTTCACTCCTTCCAGAGTACTTCTACATGGCTAGAACAACATGGTTCTCTCCCGGGTAACACTACACGACCTGTTCACCCTACACACGACATGTACCACTTATGTTTGATCCACCCATTTCATTGTTCATGCGGATGGATACATGTTTTATAACTACATGGCATGTAAAAAGTAGACACAATGTGTACAACCAATGTTTAATCCAGCAGTGTCTTTGGTCACACGACTGTATACACGGTTTCTAACAACACAACGTGTATAAAATAGACATGGCGTGTACAACCTAAGTTTCATCCACCCATGTCATTGGTCACATGGCCTGATACATGATTTTTAACTAATTTTCTTGAACAAAATAGATATGGTTTGTAAAACCTAAGTTTCATCCACCTATGTCATTGGTCACATGATCGGATACACGTTTCTTTACAACACGACATGTACAATCTATACATGGTGTGTTCTATAGAAAGTTTTTCAACCCTGTGTCTCTTCTTACACAGTCATACACACAGTCAATCACTACACATCATGTATATATGGTACACATATTCTACTTAATAAATTTTGTTTCTTCTTGAATAGAAGAACACATGGCGTGTGTTCAGGACACCAGATACCGTTTTTTATGGGTTTCCGGACAGTATGCCTCTAAAACTTTATCAGAAACCTTAAAAACATAAATTTTCTCCAATACAAGACATATTTTTTCCCATGAGAGCCCATACTCCCGTTAATCTATGTTTATCAACCTTATTTATATTGTAACTAGAAAAAATCAATTAAAGTTCAAAATTGATCCACCAAATTCTGATCCAAGAGGTACCATAACACCTCAGGGACCCAAGTTTGGAATCCATCCAAATGAAACATTACATATACCAATACCCTATCAAAATAGATGGTATTATATCATGACATCTATCATAACAAAATTCATATCTAGCACAACATCTATCACAACAACAAGCAATCAGTAATGCACCCTAAATGGCATGACAAGAATTCATGGCATGTGATCTTTAGAAAGTGCCTATATGATGCATGAGATGAAATAACCCCATATCATCAGGTTGATATAGAAATATAACTACAGTGATATGAATAATAACAACACAAAACAAGTTAATCACCCAACGTTGAAATCAATTCAACTGTAACAATTACAAAAGTAGAATAATTAGAATATTCAAGGTAACTTGGATTTTCCCTATACATGGGTTAGATACTCTTGGGAATAGCTAATTAACAATTATTCATTCCTTCCTATACCTATCTATAGGCTCCAAACATTAAGTCAAATCATAAAATAAACTCTTTTGATACCACTTTGTAATTTCCTAGATCTCAGTTCCACCCCAAGGTGCCCCAAACCCGATTAGTCACATGACCTCAAGCGCATTTCCACAAATGCCAAAGGATGTAGACTAGCAGAGAGGTCTAAGGTCTGATAATAGTGAAACTATTACCTCATTGATAGAGTGTAAATAGTATAATAACAATATTAAAAATAATGGAAGCAGTAATACCATACAAAAAAATTAAATAGAGAAAGACTGATAATAATATAAAAACTAGAACATGTATAAATGAAGCTTGTCACATGTGTCTAGAAAAACATCCAAATAAGTCACAATGCTAGAAATACAATACCAAAACCAAAATACATAAAAATAGTAAATTCTCATAGCATCGCAAGCCTCATCTTGGTCTCATCCTCTCCAGCTCCAACAACCATCAATTATCTCAGGAAGAACGGTGCTTTCCCTTATATATACATGCAACCACATAATCAGTTTGGGACCAAAAGTATGACCCAAATAGGGTGTGAGATGAATCCTAATAGGAAACAACCAAAAGATATATGCCTAATAGTTAGTGAATATATATAGCATTAAATATGTAGAAATAAAGTAATAAACTAGGAGATACCCAAAAGTAAAAAATCCTATAGTTTTCAATTAAATTCATTTTCATTTATTGATTATTCAA
Source organism: Viscum album (assembly GCA_963277665.1). NCBI lineage: Eukaryota > Viridiplantae > Streptophyta > Magnoliopsida > Santalales > Viscaceae > Viscum > Viscum album. The sequence continues at coordinate 812,542,069 of OY728166.1, forward strand.
ACCCCTGAGAAATGAATCTTGGGATCTAGCCTAAGCTCTCTATCCACCTGTATAATAGTAACAACATACGTCTTAGAACACCATCTAAATAGCCATGTAAGACTGAGTCCAAGCTTATTCTTTGGATTGGTAGAATCCTCATAGTCATTCAATTATTCACAACAACCCTCTAGGAAGGCTCTCACGGCCTAACCCCTATGGTTTAACATATCACTAATCAAATACAAATGACCACCTAGACATCTTACATGGTCAATAACCCTAGGTCCACATAGCATCAATAATTTATACATGAACATCAGGTAGCTCTCATTGTCAATACCCCATGGGTAAACATAGCATAAATAATCATAAATGACCTCCGAGTAGCTCTCATGGTTAGTACCCCTAGGTGAAAAACTACCCTAAGGATCTCACGGTCCTATCTAATAAACATGGAAACCACCACAGTTTTCCTGGTCCAAGGCTCTCATGGTCCATTGCAAGGTCAGTGTGCATATCGAAATAAGGCATCACATGTAATATATATCTACTACATAGATAACATTCACAATCATAAAACATGAAATTCATATAGTCAATAAACTCCATCCTAAACAATTCAAGGCATGTAAACAAGGTATGCATCATAGGTATCCTAGGACAAAAGGCCATAATCAATCAAATAGTGGAACACACCCTTGGGGTGTCCCATAAATAGGTATAAAACCTTACACATAAGAAATCTACCTTTCTTAAACAACAAAACCATAGAAGATATTAAAAAGGGTCAAATTCAAAAAATACGCAATACCCAAAACATGGGTATTTGACACTTTAAGCATATATAATCCATCGACGAACAACAGAAGGCATAAACCACCTACCATGAGGTTGTATGAAGAAGACTATTGAACAAAGACCCTTGAATCAACTTATAATGACATAGATCTACAAAAGGGTAAAAACTTTCATCCTTGAAATACTCACTAAATATGAGGAATTGAGAATATACGCTCTAGGGAAGGAGAGAAATCACCAGTAGGAATTCAACGTACCCGATAGCATCCCAATTGGAGCTCTGGTAAAGGAATCAGAGGATCTCAAAATTCTTCTGTCATTTTTCACTCTCCTATATAAAACATGGGGAGAAGAAGGTATTTCTGGACATGAGACGTGATCCCACATTGATATAACAAATAAAAAATAAAAGTACACAATATGTTCATTTAATGTACTTTCCGTGTACTAACCTCAACCGACCCACGCTTTTTGCAGTCTTCCAGGTAACCTACACGACCATGTACTCGGCTGTTACACGGCCAGTACATGGCTACATATGGAAACCTGGTAAACAATGTGTACTCCTACGTACACAATGTGTACATATAAAATTTCCCAATTCTTCATTTTTCATTGACAAAAACCCGAAATAAAGATCCATACCGGAAATTAAGATATGGGTTCCTACATCTTTAGAGATTATTTCATTCATACTTAATCATGTTTCATCTGATGTATTCTTGAAGACACTCTAAGATATATGATATCAGAAACATCCTAAATTAACATTTATGAATATTTTATGTTGTAAATAATATGCATAATTTTTTTTGATAAACACATCCCTAAATAAGAGAAATTATTATTTGTTGGTTATACCAAAGAGATAATGGAATATTACATCTATAATATTACTGAACACAAAGTGGTTGTGAACCAATGTGGTGTTTTATTTGACAAGGATGAAATAAGTTGAGAAGTAAGTAGGAGGAAAGTTGAACAAGGAGTAATCTTGGAACAGAAAATAAGAAGTGTTCATGAGATTAAAGTTGAGCTGGTTTTACAATTATTTATAGGAGAATAATTGACTCATGTTACACAAGGAAGTCAATAGTCTGGTAGGATTTTTTAGGAGCCTAAGATATGTAGAATTGTTATGTAAAATGATGATAATGGAATGTTTACAGGAGATTAATCTACTACTTACTCATAGACAACTTAGATTTATGATTCAAATAAATAGTTAGAATTTATGGAATCAAAAATTGACACCATGTACACTAACCATGTTTAGACCTTGGCAGATGCACCCGAAGGGGTGAAACTAGTAGGGTTAAAGTGGGTTTTCGATAAGAAAACTAACATATATGATAGAGTGTCTACCTATAAATCATAATTGGAGGTAAAGGGATAAAAAATTCATTGTGTGGACTATAAATTTTTTTCCCTGTTATGATGGAATATTCCATTAAAATACTTCTTTCCATAATAGCTCATTTTGATTATGAGATATATCAATTGGATATGAAAACCCCATTCCTTAATGAGAATTTATTTAAGGATCTGTATATGATAAATCCTAAAGTTTTTTAGTTAGAAGTGTATTTTATAATGTATTAAAGTTGAAATGGTCCATTTGTAGGCTGAAGAAATATTCTTAGACATGGAACAAAGAGTTTTATGATGCCCTAAATGATTTTGGTTTCATAAAAAAATTGATGGTTCATTTGTATACAAGATGATTAGTGGGATTATTGTAGTATTTATAATGTTTTATGTGTATTACATGCTTCTTGTTGAAAATTTCCTCATGGATTTACACTCTATAAAGGTGTGATAAGATAAATTATTCTCTATAAAAGACATTGGTGAAGTAGCTTACACACTAAGTAAGAAGATATATAAGGATAGATCTAATTGGTTTCTTGGACTTATCCAAGACATATACATTGGAAGACAATTAAAGAGTTTTAACATAGAGAAATAAAAAATAGAGTATTTATCCATGTTACATGAAACAAATATTAAGAATATATTGGATCCTTCTAAGGATTTTGAAATGATGGAGAGAATGGTCTGTGAATATTCTATAGTTTCAATCATGTATTCCATCTAAGGTACTATACTTGATGTCACCCATGCTCCTAGAATAACCATTATATACCAATAAAATACATTTGAGAGTAATTTTATTGATGTTATGAATATCATTTAGTACTTAATAAGAACCAAATACATGTTCTTGTCTTTTGGAATAATGGATGAGCTATGTGCGATAGGTTATATAAATGCTAGTTTTTTAATCTAATTTATATGACATGTGATCTCAATATAGTAATTTTTTTGGCATAAATTGTGGAACTATCTATTATAAGAGTTCCAAACAAGCTACCATAGAAGATTAAAAAACAAAGGTTGCATATATCACTTAATCAGATGTTGTGAAAGAATCTATTTGTATTATGAAGTTTATTTCTGGTCTTGAGGTGGTTCTTAGCACCAAATGAGAAATCAAGATTTATTTTGAGAACAATGGTTCCATTTCTCAGGATAATGAACTCCATTATCACCAAATGATGAAACACATCTTTCATAAATATCATATTATATGAGATATTTTTTAGATAGTAAATGATAGGATCTATTGTGTGGATATATAATAAAATATAGAAGATCCATTGGAAAAGCTATTACCATTACAAAAATGTGATGTTATTGTTATATATCTTGGTATAATATTAATAAGATAATGAAAAAATTGGATAATGTATCATTATTTTATAATAAAATGAGACATCAATTTATTTTTCATTCATATTTTATACAATTTATTTTATATTAAAAGTGTAATGATAATATCCCCTCAAAGTATGACACTCATTTTTCACTAATTCATGATAATTGTAGATTATTTTTTGTTGTAATGATATATTGTGATTATAATGAATGTTGGAAACATAAGATAACAATTTGAGACTATTTTTTTGGATTGACCCCTCAACGTATATGACAAGGAATATAATGCATTAATTGATATACTAAGGTTTGTATTCTTATTATATATATTCTTAACTTGAGGTTAGAGAGACACCTAGCTTGATAACCATAATATTTTTATTAATTTCTTACAGAATCCTCATGTATTATCTAATAAAGGGATTTTATTGGTATGTGGCTGATCATGTCATCAGTTAGAGCTCAATAATGATAAGATTTTTCCACTCATATGAAAAAATAATACATATATATCTTTATTGAACTAGAATGAGGGAATGAATAGCCATGCATATTAGAGTCACATGTTATATGATTAGATACTTGGATGTGGGAGATGTGATGTGATCATTTTCTACATGAAGGGAATGTGATGTATTCATCAACTTGTTTAGTATTTGTGAAGAATAATGAATTTATGTGATGGCCTATATTTGAATGAAATTGATCCATGTCTAGGGGCCACTTGATTTTAGGGGAAATGGGATTATATTGGTATAAATATAGTATACATAATACATATTGTGGTGAGTATGTTCATATGGAGATATGATTTTGTTTGATCAAGATCACACTATACCCCTTAGTAGGTTTAGTATCATTGAATCTTTCCCAGAAGCCACCCTTTGTTTATATTTTTTAAAATAGGATTTCAAAATTATTTTAATTTTTAATAAGGCCTATAGGGTCCAAAATTTGTTCTTTTGGGTTAATTTTCAGACAAAATGTTTGTATAAAAATGAGTATAGTTTAATAAAACCATTTCCAAAAGAGTTTTTGATAATTTCAAAAAGCGTTTTGATATTTTGTATTAAGTCATTATAATATTTTTTTAAAGTGGGATATTGTTAGAAATGAAAAAAAACAGGGATATCTTATTTTATGACATCTATGAATAACAAGGTATAAATATATGCATGATTATGTTTATCCCAAGGATTTATATAAAGTCATCAATATAGTTATGTGAATAAGATTAATGTCAATATTTTTTTACTTAATTATGGATTGATACCTAGAATTGGAACCTTTATACTTGGATATCTTTCTTATGAAATCACTAAGTCTTAACTAATGAGGGGCGGTTGGTTATGTCATTAACCGTGTCATCAATTAGAGCTCATAATATATGTAATTTTTCCACTCATATCAAAAAATAAATTTGTCCCTTGATAGAATTAGAACAATTAAATTCATGTTCATTATTATTAGAGTCATATTATATTTTCTCAGCTACCTAGATGAGAAACATATTATTTTCTCATATGCTTGATGAATGAAATGTGATTTATTAATTGACCTGATCAGTCTTTTGCAAATAATCAATAATGTATGAGATTGCCTATACTAGATTGGCATTGTTCTATATCTGGTGGTCAGTTAATGTCATGTAAAAAAGGGATTATATTGGTATACTCTTATTTGTATGATATATATTATAGTGTATGTGTTCGTATGAAAAAATGAGTATTTTTTGTCAAGATCACACCAAACCCATTAGTATATTGAGTAGAATCAATGCATTGTTAGAGGACACTATTTTCATGAATATATAAAATACAGATTTCCTAATTTTTGTTAATAATAATAAGGCCTCTAGGGTTATATAGATAGGCCTTTGTATTAGAATTAATTTATCAAAAAATTATTTTTATGAAAATAAATAGCGTTTGATAAAACCATTTCCAAAAGAGTTTTGGAAGGATTTAAAAATAGTTTTGATGTTTTTCATTAAGACCTTATACTATTTTCTGAGAGTATGAGATTTTTTTAAATGAAAATAATATAGATATAATATTTCATGATATTCTTATATCATAAGATGGAAATATATGCATGTAGATGCATATATCATAGCCTTTGACTATTTTCATCATTGAGTATGATGGGAATGAAATATAAGATATCACATGAAAACATTTGGACACCACTTACCACAAAAGTTCATCAATTATGAATCAATGGAATGGATTAATTTATGGGTTTTATATAAAGTACGTTCATTGAAGCGTTAAATGAATGTTAAACACTAATGGGTAGTAATTCCTTGATAAGGAAACAACACTAAAAATATCTTCCATAAATTAAGAGGTCCTATAAAAGGGATGAAATACTTCCCATCGTTAAATAATCCATTCTTTGATGCCATAATATATAGATCTCTTCATCTTGGTTCTTAATTAATCTTTTTAGAATAAAGAGTTATACCTCCATTGGAGAATGCATGATCATCTCATTACAATCAATGATTCACTGGCCAGTATACAACCTTAAGGGGAAGGAGGCATTTGGATACTTCTATAGTTATCACCATCAACCGTTCATCATATATTTAAATATGGTTTACATGATTGTATATCTATACCTAGTTTTTTTTTTGAAAAGGACAGATTCATTAATGTTGAAGATCAGCAGACATACAAATGTGAAGCCATGTAGGGAAGTGGTTCAGCCAGAGCTGGTTGCCATCAAAGGGACCAGAGGCCGCCAGCTGATGGGAAACATTGTTTCCTTCACATTTGATAAAGGAGAAGGTGAATCTTGAAAATCCTTGATGGAGAGAGAGGATTATCCTGATGAGGGAGCCAAATGACTATAGTATGCCATTGTTATGGTTGATAATATTGATTATGATGAGGCAGTCTGATTCGATGTTTATTTTATCCCATCCACGATCTTTAGCGAGCATCAAACCAGTGAGAATATTTGTAGCCTCAGCTACCACAGGTTCCCAAAAAGCATGGTGTGATTCATCTGGATTACCTTTATCATCATGGATTTCTTTAGTTTTTTTCCTTCATACCATGTCTGAAATATATCCAGTAGATTGTTCATGAGTAGGATACATTTTCTAATATGGTGGATGATACACCAGTGGCTGGGAAGATAACTGATGTTGGAGTCTGATACCATGACAGAGTTAGTTTCCATGATTTTCAGGATGATGTAATGAGATTGGAAAACTTTAAGACCACTAAAAATTGAACATAAATTAGATTGTTTTTTACAATTTAGAGGAGAAAAACTAATCTTCAAGGTTTATAACCCTAAAAAGGTAGAAAACCCACTACTCTCAATCACTTAGGAAGCTCAATGCTCTTCTAATTTAAACAATATCAATATCCATGAACCAAGAATGAGATTATAACATCGAAATTGTATCAATTGAATCATCCTATATACACATGATTAAATACATGATACTCAAGTGAAATATAATATTATATACCTTCATTACCCCTACACAACTTTCCATCATAGATTTGGAATTTACATCCTCTATTTTTATTATTCATGATATTTATTACTCTTTTTATAGAGAAATATATCTCTCTAAACTTGAGTTAATTTCATCTTTCACCATTAATTAAATTTAAATATGAATTCATTAGGATGGTAATTTTTTTTAATTTAATACATTATATCAAATGAAAAATCTACCAATAAAATATCCTAAAATATCCCTAAAATATGAGAACTTTGAAATCTAAAAAATTTTTTGGACTAAATTTCATTTTAGCATGACCACCATTTTAATGGTACAATGCCTCTATCCACTTGAAAAATAAAATATGTGCTACGATAAATTTATATACCATCTTATCGTTAATAAAACATTCATGTTGAAAATCCCATCACATTAGGACCTCATGGCTAAGACTCTGTAAATCATTTCATGGTGGAAAACTTGTGGTTTACCTATGACTATCTCACCACTGTATGAGCCTCCTTCTATGGATTAACCTTATCTTCTACTCATAACACTATATAACATCTACAAAAACATCAGAATTTTATTATAAATAATGAAATTTAATTTCAATCAGATAATTCTTGGTTTATTATTAAATGGATTTGACTTAATCACACACATGACTCAGTGTTGTGTGATATCTAGCTTCCACAACCAAAATAAATAACTATATCAATACTAACCTAAACTAAACATTAATGAGGTAAACTTCATGTTAGGAACCACTCCTTGTGATAAAAACCCCCATAATAAGTTATTATAACATATCATGCTCCAAGAATGGCGTAAACCACTATGGTCTGATCCAATATTAGTTATTCATCCATAGACATAAGTTTTTAGTATGTAGCCTTAAACTCACCTATCATAAAATCTGATTGTTTATATTGTTGGTCCATTGTAGAATGAACTCATAACTCATATATTATTCACTCTTTTGGTTAAATAACTTTAATATGATGTAAGGCCTATATTTGTGCAATCCATGTAGTTGTGAAATGATTTTTGTCCTATAAACAGAAATACTATAGATTTCACTAGTTTCTTAAAAAACATATCTAAAAACTGTGGTAGGACTAATAAACCTTCTTTTGAAGTATTCCCTATAATATTTTTCAACAAAAACCCATAAAAAATTCAATTGTTTTTTTAATCAATAAACCCGTTTTTATTAAAAACCCTTTAACAAATCCAAAAATCATTATCCAAAACCTTTAGAGATGAAAAATAACAGTCTAAAACCTATCATATTTTGATAGTGTTTCAATAATTTTTCAATTATCCACTCTAATACCACATGAGTCAAGCTCACTGTGACAAATAAGAGTTAAATAAAAATTTTCCTCATGAAAACACCCCCTTTATCATCATGATTTTCAACATGTCATAACCAAGATACACCCCCTAAATAGACATTCACATACTATCTCCATTTATAATATTTATTCATGGGTTAATTACCCCTTTATAAAAAAATTCAAATAATATAATCCATTTCCAAAGTAATTCATGACCAATTCCCCCTTGTTTTCAATGAACCCAAATATCACTTCCCTAAATGTTCATAAGAGAGGGTTAGAAATACATATGAAATTCATAATAATCAACTTAAATTTATAAAAATTTAAAATTATAGAGGGGAGTAGAGGTATCTTAGCTAAACCATCTAGTCAGATGAAGATGATTATAATCCAATAGAAAATCGATACCATTCAAAATAATCCTTACGTCTCTTTTTCAGGATATCCACAACTTGATTCTGTGTTGACATGTACTACAACTTCCCTAAACATTGTTCAACATTCTCCTTGATTAAGAGGTGAATAATATTGATTCTATTTTACTTGATTGATGGATATTATTTTTAAAAATATTTACAGTACTCTTAATTTTACACATGATATAAATATGAGAATTTACATCAAACAAAACATACTTAATATATTTATTCTTTTATAAAAATTGAGTATTCATTTTAGTAGCTACAATGTATTCAGATTCAATAATGATCAATAAAATTAAATATTTATTCTTTCTTATCCAAAAAATACACAATAAACTAACATATAATGTACCACCCAATATCATATTTAAATCACATACTAAACTTGTAAAATACACATTTTAAATACCAACCACTCTTGTTGTGATATTTCATGATGCAACACTCTAAAATCCACTATATTTTTGACCTAAAAAAACATTTTTACTATAAGAAAGTGAAGTTCTCTAGGTTGTATTTGGTATCTTCAATATAACAAGTGTAAAACAAAATATCATGTCAAGTCACTATCTAATATGGTAATTTCTTGATTATTTTCCAATATTTCATTAAATCATACTTTTGTTCCATCTTCATCCTTTAAAAAATTCATCTAGGTTTCAAATGATATCATCATCAACTTATAATATTCTACTTCAATTTTATTTAGTAATAAATTTTTTTATATTTATATTGTGAAATAGAAGTTCCATTCCATCCCGGTTTCACATATAAAATAAGCGAAAACATTAAATTACCAATCAAATATATCTCAAAATTTCACCTCATGAAATTTACAAACAAATTACACTTTTATTAATTCAATCCATAAAAAAATTATTACATCCACATAATTGACCACAAAAATTAACTTATCAATCTCATTTTATTTTTATATATTGTGATCATCTCTATGTCACTATACTCCATAACTTATCATGTTTTGATCATGCCTATAATACAAATCCCTTGGTGCTTTCTTTGTTATTTATAATGACTTATTCAATTGACATACTATGATCCCATTTTCATCAAAAATAAAAGAATTTGGTTGTTCAATACACACCCTTCCTTAATTAACATGTTAAATAATTCTAATTTCATATCTATTTTGAAAATATTTAATATCCATTACACCATAATTTACAAGAATAATTGAATTGTTTCCCAACAGGATACAAGAGAGAATTTCTTGTCAATATCAATTAATTCTTATTTGAAATATAAATTACACAAATTCCATGATTTTTTTCATAATTTCTTTATTTTATTATTTGAAATTATATGGAAAACATATACGGTTCTGAAGAAATTCTCTTCTCCCAGCATTGGAACAATTTCACAAGATGGATTATTATCAACTGAGTGAAGATATTCATGAATTAATTTGACGCAATTATCATCTCTAGAATCCCATTAAAATATATTCCTCTCTACTTTTGGTAGGAATTATGTTTGATATACAGTCATCACCCTTCTTATTTTCACCAAATTAGTCCCATGAAAAATGATGTTCTCAACTTTGATTTTATCACTGTTTACTGACTTCCTAAAAATTATTGTTTATCCTTTATTTTCATCATCATCAATTCCATATTCCAAATAAACATTTTCCTCATGTGGTCCCCAAGTATTTTATTTTTAGTATCACCTTCCTCCTAATTTTTTTATTAATTTTCGTGGAAAATTTCTCATTAGATTAAGAAATATACTCATTTTCCATAATAGTGACATATTCGATTTCAATTATTTTTATAAGACTTTTTCTGTATCACATAAATGACTTAATCTTATATGAACAGAGGAGAAAAATTACTTCATCCCCTTAATATTAAAACTTACAATTATTATCTTTATTGAGAATAAATAACTTATCTTCAAAAAATAGAAAGTATTAAAATGTTGGTTTCTTCCCATACCACACATTTTTAGGTGTATTCTCTTAATCCAAATATAAAAAACAACCTATTTTATATGTAGAATGGTGTTTCGATTTATTTTATACAAAAAATATCTTGTAGATAATTATCAAGGAGAATTGTTTGGGATATTTTATCAATGATATAGTTACTCATATCTATAACACTATTATATTCATGATTTATCATAGTAGAAACACAGTTCTTTATCTCATGATTCTCAAGACACTATTCCACTTGGTTGTTTGTAAATATCATCAAATTGTTAATATTAAATTTATACACTTTATTTACAAGTATATTCTCCACAAATATCTGACAAAATTTAATACACTTGAACACTTTGGATTTATGTTTGATCATATTATCCATTTCATTATGTTGTAATAATTGATGAATAAAACATAGAAAAATTTCCAACCATGGATATAGAAAATATTGTCCCACAAATATAACAATACACCAAATCAAGTAAATTTAATGACTTCATATCCTTTGACTTGTATGTCATCAAAATAAAATTTCCTTTTTGACAAGTATCACACATGTAAGGGTGATCACATGAGAGTTTAGGGAAATCGAATTCTCCATCATTATTCACTAAGGATTCCATAGTGTTTTCACCAAAATGGACAAGTATTATTCTATAACTTATTATTCTTTTAATTGGATAGAAAATAAACGTATTATTTTCCACTATTGATTTTGTTATTCCCATTTGTGTGATTTACTTACATTATAATTATACCATATCTAAATTTTACATTGAAATCCCTTTTGTTGAAATTAAATGCATTCCCCAAGTGATATAATTGACTTCTTCATATAAAATTGTAATGAATTCCTTCAATAAAAAAGGAATATATCTTCATCAAATCTTTTCCTCTAATTTTGAAATTCCCCAAGATGATAATCATTAAACCTTTATCATTTCCTAAAATGAATTATACCATTTATGAGAGATAATATTTTTTAAAATTTTAACTAATTTGTATTGATAATTAACCCCTTAATTGATCTCGATCTCATTGAATTAATTTATTTGTGTCGATTTTTTTCAATTATATATTTTGGTTTTTAAATGGACTAATTTTTAATTTTATGTTATTTCATTATTTTTGGAATAAGAAGGGAGGGAATACATTGATGTTTTGAATCTTTATTTTTTACTATTTAAATTATTCTTATTCTTTTTTTTATTGTTTACTCCATTTTGATTATAGTTTTAAAAAATCTTATAATGATTCAGATGAAATGTTTGGGGTTCAGGTTGAAATTTAGGAAAAATGAAAATGGAATGATTTATATGACTTCAACCAACAAAGCATATAATTTTACTGTAGAGTGTTTAAATTCTACTAAATCATAATACCTTTATCCCATCATATGACATTGATGATCATATCACGTGATATTGGTTGATCATTAGAATTTAGTAAGAATGAGACTTTAAGAAGTACATATAACATAAAAAATCTGATATGCCTTTAGAGCTACCCAACATAGGACATTATCAACACAATAAGGATTTGATGCTGATAAAATTTCTTCGTAATACAACTTCACAATTTTAATTGTTAATAATACACCCCATATCATATTACTCTGTAAAAATAGAGGTCGTAGGAGAATTTTGTGTCAAAATTTAGTTGAGAATCAGACTACATATTGGATCATATGACTTTTGATTAAGAAACATGTATGGATTTATGACTGTATTATAATGACACATCAAATTGATTATTATTTTAAGGTTTAGTTACAATCTAGTGAATACCCTAGGTCATCTCTCAAGGTGCGTAGGTATCTTATAGTGTGTATTTTTAATAAAGATTACTAAAAGAGGGGGTGATTTTGATAATAGTTTTAAGAAAATAACTTAACTTAAAGAGTTTAATTGTTGAAAAACCAAGTGGATTTTGAAATGTATGAGACAAAGGGTTCGTTGTGATTTCACTACACACAAATAAAGTACATTTTTCATAGATAATAATTTTGTTTTGTGGAATTCATTAGTTGAAATTAATTTGAATCTTGATTAATTCCTAAGATTTTATTTTAATGCTTAAAGAACCAAACCCTGGTGTAACAATCATATTATCAAGGTCAAAAATTTATGAATAGAATAAGATCTTGAAAATAAGATTTAAATTTCAATAATGTGAGTATGAAAAACATTCTCATGTTGTCCAATCAGAACAACACAAGTCACGCACTCAAAACATCACACTGATTGGTTCGAAATTTAAGGCATAACATTCACATGTATCAAAACAAGAATTCAAATATGAAATCATGTAAGGTACGTGGAATGAAATGTTTAAACACCCAAATTAATTCCATGCAGTAGATAATATATGTTTTTAAACTACATTTACATTTGTCTAGCTCCCTCACAACGAACGCACACTGTTTAGCTCAACATCTGGAGGAGGAGGAAACTTTGGTGGAACTCCTTCATTATTGATCCCACTATAAGGATAGGGGCCTCCAGAACTTCTCGGATAAGGAGAGGAATCCCCTAGAACTCAAGATTTTAAGAACTTCAATCCTTGTTTGAACTACCAATCGTGGAGCCCAAGGTGCCATATTATTTTAAATTGGAAGGTGGTTTGAGCATCGTGATTTTGAGAAACCTCTTGGTTCATGTTTTTCAATGGCTATAAATTCTGGTCTCACTTTTTAAAAAAAATAAAAAGTTGTATCCACACCTCATGAATATATCCACAGAATTTTTGGATCTATTTGGACAATCAGATCTTGAGATATTGACAGAACACCAAACACCACTTTTGACATCGTGCAAATTCAATGTGCTAGAAATATCTATCTAGATTGGAAAAAATGATTGAATTGTCTTTTTTTATTCATATGAAATGTTTTAAATTAAATTTAGGACTAGAAAAAAAAATTGAGCGCATTCTAATTCACGGTTTAGTGGCAGTATGTGGTTGAGTCACCTGGTGTGCATGGATCCTACGCAGTTTAGCCCAGTTTTCTTGGACATCATCATGGGCCCTTCAAATCACATCTACCTTAAATGAAATTATCAAAAAAAAATCATTGACCTTTTTAAGAGTAATAAACAAAAAATAATTTAATCAAAAATGAAGTTCAATTTGTTATTATTTTTATAATTTTCAATACAAAACTAGTTTAGCATAGTGGTGTAAGGGTGAAACTGAAATAGTGAATCACAGTGTGATCAATTTCTTAACTATCATGCTGAATAAAGTTTAGATTGAAATCACCTATTGATAACCTAAATTTTCAATGTACTCTAGAAAGTTCATTCATGTGCATAAAAAACTATTTAAAGATAATTAAACAGCACTATAAAGGTAATCTAATTGTTCATAATTATATTTAAATGAAACTTCATGGATGTGCATCCTAAAAATCACCCCCATAAAAAGATTCTACATAAGGGTAATTAGAGTATCTTGCATAAGGTCCATCACCATTGAATAAGAGTTACACGATATTAACATATATGAACCTTAAGATATTTAAATTTTACTCAATGAATAGAAATGATAGATAATGGTATTCATAATATACATCGCATACATCATATTCATTAATTTTATTTATGGATATTAAACACTAAATTTATAAGAAAGGGTAAAATCAGCAGAAATCAAAAACCCATCCCTCTGGTCGGCCCAAATAATGTAAAATAATTCCCATGCCTTTATATGGATATCATCCATAAATAATAAGGAAGATAAGAATATTATTATGGAGTTTAAAGAAACTAGGAATGTTAAAGATACCCAGTTTAAGGATCTTGACCCTCGTACAGTACATGTTGAAGCTATTTGAGGTAGAAGAATCTTACTATTGTATACTGAATTATAAGATTATAAGGAAAAGGTGTTTTAATTCCTATATAAGTTTCATTTTACCAATATTTTAAATATTTTGAACCACAAAATTTTTAATTGGATTTATAATTGTAGTACTTCTTTAATTTTATACAATTAATTTTAATTTAATGTTTTTAATTTTTATCATCACTATGTTCTTTTCATCCCCCATTCTTCGTGTTTCCCTAAATTTGAATTTATAGTGATATTATCTCATCTATGATGAGAGTAAAACTTATGTATCACCCACTAGATGTAAAATCATGAACCAATGTCCATTCAAATAGCTTTGTTTCTTTTTATTTTATTTTAGGGAAATTAGGAGAGTGAGGCAATAAGGTGAAAATTGTACCTCATTTTTTTTCATCTACAATTCCTTTCACATTGATAAGATCATTTCATATTATACTATTAGGATTAGTGATATAAAATAGGATCAATGGTTTGAGTAGTGTATAGACACATTTTTATGGACCATTTGAGAGATTGAAGGGTTAACCAATATAAGGATACTTTATGAGTGAGAAGAAGCATCCATAACATTGAATCGATGAGGCTACGTGTAGCCTGGTTTAATGCATATAGACTATAATAAAGATTTAATATTGTAAGATAATAAAGGATAATTATGGTTAAATATAAGAGAATCTTTGTTCTCACATTTTTTTAGTTTTTCTTTTTATTTACTTTATTTTTTCATACATACCCCCAATTTTTTTAAAACAATAGAAAAACAAGCATAAACGATCATAAGTTCTAGGAAAGTGAGTCTTATAGATTTAATCCTTGGGAAATGACCCTTTTCATCCATTTTACTCTATTAAAAGTATAAAAAATAGCTTTGGTGAGAGTCATATGATATTATCTCTCTTATAAACTTGGATCCATTTCTGAGGAGTTAGAATGATATTTTTTTTTCAACTTCACATTTGTATTTCATTTTTTTCATTGAATTATTTCCCTTATTTCTTTCATTATACACTTATAATATGGGATAAATAGCTTAGGGTAAAAAATATATAATATTGGATATCCAATTATAATCCTAGTTTAAATAGATCGATGTAATTTCATTTAAGAACATATATTAAACTAAATAATCACTCTTCCAAATAAAGATCAAGGAAAAACAATATCAAACACCAAAATTGGTGAAACCTTTGGTATATACCAGTTTTTTGGAGGATAAAAGATACTACAACCATAATGAAAATAGGCATAAAAAATATATTCCCCCACACCATCTGAGTGAAGGAAAAATCTTGCGAATATTTTCAATACTACATCAATAGATATTTAATTTTGGATCGAAAAACAAAGAAGACACTGGGTGTGAAGGTATAATTGAAAACAATTGTGGCTATTATGGCCACTACCTTATGAAAAACAATGGATTTGGGAGAGTAATAGACTAAGGATGTGATTATACTCATGATTCTATCTTCCTTGTTTCTTTTCAGATTGCTAAAATCATTTCATATCCCAGTATTTGGATCATTGATGTATGATGGGATTAGTTATTGGAGTTTTAGATGGACTCATATTTATTTAAAATTTGAGAGAGTTAAGGGTTGTACAAATTTTGGATAATTCCTGAGTAATAAATACCATTCAAACTATTGATTCAGTGTGGTTGTGTGTCATCAGTTGAAAGAGACATAGAGTATGACAAAAAGTTAAACAATGACATAATGAAGGATCACTATAGTTAAATTTAGTGGTATCTCTATTATAAAATTTATTATACCCTGAATTTTCTTCAAATATATTATTTCATTCAATAAACCCCATGTTTTTTCAACAATAATAAATCAAACAAAAATAATAAAGTGATATGATGGTGAGGCTCATGACCAATCCTTTTAAGAAGTCTCTGGTTATCCATTTTACTATATTCCAGGTCTTAAAACACTATCCAATGAGATACCTATGATAGGATATTCCTCATAAAGTTGGATATACTTATGGGGATCATGGATGAGTATTTTCTATCTTATGTATAATTTTAATTAGAGTTTTTTATTTCATGTGTTCTTTATTTTATTTTGTAGTTTTCCTTATTTATTTTAATATTCTCTTCCAATCTAGGATACATATCATTGGGTGACCATTAATAAAAAAATTAATCACCAATTATATACCCATTTTAAATATATTAATTGAATCGCATATGAAAATTTATTTCAAAGTGACCAATATCTATTCCCATAAATGAAAAAGGGAAAAAATAGTAATATGCATAGTTAGAGAAACCTTTTTTACATAATAATGGGTGGGATGATGGAAGATGATACCACCATGATGAAAATAAAAATATACAACATATTCCCCCACACCATATGAGTGAATAATAATCAACCCCAGAGGATATTAAATATTTCAACAATATCTCATTATTACCGGACAAACATCTAAAGTAGAAACAAAGTGAGATCTGATAATTGAATGAAATAATTGATATAATGGCCACCACCCTATAATAATTAATGGATATATGAAAGATAATAATAACTAGAAGAATAATCCTTTTTCCTTTTCTTAGGAAAGCACCCAATAGGTGGAGGAACTACTTGAAAAACCTCCACTCCCATACACTTATAAGTATTTACTTGAGGTAATTACAGAGAAATAAATAAATAAAATAGAAATATAATAGGGATATGAACAAACCCTAAACACTCTTGTTTTTATATTTACTAAAATATATTTTAAAACACACACTCTTTCCTTTTAAAATAGAGATTCAACATTAATATATATTTATTTATAAGAAAACAAATGAGAGGATATGATTAGTTTTGGATCTCTCCTAGAGAAAATGGAATGTAGACATACCTTAATGATCAATAAATCATGGCTGATCCACTCAAGGGAGTAAAACCTTCTTCTGAATCTATTTTTACTAATTTTTTATTAATTTAAATTGATTATAACCACATTTGTATTAAATTTTAGGTCTATCTATGTTGGATAATACCCTATAAAGTGATGAAAAGTCTCTAGAATCCACCATATATGAGATACTGGAGTGGAAATTTTAAGGAGATTCCTCCCAATAAGAATAATTAGAGTTGCATTAAGTTTAATTTGATAATTTTCTAAAATCTTATCTGGTGAAGTTTAAAGATGATTCCACCCAAGAAGTAGCTGAGCATGGAGATGATGCTTTAGGATATGTGGATAGGACTATGGTCCCTCAACAATAAGAAAATTACTAGATAGATAGAGAAACAACATCTAATAGAAAGTAACCTTTCTATTTTCACTTAATTCCGCTTTTACTTTTTTGTTTTTAAATTTTTGTGTATGGTACTATAGCTCTATATTCATGGGGTTCTCAAAGACCAGTTTCTACTCTAGGACAATGGAAAAAATAGATTTGTTGGTTTTATAAAAAAATATATAAACCATATAACTGTGGTTAATGACTAAAAATACATAGCTTTAGGTTGTTCAAAACACTACTACCACTTTGGTACTGTTCTAAGAATTATTATTCTTCCCTATTTCTTGTTTTATTTTTTTATTATTTTGATTAATATTGCTTATGTTTAATTCTGTTTGTATAGGTATCCAAAAATTTACAATATCTAGGTGTCCATTTCAAGTTTTTTAGAAAAAAACTAGTGGATATATTAACTCTATCCTACCAGAGCAATAAAAACAAGGTTTTTTATATCATATTACACTATTTAATCACAAAAATAGTTGTGTATTTTATTGAAATTTAATATAAATTTTTTCAATAAGTGTGGGTGAGGTTTGAGACCTATTTAGTAATGGTCTACCACATGTCTAAAACATATTTAGAATATTTTTTGGATTTATTTTTAGGAATAATAAAATAAATTATGCATGCTATTTTTATTTTAACTATTTAGTATGTTTTTAGGTTAGGAAAATTGAGATATAATTATTTTACATCTTAGTAATGAATCCATTATAACTTTTATGATTTCAAGAATTATAAATTTATTTTATTTTCTTGATTTTTTTGTGATATTTCCACTATTTTTAAGGAAATTATATTTTATAAAAAGAAAAATTATTGTGATAGAATATCTTATGTGGGATAAAAATTATATCATAAGGAAAATACATTTTTGATCTTATAAATATTTATCATAGACTTGGTGAAAAGATCAACTTAGGGATATAAATCAAAAGATATTCATATAAGTCCTTTGAAACTTGGGGAAAATGGTTATTTATGATCCAATGATAAATGTATAAGATAGTTAGGCACTGTGTGTTTTGGTAAAAAAATCCATTACACATATAATAAGATATTTTCATAACACATGGCTGGGAGAAATTCCATAATTAATTAATTATAAAAATTAAGGGATTTAAGTGAGGTTAATATTGAACCCAAATGAATAAAAGAAAATCAACTTATAATAATACCATTTTTTTATCGAGGTAGTAAAAAATTAAACTTGGGTATTAGAAAACTAGGCGGACAATGATAATTGAATGCTCCCCTTATTAATGTTTTAATTCCACTAAAATATAAATTTTTTAACTCTTAAAACTGATACTTTGAGTAAGATTGAATTAAGTAGGATTAATTCATAAAGGAGGCATACCATTTTCAACAATGGATTTTTTATCTTCCCTATTTTCTAGTATGTGTGTTTTAACCTTAGTAGGAAAAATATTTTCACTAGGTTGATTTCATTATATTTCTTAGAAGTGAAATAGTGTAATTGTAGGAGAGTATTGCAATACAAATTTTATAGAAAAAAATTAACTGATTTTCAATAAAAATTAACAAATTAACTGATCTAGAACTTGGTTAAATAATTTATTTATGCCACTTTTTTAATTAGAATTGTAATTATTAAATGGACTAACATGTGATTTTAAATTTTTTCATTTTTTTTTGAAATTTAATGGGATTATATAAATTGTTTTTTTTAATCCAAGTTATTTACTATTTAATGGTTTTTTATGATTTTTATCATTGAATTCATTTTAACCCTAATTTTTATGAAGTCTACAACAATTTTTCTAAATTTAATGGGGTATTGGTCTGAAGCTTGAAAAAATGGAAAAGGGGTGTGTTATATGACTTTATCCTTCTATGAATTTGGATCTATGGTGGAGTGTATGCATTAAACCATATTGTAAGAATTTTCTCCCATTATATGACTTTGATGGTCTTATAGTCTATCTTTTCTCAATATTCTGACGTCAGAGTTCCTATTAAATCAACCAGCCTCTATGACTTTATGAATCCTTTATGACATTAGATATTCCCATCATATGAATATCTCCCTATCGTAAGACCTTCTAGTCAGGTATCAAACTTCATCATATGACTTAACCATATGAATTAATTGTTATACTTCATAAAATATATGACATTACACAACCACCATCATGGTGTTAGACTAAGGCCTAATATTCGACTTAAGTAAGGATCATATGAATTTCCATCAAGCGGCATATATGAATTTATCAATCAGTAGGTTGTATAATTGGTATATTTAACTTGTGTAAGGGTAACCTAGATATTAAAAGGGTTGCATAAAGGATATTCACGTATTCCACATACTATGTAAAATTATTCAAGGAACTACGTAAAGGTAATATAATGGATCTAAAAGATATATAAAGTTATTATTATAGATATTTTGTGTAAATGTCACCCCATTAAAATCCTCTGCATTAGGATAACAGGATCATTCTACACAATAATAATCACCAGTGAATTAGAGTTATGTAAGGGTAAAAATAATTACCCAGAAGCTATGTAAAGGAAAATATATGAAAAGTGTTGATATGAAATGGTCCTCCAAAAATGCACCACATACATACGGGTGATTACCTTCTATGGGGTGATTAAATATAGAATTTCATAAAAATTTCGATATAAACCCAAAATAAAAATACAATTCCTCTGGTCTACCAAAATCATAAAAGACCTCTCCCAATCCTCCACATGTCCATCATACATCAATTTGAAAAAAATAAGAGAATATCATGTAGTACAAAAAAAGAATGTTTGAGATAACTTGAAGAAGAATATGGACCCTCGAACAATACACTTGGAAACCATCTGAGGAAGAATATTCTTGTTTCATAGAAATGAATTTTATGAGGTTTAAAAGGAAGGTTTTGGGATCTCCTACTATTTTTCATTTCTAATGTATGATGGGATAACTGGTTTGATTAGTAGATAGACTCATGGTTTTGTCCGATTTGAGAGAGTGATGATCTGACCAACTTGGTAATAATTTTTTATTAAGGATTACCATTCACAACATTAATACATTAAGTCCATGTGTATCTAGTTGGAATAAATTGAGAGTTGTATAGAGAACCAAATATTTTAGACAATGATGGATCTATATATTTTAATTCAAGGGTGACTCCTTACCCAAATTTATTTTGTTTTGAATTTTCATTTACCTTCTTATTTCATGCATCTAAAACCCTTATTTTTATTTCTTTCAAAAATATAAAAATAATGAAATGCATTCATAACTGCTATAATATTGAGTCTCCTAGACTATATCTTAGAGAGATGTACCTAGTTAGCCATTGTGATACCTTATGAGTTTTAGAATTATACTTGGTTAGGAAAAAATGGTGGTATCTTTCTCATCAACCATCATTATTATAATTGATTCTCATTACGATATATTTTTCTTCCATCAAATGGGAATTCAAATAATTATTATGAATCCGTACTACAACTTGATTCATTTCTCTCAAATAAATCTCTAGGATATTCACCTTCTCAAATATTTCTTTATCGATCTTTCTCTCATACTTTACTTTTCTAGTGATTGAGATTATTCCATCTTTATATATATTAGATCATCCTTATCTTGTAGGGATGTAAATAGATTGTGTTCTTTTATCATACTTAATAATGCATATAAAAGCTGAGATCTACCTTTTTTGGTATCCTTCGGAATATATAATTACATCCATGATGAGAAATTAATAATGTTGTGTCCGTAAACTTCATAGAAAAATAAATACCCATTAAAATACACTAATGATATAAATTTATACTCATATGTTTTATTTATCATGTTAGCTGAAGTGTTACTTTTCTATTGAGAAAACATATTGTTTATGCCTCATCTTTCTGCAATAATATCATTGTATTGTTGGTGAGTTATTGTGTGTCTTTGTTGCTCCAATTTTTTTTGGTAAATTTTGCGTTACATAAATCAATATTTTAATCGGAAGTAGGTTCTTGGAATATTGAATCAATTATTACCAACTTTTTCTTTTAATCAATATCTACATTGGTTTTCCTTTATTCTTGAATAATTTCCTTGGAAGAAAATTATGTAACTTTTTTATTGCCACCATGATCCTTCTTGGATTCTTTTTCAACTCATACACTCTAACTACTTGATTTCAGGACTAATGTTAGAAGTCATGCATGGTCTTCAAGGATTCATCACATGTCTTTTTTTTCACCTTTAAGTTTCTTGACCTGTTTGACATGAAATTTCATAGAATATTTCAAATTGTCAACAATATAAACTTGATCCTATATTTTTAGTTTCAATTGAACCAAATATTTAATGTTTTCTAGATTTATATTTTTGATCCATTTAATTTCAACCTTCAACTATAACTTTTCTTATTCTTACTATAGATGGAGTTTATAATCACAAACAACACCATTGAAGTTATTTGTTATTTCCTTAAAAACACCCATTTATTAAATATCATCATCTAGTTCAAACTTTAAGTTAACTGTTCGCTCAACATGTGTAATTTCATCATCAATTTCTTTCAGTTTGGGTTTCATGGGTAATTATACATTTTCATTATATTATAATTTATTTGGAAACTTTTTAAAAAGATATCCAACCTTTCCATACTGAAAGAAATAAATTGAAAGGTTTCAT
The DNA here is from genome assembly GCA_963277665.1 of Viscum album. Lineage (NCBI taxonomy): Eukaryota > Viridiplantae > Streptophyta > Magnoliopsida > Santalales > Viscaceae > Viscum > Viscum album. Next base: position 812,564,511 of record OY728166.1, read on the forward strand.
TTAAATTTCCCCATTTTATGATTTATGGTAATAAAAGGCATCAAATCATCAACATCCCTATCTATAGGATCATCCACAAATGAGAGTTTCTTAATTTCCTTAAATGACACTTCCTTAGAATTATCCTTTTCTAAAGAATGACTGACATTATTCCTCTACTCATATGCAAAAATATTTCTATGAATAATATCTATTGTTTTCTCATTCAGATCTTTACTGTATAGCATCGAGACCACTATATTAAAATGTGGTGTAAATTTTATCAGGATCCTTAAAATGATTTTAATGTCATTGTGGTTTTATCAAATTCTTCACTCGTCCTTCAAAATCACATTTACTCAATCAAATAATGCATTAACAGATTTAGTGTACAACATTTTGTATATGAAAATGTTCTATAAAACCTTAAAAAAATTTCATATACCCTAGAATCATATTTATAGATATTGATATTTATTTCAAAAATATTTTATGATCATTTACACAACACCCCCTTTGTATTGATTGTATTGGGAAAATATCCTTCTAACACATTCACTTCTTTTTTGTTGGAATCAAGCATTATTCCGTCTTTATCAGATAATTATCTTCCTTCCATGCCGACTAAGATCCCATGTATGGTTTTCAGGTATACATCCACTCCCAAATACTGAAAAATAGTTTTAAATCTATGTCTTCTTTATTTAAACATTTTATCAGTCACATATTAAAATTCAATTGTGGTTTAAGATCACTGATATGGTTTGTAAAAGGGAATTCCCCAAAAATAACCATTATAATTGAAACCAATTATTTTTCATAATAAAGATAAATACCCTAAGAGGAGGGGGTGAATGAGGGCATGTTAATTTATTAAAACATTAATGATATTGTTCTATTTTTAGTAGTAAAACTCATCTACATTATGATAAATATGATGCAATAAATAAATTAAATTGTGTCCTAAGAAATTTTTACACGGATCCCCTAAACTAAGAGTACACAAAAAGAATACAAAAATAATTTTTCAATGTACTAGAATCCATAAGAATAATGTTTGTTTCATAGAATTTACAATGGACACAATAACTCTATAGGTATACAAACCTCATATTATAAATAAATCCATATTCTTAATCAATTAAAAAGGATTTTTCTCCTCTAAGAAAAACTATTTCGATCTTTACAAACTATCAATGAGATTGCACCATCAATGTTGTATCAATTAGCTTATCCTTCATCTATATGATGAACTCCATGATCCTCTTGTGATATTGAAACATGTATCTCTTCCTTTCTCGTCACTAGATTTCGAACATGTATATGGAATTCCACTCCACCACATTTTTAATCCAAAATATACATTCCCACTTTATTATGAGAAATATATCACTCCATCCTTGAGAGAATATTTAGATTTCCTATATAATTTAATTTAAATCCACCTTCATTTGAATGGAAAAATTATTCCAATTCAACCCTTACAATATGATTTAAAATCTTTCATGAAAAGATCCCTAAATTATTTAAAATTTTATTGCTAGAAATTATGAACAACTAGAATACATTATGGTGTGACCACCATGTTAATAGGACGATTCATATGTCCACTTAAAAATAAAAAAACCACATTAGTGCTAATTTTTACACCACTATAACATGAATACCACATTAATAATCCAAATCCATTCACCTTCATGTTTCATGGATCATATTTCAAAAATCACATAAGATATAAAAACATGGTTCACCTTTGTCCATCTAACCATAACATGAGCCTATTTCCCTGAAAATACCCACACTTATAGGCATAATTCCATATATTACCTCATAATAATTCATTGAGTAATCATACCTACATTATTGTGAACTCCCTTTGATATTCTCATGTTTATTATTACTTGTATTTGATTTAATTAAATAAAATATTTGTTATGTCATGGAACCAACATCCTGATACTTCCATAGATGAGATCCTTCTCAAGGGTAAAAGTGTGTGTACAAGGTCACATGCTAGGAAGCTGAAAGGGAGAACAATCTCCCACTTCTAGAGGGCCACATATTCTAGGGTCGGTCTTTGCATACTCATTCTCAAATGACTCTTATACTCATCTGGAATACTTCAAGTATTGGAGCTCAAATCAATATGGATTTCTTGGTCTCAGTGATCTCCAAACAAAAGGTTTTACTAGTGGCCATCCTCGATCACAAGCAGAAGTTGAGCAAGATTATCATATTTTCCAAAAAAAACCTCAAAATTCATTGCTTCATGCATGATGATCCAACCAACAAGCACATTTGGATTTTCTAGAGTAGGATTTTCATTGTTGATCTTGTCCATGTAGGAGACCGGTTCATCATTGTTAAGGCGAACCAAGGAACCAAGTCCTTATAGGTTCCGTTCATTTATGGGAGATGTGATCCTTAGCTGAGGGAGAGGTTGTGGTATAACCTCAATATATTCGACCTAGGAAATTTTCCATATATTTTCAAGGTATAATTCAATGTTTTGGAGGATCTGGAGGAGAAGAATGGATGATGTACTTTTAATAGAAAAGTCAGCCTTGATTTCTCTCAGTTCACAATAGGAAAGGGCTTCATGAATCATGTATTCTCAGGTGATCGAATTATGTGGTATAATAACCAATGAGGGAACTGATGGTCGTGGAGTTATTTGGATAGATTTTTGGCCAATATTCAGGCCATGCCATTGTACTCCAACACTTATGTCTCTCATCTAGCGCATATTATATCAGACCACTCAACTTTCCTACTCTCTCTATCATTCTGGTATGAGAAACATGCTTGTTTTCATTACTACAAGCATTGGGATAGTATCTGTGGCTATCAGGATTTAGTCATGGACTCTTAGAATGATTCTGTTCTGGAGAACACATGGAATTCCTTCCTTAACAAGCTACATCAACTCAAGCTGAGGCTCTAGGTGTGGATGAAGGAAGTCCCATCCTCTGATAGAGTGTTGGAGGCTACCATGCAAGATGTTGATCAACTGGAAATGAGTCTCAAAGAGGAATAAAATAAACATTTTTATGAGGATCTCACAGGTAGAATGGAATATGTGATGGACATGCTCTTAAAATAGAATTTCCTGGCCAGAGAGGGGTCCAGGGTCATGTGGCTGAAAGAAGGTCTTAAGAATTCAACATACGTCCACCCATGCATCCAGGAAAGGGAAAGTCGGGGTTTTCCAAACATAATGTTGGAGGACAGTACTTAAAAAAATAATAGGGAGGTTGTGGGTGCGATGGCTCACGTTTACTTCCAGGATCCGCTTGTTGGTACCAAAACTCATCATCTGAATGGGTACCCGAGGGAAAATTCCATGATCTTTGAGGTGATTCATTTCAGTCTATCTAGATAGGAAAACAAGGCCCTATGGGCTGCCCCCAAAGAGGACTAGATAGACAATTACATGCTACATTTGAATCCTGAAATCATGTCGGGGCTGGATGGTTTTCTTCATCTCCTACTACAGATCTACATGGGCGACTCTGATGCAGGACCTTATTGTGTCTATCCAAGGCTTCTTCAAGGGCGAGAGTTTGCTATGGGTTGCATGTTCTACCACTGTCGTGCTTATCCAAGAATCCAAGTCCCCTACTATAATCCATCAGTTTCATCCAATAAACATGTGAAACGTCCCATACAAGATCCTTTCCAGAATTATCAACATCAGACTATCCATTTTCTTCCAAATTGAATTTCCAAAGAACAACATGGATTTGTGAGGGGGTTATCCATCCAGGGGGCGATCACGCTGGCCTAGGAGATGATCGGGGATCTCAAATAAAAGACTCGCATCTCTAATATAGTGATATAGCATGATATGAGTAAGTCATATGATCGTGTGGAATGGAGCTTCATCAACAAGGTTCTAGCAGGTATGGGTCTTTCTCTTTGGAACATTGATATCCTCTTTTGCTTCTTTAGCTCTGCATGACTAGTGATAATGTTCATGGGGAAATATTTTGGGTTCTTCAAAACTACTCATGACTTGGGGAAGGGGGATCCTATTTCTCTAAACCTTTTAATCATTTCCCAAAATTTCCTTAGTCATCTCAGTCACCACAACTTAAGTAATGGTGAGATTCATTCGTATTGATGAAGAATGATTTACCCATCCGTGTCACACCTCATGTTTTTAGATGAATCCATCATAAACATTAATGTGGATAGAAGATCTGTTCATGGCCTGATTAAGGTATTGGATAAATATATCCATTGGAGTGGGAAAGTTAAAATAAGATCAAGAGTAATTTTTTACATCTCAAGAGGCCCTTCTGCCAAATGGGTTCAAGCTACGTGTCATATTATGGGCATGTAGAGAGGATACCATCACATGCCTTATCTTGGTTCCACCATATCTCATGGAATTTACGTATTAGTGATTTCAATTCCCTCATCAATAGTCTTACAGAGAAGGTTCTTAATTGGAAGAACAAGTTCTTATCCTTTGGAGGAAGGATTTCACTGGAGAAAAATGATCTTTTATCTACACTGTTTCATGCTCTATCATCCATTATGGTCCCTAAAGGATTAATTAAGAAAATGGACCAAATTTTTTCTGGTTATATTTGGGACCCATCGTGTGAGGGTAAAATACATGGGGCTTCTTGGCATAGGATAGCATGGCCTATCGGTGATGGTGGAATCAACTTATGGATTCTTAATGACACCCTTTCCTGTATGTATGGGAAGATATATTGGGAGGTTCTAGAACGATAGACCTTATTGGGGATCACCATGCACGATAGTTATTTTGGGGACTACGATTCAAGGGACGGACACCATTCCTCCTTATGAATTGAAATCAACCCCTTTGTTAAATCCCTTTGACCGCACTCTCAATGGATAGTTGGGAATGATAAGGTTTCTTTCAGGCATGAAAATTGGAGTGTGACAGTCCTCGAATATCTGGTCTATCCAGTTATGAATACTTATTTTATGGAAGCTAGTATCTACCTGAAATTTATCAATTCTATTATAGAGAAGGACCAGCAAGATCAGTTCTAACTCATCAAGATTTCCTGCACTTCTGATAGGTGCATGTTCTCCCCATCTTCTTCAGTCTTTCACATCCAAGGAATGTCGTTGGGTCCTCTACATGCAGAGCACTAAGGATGCTTGGAATGGTTTTCTTTGGGCCAAGTACAGTCTCATGAAATATAATTTTATAACCTAGAGAATCTATAACAAAACATTCCCTAATGAAGAGAATATCAAATGGGGTTGTGTTCCCCTGGATTTGAGATGTGTTTGTTGTAGGAGGAATAATTAAGAAACAACGGGTCATCTATTATTTGAGAGTGAATGTGTGATGGAGGTCTAGAATTATTATGGAATGCTCAATACATTCTCCGGTCAATCCATGGAAGAGAACCCCTTTCTGGATCGTTGGTTCCATGGCATGGATGAGGAGGTGTTGGAGATAATGGATCACAAAATTTTGTTACATGTAGGTTTTTAGGGCTTGTGGTATGCAAGGAACAAGTGGGTTCATGAGGGTGTGTCCTCGACAGGCTGCTTGATTTTTATTCGCATTAACAACTGGCTGCATGATGTGGTTAGGGATCTCACCCTCTTAAAGGAGTCACCCTCACTACAGAGTTTTAAACCTACATCCAATATTTCCCCTCCTAGCAGTAATATCTCTATAGGCAAATGGGATCATTGGTTCCCTCCTCCTAGGGGCTTCAAACTGAACACTGATGGATCCTACGTCTCAGGAGTCATGCGTGGTGGGGGTGTTATTCATGATAGCAATGTATCATTCATCCTTGTTTTTCCCATCCAACATGGCCATGGTACTTACCTACTAGAAGAGGCCATGACCATTATTACGGGCCTTAAAATATATCAGCAGCGAAGTCTGGCTATTTTGGAAGTGGAAACTGATTCATTGATATTGTCTAATGCCTTGCATGAACTTGGTGTTATACCTTGGTCGATTGATTATATCATAAGAAAGTGTCATTACATCCTCGACAACATCACCAAAGTGGTCCACAAATGGTGGGAGGGTAACAAATTAGTGGACTGTCTGGCCTTGCTCGACTCTCCAGGTTCATGGACATTTTTTTCATGAAATCCATAGATTGATGGAGGTAGGGATCAACAATATTAGAGGGAATTTCCTCAGCCTCCACTATGTTAGACTCCCATAGTGTTGTGGTTCTTGAAACCTAAATTTGTTGGCCAACTTGTATGTTTCCCTTTTCCTTGAATAAAAATTTTAGATGATGATGATACTTGGAAGGCACACAGAAACAAGAATAGTCACATGCCATGAACCTCAGGTAGCCCTGGATTTTTTTCCTAATAATAACCTCCTCTGTAATACTTGAGTGGTTCATACCCATTATATAATATTTGATTCAAGATAAAGTTCCTACAATTTATCCAAAAAACGAATTTTCCTTCTCTAAATCAGTTCTTTAGGAATTTATTTCCCCTAGGTCACACTACCCATCACTATAAAAGGAACCTTATAAGGGGAAGGATTCACATATGATATTTATTCTCTATATGTAATTCCCCTCTATATAAAGGACATGAATACTTAACATTATGACAAGACCGATAACAGTTACGTTGCATTTCCTCGAAGCCACATAGGAGGGTGGTTTGTCCCATGTCATCAACCATAGCAATCACTAGACTTTTGTTCCAATAGTGTTCCTTTTGTGGAGTGAAACATGTCACTTGGTGTGTACACTAGATAAATGTTATGTAGTATATGTCTTACAATATTCTTGATTGGTATTCAATATAGGGAATGTAATGATATTTTGTATTGACCCACATAACACTACACAAAATAAATGGCGTGTATTTTATGTGCATTCACATGATATTTACTAACCAGATATATGTATTACACCATATATCAATACATATGTTTCATTGGAATTCAATACATGGGATGTAAAATTTTATGTATTGAACCACATGTTGTGTCATGTTTTACATGACATTTACTTTGTGTAGAAAAAAACATTACAGTTTGTGTTCCGACCCAAAAATTTTCATGTAATCAAATCTTATATCCAGTGACCATTGATCCCCCAAATGGATTCATTGAGAATAATTCACACTTTTTTTATCATTCTGGGTTCTAATATATTGGATTAAAACTTTTTCTTAAATTTTGGAATCATAATAAAAAATTGAACATGAATACAATAAAATAAACTCTTGAAATATATCCAATAAATAATAAATAATTCGAAATTCGAAATTTATAACTTTGATACCACTTAAATATTATAGAGGAATATGAAATCATTTTAATATTTCCCAATTTCGATTTATCTTCAATATAAATAGTTAAATCTATAGAAGTAGATAAAAACACCATAATATAACATAGATTGGATCATAAATTAAATTTATAATTAATTTGAATATATAATTAACACTTATGTTGTATTCTTCTCAATCTATTTTTCATCGCTGATCTTATTGAATTATCATTTCAATATGGAATCCAATCAAGGATTCCCCTAGAAATATCCACATGAGCTACACAAATCTTCAATCATCATTATTGATACCTCGGGTGTTACTGTGGAAGAATTAAGTGCTTTATGTTTTTCACCATTTATTGTAAAAATGTTCCCCTGATATCTCTCTAAGTACTTGAGAGGGGGAAAGAGGGTATTTCTCTCTAGTTTTTTATATAATTCTATAGATTTTTTATACTATTTCAACATATCTCATCAAGAAAAATTTTATATTTCAGAATATATATTTATGTTTAAATAATTGAAATTCCTCAAAGTCCCATATCATTATATCCAATCTAAGTAAAACCAAAATTCAAATAAAAAAATTATTATTATCATTATATTCGATGATATGTGTTTATTATAATACCAATTACTTAATAAATAAATTAATATTATTTACATTATATTTAACATGTCCTTTTATCAGATTATTGGACTTGATCCCAATCCTCCCAAAGAATGTATCAAACCTTGAACAATAAATTAAATTCATTTGATAAAATAAATATATTATTCACTAAACTTTTGAGTAAATATTTATCTTAATATAAATATAACATAACTATATATATATTAATATATTCACAAAACCTTTTAATAAATAAATAATATATATTACCTTGTGAATAATTAAATAAGAGATCAAATTCAAATCACCCATTCTTGAACATGAATATCTTATGACTGAGTTTTCTCAATATAATAATACTAAATAAATAATATTTTACATGTCAAAGAATAAATTCATTTTTAATTAAAATTCAACAGAATTTAAATAGATTTTGGATACACTTAGAGTGTGAACCTCTAGTTTACTATTTCAAATGGAAATTGGTCAAACATACCTAAATCCCATGATCAATATCTAGAAACAAATAATGGAACTCATATGGAAAGAAGTTGTTGTAGTAACTAAAAATACCTTCTTAACAACACTAATATATAATATAATCCCTTTATTTATTGATATCTCATCACAAGGATGCATACTTGTGTCATAACCTTATATGCTTCATTTATCTTTCTTTGACCTCCTGAAATGAACTAGTTTATAAAATACCTTGGTCACGGATTCTTTTAGAAAATTCAATTTCAATCAAAATATTGGGGTTATCTTCTCCCATTAATATATACAGGACAAATATTTTATTCTACATTCAATTAATTATAAATCACTAAGGACAAATCTAACATATGTTACCTATCTATGAGTATATATCATTATGATTTTCAACCATTCATCAAAGTGTGTGATTCATGATATATATAAATAAAAAAATTCATGTCTAAGGAATAATACACACATAAATAGATAGAAATATACAATTAAAATCAGTACATGTTAAATTCATATTTGTGGGTTTGTTCTCATTACCTCCCATATTAAATATCACTATATGTGAATTTTATAAGAAGAAGCCTCATTGATTATCCAAGGAATGATATTCAAACGTCACATGTTTCATATCAAACTGATGTATCTATAACATATGAAATTTAAATTTATTAATATTTCCATAACATTATAGATTCTCATTATAGTGGGGAACTACTACAAAAATTTGATCTGAAAAAATATTCTAATGAAATTACCACATTACCATTACATAAGAGAATAAAAACTAGGTGAGAATAATAAATAAAAATTATCTAAATTGAATATATAATATTAGTTGGTTTCAATGAACCAACTCCAATAGTTCCTTGCCAAAAGAAAGATCATATTACTTTTAATGTTTTTACATAGTGGTGTGAGATATTTTTTTCTTAGATTTCAAATGGAAAATTGGTTTTATTAAAAAAGATATTTTAAGGCGAAAAATTAGTTGAAATAAAATTTATAAATAAATAGTGATTTTAATAAAATGTTTTCAATTGAAAATCAAAATGAATTGTTGATTTCAAAGGTTATTTTCATTGGAATTTAAAAAAGGGTTGTATATAATTAAGTATAGCTTATTAAAAAATTTAAAATGATTTGTTCAATTTCCTTCTGACTATGTTCTTAAAAGGGAAGTAAAGAGAATATATTTTAATAAGAGATTTTATTTGGATAACCTCATGAGGGATATGCATCATTTTTTCAAATCATATTTATTTTTGTGAGACTTATTGATTTATGTCTATTTTTGTGTTATTTAATATTTCATGATGATTATTTAAAAATATAATCTAGAGTAGAAACCATTACTTAGGTTATGGGTGGATAGATAATTATTAGATGTTCATTGGGATTCCTGATGATGGGGTTTTCATGGGACCTTGAGAGGTACCCTTTTGTATGGAAAAAGATCCATGGGCACTTGAGCAACCCTAATTGGCTAGGATGATTCTTATATTCCATTGAGATATTTATTGAGTGATGACACATAGATTGTGATTAAGTCATGGGATAATATTTGGATCACATGGTATACCATTATATTTATAGAGTAATGGGGGTGAAAATTCACTATTATCCATTATAAGGAATATAATATTCTTAATGAGTGGTTTTCTAGCTTAGTTTTTGTGGGAGTGACTTCTTGATTTGATATCAGTGGTGTAGGTTTGAGATATTCACATTAATATTTAGAATAATAGATATGGAAAAATCGAAGTGAAGTATCCCCAGTCTTGTGATGATCCTTGGTATGGATTGAGAGGTGATATTATGAGGTGATTGAGTTTCCTACTTAGTATTATGTTTGGTGGTGAGTTTGGGTTCTTCCAAAGTGATGTTGTTTTGTGCTGATATAAGAAAACCACACTAGTTATATGGGCTTGATTAAGACAAAACCTGTATAGGAGGATATGTCTAGTATAATTTCATAAATCATGATTTAGTTCATGGATAATGAAAAAAATTATTTTCAATGGTTTGTTCCTAGATCTTTCTTATCAATAAGGGATTTATATTCATATTAATTATGCTCTTTCATGTTTGAAACTATATATGGTGTGATGGAATATGAGGTTTTAGGAGAGAAGGTGGTTTATTCATGGAAGGATATTTTTTTCTTCGTGTGACTATGAATACCCACCTCTTTAGATGTTCTATCTGTTGTAATCCCAAGTCCATTGGATACACCTTACTGATGATAATATTGAAATATAATCCCAAGGATAAATTTAGCGATATTGATATATGTTCCAAGGGATATCTATATATCATTATGATTATATTATAAAAATATAGGTTCCAGCCATGATGGATAAAAATGATATATGGGATGCAGATGGAGGTGATCTATGGGTAGTCTAGTAGATAGGTCTGATGAAGACTGGTGATATGACATGGTGTAGGACGTGAGAGATAAGACCGCTTTTTTAGGTGGATGGGCCCCATTCCTTGTTTATCAAGATAATTTATTACGAGATTGTTGTTTTATTGATATTTTTATACTTTAGTACCTATTTTAATACCATTTTTATCATTCATTGTCATTTGATGTTTGACATTTATGATTAATTCTTCTTTTATTTACTATTGTTTCATTTCATAATATGATCATTATTTCCCATGACATTCTAGGTTTTATTTGTTTTATGGGTAGTGATAAAACCGATAAACCAGATGGTACTCTGATAAGTGAGTCTTTATTGAAATAAGGATTTCTCTTTAGGATTAAATATAATTAATTGAGATTATTTTTGAAGCATTCCACATAGGTACGTGAAGGTATATGAGTCATTGATTATAAGAAGGTGAAACATAGAATTATTTAAGAAGTTATTGTTGAGTTATCATGTTGTGTGTATAATGACCCTACCTTTTTCTTACATGACTATTAAATCATTTTAAATATAAATAACATAATATAGAACAGAAAACCTAGATAAAAAAGTTAAGTGTCTTGGGAAAATTAAGATCATACATAAATTTTACATAATAAAACAAAAACATTCGTTTAATTCCTTCTTCTCTAGATTCTTATTGGCCCTCGTTTTCTCCATATTATAAGTATTCAACTTAGGATATACATCAAAAGAATAGATGAGAAAAAATCTTAGTAAGAGGATAAGTAACAACATATATCAATATAACATGGGTGAGCATAATCATCATCATAATAATATAAAAAAGGATAATAATAATAATCATGAGAGAAAATATAGGAAACAGGAAAGGAATGTGGAAATGCATAAAAATGAAACATCATGTCCTTGTGGTAAAATTCCACACATTGTTTTGAAAAAGATATCATCATGTTCATGCATATTTCACTTTATATCATGACACTCATCATATTACCCCGCATTGGAGGGTTATATAATTATAGTCACTCCCATCATATTATTACATTTACATGCGCTATACAATTCCGAGAGCACCCATCAAATCATAACATTTTCATGATCATGAATGACACATAGAATATATATCAATATTGGACATAGAATAACCCATTGAAAGAAATGGGTTTCCTTACATAAATCATATATTCATAAACATTGTAGTTCCCAAGATTGAAAGGGAATAAGATTCTTGGTATCAATATTTATTAAAGAAGTGACAATCTCAAGAGATGTAAAAGATGTGCCTTTTAGAATAAAGTGTTATTTTGGAAAAACATTTACATTTGTCATAAAAATAGATTGGAAACATTAATATCCTAGAAAAGAAAGTGTAATGTAAAAGAAATTATATTTATAGAAAAATAAAGGAACAACCATACTGAAAATGGAGTGAAATATGGAAAACCCAAAGAATTGGAATTGGGTTCAAAGATTCCCTTTACCTTATGTTTGAATGATTTATTCACATTGATATCATGGATAAGAAAATTAAATTCATTAATTAAAAAATAAATAATCTTTTATAGATTAATTTGATTCAGGATTGTTTTATTAAGTTTATTTATGGGATTTTTGATGAGGTATAGAGTTTGATTTCATCATTCGGGGCTCTCTATTTCCTTGGTTTTCCAGACCGGTTCTCTTGTATATAAGTATGAATGATTGTGTAAAATGGGGATAATTATCTAGAATATAAATTATTTATTATTAACGAACATAAATAATATTAAATGATCTTATAAATCATTTGGTTATATTTCATTAGGATGAATCATTAGATAAAACATTAATGATAACTGTTTAGATTAATTTGGTAGTTTTAATCACAATGAACTCATTTTGTTTTATTACATAATATTATGTATATAAGTTAGTTCCAAAACACAAAAAAGGTTATGAAATATATTTTAAAATCCTTTTCAACCATTATAATGGTTTTAAGACCATCATTGATGGAGGTAATGTAAAATGAAATCCTATCATCCTTGAAAGTGATAAAACAACACCTCACTGACTATGTTTCCATTTTTAGAATAAAAGGGATAAGATAAGAGTATTGATGAGGAATTATTACATTACAATAATAAAATTACAATATATTTAAATTACTATATTTATATTTACATTTTTATTATGGTATATTAGGAGAGAATAATAAAATAAACGAACTTGAAAAGAAATTAATAGAAAAGAAAGTGTATTTTACCTCTTGAGTTGCTTCAACATGAGAACCTCTTTAGGTAAAATGTTTTGGTATTTTTTTTTGATAAAGAAGTCTCCTAAACATGGGGGAGGGGATTACTAAGAGGATTATGCAGAATTTAGATAAGCCTCAAATCTAGGAAAGAGTGAGGAGAAGTGGTGGTGAGGGATGGTATTCATAAGAGAGGAGAGGGGTATATTCTCATTATTTTATATCTTAGTTTATTTTTCTTCTCAAGTATATGAATTTATTTTTATTACCAAGACTTAATAAAGTAAATAGAGAAGGAAATTTTTGAGATTATGGTGCTGACATTATACTTACATCAACAATGACTAAAGAATTCATGTATTTATCATTTATCGTAAATTAATGTATTTTACTATTCACCAAAAATTCATGTGTTTTAGATAAATCCCAAAAATTCACCATAACAATTTTTTACATGTAGAATCAAAAAATGAACTCAATTTTACGAAAATAATTTTATAAATATAAAAAAAATTAATTTTTAATTAAAATCAATATTAACATGAAAAATACAGATTTTAAAATTACAACTGATCTTTTAACACTTTGTAAATTAAATATGGTATAATAAAATTATCATAATATTATAAAAATAAAAAAATATTAATTTATGAGTACATTTTCAAAAAATACTTTTTCTTTTAAATTATTAAATTAATCATAAAATTGTATTTAAATATTTATGACTTAAAAAAATGTCCACACTTAATTAATAAATTTTAAAACATTTATTTACTTATACTATGATATAATTATATCATACATTCATTTATAAGATTCCAATATTTTATTTATACATTCATGGGTGAGTTTACTATTCATTTTTCCAGTTTATTATTCATAAGGGTCCTATTACCATTCCTAAGTTCATGATAATATTTCATCAGTATAGGTTCCTTAACTTCTATAAAAACTTCTTATTTCATTCATTCTTCATTTATAAATTTTTTAATGTGTTCTCAATGTGATTTTAGGTGGTTTATACTATATAAAACAATTATAAGAAAGGAATTTCCTATGAGAAAATCATAGTTCATAACATTATTCCCTCCATATGAAATTTCACCCTCAAATGTTTTTACATAATATGGTGAAAAAAAGTGTGCGTACTTTCCCTTGATCCCTTTTTTCAGTTCCCATGTTGCCTCTTCATACATATGGTTTCCCCATAGTACTTTGACCAGGTGAGTAGTCTTGTTTCATAAAAATTTATCTCTATATTCCAAGATCTTCACTAGTTTCTCATCATAAGTAAGATCATTTTCCAGTTGTACCACCTATGGATTCAGTACATATGAGGGATATCATATATACTTCATCAAGAGGGATACATGGAATACATTGTGTAATTGAGACATGGTTGGGGGAAGTTCTGGTCGATAGTCCACATCTCTAACTCGATCAAAAATCTCAAAGGGAATGATTTACCTAGGACATAGATTTCCTTTATTCTCAAATATCATGATTCTATTCCATGGATATATGTAGAGGAATTCCATTTCTCCAACCTTAAACTCAATGATTTGTTAATGAATATCTATAATGATCTTCTTTAAACTTTGGGTTACCATGATGTGATGTTGAATGTTTTTCACCTTTTCCACCATTTCTTAGTCCTTTTTGGGTCCTAGCATCTTATGTTCACTGAATTCCTCCCCACATGTGGGTGTTCTATATCGTTTCCCATAAAGATATTCATATTGATCAATTTGATTGCTCATGTGGAAAATGTTTTTTCAAGAGAAATCAATATGAGGTAGATGTTGGACCCATTCTCCTTTGAAGTCCATATAACATTCTCTCATCATGTATTCTAGGTTCTGAATAGTTTGTTCAGATTGGTCCTTAGTTTTAGGATGATAAGACATTCTAAAACTCAGCTCATTTTTTAGAGCATGTTGGATAATTTTCCATAACATCGATGTGAATCTCATATCAAAATTGGATAAAATCGATAGTGGTAATCCATGTAGGCTTACCACTTATTTGATGTATATCTATGAAATCTTATCTACTCATAAGTTCTCTTGAATTCCAATAATGGAGTCTATATTTGTAAGACAATACACAACAACCCATATAAAAGTGTTTCCTCTGGATGTCTTTGGATGTCCGGTGACAAAGTCCATGGTGATGTTTTCCCATTTCCAATTTTGTATGGTTAATGGTTGCATCAACCCCTAATAAATTTTTCTTTCTTCAGTCACTTGCAGACATACCAAGAACTTTTATATATATTTAGATATCCCCTTCTTCATATTTTCCCACTAATAGTTCTCCCAGAGATCTCAAAACATCTTTTTGATCCCTGGGTGAATAGAGAAGGTTGAGCTATGTGAGTTATTTAGAAGATCATTCTTTATATATAGATAATGTGGTACATATAATCATGATCCAAATCATACAATTCCTTCCTCATCAATTATAAACTCTGATGACTTTCTATTTCTCATTGCCTCCTTCTTCTGAATTTCTACATCATTTATTTGAGAATCCTTTTTTTCTCCAATAGGGATTATTGAGAAATAATTTTAGAAAGGATTGATGATATTCATTCCTTAATGATTATCATGTTAATCATTTATAAGTATAAGTATATGGGATCCATCTCAATTCTCATCATTGATGATCTTACAGGATCCTTTCTACATAAAGCATCTATCAATTTATTTTCCTTACCAGGATGGAAATGGATTAAGCAGTCATAATCCGTGATGAGTTCAAACCATATTTAATAGAACATATTAATCTCTTTATGTGTCAATATATATTTGGGAGTCTGGTGAAAAATATATATCTCACACTTTTCTCCATAGAGATAATGCCTCCAGATTTTTGAGGCAAAGATCACATTTGAAAAGTCCAAATCACGCATAGGATAGTTTTCTCAATATTTTTAGATTTCTTAAGTCATAGACTACTAATTTATCTTTTTTCATTATTAAACATCCTAATCCTTTATTTTAATCATTGCTGTATACCACAAATGGTTCCCCACATGTTGGTAGAGTGACCACTGGTGCAGTTATAAGCCTTTTTTAACTCATTAAAGCAATCTTCACATTCACTGGTCCATAAAATCTTTTCTCCCTTTCAAGTAATCATGGTTATTGGGTTTTAAAATCATGAACAGTTCTTCACAAATTATTGATAATACCAAGATATTCCAAATAAAATATGGATCTCTATTGTATATTTTTTTCTTGGGCCACTATTCTATTTCCTTTTTCATGGAAGGGTCTATAGATATTCCTTTACTGGTAACAAAATACCCTATGAATGATAATTCCACCATACAAAACTCACATTTACTATAAATTTCATAAATTTTCTCCCTTCAAAAATTCATTAGCATTGTATTCAAATGCTCCTCGTGTTCCTCATTTCTCTTTGAGTATATTATAATATCATCAATAAAGACAACCAAAATATTTTTGAGGTAATCAATAAAGATGATATTCCTCATGTCCATAAATATTTATAGAGTATTAGTGAGTCTGAAGGGAATCATTATGATCTCATAGTTTCCATTATAGGATAGATATGTTACTGATTGTAGTATCAAATAATGATGTAGATGCTCAATATACAAGAGGGGGGTGAGTTATATACCTTAAAATTCCTTTAGGAAATTTTGTATAAAAAAATTCACTACTCCACTTAGTTATATTAACTTGCTTGATTCCAGTAATATAGTTTCTAAAATGAGATTCTGGAAATGTGAGTCTAGAAATAAAACCAGTTCAACAAACTAAATAGATTCAAGAAATGAAACTAGTTCAAGAAACTAAGTAGATTCTAAAAATATAATTCCAGAAATGAAACTTAACAAAAGTTTACAAAACAAATATTCTACCTTAAAGCGTATAGAATCCCATTTAACCAGAGTGAAAAAGTAAGGAAGTATAAGATAGTTATACTTTCCAA
Organism: Viscum album; assembly: GCA_963277665.1. Taxonomy (NCBI): domain Eukaryota; kingdom Viridiplantae; phylum Streptophyta; class Magnoliopsida; order Santalales; family Viscaceae; genus Viscum; species Viscum album. The sequence continues at coordinate 812,581,458 of OY728166.1, forward strand.
AAAAATCAAAATACAGTTGAAAACAAACTTGAAATAGTATAAGTAACAAGTATAGAAATCTTTTAACCCAATTGGGTATCCACCAAAATTGGATAAAGGTCCCGTGATTTATACTATCTAGAAAGTCTGTCTTACCCAAACCCAGGTAATCCCTTAATCTGAAGATCAGTATCTATCCTGTTTTCCATGAAATCCCTCGATTTGTAAGGAAATTGGTACCTCTGAATTCACAACCCGATGTCTATAATTTTAAGGAAATCACACCTCTGCACGAAGAAATTCTGTACGAATCAAAGTTTCAACAAGCCATTCAAACTTTCGGCATGAAGACTGAGAGTTTATAAGAGCCTCTCTCTCTATAAATCACTTCAACAACATGAAAGTATGTTCTTCCAAAAGTTGTTCTGCAAAAGTTCTGATCTCTTTCAAATGAGCTCTTATTTATAGGTGCAACCTCAACGGTGGGCTCCCTCCTCCAACGGTCATATTTTTCCTTGAATTACAGAGGGACCTGTATACATGTCACTTAAACAACGGTTAGTAAATAACTGAATGCACGACATTGTTTTATAAAAAAAACATGAGTAAGAAAAAATATAGTTTCTTGACCAAATTCATTTTTTGTAATGTAAGGAAAATAAGATTCGGAGTCTATGGAAAAATGGAATTTGGAATATAAACAAGTTATCCTTTGGAGTCTATAATACAAGAATATTCGTATTCTATTTCTCATGAATTCAGAAACTCAATTATCAAAGAATTTGGAGTCTGATCTCATTAGAATCTAGAGTATGATCTTATAAGAATTTAGAGTCTGAACATAGAAGGTTCAGAGTCTGAATTCAGAGAATTCGGAACCTGAACTCAGAAAGTTCGAGGTCTGAATTCAGAGTGTTCAGAACCTAAACTAAGAAAGTCCAGAGTCTGAATTCAGAGAGTATGGAACCTGAATTCAGATCCTGAAAATATACTGTTCTATATCTACGTTATATAGGATTTTGAGGTTATATATGTGAAACTGAATTTTTTACTTAGAAATAAAATGATTTAGGTTTTATAATGAACAATGAAAAATAAGTAAGGATAAATTTTCCTTGGGGAAGGAAAATTTTCCTTATTAAGGGAAATCTATGGTAAAATTAAATTTTCCTTAAGATAGGGTGTTTGTGATTTTCAAAACATGGAGGAATGTAGAATTCATAAGGAAAACTTATTGACTCAACAATCTTCCCCAAGCATGAAGGAATGGAAAAAGTCATAAGGAAACCTTATTGACTCAATAACCTCCCCCTTTTTGGAAAGCATAAACATCCTTACGAAAAAGAGAAAAATAATATAAGGACATAAATGTTTTATGGACTTATAAATAAAACATATCTCCCATTACACATGAGAAATAATTAATATGACAAACTCCCCCTTAGTCTTTGGAAACATTATGGATCGTATTCTAGATTTCCAAATTGAAACATATCATTTTATTACATATGAAAATCTTCTTTAATAAGATCACCCCCTTAGATAAACTCCCCTTAGGTAAATTTCTTATTTTACTTTGTATTATTTTTCATTCCATTATTTATCATTCAATTCTCCCCCTTTGTGATTTTCAAAAAGGATTAAAGGGAATAGAAAAGGAAATTTGATACCTGAAATATTAGTACGAGACAAACAAATATATAAAGAGCAACCAAACAATTTCATTTTGATTTGAAATATTTATACAAGGAAGGAATAAAAAAAAGATTAGAATTGAACAATTTTATCCTTCCTTCTCCTTCAGCATCAACTTCTTCACAATAGTTTTGAGCTTCTTGAGATCCTTGTGATCTTCCTCTTCTATTTTATGAAGATGATCCTGATCCTCAGTTTTCTTCCTTAAGGATTTTATTCTTTCTTTCCGAGCCTTGAGAGATTCTACCTGCTCCTTTAGAACTTTTTCTTGGTTAGAAAATTTTTCATCAAGCTCAATTCTCAGATATCTTTCCCTTTTTAAACATTGACCAACTGAATACAACTTCCCATTTAGATCTTTTACTTCTTGGATCTGAGAATTATGTTACAAAGTTAGCTTATCCTCAAAACTATTTGTCAGATCCTTGATCTTCACATATTCAATGTCGAATTAATCCTTGACACTTTCTTGGAACTCATCAAGAATTATCATATCTTCAATGGTTTTCTTACACCAGCTCATCATCTTCTTGAAAGATCTTCTATGATCTTCATAATTTATGAATAACGTTTTGAAGTCTACCTCAGGCTTGAAACATTTATCCATCACTATGGATACTGAATCCAATTTCTGATTTAAGGAGTGTTGAAGCATTTGGAATCTTGAGTCAAGGCTTGGAAATATTGGAATGGTGCGAATAGGATTTTTTAAGGACTGAACCACGAAATCATGTCCGAGAGATGATGATTTTGAATCAGAAACTTTACTCGGTGATGAATCTTTTTCTATCTCAGCAGCTTTCCTCTTTGAAGATCCTCAAGAATCCTTCTTCTTAATCACATCCTTGGTAGGTGTATTTACTACCACTTGTTTTCTTTTATCATCTTTTGGAATGACTATGACTTGGTCAGGAGATTCATATTCACTATCAGAGAGCTGAATGATTTTATCTTTCTTTATCCCCTCCTTCTCTGCTCCTGCCTCATCATCTTCTAAATGAATGAAATATCTATTTATTATTTCTTCTTCAGACAACTTATTTAATTCATCTTCATACTTCTCTTCATCCTTTCCAAGAATAGCAAGCTTTGATTATTCAGCTTGAGAAGTTCAGATTGATAATTTTTCTGAAGGGATCTCCTTTTTATGAAACTCCTCAACTTGCCTTATTAAATATTAGGTATCTCCACTATTATCTTCTTCCTCTACTGCTTTTCTACTACTTTTTCATGGATTCTTTCACTTGGACTTTTGTCAGAGTCACAAACATTTTTCCCGAAGTCTCAGGAAGTGGTTCTTTAAGAAACGAATCTGGTACCTAAATATTCTCAGAGGCTTTCTCAGCTGCCTTCAAAAGAGATTGTACAATCTCTGTTTCAGATAACTTATCCTTTTTCATATTTTCTTTTTCATACTTCTCCAGTTCCCCGACTGTCTTTTCTTTCAATGCCTTTTCTTCAGCAAGGTCCAATACAAACATTGGCTCCCCTTCCTTCCGATTTTTCTTATCTTCCCTCTATTTAGCTACAACTTCATCTCGATATGATTTTTGTTTTTTTCGGATACAGTGGAGCAGATTGGGTTTCATTGGCCATTGGGGATTTTTCATTCTCTTCTACTTCCTTCAGATTCCTTTTCCTTCCTTCATTCTTAGAGGTCTCAGCCGCATCCTGTTTCTCTTAAATTACTTCAGCTTCTTCCTCAAGAAATTCAAATAATTATCCGAATTCTTTAGAAAATCCAACATTCATCCTTCTTAGAGTATCACTGCTTACCAGCATGACGTTTCAATTTCTTGGATTAGAACTAAACCATATTTTGAATGACTTTAAACACCAAACTATCAAATTTTAGAGAATGGAAGGATACATGATAATCTGAGCCTTCAGATTTCCATTCTTTATATTCTCAATTGTAATCATAAAATTCTTAACCAAGTTAATATTTATTAGATTCACCAAGAAATCCAGGATATAAATATTACTCTTCTTCAAAGTATCCTTATCCCCTTTTCTCAGAATGATAAATCCTAGCACCCATAATTCAATAATCTAGAAATTAGTAGACAGGTGAACAATTTTTGGAGTCTTAACATCTGTAAGATCGAGGAAATCTATATCCATCACCTTAACAATGCTTCCTTGAACATCCAGAAACATATGAGAGAAAAACTCAGCTTCTCTATCATATGAGATTCTGATAAAACTATCATCCTTGGAATAAGATAAAGAATATGTATTCCCATAGCACTTAAAAGAAAATTTCTCTCTGCCTTCTTCCTTGAAGAAACATGATGACTCATATAATTCAAATAAAAAATCTGGTAAACTAGATCATGATCTCCTGGTTTTGATATGCAGACACTCTTCCATCCATTCAATTTGATGTTCTTTGAGATGATAGAATTATAATTGGCAAAGAAATTTGGATGTACCAACATTTCTCTATAAATCTGTCATTCAGAAATAGGCTTGATAGTTTACATGTCTTTCTAGGAAGATACTTTGACAGACATTTGGAGTTAAAAATCCTTGAAAAGTTTGAAATGGACCTTTGTAGGAGGGAAGGGCATCAGTATACAAAATCATTGTGATCTATGTGGGCAGACCATTTGGTGGTCCTTTATATAGGAATTTGAAGTGACGGTTCAACTTCTATGTTCAATCCAAGGGTTCAGAAAACTTGTGATCAGATCTGATGGTTGAGATGATAGTTGGAAATTTTTTTTGATAGAATCAGATCTTTTGATGTTTTAAAGAAATATTTCTGATTAAAAAAAAGAGAATATGAGAATTTAAAAATAGATGAAAATACCAACAAGTAAAAGATGATTACTAAAATTTAAGAAAGGAAGCATACCTTTATAATTGCTAAGAATATTATTCATATTAAGGTATATTCTTCTTGAGGAACATTAGATTTCAAAAATTTGGATTACAAAAACTTTGAGACTACGAAAACATTCATTATGAAAATCCTTAAGTAGAAAAATCACCATTCTGAAAATTTTTATTTCATAAATTTTAAGACTTAAAAAATTCGGAAAAAAAATTAGACTATAATTTTTTTTAGAGAACTCAGAAACAAATGTACTCCCCCTATGAAAAGGAGTTTCCTAATGTAATTACATTGTTTGAACATGTAGTTAACATGGAAGATTACCTTACAGTTATCATTCCTAACTTCTGTTTAATGTATTCGAATATATCGACGGGTAATGATTTTGTGAAAATATCAGCAAATTGATCTTCTGTTCCGATAAATGGAGGTATGATATCTCCTTTTTGAGTGTGATCCCTAAGAAATAGATGCCTAATATCTATGTGTTTTACACGAGAGTGATGTGCAAAGTTTTTTCATAAATCAATGGAACTAGTATTATCACACAAAATTTTTGTTTTGGTAAAACTCATACCATAGTCTGTGACTGTGTGTTTCATCCACAACACTTGAGCACAACAACATGCAGCTGTTACAAATTCAGCTTCAGTAGTGGAAAGTGCTACTGAGTGTTTCTTTTTGGTTGACCAAGAAACTAATGAATCTCCTAAGAATTGACATGTTCTGGATTTTATTTTCCTATCCATTCTACATCCTCCAAAATCAGCATCCAAAAAACTTTTTAAAACAAAATTATTTCCAGAAGAGTGAAAGATTCCTAGATCCATGGTTCCCTTTAAGTAGAGAAAAATTCTATTCACTACCTATAAATGAGATTCTTATGATTGGATTGATATCTTTCACATAAGAATACTGATAACATTATGTCTGGACGACTAGCTGTCAAGTAGACCTCCTATCATACCTCTAAAAGATGTTTGATCTCCTGGTTTCCCAGCTTCATCAATATCAAGTGTATTTGAGGTACCAAGGAGAGTACTTATACTCTTAGTATTTTTATATCCATATTTTTTAAGAAAATCATTAAAATACATATGTTGGTATATATAGATTCCTTATGGTTTTTGAGAATTTTGAAAACCAATAAAAAATGTTAACTCACCCATCATACTCATTTTGAACTTAGATTTCATTAGATCCACAAAGTAATTAGTTAAAGATTGTTGAGTTGAACCAAATATAAGGTATTCAACATAAATTTGAGCAATCAAAACATTTTTTTATCTTTCTTTATAAAAAGGGTTGGATTAGAAATTTCCTTAACATAATTATTTTGAATAAAAAAATCTTGTACGTCTATCATAACAGGATCGAGGGGCTTGCTTAAGTCCATACAACGATTTGGTAAGTTTAAAAACATGTTCAGGATGTTTTGTATCTTCAAAAATAAGAGGTTGTTCAACAAAAACTTCCTTTTGAACATAACCATTAAGGAAGGAAAATTTAACATCTATTTGAAAAAGTTTGACATTGAAGAATGCTACAAAAGAAATTAGAATAGGAATTGATTCAAGTCTAGCTACAAGAGTATAGGTTTCTTTATAGTCTATTCCTTCTTCTTGATTATAGCCTTTAGCAAACAATCTATATTTATTTCTTACTATGATTCCATTTTCATATCATTAATTTCTGAAGACCCATTTTACTCCAATAACAGCAGTTTCCTTAGGTCTTTCAACAAAGTTTCAGACTTTATTCCTTTCAAATTCATTTAGCTCGTCTTGCATAGCTTTTATCCAATCATAATCACCTAAATCTTCATTAGTGATTTTTTGTTCTAATTGGAAAAGGAATGCTAGATGTTCTACATCATTCCTTAAGGAACTTCTATTCCTTTCAGGTTGAATAAAATCTCCAATGATACTATCACAAGGATGATTCTTTAGAAACAACTTATTTGGGTTTTGTAAAACATGTTCATCAACATAGGGTAGGAAGTCTTCTAGGGTAAATGCTTGAGAAATATTTTCTGGAACATTTTCCTTATCAAAAGTATCTGCTATCAAAGGTTGATAATCAGTTTTTGAAAATACATCCAAGGATGTGGGTTGAGGTTGTTTAAAAACAAAAGGATCAGTTTCATCAAATTTGACATGTACTGTTTCTTCAACAGTACATATTTTTTTATTGAAAACTCTATATGACTTAGAAGTTGTGGAGTAGCCTATGAAAATTTCTTCATCAGATTTTGGTGAAACTTTGTGTAGACTATCTTTAGTATTAAAAATTAATACCTTATAACCAAAAACCTTGAAGTAGGAAAGTTTCATTTTTCTATCATTCCATAACTCATAAGGGGTTTTCTTAAGAAAATGTCTAATCAAAACTCGATTTATTGTATAACGAGCAGTACGTATAGCTTCTGCCCAAAAATGATTTGCTACTGAATATTCACTCAACACGGTTCTTGTTATCTCCTGAAGAATTCTATTTCTTCTTTCAATAACACCATTTTACTGAGGCGTTCTGGGTGCTGAGAAGTTATGAGTAATGCCTTTTCTACTACAAAAACTTTCAAAATCGGAATTTTGAAAGTTATCTCTATGATCACTATGAATAGTTATCAATGGAAAGTTTTTCTCATTTTTAACGTAGGATCTAAAACTTTTGAAATAAGAAAAAGCTTCAGAATTCTTTACTTGAAAAAAAAACCACGTAAATCTAGTGTAACCATCAACTAATACAAATACATAATATTTTCCTCGAATGCTTTCAGTTTGTGTGGGTCCAAAAAGATCCATATTCACTAACTGTAATGCATTAATGGTTGAGACTTCACTGACTAATTTAAAAATTGATTTATGTTTCCTTCCATATTGAAAAGGATCACAGACTTTTGAAGAATCAAATCTCTGCTTCGGTAGATTCTTAACATGTATTTTCTTAGATATTTTTCATAGGTTACTGAGGATATAGTGTCCTAACCTTCTATTTTATAACCAAGAATTATCTTTCATTACCCAAAGGAAAGGTAGGTCTTGGCTCCTAAGGTCTTCTATGTTTAGTGTGTAAACATTCTCTTGCATATTGGAAGAAATAATAAACTCTTCCTTGGAATTGTGTAATAAGCACTTATCATTCCTAAAATTCACAAGGTAATTTTCATCACATAATTGAATTGTGTTAATAAGGTTGTGCTTAAGACCTTTAACAAAAAAAATTGAAATGAAAGTTTTTTCCAGAAGAACAATGTTACCTATACCAATAATTTCCCCCTTAGCATTGTCTCTGAAAGTTACTTTTCCTCCTATTGTCTTGATACTATTTTCAAAATAAAATTTGTTACTAGTCATATGTCGGGAACATCCACTATTCATGTACCATGTATTGTTATTTATACTTTCTTTATTTTCCAAAAAAATAAGAGAGTTAGACTTTCGGAATCCAAACTTTCATGGATCCAGAATTGTTAGACAAAAAAATTTTGGGTATCCACATTTCTTTAGAAAAATATGCTTTATGAAACCCAAGACATTGAATAGTATTTAAAGAAATTTTTTTCTTCCAATGCCCACCACATTGAAATTTAATAAAAAAGGGGCTCTGAAAGGAATAAAATAGTTGTTTTTGAAAATAGATTTTTTATGACTATAACCTACTCCAGAAGTATTTCCTCGAGGTCTGATTTGAGAATACATCTTGTAAAAATATTCTTTACCAGAAGTAAAGTTGGAAAGAAGTTTCTTATGGGAATATATTTCAGATTTTAGTCTTACGAATAATTCCTATCCTGAGGAATTATTTCCGTACATTTAGAATTTTCCTCAAAAATACTTATTTTTGAAATAGCATTCTTAAGATCTTCAGAAAGTTTTTCCTTTTCAGAATTTACTCAAGGTATTTAGAAAGTTTTTCTAAAAGCTCATCCTTATCTTCAAGATCTTTAGTGAGGTCTAAAATCTCTTTTGTATGTACTTATTCTTTAGTATTTTCCCAGTCTAGTTTCTTGGAAATTTTATAATTTTTTTCTTCTAACAACTTGGTAAATATAGATACTTTTACATATGAAGGTATTTCTTCATTATCTAAAGATGATGTATCTTCATTAGAAGTAATATCTTCATAATAATAATTTCTATCAAGAGATAAATTTGTTAAAGCCTCAGCAGAGCATACATTGTACATAAGAGATGTTTTTGGGAAAGAGGTAGTAGAAATGAATCCGATATTTTTCTGTGATAAAGATTCATATTCAGAAGATTCACTTCCATAAGAGTTTCCACAACTAAAACTCCAAGTGACATTTGATTTAAGACTTTTCTTGTTCATAGAACAGTAGAACTTCTTCTTATTTCTCTCTGAATTCCTTTCCTTCTAATCTTTCTTTTTCAAAAGAGGAAAATCAGGTCTGATATGACCAGTTCTTCTACATTCATAACATATAAATTCCATATATTTCTTTTCGTTGTAATATCTCTTCTAGAACTTATTTTGATCATTCTTCTGAGCTACTATCTTGTTAATTCTCCAAGCAAGATTAGCTAACTCATTCTTATATTTTTCTGTATCACTAGATTCTGACTGAATAGAAACTTTCTTTGACTTTGATCTAGTAACTTTTTTTAATGTTTTGTCTTTCAAATGTTTTGAAGTAGTTGTAAAAGAAACTCTTCCATTCCCATTATTCTTCATAAAATTATTAGCATATCTTTTCATTTTAGTCTCATACTAAAGAATATTTCCAAAAGGCACATCTAAGGATATCTGGGTAACTTTCTTGTTCTTATCAATAGTTTTTCTCTTGGGTTCCCATTCATTAGGCATGATCTCTATGATATTATCAACAAGTGCCTCATCATCAAGACCTTTTTCTCCCTTGGATTTTAAGTTATTCACAATGGTCATGAAGCTTTGCTGGACTTTTCTTATGGGTTCTTCATAAGGCAAGTTAAATTCGTGATATTCTGCTCTTAACATATCTATTCTTGTCTCTATAACTTTAGAAGTTACAAAATGTGTGACTTACAATTTCTTCCATATACAATTAACTACTTCACATGAATAAATATGGCGGTATATATTCCTGGTCATGGAACACAATAAAGTATTGCATACCATATAGTTAAGTTGATACTCTGACTTCTCTTGATTTGTAAATTTTTTGACTTCCTTATCAGGAATCTTGTAATCTTTAGTAAGCATAACAAAGTTATCCACTCCAATGTTAATTAAAAAAGACTTCATCATATCTCTCCAATATTCCTAATCATTCCCATCAAAAAATAGATGGTCTAATAGGATTAAGTTTTTAAATTGAACCAACTTTTATTCCTACCATATTTAATTAAAAATTCTCTACAAAAACTTGTTAGTAATAAAAGTTTGTAAAAAAGGATAAAAATATCCAATGTAGGGAAAAATATAGAACAAAAGTATAAAAAAATATGAGTTCAAACTTTTGATTTTGAAATTCTGATTCTGAAAAGGTGAATAAGAAGATGATTTCTCTTCTGAATATAATCATGATATTAATTCAGATTGAACCAATAATTTGAAAAAAAATTTAGGATAAGTTCATGGTATTATGTAACCTCTCCTGATACCAGTTATAAGATCCATTATATGATAGATATGATACTAATTTTAGTATCAAATAATGATGTAGATGCTCAATATAAAACAGGGGGTGAATTGTATATTTTAAAAATTCCTTAAGGAAATTTTGTATAAACAAAATTCACTAAACCTCATAGTTCTATTAACTTTCTTGATTCCAGAAATATAGTTTCGAAAATGAGATTCCAGAAATGTGAGTCCGAAAATGAAACCATTTCCACAAACTAACTAGATTCCGAAAATAAAACTAGTTCAACAGACTAAGTAGATTCCAGAAATATAGTTCTGGAAATGAAACTTAACAAAAGTTTAAAAAACAAAGATTCTACGTTAAATCATATAGAATCCTATTTTACCAGAGTACAAATGTAAGGATATATAGGATAGTTATAAATTCCTAAAAAAATAAAAATACAGCGGGAAAAAAACATGAAATAGTAAAAGTAATAATTATAGAAATCTTTTAACCCAAAGAGTAGGGTATCCAACAACCTTGGATAAAGGTCCCTTGATTTATACTTTCAAGAAAGTCTGTCTTACCCAAACCCAGGTGAACCCTTAATCTAAAGATTGGTATCTATCTTGATATCCCCGCAAGCCCTCAATTTGTAAGGAAATCAGCACCTCTAACTTCACAACCTAAAGTCTCTGATTTTAAGGAAATAAAGCCTCTACAAGAAGCAATTTTGAATGAAGCAAAGTTTGGACAAGTCGTTCAAACTTTTTTCATGAAGACAGAGAGTTTATAAGATCCTCTCTCTATAGAAATAACTTCAACAATATGTATGTAAGTTCTACCAAAAGTTGGTCTGCAAAAGTTATGAGCTCGTTCAAATGAGATCCTATTTACAGGTGCAACTTCAACAGTCGGATCCCTCCTCCAATGGTCATATTTTTCCTTGAATTTCAGAGGGACTTGTATATGTGTCACTCAAAAAATGATTAGTAAATAACTGAATGCACAACAACGTTTTAAAACCAAAACATGAGTACGTGATAATATAGTTGCCTGACCAAATTCATTTTTCAGAGTGTAAGGAAAATAAGAATCAGATTCTAAGGAAAAATGGAATTCGGAATCTAAACAAGTTAACCTTTGGATTCTATAATACAAGAATATTTTTATTTTATTTATCATGAATTTAGAACCTAAATTCAAAAATAATTCAGAGTATGATGTCATAAGAACCCGATGTCTAAACTTATAATAATTCGGAGTCTGAACTTAGAAGGTTCAGAGTCTGAATTCAGAGAATTCAAAACCTTAACTCAGAATGTTTGGAGTTTGAATTCCGAGAGTTTAGAACCTGAACATAGAAAGTTCAGAGTCTGAATTTAGAGAGTTCAGAACCTGAATTCAGATCCTGAAAACAGAATTTTCTATATCTAAGTATTTATAGGATTCTAAGGTTTTAGATGTGGAACCAAACTGTATACTTAGAAATAAAATGAGCTAGGTTATACAATGTACAATGAAAAATAGGTAAGGATAAATTTTCCTTATCAAGGGAAATATTAGGGAAATAAAAATTTCCTTACGATAGGGTGTTTGAAGTTTTCAAAACATGGAGGAATATAGAATTCATAAGGAAATGTTATTGACTCAACAATCTCCCCAAATAATTAAGGAATGGAAGAAGTCATAAGGAAACCCTATTGACTCAACAATCTCCCCATTTTTTGTAAAGCACAAACAACCTCATGAAAAAGAGAAAAAGAATATAAGTACTTAGAAGTTTTATGGACTTGAAAATAAAAATTATCTCCCTTTACACATGAACAATAATAAATATTACTAACTCCCCATTACTCTTTGGAAACACTAAGGATCATATTCTTGATTTTGAGATTCATACTTATCATTTTATTGCATACGGAAATCTACTTGAATAAGAACTCCCCCTTCGATAAACACCCCTTACTTAGGGAAATTTTCTCTTTTACTTTGTATTCTTTTTCATTCCTTTCTCCATATTTTTTATCTTCAAAAAAGATTAAAGGGAATGGAAAAGGAAATGTGGCACCTGAAATATTAATACTAGACAAACAAAAATATAAAGAGCAACCAAAAAATTTCATTATGATTGGAAAAATTTATACAAGGATGGAATAGAACAAAAGATCAGAATTAAACAATTTTATCCTTATTTCACCTTCAGCATCAACTTCTTCACAATATTATTGAGCTTCTTGATCTCCTTGTGATCTTCCTCTACTCTTTTAAGAAGCTAATCCTGATCCTCAGTTTTCTTCTCTAAGGCTTTTATTCTTTCCTCCTGAGCCTTGGGAGATTATACCTGCTCCTTTAGAACGTTTTATTGGTTACAAAATTTTTCTTCAAGTTCGATTCTCAGATCTCTTTCCCTTTTCCAACTTTGAGCAAGTGAATACAGCTTCCCATTCAGATCGTTTACTTCTTGGATATGAGAATTCTGTTCCAAAGTTAGCTTCTCCTCAAAAATGTTTGTGATATTCTTGATCTTCACATCTTCAGTGTTGAATTTATCCTTGAAACTTTCTTGGAACTCATCAAGAAATATAATATCTTCTATAGTTTTCTTAGACCATCTGGTCATCTTCTTGCAAGATATTCTGTGATCTTCATATTTTATGAAGTAATATTTGAAGTCTGCCTCAAGCTTTACACATTTATCCATCACTGTGGATACCAAATCTGATTTCTGATTTAAGGAGTGTTGAAGCATTTGGAATCTTGAGTCAATGCTTAGAAATATCGAAATAGTGCCAACAAGATTCTTCAAGGACTAAAACACGAAATCATGTCCCAGTGATGATGATTATGAATCAGAAACTTTACTTGGTGAGGATTCTTTTTCTATCTCAGCAGCTTTCCTTTTTGAAGACCCTACAACATCCTTCTTTTTAATCATTGCCTTGGTAGGTGTATTAACTACAAATTGTTTTCCTTTATCAGCTTTTGGAATAACTACCTATTGGTTATGAGATTCATGTTCATAATTAAAGAGCAGAATGATTTTATCTTCCACTATCTCTGTCTTCTCTTCTCCTGCCTCATCATCATCTGGATAAATGAAATCTTGATTGATGCTTTCTTCTTCAGACAACTTATTTACTTCATCTTCATCCTTCTCTTCATCCTTTCCATGAGTAGAAATCTTTTATGATTCGTCTTGAGAAGTTCGAATTGATAATTTTTCTAAAGGCCTCTCCCTTTCATGAAACTCCTCAACTTTCCCTATTAGATATTTTGTATCTCTACTTCCAGCTTCTTCTTCTTCTTCCTCTACTTCTTCTTCTTCTACTTTTTCATGGACCTCTCTCAGTTGGACTTTTTTTGGAGTCACAAACTTTTTTCCCAGAGTCTCAAAAAGTGGTTATTTAAGAAATTAATCTGGTACCTAAATACTCTCAGATGCTTTCTCTGCGGACTTCAAAAGAGATTGTACTATCTCTGTTTCAGATAACTTTTTCTTCTGTTTCTTTTTTTCTTGCTTCTCTTGTTCCTTGGCTATATTTTCTTTTAAAGACTTTGCTTCAGCAGGGTCCAAGCCAAACATAGGCTCCCCTTCCTTCTGATTTTTCATATCTTCCATCCATTTAGCTACAACTTCATCTGGAATGGATTTTTGTTTCTTCGGCTTCAGTGGAGAAGATTGGGTTTCCTTGGGAATTGGGGATTTTTCTTTCTCTTCTAATTCCTTCAGCTTCCTCTTCCATTCTCCTTTCTTAGAGGTCTCAACTGCTTCCTGTTTTGTTGAAATTTTTTCAACTTCTTCCTCAGGCAAGTCAAATAATTCTCCAGATTCTTTGGAAAATCCAACATTCATCCTTCTCAGAGTATCATCGCTTACCAACATGACTTTGCTATTTATTGTCTTAGAACAACACTTTATTTTGAAGGACTATAAACACCAAACTATCAGCTTTGAGAGAATGGATGGATACATGATAATCTAAGCCATTATATTTCCATTCTTTATATTCTCAATTGTAATTAGAATATGCTTAACCAAGTTAATCTCTCTTAGATTCACCAAGAATTCCAGGATATACATATCACTCTTCTTCTAAGTATCCTTATCCCCTTTTCTATGAATGATAAATACTTGCACCCATAATTCTAGAATCTAGAAATTTGTAGATAGGTGAACAATTTTTGGAGTCTTAACATATGTAAAACCGAGGCAATCTATAGCCTTCACCTTAAAAAGCTTCCTTGAGCATCCGACAACTTATGAGATCAAAACACAGCTTCTCCTTCTTATGGGATTTTTATCAAACTATTAGCCTTGGGATAAGATAAATAATATGACTCCCCATATCACTTAAACTAAAATTTTCCACTACCTTCTTCCTTGAAAAAAATTTCTGACTCATAGAATTCAATTATCAATTCCGGGTAAACCAGATCCTGAGCTCCTGGTTCGATACACAAAAAATCTCCCATCCATTCAATTTGATGTTCTTTGAGATGATAGAATTATAATTGGAAAATAAATTTGGATGTACCAACCTTTATTTGTAAATCTTTCATTCAGAAATAGGCTTGATAGTAGACTTGTTTTTCTAGAAAGATACTTCAACGGACATTCGGAGTTAAGAAACCTTGAAAATTTCAAAATGGACTTTTGTAGGAGGGAAGGGCTGCAGCATGAAAATCATTGAGATTTATTTGGGATGACCATTGGGGGTCCTTTATACAGGATTTTGAAGAGACGGTTCAACTTCCATGCTCAATCCAAGGGTTCAAAAAACATGTGATCAGATCTGATGGTTGAGATGATAGCTATAAAAAAATTTGATAGAATTAAATCTTTTAAGTTTTTAAGAAAAACATTCAGATTTAAGAAAAATAGAATACGAGAATTTAGAAATTAATGAAAATACCAATAGTTAAAAGATGATTACAAAAATTAAAGAAAGGAAGCATACCTTTCTGATTTCTTGGAAGATTATTCGTATTGAGGAAGATTCTTCTTGAGGAACTTTAGATTCTGAAAATTTTGATTACAAAAACATTGAGACTATGAAAAACTTTATTACATAAAACCTTAAGTGAAAAAATATTCCTTCTGAAAATTTTCATGATGAAAATTTTAAGACTTACAAAACTGAGAAAAAATGTAGACTATGAAAAGTATTTAGAGAACTAAGAATCAAATATACCCCCCCCTATGAATAGGAGTTTCTTACTATAAGGAGATTGTTTGAACATGAAGTACACATAGGATATTACCTTAAATTTATCATTCTTAACTTCTATTTAATGTATTCAAATCTATAAGAGGGTAAAGATTTTGTGAAAATATCATCAAGTTGATCTTGTGTTCTGATAAATTGAGGAAAGATATCTCATTTTTGTGTGTGATCTCTAAGAAAGTGATGCCTAATATCTATGTGTTTTGCATGAGATTGATATAAAGCATTTTTTCTTATGGAAATGGAACTAGTATTATTATACAAAATTTTTATTTTGTAAAAACTTATACCATAGTCTGTGAGTGTGTGTTGCATCCATAACACTTGGGTACAACAACTTCTAACTGTTACAATTTCAGCTTCATCTATGTAAAGTGCTACTAAGTGTTGCTTTTTGAATGACCAAGAAACTAATAAATCTCTTAAGAAATGACAATTTCTGGATGTTCTTTTCCTATCCATTCTACATCCTCCAAAATCAGAATCCTAAAAAAATTTAAAACAAAATCATTTCCAGAAGAGTAAAAGAGTCATAGATCCATGCTTCCCTTTAAGTAGCAAAAAATTCTATTCACTGCATTTAAATGAGATTCCTTAGGATTGGATTGATATCTTGCACATAATAATATTGAAAACATTAAGTCTGGATGACTAGTTGTCTTGTAAATTAGACTTCCTATCATACCTCTAAAAGATGTTTGATCTACTGGTTTCCTAGCTTCATCAAGATCAAGTGTATTTTAGGTACCAATTAGAGTACTTATACTCTTAGTGTTGTAATATCCATACTTTTTAAGTAGGTCTTAATAAACATATGTTGGGATATACATATTCCTTCTCGTTTTTTAGAAATTTGAAAAGCATGAAAAAATGTTAACTCACCCATCATACTCATTTCAAACCCAGATTTCATTAGATCTGCAAAGGAATCAGTTAAAGAGTGTTGAGTTGAACCAAATATAATGTCATAAACATAAATTTGAATAATCAAAAAAAATTCTTATATTTATTTATAAAAAGGGTTGGATCATCATTTCCCTTAACATAATTATTTTGATGCAAAATTCATGTAAGTCTATCATATCAGGCTCGAGGGGCTTGATTATGTCCATACAAAGCTTTAGTAAGTTTAAAAAAATTCAGGATGTTTTGTATCTTCAAAACTAGAAGGTTGTTCAACAAAAACTTCCTATTGAACATAACCATTAAAGAAGGCACATTGAACATCCATTTTAAAAAGTTTGAAATTGAATAATGCTATAAAGGCAAGTAGAATACAAATAGATTCAAGTCTAGCTACTGGAGTATAGTTTTCTTCATAGTCTATTCCTTCTAGTTGATTATAGCCTTTATCATCAACTATAGCTTTAGTTCTTACTATGATTCCATTTTTATCACATTTATTTCTAATGACCAATTTTAATCCAATAACATAAGTTTTTGTAGGTCATTAAACGAAGGTCAAAACTTTATTCCTTTCAAATTAATTTATCCCATCTTGCGTAGATTTTATCCAATCATCATCACCTAATGCTTCATCAGTGATTTTTAGTTCTAATTGGGAAAGGAATTCTAGATTTTCTACTTCATTCCCTAAGAAACTTCTAGTACATACTGGTTGATTAACATCACCAATTATACTATCACAGGGATGATTCTTTAAAAACAACTGATTTGGGTTTTTTAAAACCTGTTCACCAACATAGGGTAGGAATTCTCCTAGGATAAATGCTTAATAAATATTTTCATGAATATTTTCCTTATCAAAAGGATATTCTATAAATGTTTGATAATAATTTTTTGAAAATACATTCGAGGATGAGGGTTGAGGTTGTTTAAAAACAAAAGGACTAGTTTCATCAAATTCAGCATGTACTGTTTCTTTAACAATATATGTTTTTTTAGTGAAAAATCTATAATCCTTAGAATTTGTGGAGTAGCCTAAGAAAATTCCTTCATTAGATTTTGGTGCGAATTTGTGTAGATTATATTTAGTATTTGGAATAAATACCTTGCAACCAAAAACCTTGATGTAGGAAAGTCAAGGTTTTATACCATTCCATAACTCATAAGGGATTTTATTAAGAAACTGTCTAATCAAAACATGATTTGTAGTAAAACAACCAATACATACAGCTATAGCCCAAAAATGTTTGGCTATAGAATATTCACTCAACATGGTTCTTGTTATCTCCTGAAGAATTCTATTTCTTCTTTTGACAACTCCATTTTTCTAAGGTGTTCTGGGTGATGAGATGTTATGAGTGATTCCTTTTTTACTATAAAAGGTTTCAAAATCAAAATTTTGAAATTATCCTCTTTGATCATAATGAATAGTTATCAAAGGAAGTTTTTTTCTCATTTTCAACTTGGGATCTAAAACTTTTGAAATAAGAAAAACCTTTAGATTTATTTTCTAGAAAATAGACCCACGTAAATCTAGTATAATCATCAATTAAGACAAATACATAATATTTTCCTCCAATTCTTGCAGTTTTTGTTGGTCCAAAAAGATCCATATGCACTAACTGTAATGAATCAGTGGTTGAGACTTCACCGACTTATTTCAATCTTTATTTATGTTTCTTTCAATATTGACAAGGATCGTAGACTTTTATAGAATAAAATCTAAGCACCGTTAGATTCTTAACAAATCTTTTCTTAGAGAGTTTTCATAAGTTCCTAAGGTTATAGTGTCCTAACCTTCTATTCCATAACCATGAATTATCTTCCACTGCACTAAGGCAACGTAGGTCTTGGCTCCTATGGTCTTCTATGTTTAGTGTGTAAACACTCTCTTGCCTATTGGAAGAAAGAATAAACTCTTTCTTGGAATTGTGTAATAAGAACTTATCATTTCTTGAATTCACAAGGTAACATTCATCACATAATTGACTTATGCTAATTTGGTTGTGATTAACCCCTTTAACAAATAAAACATTTGAAATTAATGTTTTTCAAAGAAGAACAATGTTACCTATAAAAATAATTTCTCCCTTAGAATTTTCTCTAAAAGTTATTTTTCCTCCTTTCGTCTTCATAATCTTTTCAAACACCTTTTGGTTACCATTCATATGCTGGTAACATCCACTATCCATGTACCATGTATTGTTGTTATTACTTTCTTTATTTTATTGAAAATAAAAGATTTAGACTTTCGAAATCCAAACTTTATAGGATACGGAATTGTTAGACCACAAAATTTTAGTTATCCACATTTGTTTAGAAAAATAAGCTTTATGAAACCCAAGAGATTGAACATTATTTAAAGAACAATTTTTCTTCTAATTCCCACCACATTGACATTTAGTTCAAAAAGTGGCACTAGAAGGAATAAAATATTTGTTTTTGAAAATATGTTTTCTATGAGTATAATCTACTCTAGAAGTATTTCCTTGAGGTTTGATTTCAGAATACATCTTGTCAAAATTTTCTTTACCAGAAGTAAAGTTGGATAGAATTTTCATAAGGGAATATATTTCAGATTTTAGTCTTATGACTAAATTCTTATCGTCGGGAATTATTTCCTTACAGTTAGATTTTCCCTCAAAAATACTTATTTTTTAAATAGTATTCCTAAGATCATTAGAAAGTTTTTCCTTTTCAGAATTTACTTCCTTAAAAACTTTTAAAAGTTTTTATAGAAGCTCATCCTTATATTCAAGATATCTATTGAGGTATAAATTATCTTTTGTATGAACTTATTCTCTAGTATTTTCCTTGTCTTGTTTCTTGGAAATTTTATAATTTTTTGCTTCTAACAACTTGGAAAATCTAGATACTTATTTATACGAAGGTATTTCTTCATTATTTGAAGATGAATTATCTTCAATAAAAGTAATATCTTCAGAATAATAATTCATATTAAGAGATAAATTTGTTAAAGCCTCAGCAGAGCGTACCTTGGACATAAGACATGTATTTGGGAAAGAAAGAGTAGCAAAGAATCTTATATTTTTTTGTGCTTATGATATATATTCAGAAGATTCACTTCTAAAAGAGTCTCAAAAATTAGCACTTTAAGTGTAGTTTTCATTAAGAATTTTCTTGTGCTTAGAATGGTAGAACATCTTCTTTTTTCTCTCCAAATTCCATTCCATCTTATCTTTCTTTTTCAAAAGAGGAAAATCAGGTCAGATATGACCAGTTCTTCTACATTCATAACAAGTAACTTCACCATATTTCTTTTATTTTTAGTTTCTCTTCATGAACTTATTTTGATAGTTCTTCTGAGATACTATCTTGTTCATTCTCCAAGAAAGATTAGCTAACTCATTCTCATATTTTCCTATTTCACTAGATTCTGACTGAATAGAAACTTTCTTTGACTTTGATCTAATAAATTTTTCTGGAGTTTTGGATTTCATATGTTTTGAAGTATTTGTAAAAGCAACTCCTCCATTCCCATTCTTCTTATTAACATTATCAAAAACTATCTTCATTCTAGTCTCATAATGAAGAATATTTCCAAAAAGCTCGTCTAAGGAAATCTGGGTGACTTTCCTGTTCTCATCAATTGTTGTTCTCTTGGATTCCCATTCATTAGGAATGATGTCTATGATTTTATCTTCAAGTGCCTCATCATCAACACCTTTTTCTCCCATGGATTGTAATCTATTCACAATGGTCATGAACCTTTGGTAAACACTGCTTATGGGTTCTCCATAAGTAAAGTTAAAACCATGATATTCATCTCTTAACATAGATCTTCTTGTCTCTATAACTTTAGATGTTCAAAAATGCATGACTTATAATTTCTTCCATATATAATTAGCTGCTTCACATGAAGAAATCTAGCTGTATATATTCTTGGTCATGGAACACAACTATGCATTGCTTACCTTATAGTTAAGTTGATACTCTTAATTCCCTTGATTAGTAATATTTTTGACTTCCTAATCAGAAATCTTGTAATCTCTAGTAATCATAACAATGTTATCCACTCTATTGTTAATAAAAAAATTCTTCATCCTATCTCTCCAATATTCATAATCATTCCCATAAAAATAGATGTTCTAGTAGGATTAAGGTTATCAATTTAACCGACATTTATTCCTACCATCATTAAGAAAAATTTCTCCACAAAAACTTGTTAGTAATAAAAGTTTGTAAACAAAGATAAAAATATCCTAAGAAGGGAAAAATATAGAACAAAAGTATAAAGAAATATGAGTTCAATCTGTTGAGTTTGAAATTATGATTCTAAAAAAGTGAATAAGAAGATGATTTCTCTTCTAAATATAATCATGAGATTAATTCAGATTTAACTAATAATTTGAAACAAATTGTAGGATACGTTCATGGTATTAGGTAACCTCCCATGATACCAGTTGTAGGATCCATTATATGATAGATATGATACTGATTGTAGTATAAAATAATGATGTAGATGCTCAATATAAAATAGGGGGGTGAATTGTATATTTTAAAATTTTCTTAAGGAAATTTTGTATAAAAAAACTCACTACACCTCTTAGTTCTATTAACTTGATTGATTCCGGAAATATAGTTCTGAAAATGAGATTCTAGAAATGTGAGTCTAGAAATGAAACCAATTCCACAAACTAACTAGATTCCAGATATGAAACTAGTTCAACAAACTAAGTAGATTCCAGAAATATAGTTCCAGAAATGAAACTTAACAAAAGTTTATAAAATAAATATTCTACCTTAAAGCGTATAGAATCATATTTGACTAGAGTACAAAAGTAAGGAAGTATAAGATAGTTATGCTTTCCTAAACAATCAAAATACAGTGGAGAACAAACATGAAACTATACAAGTAACAATTATAGAAATCGTTTAACCCAAATAGTATGGTATCCAATAACCTTGGATAATGGTCCCTTGATTTATACTTTCAAGAAAGCATGTCTTACCCAAACCCAGGTAAGACCTCAATCTGAAGATCGATATCTATCTTGTTATCCACGCAAGCCCTCGATTTTTTTGAAAATAAACACCTCTGACTTCACAACCCAAAGTCTCTGATTTTAAGAAAATCACTCCTCTACACAAAGCAATTCTGCATGAAGCAAAGTTTGAACAAGTCATTCAAAATTTCTGCAAGAAGACTGAGTGTTTATAAGATCCCCTCTCTATAGAAATCACTTCAACAACATGTAAGTAATTTCTACCAAAATTCGTTCTGAAAAAGTTCTGAGGTTATTCAAATTAGATCCTATTTATAGGTGTAACATTAGCGGTCAGATCCCTCCTCCAATGGTCATATTTTTCCTTGAATTTCGGAGGGACCTATATACGTGTCACTCAAACAACGGTTAGTAAATAGCTGAATGCACGACATCATTTTATAACCAAAAATGAGTAAGAAAAAATATAGTTTCTTGACTAAATTAATTTTTCAGAATGTATGGAAAATAAGATTTGGAGTCTAAGGAAAAATGGAATTCGTAATCAAAACAAGTTAATATTTGTATATTATAATACAAGAATATTTGTATCCTATTTCTCATGAATTCAGAACCTAAATTCTTAAATAATTCAGATTCTGATGTCATAATAATCTGGAGTCTAAACTTATAAGAATTTCGAGTCTAAACATAGAAGGTTTGGAGTCTGAATTCAAAGAATTCAGAACTTGAACTTAGAAAGTTTGGAGTCTGAATTCAGAGAGTTCAGAACCTGAACTAAGAAATTTTGGAGTCTGAATTCAGAGTGTTCAGAACCTGAATTTGGATCCTAAAAATAGAATGTTCTATATCTAAGTATTTATAGGATTCCAAGGTTTTAGATGTGAAACCGAATTTTATACATAGAAAGAAAATGAGTTAGGTTATACAATGAACAATGAAAAACAGTTAAGGATAACTTTTCCTTGGAGAAGGAAAATTTTTCTTTATCAAGGAAAATATTAGGGAAAAATAAATTTTCCTTAAGATTGGGTATTTGTGATTTTCAAAACATGATGGAATGTAGAAGTCATAAGAAAATCTTATTGACTTAACAATCTCCCCCAAGAATGAAGGAATAGAAATATTTATAAGGAAACCTTATTGACTCAACATCCATACCTCATTTGAAAGGCACTATTGGTAATATCTTTCTTCCTCACTTTAAATTGATGATATCCCGAATGAAATTATACCTTAAAGTAGTTGATGTAATAATTCATCTATCCATGTAATTGATATTTTTTCTTTATTATGTTTTTATTAACCTCATGATAATCAATGCAGATGTGCATTGATGTTCACCGAGGTGTCCTTTGGGCCAAAAAATTGGCTTTCAAGCCTTATATTCAGGCCACTTGGCATTGGGCATTCGGGCTAAGTAATGGATCTCCCTCTACGCAGTCTTAATGTAGTATTTTCTTTAAATAATAAATTGAGTCTTGACTACAACCTTTTCAAAAATGTTGAGGTGCAATGATCCATTCTTTTTCTTGATAAAGAGAACTGGTTTACCCCATGGTGAAGCAGTTGAGTGTATAAAACCCCATAGGATCAAAAAGTATATGCAGATGGATAAATACAAAGGGGGTGAATTTTAAGTTTAAAATTTTTTATTTTTATCTTTATGAGAATATATGTTTAATTGGATAAAATAAATAATATTCAAAAATCCTCTTATGTATTAAAACTATAATCAGACTGGGCCCCTAGTTCTAATGATAATAATATCATAATCAAGTAGATTGCTTTATGTAATTCACAGGTTTGATTATGGTGAATATAATCGTATTAAAAAAATGATTTGTAACACCCCACACTTCCATGATACGCTTCTCCTTGAATAATACCATAGCGTGTGTTGTACGCAACTTCGAGTTCTAACACACACCACAACCAATCAAACTAGCTGTTATGAATAGTAATACCCACTTTTTAAAAATTTATAAATTTTATCTTTCAAAATATACCTCATTTTTGGATTAGGAATATTGAAATTAGCTTAGGGTGAATTTTTGGTATTTTCTGAAAACATTCAATTTTTGATGAATAGTGAAAAAACACTGAGTTGTAGTTTAAAACCAAATTTTTATTTAAATAATTATTTATTTTATTTAAATTTAATTAAGGTCAAAATTGATACATAATACCTATATAATCTCAATGTAATTTATTGGAGTTAGTTTAGAATAATTTTAGATATATAAAAATTTTATTGAACTTTTCACCGTCTTTTACCCATCTCCTAGGAGAATTTGGAAATTTACATAAAAACATAAATTTAACACTTCTGTGAGTGGAATTTCGAAAATCCTAGATACACAGTTAATATCAAGGAGTAAAATTTGGTTCAATGAGATGAAAATACTTTTTGGTGAATAGTAACTTTTTACTTTTATTTACCACGGTTAAAAGTAAATAAGGTAATTAAGGGTAAAAATGATATTAATATTACCCTAAAACATGTCCTAATTCTATTGGACAAGTGTATCTCGATGAAAAACAACCTTAAGAATAAAACATTTTCATTTAGGTCAACATGGATTAGATTAAGACATTTATTATTATTTAATTCAAAAAAGAGTTAAAAGATATAAAATCAACGTTTAATAACTAAAACATTTTTAATATAGGGTTATAAATAAAATAAATTCGATTAAAAATATTCATTATAATTCTAAAAATATTTTGTACATAATGGTATTTTATTTATAATTTTTAGACGTTAAATAATTTAATTTATTTGTGACACAATGGTGATGCATTAATTACCTAATTAATGAAATATTAAAATAATTGATATTATAAATATCAAAATAAATATAATTTGTGAGTTTTTATGAATTAAACTAATTTTATAGGTTAATATGATATATTAATATTGGTTATATAAATTTTTTTCGAAATAATAATGTTGTTATGAAATTATCAAAAACAAAATACCCAATACTGTCAAAATTGACATAAAAGAGTTTTTAAAACAAATATTATATTATTAATTGATATTATTTTCCTAAAAATATAAGGATTGGCCAAAAGACTTATATAATGATAGGTGTATCATTAATGGACCACTTGGGGGTCTCTTGGAGGTATATAGTACATTTATTAACACTATAATATAAAAATACAAAGAGACATGGTAAATGTCAAACTATTTAACTACGAGTTAAATATAAATGATAAGGTTAATATAGTGACCCAAACCTATCTAAAATATATAGGTTGAAAGGATTTAGACCCATCCCCACCTTAACCTTTAAATAATCTGATTTTGATCCATTAAAAACCGAATATGAATTTATTATAAAATAATATATCTAGCTTTTCCAAAGATGCCCCTCACCCCTCTTATAAAAGGGTACTCCCCCTTCTCTCTAATTTACACCTTCAAAGCCTTTTAGATCAGCCAAAACATTCCCAAATATTCTTTAAAATTCCCAAACATCAACCTAGGGCCTTAGTTTTATCATAAAGACAACCTAAGGAGCCCTTTTGATCAAATCAAAAGGTAGAACCCGAAGAAAAGGTAATGTTTTCACAACCCTCTTTCAAGTTCCTTTCTTCTTCAACTTATTCTTTCTTTGTTTTTTCCATTATAAAATAATAAATCCAGTATATTTTATATACTGTGATATTATTATAAATATGGTACAACCATATTCAGTATTCTATCCATCTTTCTAATGACATGTCACCATACGTGCGTACATACGGCATACCATCTCCACGTCGTGGTGTATTTGTTATTCAATACATTATTATTTGGATGGGAATAATAATGATGTGTAATTCGTTTAAATAATAATTATAACATGATAATGATTCTGTATATATGATATACCATCCAATTATATATGATTTTAAAATCAAAAGAATGATTTTATCGCTCGTGCGTACGTACGGACTACTGTCTCCACGAACGCGATGAGATTCATTCCCCATCGTATCTATACAAGTATAATTCTCATTTTATAGTTAAAAATAATGTATAATGACTTGATATCATTTTGTATATGAATAAGATACAATCTATCCATATCAAACACAACTTATGTAACAAAACATATAAAAGAAAACGAGTAAGTTAACACCCAAAACCACAATAATATTAAGATATTATTAACGAAGAAATATTAAAAGATCATATATGATATCATATTAATGTGTATGATTATTATATAATTCCATAACAATTATTCCACCATTATACAGGAGGCTAACCTACCCTCGAACAAAGAAAAAGTACAATTTAAGGGGTTTCTTATCTCACTTTTAATTCCGTGAGATTTCCATTGATCACCACTTATTTATTGCATGTGGTGTGTGTACTGCCCATGTTTGTATTCATTGTGTAATATACTTTAATTCATGGATAATTACATCATCATTTTATGATCCTTCTTTCATGGTTGTATGTTTCGTATTTTACCAAATCAATAAGGGAATTTGAAATTTCAATTTCCACTCATTCGGCTTTACGCATACTTCATTGATTATTTTACTCCAAGATTATATGGGGAATCACTATTCATTTGCTTATGTCATAACTTCCACTCCCCTTCCTATGGATATACTTTTGATACACATAATCACTCCATTGATAAATTCTCATGTCATCGGTATGAACTTGATAAGAGTAATTTTTACTCAATCTCCATTTGTTGAGTTAAACATCCAATTCATTGGTGTTGTTTTTACAAGAATAAGTGTGAATATTCTTTGATTGTTTTACACTGAATATCCAATCATATAGAGTGTATTTATATTTTACTCACATAATTATGTTGTTGATTTATCCTTAACCTAAGGATACGGCCTTTATGAGATATTTCATCTCAATTTACATTCCATTGAGACTCCTTTGTTGTTATACACCAAATCACTTTTATATGGTGTATATAATGTACTTTGACATAGTATATCATGAATCCATTTATTCTCATGATATTACAAATTTTTTATTACCTCAATTATTTGTATTCAAGTTTCTCTCTTTTGGTTAGGAACTCCAACAAAAATATCATTTTAAAATGTTTTAAATATTTCTTATTCTAAATCTTTATCATTAATGTCTATGTTTTATGTAACGACCCAACGTTTCATTAATGGAAAATCCCTCTTGATCCAGTTAAATGTTTCTTTATGAAAAATGTTTTTATAAGATGTCAAATTCTTTAGTTTTACGTTAAGATTTGTGACTGTTACTTTTATAGCCGTTGAACAGTGATCATCTGAGCAGTATAAATATAAGGCTTTAACGAACCCTTTTCTACTCAGACAAAGGAAGCGATGGCCTCATCCAGTAGAATTGCCCCTTACGAAGCCCATTTGTCGGAGCTTGGAAAAGAGGTGGCATCTTTGGGCTTCTCCCTTGACCAAGCCCAAGCTGAGCTTCATTATGTCAATCTTGAACGGGACCGTCTACGGGAAAAGTGGAAGTTGATATAGATTACCACTCGAGCGATGTTATCCGAGCCGCCCCAAGAGTATGTCACCATCGCACACCTTACCCTTAAGTCTTATGCGGCTATTTTAAGGGGTTATGTAACAAATAAGAAGCACCATGTTCATGTACATTATTTTTTTATATAGTAATGAATATAATTTCTAGTCATTTTTGATACATTGTAATTAGTTTTTAAAGTACAAATGGTGTTTTTAGTTATTATTTAATTAAGAATTATATTTTATTAAATTAATGGATTTTTGAATTAAATAATATTTTAATAAAATATTATTATTAATTTTAAATTAATTTTTATTAAATATAAATGATCTTATAATTTTATGAATGCAATTAATATTTTTATTAAGGTTTGAAAGCCATTTCTGTCAAAACCTGTGAATTTTTTATAAATGTCAGTTTTTATTTTAAAAGTGAAAATTCACATATTTATAAAATTATTTAGATAAAATAAATATTATTTTTGGAATCAGGATGTCGAAATTATCCAACGGTGAATTTTTCATAATTTTCTGAGACAGTCAAATTTTTGGGTAAAAATTAAATACCATTTAAATATATAATGTGTTTTATGACATCATAATGACTCAATGGTGATGTAATAAAATACCATAATCCTTATTTTCTGCCAATATGTGTTTTATCATTAAAATAATGAGGTTTTGGGTTTGTTTGACTTACTTTTCAAAGCATTAATGGAGCCCTCAAGACTTATTCAACACTTTGCCTTTTTAAATTAATTTCCATGGGAGTGTGACTCACCTCCACATAAGCAACCCTGATTTTTTAAAAAGTTAGGACCTTGGAATTGTAAAATATTGTTTTCCTCTTTCCTTTTCCAGAAACCATGGGAAAATACCATGGGATGGTTTGTGGTTTGGATTATTTTAATATAAGGGGTCCCAAACCTAAATAATAAAGAATTCCCCCACCTTTCCTAGATAAACCCACCCAAGCTCCCACTTCCTCCTCACTCAAAGCCCTTGGAGTTCATCTAACCTCTGCCCTACTCTCTCTAGAATCTTTTCAAGGTGCCCCAATCTCCCAAGAAGACTCTCACAAGCCTCTCTCCAGCCTTTGGAAGCACACTTCCAAGTAAGGGTTTTTTCTTCCTTTCTCATTTTTTTCAATTTTCTTTAAGTTGTATTGCCCTTTTAAATTCAATTATGAATGTTGGGGTATGGTTTCGCACCTCCCCCATACTGCCCTCTTATTTTTTGAATGATGGGAGACCCCTTTATCTCTCATTAAATGCCTCTCATGTACACCCGTTACTATGCCGAAATTCCGAAAGGAACTTTTTTCTCCTCTTTTATATTCAAGAAATACTTTTGTATCATGAATCTAAATTCCTTTTCAATTTTTGGGACATGTATCTATATGACCTACTTACTATCCATTACATTTAAATATGATTAGGAACCCCTTTTTCTCTCATCAACCATTTTTATGAATTCTTATGTTACGCTGTTACGCTGCCGAAATCACACCGATTTTCTAAGCCAATATCATTATGTAGTGAATACCATGACCATTTCTCCATCAAGGGTATTCACCTTTATGCACATTTACTTATTGATTATAAAGTATCATGTATGAAATCCACATTCCTTTATCGTGGAATAAATGATTATGTTTTATGAATCCATGTTTTATGATCCATGTGGCACACTTATGCATGAAATAAAATGTTTAATAAGGGTGCGCCCTTATAGCGCTCCAATGCATTGGGTAAAGTATAGTATCATGATACGTCATGTGCAATGAGTGTTGACTCATGATAATTCAAGTGCAATGAGGGTTTACTCATGCTTCAATTGCAATAAGGGTTTACTCATGCTCCATGTGCAATGAGCCTTGGCTCATGCTAATTCAATGTTAAGTGTTGTTGCCACATTTCCATGTTATGATTATCATGCTTTATCATGCCTTTATGTTCATGTTACTCTAATGCTCTGTTGATATTCCTATTTCCTAACATGTATTGAACTCCTCATGTTATTCATTGTGTTCTCCCTTACTGGGCTTTATAGCTCACCCTTTTCTTATGCATGTCCTCAGGTTATCCCATGCAATTCTAAGTACGAAGGAATGTAGTTGTCATGTAATGGAAGTTTTCAATAAAGATGTTGTATTTCTAGTTTAAAGTTTTTATGTAATGATCCTAATCCCCAAAGACACTAAACCTCTCGATCTTCTTTGTTGTATCAAGTGAAGTTATATGTAATAAAGCATGTTTAAGTTGTAATAGAAAGCAGGGTTGTCATAGTTTGTATCAGAGGATAGGTTTAGTTATTTTTTGGATTAGGAAGCCCTAGTAAAGCCTTAGATACAAGACTAAGTATAATAAAAACATACCTAAGTTTTGGTAAATACTAAGTAAGTGGTTTATCAAACAAATACATCTCTGTCTGGATACGAGCTGGTAGAGGCGGCCCTGGCACAAATGTATCCTAGGGGTAAAACCCGAAAACACCGCATTGAGCTAGACTCGAATGGGAACTCGTGCACAACAACGGGCCTTGCTGCACTCTTGGTTAAGACACTCCCGGGGGATATGTTTTGATAAATTCACAATCTTAGTATGAACCCTTATTAAGGGAAAAATGCCCCTAAGAATATATGTTACAAGGAAGATTATGAAAAGCCTGGATTGAATCCTATAGACTCATGAGTTAAAGAGATTAAAGTTTATTTATAAGTCATCAACTTTTGTCTTTGGATTACCCTTTATGCGTTACCCCTAACATTCCTTTTATTCCAGACAATGGCCGATAATAGGAGAACTCGGGCTAACAACCGTTGTGAAGATCAGTGTGATGATTGTACTAATGAGATGCCCAATCCAATGGGAGCGAGAATCGCGAACTTTGTCATGCTTCTCTCTCAGCTAACTCAAGTTTTGAATAGAAACCCGGGTCAAGAGGAACGTTCAAACCCCCCTAAGAAAGAACAAGTTGCTATCAAGAGCTTCATGAGACAAAGGCCTCCTACTTTTAGTGGATCATCTGATCCCACGATGGCTGAGCAATGGATCAACTCCATTGAAAAGATCTTCTCTATCCTTCAATGTTCTGAACAAGAGAAGGTTCTCCTGGTGGCTTATCGTATGGAGGGTGAAGTTGATCAATGGTGGACGTTGATCAAAAATACTAAGCCTGAGGAGGAGATCGAGGCTTTGGAATGGAAGGAATTCCGGAAGATGTTTTTTGATAAATATTTTCCACGCACCCTCCGTCTTAAGATGGAAAGGGACTTCCTTTCCCTCAAGCAGAAAGATGAAGAATCTGTGGGAGCGTACGAAGCAAACATTACAAGGCTTGCACGATACGCTTCCGGCTTTGTTGTTACCCCCGAATTCAAGGTTGACTGCTTCTTTGGTGGGATGAAGCCTAGCTTGTGGAAAGCATTTGCGATCCGTGACTTCGACAGCTATGAAGAAATTGTCCGATGTGCCCTCAAGGTTGAAATGGAGATCAGATAATCATAGGGGTATCATGGGGACAAGAAGCGTAAGATGGACTTCAATGCTGGTGGTCCGATGGATAAATCCAATGGCGCTAAAAAAGTCCAGCACCCCACTTTCCAAAAGTGTGGAAAAAAGCACCCTGGAAATTGCCTTAGGGGGAAAAGAAAATGCTTCAGGTGTGGAAGAGAAGGGAACCTAGCTGTTAATTGTCAGCAAGAAGGACCCGCGGCTGCGATAGAGGATAGGAACACTCCGTTCGAACCTCAACGCGTTGTTCAATGCTACAAATGCAAATAACCGGGTCATTTTTCAAATCAGTGCCCTAATCCAAGGGTTATCGGAGGCAACCAGCAACCTCCAAGACAGCAAGGAAGAACTTTTGCCATCACTTCTACCGAAGTGAACCCCGACAACAAAGTGGTGACAGGTACGCTAGTTATTCATTCAAGAATAGAGAACGTACTTTTTGATTCAGGTTCTACACATTCTTTTATATCTCAAAAGTTTAGTAGAAAAATCCCTGCACCACCACAAATCATGGAAGTAAAGATGTCAGTGAGTACGGAAAATGGGGAAATCATTACATCCCATGAGTATAAGTCCTCCCCTGTTATAATCTATGGATTTAATTTCCCGGAGAATATCATCATACTCCCTTTGGTGGAATTTGATGCAATTCTTGGCATGGATTGGCTTTCCTTATATAGAGCCAACATAAATTGTCAGGAGAGGGAAATCACACTTCACATGGAGAATCGACCCCCGATTCTTTACAAGTGTTAGGAGGAAGATGAATCTCCTTTAGATCTATCATCTCAAGCATGGATATTACTGCCTTATGAGCACGCATAGCTGGCTCAGATGATTGAGTCCAAGGAAGAAACCACCCTTGAACAAATGCCTATTGTGAGGGAATTCGCTGAAGTATTTCCCGAGGAACTTCCTGGTCTTCCTCCAAGAAGAGATGTCGAGTTCTCAATTGAACTTATACCTGGGGCGCTACCAATATCCAAGACTCCATATAGAATGGCTGTTGTTGAGATTGAAGAGCTGAAGAAACAACTACAGGAGAATTTGGATAAAGTGTTTATACGCCCAAGTACATCACCATGGGGTGCACCAGTCCTCTTCGTCAAGAAGAAGGATGGGTCAATGCAGCTTTGCATCGATTATCGTGAACTTAAACAAAAACACGATAAAGAACAAGTATCCTCTCCCAAGAATCGATGACTTGTTTGATCAGCTGCGTGGAGCACAATACTTCTCCAAGGTGGACTTGCGGTCGAGATATTATCAAGTAAGGGTGTCACATACATGACTTATTTTGAAGTTAAATTTCATTTATTTTCCTTTCATTCTTTGTTTTGGATGGTTTCCAAAGGTTTTATGGAGAAATAGATGAGTTTTCATGAATTGGGCCAAACCGTGAGCCCAATTCCAGATTTAAAAATAAAGTTTTTTTCCTTTATAACTTTTTCATTTTTTTAATATTTTTCCTTCATTCCAATTCCTAAATGGTCTCCTCTGAACTATTAACACCAAAATATAAATTTGGAGCCTTTATAAATCCATAATCATGGTGGATATGGGTTTTTATTTAAGATATTGGGCCTGCCCGAAGGCCCATTTCCTGCATTAAAAATAATTTTTAAAGATTTTATATCTGCTTCACTATTTGCGTTTTTTCGGTGATTTCACCTCCCACTAGACCCTAAGAACCCCAGACGCGCTCCCATTTCCTTACACACCTCCTTGGAGCTCTTTGAAATCGAGAATTAGGGCTGATCTTAATAGGGTGTCTCAAATCGGCCAGAATTGAAGAGGTATCTTCATCCCTTCTTAACTCTCTCAATTCTTACTCTTTTCCCTCCATTCAGTTCCCAAATTACCTCCTATATCTTTTTCGAAGAATTCCTGAATTTTGGAAGTTTTCAATTTCAGCAACTATTGTTTTTGGAGTGATTAATTCAGGATACTTCAAGTAGGTGAGTCTATTTCTTTCCTCTTTCAAATTGCTTAGGGTTTCTTCCCTAATTCTTGAATTATAAAAAATTCCAGAAGTTAGGGTTCGTGAATAGGTTCTAAATTACAGTATTTTGGGTGAAATATTGAGGTTTTAGGTTTCTTTTAACTTCCTTGAGGTGCGGCGGTCATGCGGTTGATGTTTCGCCCCAATATTTGAGGGTATCGACACATTCGGTAGGTGATTCCGTGGATAACAATTTAATGATGAGTTAGTTTGCTTGATTAAATAATTTTACATGTTTCTTATGTGTTGTGCATTATGAGAAAACCATTTTTGGTAGCAATAGTAAAGAATTTGTTTTTAAAGTTACATTTTTGCTTGAAGTGTGTATTTTTCAAATGTATTTCATGTGTTATCTTTTGTGGTAGTTTTGTAAAATGTAGAAGTGGTTTATTAGTTGTTGAAAGGGGCTGCCGATTATGGTTGGGCAATGATATAGTTCCATGTGGGCCTAAAAAGGGGGTGTATTTGAATGGTTTTATTTGTATAACCTTATTATACTCCTTGAAAGTGTTTTATGGATTTGTGTGTTCTCATGGGTATCTTTTGTGATATTATTCAAGGTGATTATATAACATTTGAAAGTGGATTATTACATGTTGATTGGGCTGCCAATTCTGTTTTGGTAGGGTCTTGCTGTGCTTTTGGCTTAAAAAGTGGTTTTTGAAATGGATTTTATGTGCAAAGTTTGGGTATACTCTTTATAATTGTTTTATGAATGTTTTGAATGGTTTATTGGGTTGTGTAATAGGTGAAACTATATCAGCAAACTATTTTGGTAGGAGTATATTTTTAAAAGGTCCATTTAATTTGTGAAAATGTTGTTATGTGATATTTATCATCCTGGAAATATTTTATTAAATTTTTTGAAGGAGATATTGAGGAGTGAAAGTGATGTGAAAGTGATGTGGAGTGTTTTGTGTGAGTGTGATGTGAAAAAATGAATTTTTAATTCTGAAAGAAGTGTTATATTCCATGTGTTTGGGCTGTTATATGAGTTTAAATATCTTATAACTGTTTTATAAAATTTTTTAATGTTTTTTTGGAAGTGTTGAAGAAATGTGAAACGTGTTGTGGGCTATTTCGGTGTGATTCGGATTTCAAAATCATTTTCAATGAAAAATGGATTTTTGTGACTTGTGTGGTATACATATGGGCTGTTTGGTGAATTTGCGATGTGGAAACGATATTTTCATGTTCAATGTATATTTCTTAACTTGTTGAACTTCTTTGAGCACAAGGGGAAAACCTGGGTATCTAGGTGGGTGGATGTGTACTAGTTTGCTAGTGAATCCGTGGGGTTTGGCCTCAGTTTCACTTAGCAAGATTGACGCTTACAACTCTAACTAAACTATGATGATGATGATTGGGGACCACTAGGTTATGGTTATGTTCTCTACTAGTGGCCCGTGCACGAGAATGGATATTTGTGATGGTTACTCTCACCGAGATACGAGGTACCTGGGACCCACAGCTAGCTAGTGCCTAGGGGTTACTTCCTATTTCTTGTGCTCATTATTTACTTTGTACTTACCGTCGGCATACGGTATAGTTGGCTGGAAAATTTAGTAGTGTTGACATTATTTTTAAAAGTGTGGATTCTTAATGATAGCCCACTTGAAAACTGTTTTTATTCAAAGTTGCATCTTTTAGAAATTGTAACTAGGTTTTCATGTTTTTGAAAACTTGCATGATTTTCGTCTTTAAATATTTATCACATGGAATCTCTTAGTGGTGGTATCCTACTGGGAATTGGCTCACACCCTAATTACACCCTTGGGTGTAAGTAGACATGGTTGTTTTTGTTGTCGCAGGTTGGGTACAGTTTTTTTGTTCCAGTGGTTCGAGTTTCTAGCAGGTCCTTGGTGGTGAAGTCTTGTGGAGGAGGCTTGACGGAGGTTCCCCTTACCATGAGGGTTCTTGGGCTGTCCTTATTTGGATTTGTACCTTTGGTATAGACCTTTTGAGTTGTTTTAAGCCATGTAATTCAGTTCTGAATTTTTGTAAAAGATTGTTTGGTTTGAAAAATCCAGATTTGTTTCATTGGATTCTTTTGTTGTTTTATGTTTATAAACTCATGTAAATCGTTACCAACTTTCATTTTATGATACCCGGGAACTTGTGCCAGCCCTTGGGGACAGGGAACGCCCTTTGGGCCCTGTTACGGGCCGGGTCGGGTGCCGTTTTTGATGGCGACCAGATCCGGTTTGTGACAAAATGGTATCATAGGAGGTTCAGGTTAACTCTTTGGGTCATGTTATTTGGGGAAGAGTCAGGATAGTCTGGAGTTAGGATTGTTGGGACATGGAATTCTAGTTATGGGTAGTGTGCCTGATCACCACACCTCATAATGGGATTCAAGTTTCCAAGAGAAGTCGGGATTTATCTAAGTCCTTCGTTTTTCTTGGTTCAATGATGATTAAGGGAAATGAAAAGAGAGTTGGGTTAATGGTCCTAGTGAGCTCGCAAGGCCTAGAAAGCCATGTGGAGCCAAGGATATTCCCTAGAACACTCTCTGTGATAGTGAAGTGATTGGAATATGGCTGCCAACCATATTTCCAAGTCACCCACTGAAACTAGTTTCCTCTTGCACTGTTTTGTGCTTAGGTTTTGAAAACATAGCACTTTGGTTTTAAGAAGTGTAAAGTTTTTGTGAAATGATTTTAAAATAATGAGGGAATGGTTTGGTTTATGAAATGGTGGAACTTAATTTTCAGAATTGTTTTGAAATGTAAAATGGTGTGCTTACACCTCTTTGAAAGCATGAACTATATTGAAGTTTGTTTTGAAAAGTGTTTCCAATAGAGTTTTCTAAACAATCAGAGTATGTTTTAATGGGATGAGATGTTTTGAAATTGATGTGAATATCTTGAAAGTGAGTTATTTTCTAAATGTTTGTGACTTTCTGAAAATTTTTGTAAGATGTGAGTTGGGATTTTGATCGCATGGTTAGCAGTTATGAGAAAAAAGGATGTGTTGGTTGACCGTTTTGGTT
This sequence comes from Viscum album, assembly GCA_963277665.1. NCBI lineage: Eukaryota > Viridiplantae > Streptophyta > Magnoliopsida > Santalales > Viscaceae > Viscum > Viscum album. Next base: position 812,616,640 of record OY728166.1, read on the forward strand.
TTAAAAAGTGGGAAGAATTTTTGTTTTAACCTTTGGTATTTCCATTATCGACCACATACATGGGGTTATATGGGATGATGGATGGTTGATGGCATGACTGGATGAGTGCTGGGATGGATATGAGGAGGGTGTCTGGTGTGGCACAAAAACATGCATGTGTAAGGCCCATGGGGTACCATTGGTGGATATGCTTACTGCTAAACTGGTTGTTCTCAAAGAATTACTTTTAAAGAAAAACATGATGTCTTGATGAATATTTTTGTATGGTTTGTATTATGGGTTTTTTAAAATGTTTATGTTGTCGGATGTTTTGATTCCAAGAACCCCTTCTGTTTGAACTGTGTTTTGGGTTTGTGTTTGGTCGGTAAGCTGTGTTGTAGGGACGATTAATGGTCTCTTTTGAAAAATGTTTTGGGATGCCTTTACGATAGTTCCTTTCATGTGTTTGGAGCTGGTTTATGGATTTTTTTGACCAATGGACCAGATTGGTTGGGTCCTTGGGTTCTCTCATTGGATAAGGTACGCCCCCATTAAAGTTTAATGCATAACTGAAGCGCAACCCAGATTGTTTCTCCATTAAAAAATCCTCCAATTGATCAATATATAAAATCTATTTCTTGAGCTTTTTATATTGAGTATACACCCTTTCCTTTATTGGTTTTTTGTATCCTCTTGTAGTGGGAGATTGATTATGGATGGTTGAAAGTGACCTTAGCCTCTTAAGTTTCCTAATTTTTCGAAGGTGGAAGTGTTCTGGGGTTGTTAGCATGGATGAGTATTTGGATAGTGTCTAAGAGGAACTCTCGGTCCTTCATAGTCTCTTCGAAGAAGGAGTTCATGTTAAACTACTAGTGTGGGAAATCTGGTCATGAGAGGATATTATGGCCACTTTCTAGAATTGTGTGTTGTTTTGGGATGTTGTACAAGTTCCCTCTCTATTTATTGTTTATATCAGTCGCAATGGTCTTGTTCGGTGATTCCTCGTGATGTCATGTGCTCGATTGACTGTAAAGGTGAAAGTTGGGAAATCATTTGAGAGTCTCTATTATGTTGGGAGAATGTCTCCCTTGAAAAAAACATAAAAAAATATATTCCATTTTAGAGGTAGGTGAGTATAAGTGTTCTTTACTTCTATTGTTTCTCACCCGAACAAACAAGGTGTGATGTGTGTACATCTTCTAATCCCTTGTTTCAGTGAAATATCAATTTAGGGTAAAGTGAGTTTGGAATGTGTTATGTCTTGAAAAAAAACTTATAGGGGGGGTTGTGGTGTATTTGTTGTTTGCAACGAAAGAAGAATTCTCATTCAGGTGGTTTCCAAAGCCTAACTGTGAGGCCGAAGATGCTTCAATATTTTGAGCTCCAGCTATAGGTCCCGGAGAGAAGCTGGCGTGTAGTCAGGGGAAACCCCAGTGTCATTTAAACCCTTGTGCAAAGTCCTATCCTCAATATGAAAGATAAGAAGATTTTAAACCAATGGTGTCATCATATTTATTCTGTTGTTCTCGTTCGGTGGAAATAGGTGGAGGTTCTTGTACCCATGTCATCACACAATGTTATTCCCTCCCTCTTTGGTTTCAATTGAGTATTTAGAGAAAGGTATGAAGTTTGGCTAGACAGGTTGACCACACTGTTTGCACTTGGTTAGTAGTGACGATGCCCCAAAAAAAACATGTAGATAGAAGAATCTCCATTGTTAGTTCATGGTTTCCCAAACCATGCAGACTAACCATGTGGTCGTCCCAACACTTTATATTTTGGGGTCTTTCTGTACCGGCCCATGCTGGTTGATTAAGATTGTTGGTTCTTATGGTGGGGAGCCTATTTTTTTTCCCCGTACCAATAACTTAGATTTATCCATGGTCAAGGATTGGTGGTAGGTAGTATTATTCGGATCTATCAAGCTACCTAAATCTTCCTTGAGTAACCATTGACATTGGAGAGTGCCCAATGGTTTAGTTATAGCAAGGTATGTGTAACCTTGTTCGATGTTGTTGTTCATTTGAGTGAATTGCTTGAGTCTTGTTCTGATAGTGTTTGTGGTGTTTTCCTTTGGGATAAAGCCTGAATGTGATTTATTGTTTCAGGAAAGTGTTGTATGATTTTGTTGTGAATTATTCCTTCGTTAATTGGTCAATGGAGGTGTTTTGGCCTTTGGGGGCGAAACCTAGAAAGGGAGTACATCTTGGTTTATCAGTTCTGTTTGACTTTCGTATCTGGACTTTCTGTAGCTTTCCAGGGATGGAAAGTTTTCATGGTGGGGAGAAATTTCACATACATGAATTATTTTGATGTTAAATTTCATTTATTTTCCTTTCATTCTTTGTTTTGGATGGTTTCCAAAGGTTTTATGGAGAAATAGATGAGTTTTCATGAATTGGCCCAAACCGTGAGCCCAATTCCAGATTTAAAAATAAAATTTGTTTCCTTTATAACTTTTTCATTTTTTAATATTTTTCCTTCATTCCAATTCATAAATAGTCTCCTATGACCTATTAACACCAAAATATAAATTTGGTGCCTTTATAAATCAATAATCATGGTGGATATGGGTTTTTATTTAAGATATTGGGCCTGCCCGAAGGCCCATTTCCTTCATTAAAAATAAATGTTAAATGTTTTATATCTCCTTCACTATTTGCGTTTTTTCGGTGATTCCACCTCCCACTCGACCCTAAGAAACCCAGACGCGCTCCCATTTCCTTCCACCCCTCCTTGGAGCTCTTTGATATCGCGAATTAGGGCTGATCTTCATAGGGTGTCTCAAATCGGCCAGAATTGAAGAGGTATCTTCATCCCCTCTTAACTCTCTCAATTCTTACTCTTTTCCCTCCATTCTAGTTCCCAAATTACCTCCTATATTTTGTTCGAAGAATCCCTGAATTTTGGATGTTTTCAATTTCAGAAACTATTGTTTTTGGAGTGATTAATTCAGGATACTTCAAGTAGGTGAGTCTATTTCTTTCCTCTTTCAAATTGCTTAGGGTTTCTTCGCTAATTCTTGAATTATAAAAAATTCCAGAAGTTAGGGTTCATTCATAGGTTCTAAATTACTGTATTCTAGGTGAAATATTGAGGTTTTAGGTTTCTTTTAACTTCCTTGAGGTGTGGCGGTCATGCGATTGATGTTTCGCCCCAATATTTGAGGGTTTCGACACATTCAGTAGGTGATTCCGTGGATAACCATATAATGATGAGTTAGTTTGCTTGATTAAATAATTTTACACGTTCCTTATGTGTTGTGCATTATGAGAAAACCATTTTTGGTAGCAATAGTAAAGCATTTGTTTTTAAAGTTACATTTTTTCTTGAAGTGTGTATTTTTCAAATGTATTTCATGTGTTATCTTTTGTGGTAGTTTTGTAAAATGTAGAAGTGGTTTATTAGTTGTTGAAAGGGGCTACCAATTATGGTTGGGCGATGATATAGTTCCATGTGGGCCTAAAAGGGGGGTGTATTTGAATGGTTTTATTTGTATAACCTTGTTATACTTCTTGAAAGTGTTTTATGGATTTGTGTGTTCTCATGGGTATCTTTTGTGATATTATTCAAGGTGATTATATAACATTTTAAAGTGGATTATTACATGTTGATTGGGCTGCCAATTCTTTTTTGGTAGGGTCTTGGTGTTCTTTTGGCTTAAAAATAGGTTTTTTAAATGGATTTTATGTGAAAAGTTTGGGTATACTCTTTATAATTGTTTTATGAATGTTTTGAATGGTTTATTGGGTTGTGTAATAGGTGAAACTATATCAGAAAACTGTTTTGGTAGGAGTATATTTTTAAAAGGTCCATTTAATTTGTGAAAATGTTGTTATGTAATATTTATCATCCTGGAAATATTTTATTAAATTTTTTGAAGGAGATATTGAGGAGTGAAAGTGATGTGAAAGTGATGTGGAGTGTTTTGTGTGAGTGTGATGGGAAAAATTGAATTTTTGATTATGAAAGAAGTGTTATATTCCATGTGTGTGGGCTGTTATATGAGTTTAAATATCTTATAATTGTTTTATAAAATTTTTTATTGGTTTTTTGGAAGTGTTGAAGAAATGTGAAATGTGTTGTGGGCTATTTCGGTGTGATTCAGATTTCAAAATCATTTTGAATGAAAAATGGATTTTTGTGTCTTGTGTGGTATACATATGGGCTGTTTGGTGAATTTGTGATGTGGAAACGATATTTTCATATTCAATGTATATTTCTTAACTTTTTGAACTTTTTTGAGCACAAGTGGAAAACCTGGGTATCTAGGTGGGTGGACGTGTACTAGTATGCTAGTAAATCCGTGGGGTTTGGCCTCAGTTTCACTTAGCAAGATTGACGCTTATAACTCTAACTAAACTATGATGATGATGATTGGGGACCAATAGGTTATGGGTATGTTCCCTACTAGTGGCTCGTGCACGAGAATGGATATTTGTGATGGTTACTCTCACCGAGATACGAGGTACCTGGGACCCACAGCTAGCTAGTGCCTAGGGGTTACTTCCTATTTCTTGTGCTCATTATTTACTTTGTACTTACCGTCGGCATACGGTATAGTTGGCTGGAAAATTCAGTAGTGTTGACATTTTTTTTAAAAGTGTTTATTCTTAATGATAGCCCACTTGAAAACTGTTTTTATTCAAAGTTGCATCTTTTAGAAATTGTAACTAGCTTTTCATGTTTTTGAAAACTTGCATGCTTTTCATCTTTAAATTTTTATCACATGGAATCTCTTAGTGGTGGTATCCTACTGGGCATTGGCTCACACCCTACTTACACCCTTGGGTGTAAGTAGACATGGTTGTTTTTGTTGTCGCAGGTTCGGTACAGTTTTTTTGTTCCAGTGGTTCGGGTTTCTAGCAGGTCCTTGGTGGTGAAGTCTTGTGGAGGTGGCTTGAGGGTGGTTCCCCTTGCCATGAGGGTTCTTGGGCTGTCCTTATTTGGATTTTTACCTTTGGTATATACCTTTTGAGTTATTTTAAGTCATGTAATTCAGTTCTGAATTTTTGTAAAAGATTGTTTGGTTTGAAAAATCCAGATTTGTTTCATTGGATTCTTTTGTTGTTTTATGTTTATAAACTCAGGTAAATCATTCCCAAATTTCATTTTATGATACCCGGGCACTTGTGCCAGCCCGTGGGGATCAGGAACGCCCTTCGGGCCTTGTTACGGGCCGGGTCGGGTGCCGGTTTTGATGGCGACCAGATCTGGTTCGTGACAAAATGGTATCATAGGAGGTTCAGGTTAACTCTTTGGGTCATGTTATTTGGGGAAGAGTAAGGATAGTCTGGAGTTAGGATTGTTGGGACATGGAATTCTAGTCATGGGAAGTGTTCCTGATCACCACACCTCATAATGGGATTCAAGTTTCCAAGAGAAGTTGGGATTTATCTAAGTCCTTCGGTTTTCTTGGTTCAGTGATGATTAAGGGAAATGAAAAGAGAGTTGGGTTAATGGTCCTAGTGAGCTCACAAGGCCTGGCAAGCCATGTGGATCCAAGGGTATTCCCTAGAACACTCTCTGTGATAGTGAAGTGATTGGAATATGGCTGCCAACCATATTTCCAAGTCACTCACTGAAACTAGTTTCCTCTTGCACTGTTTTATGCTTAGGTTTTGAAACCTTAGCACTTTGGTTTTAAGAAGTGTAAAGTTTTTGTGAAATGATTTTCAAATAAAGAGGGAATGGTTTGGTTTATGAAATGGCGGAACTTAATTTTCAGAATTTTTTTGAAATGTAAAATGGTGTGCTTACACCTCTTTGAAAGCAGGAACTATATTGAAGTTGGTTTTGAAAAGTGTTTCCAATAGAGTTTTCTAAACAATCAGAGTGTGTTTTAATGGGATGAGATGTTTTGAAATTGATGTGAATATCTTGAAAGTGAGTTATTTTCTAAATGTTTGTGACTTTCTGAAATTTTTTGTAAGATGTGAGTTGGGATTTTGATCTCATGGTTAGAAGTTATGTGAAAAAAGGATGTGTTGGTTGACCATTTTGGGTTTGAAAAGTGGGAAGAATTTTTGTTTTAACCTTTGGTATTTCAATTAGCGACCACACGCATGGGGTTATATGGGATGATGGATGGTTGATGGCATGACTGGATGAGTGCTGGGATGGATATGAGGAGGGTGTCTGGTGTGGCACAAAAACATGCATGTGTGAGGGCCATGGGGTACCATTGGTGGATATGCTTACTGCTAAACTGGTTGTTCTCAAAGAATTACTTTTAAAGAAAAACACGATGTCTTGATGAATATTTTTGTGTGGTTTGTATTATGGGTTTTTTAAAATGTTTATGTTGTGGGGTGTTTTGATTCCAAGAACCCCTTCTGTTTGAACTGTGTTTTGGGTTTGTGTTTGGTCGGTAAGCTGTGTTGTAGGGACGATTAGTGGTCTCTTTTGAAAAATGTTTTGGGATGCCTTTACGATAGTTCCCTTCATGTGTTTGGAGCTGGTTTTATGGCTTGTTTTGACCAATGGGCCAGATTGGTTGGGTCCTTGGGTTCTCTCATTAGATAAGGTACGCCCCCATTAAAGGTTAATGCATAACTGAAGCGCAACCCAGATTGTTTCTCCATTGGAAAATCCTCCAGTTGATCAATATAAGGAATCTATTTCTTGAGCTTTTTAGATTGAGTATACACCCTTTCCTTTATTGGTTTTGTGTATCCTCTTATAGTGGGAGATTGATTATGAATGGTTGAAAGTGACCTTAGCTTCTTAAGTTTCCTAATTTTTCGAAGGTGGAAGTGTTCTGGGGTTGTTAGCATGGATGAGTATTTGGATAGTGTCTAAGAGGAACTCTCGGTCCTTCATAGTCTCTTAGAAGAAGCAGTTCATGTTAAACTACTAGTGTGGTAAATCTGGTCATGAGAGGATATTATGGCCACTTTCTAGAATTGTGTGTTGTTTTGGGATGTTGTACAAGTTCCCTCTCTATTCATTGTTTATATCAGTCGCAATGGTCTTGTTCGGTGATTCCTCGTGATGTCATGTGCTCGATTGACTATAAAGGTGAAAGTTGGGAAATCATCTGAGAGTCTCTATTATGTTGGGAGAATGTCTCCCTTGAAAAAAACATAAAAAAATATTCCATTTTAGTGGAAGGTGAGTATAAGAGTTCTTTACTTCTATTGTTTCTCACCCGAACAAACAAGGTGTGATGTGTGTACATCTTCTAATCCCTTGTTTCAGTGAAATATCGATTTAGGATAAAGTGAGTTTGGAATGTGTTATGTCTTGAAAAAAACTTATCGGGGGGATTGTGGTGTATTTGTTGTTTGCAACGAAAGAAGAATTCTCATTCAGGTGGTTTCCAAAGCCTAACTGCGAGGCCGAAGATGCTTCAATATTTTGAGCTCCAGCCATAGGTCCCGAAGAGAAGCTGGCGCGTAGTCAGGGGAAACCCCAGTGTCATTTAAACCCTTGTGCAAAGTCCTATCCTCAATATGAAAGATAAGAAGAGTTTAAACCTAGGGTGTCATCATATTTATTCTGTTGTTCCTGTTCGGTGGAAATAGGTGGAGGGTCTTGTACCCATGTCATCACACAATGTTATTCCCTCCCTCTTTGGTTTCAATTGAGTATTTAGAGAAAGGTATGAAGTTTGGCTAGACAGGTTGACCACACGGTTTGCACTTGGTTAGTAGTGACCATGCCCCCAAAAAAACTATGTAGATAGAAGAATCTCCATTGTTAGTTCATGGTTTCCTAAACCATGCAGACTAACCATGTGGTCGTCCCAACACTTTATATTTTGGGGTCTTTCTATACCGGCCCATGTTGGTCGATTAAGATTGTTGGTTCTTATGGTGGGGAGCCTATTTTTTCCCCGTACCAATAACTTAGATTTATCCATGGTCAAGGATTGGTGGTAGGTAGTCTCATTCGGATCTATCAAGCTACCTAAATCTTCTTTGAGTAACCATTGAGATTGGAGAGTGCCCAATGGTTTAGTTATAGCAGGGTATGTTTAACCTTGTTCGATGTTGTTGTTCGTTTGAGTGAATTGCTTGAGTCTTGTTCTGATAGTGTTTGAGGTGTTTTGCTTTGGGATAAAGCCTGAATGTGATTTATTGTTTCAGGAAAGTGGTGTATGATTTTGTTGTGAATTATTCCTTCGTTAATTCATCAATGGAGGTGTTTTGGACTTTGGGGGCAAAACCTGGAAAGGGAGTACATCTTGGTTTATCAGTTCGGTTTCGCTTTCGTATCTGGCCTTTCTGTAGCTTTCCAGGGATGGAAAGTTTTCATGGTGGGGAGAATTGTCACATAAATGACTTATTATGAAGTTATATTTCATTTATTTTCCTTTCATTCTTTGTTTTGGATGGTTTCCAAAGGTTTTATGGAGAAATAGATGAGTTTTCATGAATTGGGCCAAACCGTGAGCCCAATTCCAGATTTAAAAATAAATTTGTTTCCTTTATAAATTATTCATTTTTTAATATTTTTCCTTCATTACAATACCTAAATGGTCTCCTCTGACCTATTAACACCAAAATATAAATTTGGAGCCTTTATAAATCCATAATCATGGTGGATATGGGTTTTTATTTAAGATATTGGGCCTGCCTGAAGGCACATTTCCTGCATTAAAAATAATTTTTAAATTTTTTATATCTCCTTCACTATTTGCGTTTTTTCGGTGATTCTACCTGCCACTCGACCCTAAAAAACCCAGGCGCTCTCTCAGTTCCTTCCACCCCTCCTTGGAGCTCTTTGATATCGCGAATTAGGGCTGATCTTCATAGGGTGTCTCAAATCGGCCAGAATTGAAGAGGTATCTTCATCCCTTCTTAACTCTCTCAATTCTTACTCTCTTCCCTCCATTTCAGTTCCCAAATTACCTCCTATATCTTGTTAGAAGAATCCCTGAATTTTGGATGTTTTCAATTTCAGAAACTATTGTTTTTGGAGTGATTAATTCAGGATACTTCAAGTAGGTGAGTCTATTTCTTTTCTCTTTCAAATTTCTTAGGGTTTCTTCCTTAATTATTGAATTATAAAAAATTCCAGAAGTTAGGGTTCGTTCATAGGTTCTAAATTACTGTATTTTGGGTGAAATATTGAGGTTTTAGGTTTCTTTTAACTTCCTTGAGGTGCGGCGGTCATGCGGTTGATGTTTCACCCCAATATTTGAGGGTTTCGACACATTCGGTAGGTGATTCCGTGGATAACCATTTAATGATGAGTTAGTTTGCTTGATTAAATAATTTTACATGTTCCTTATGTGCTGTGCATTATTAGAAAACCATTTTTGGTAGCAATAGTAAATCATTTGTTTTTAAAGTTACATTTTTGCTTGAAGTGTGTATTTTTCAAATGTATTTCATGTGTTATCTTTTGTGATAGTTTTGTAAAATGTAGAAGTGGTTTATTAGTTGTTAAAAGGGGCTTCCAATTATGGTTGGGCAATGATATAGTTCCATGTGGGCCTAAAAAGGGGGTGTATTTGAATGGTTTTATTTGTATAACCTTGTTATACTCCTTGAAAGTGTTTTATGGATTTGTGTGTTCTCATGGGTATCTTTTGTGATATTATTCAAGGTGATTATATAACATTTGAAAGTGGATTATTACATGTTGATTGGGCTGCCAATTCTGTTTTGATAGGGTCTTGGTGTGCTTTTGGCTTAAAAAGAGGTTTTTGAAATGGATTTTATGTGCAAAGTTTGGGTATACTCTTTATAATTGTTTTATGAATGTTTTGAATGGTTTATTGGGTTGTGTAATAGGTGAAACTATATCAGCAAACTGATTTGGTAGGAGTATATTTTTAGAAGGACCATTTAATTTGTGAAAGTGTTGTTATGTGATATTTATCATCCTGGAAATATTTTATTAAATTTTTTGAAGGAGATATTGAGGAGTGAAAGTGATGTGAAAGTGATGTGGTGTGTTTTGTGTGAGTGTGATGTGAAAAATTGAATTTTTGATTATGAAATAAGTGTTATATTCCATGTGTGTGGGCTGTTATATGAGTTTAAATATCTTATAATTGTTTTATAAAATTGTTTAATTGTTTTTTGGAAGTGTTGAAGAAATGTGAAACGTGTTGTGGGCTATTTCGGTGTGATTCGGATTTCAAAATCATTTTGAATGAAAAATGGATTTTTGTGACTTGTGTGGTATACATATGGGCTGTTTGGTGAATTTGTGATGTGGAAATGATATTTTCATGTTCAATGTATATTTCTTAACTTGTTGAACTTCTTTGAGCACAAGGGGAAAACCTGGGTATCTAGGTGGGTGGACGTGTACTAGTATGCTAGTGAATCCGTGGGGTTTGACCTCAATTTCACTTAGGAAGATTGACGCTTACAACTCTAACTAAACTATGATGATGATGATTGGGGACCACTAGGTTATGGGTATGTTCCCTACTAGTGGCTCGTGAATGAGAATGAATATTTGTGATGGTTACTCTCACTGAGATACGAGGTACCTGGGACCCACAGCTAGCTAGTGCCTAGGGGTTACTTCCTATTTCTTGTGCTCATTATTTACTTTGTACTTATCGTCGGCATACGGTATAGTTGGCTGGAAAATTCAATAGTGTTGAAATTATTTTTAAAAGTGTTGCTTATTAATGATAGCCCACTTGAAAACTGTTTTTATTCAAAGTGGCATCTTTTAGAAATTGTAACTAGCTTTTCATGTTTTTGAAAACTTGCATGCTTTTCATCTTTAAATGTTTATCACATGGAATCTTTTAGTGGTGGTATCCTACTGGGCATTGTCTCACACCCTACTTACACCCTTGGGTGTAAGTAGACATGGTTGTTTTTGTTGTCGCAGGTTGGGTACAGTTTTTTTGTTCCAGTGGTTCGGGTTTCTAGCAGGTCCTTGGTGGTGAAGTCTTGTGGAGGTGGCTTGAGGGCAGTGCCCCTTGCCATGCGGGTTCTTGGTCTGTCCTTATTTGGATTTGTACCTTTGGTATACACCTTTTGAGTTGTTTTAAGCCATGTAATTCAGTTCTTAATTTTTGTAAAAGATTGTTTGGTTTGAAAAATCCAGATTTGTTTCATGGGATTCTTTTGTTGTTTTATGTTTATAAACTCGGGTAAATCGTTCCCAAATTTCATTTTATGATACCCAGGGACTTGTTCCAGCCCGTGGGGATCGGGAACGCCCTTCGGGCCTTGTTATGGGCCGGGTCGGGTGCCGGTTTTGATGGCGACCAGATCCGGTTCGTGACAAAGGGTGAAGAAGGAAGATATCCCCAAGACTGCTTTTCATACAAGGTACGGGCACTATGAATTCATAGTAATGCATTTCGGACTCACCAATGCTCCAGCAATATTCATGGACTTGATGAATAGAGTCTTTAGAGATTACCTAGACAAATTTGTGGTAGTCATTATAGATGATATTCTAATATACTCCAAAACCAAGGAGGACCATGAGAAGCATTTAAGAACTGTACTGGAGACTTTGTGCAAGGAGAAGCTCTATGCCAAGTACAGCAAGTGTGAGTTCTGGTTGAAGGAGGTCACATTCTTGGGCCATATGATCAAAAGCAATGGGATATCTGTGGACCCCTCCAAAACAGATGCAATTGAGGGATGGACGAGGCCATCATCAGTAACTGATATCCGTAGCTTCTTGGGGTTAGCTGGATATTATCGACGATTTGTGAGAAATTTCTCACGATTGTCCAACCCTCTTACCAAGCTAACTCGAAAAGGAGTAAACTTTTCTTGGAGTGATGAATGCGAAGAAAGATTCAAGGAGTTGAAAAGGAGGCTTATCACTACACCCATGCTCACTTTATCCACAAGTGGAGAGCTTTTTGTGGTATTCAGTGATGCTTCGAAGAAGGGCTTAGGATGTGTGCTGATACAGAATGATAAAGTGATATCCTATTCCTCAAGGCAGTTTAAAATCCATGAGTGAAACTATCCAACACATGATCTGGAGTTGGCGGCGGTGATCGTTGCCTTGAAAATCTGGCGGTATTATCTCTATGGAGAGAAATGTGAGATATATACTGACCACAAGATTCTTAAATATATATTCACACAGAAAGAGCTTAATATGCGCCAGAGAAGATGGATAGAGCTCATCAAGGATTATGAATGTTCAATACATTACCACCCTGGGAAAGTGAACAAGGTGTAAGATGCCCTAAGTTGAAAGGATCCAGTGATTCTATCAATGATGAGAATTGGGAAGGATCCAATCTTCTTAGACATAATGAAGATGGATGTGGGAATCATAAAGAAGGGAACATCATCAATCCTTTCGCAAATTATTGCTCACCCATCTCTTTTGTAAAGGTTAAAGGATGCTCAAAAGGATGATGTGGGAATCCAAGAAAAAGTGGAAGCTATCAAAAAGGGAAAATCCTCAGAGTTTAATGTTAATGAAGAAGGAATTGTGCGGTTTGGGAAAAGACTATGTGTTCCATCATGTTCGGAGCTAAAGAAGGAACTTTTGGATGATGCACATAGTTAAAATTTCTCTATTCACCCAGGGAGCACAAAGATGTATCTAGATTTCTGAGAAAACTTTTGGTGGGATAATATGAAGAAGGAGATCGCTGAATATACATCAAAGTGTCTGGTGTGTCAGCAAGTGAAGGCAGAGAGGCAGAAGTCTAAGGGGATGATGCAACTATTGCCCATACCAGAATGGAAATGGGAGAACATCACCATAGACTTTGTCACTGGACTTCCAAGGACATCCAAAGGCAACAATGCAATCTGGGTTGTTGTGGATCGTCTTACAATGACTGCACACTTCATTGCTATTCGAGAGGATTTCTCTTTGGATCAACTGGCACAGATATATATCAGGGATGTGGTACGGTTGCATGGAGTACCACTATCTATTGTTTCTGACCGAGATCCAAGATTCACCTCTATGTATTGGAAGAGTCTTCAACAAGCTCTGAATACTGAACTGAACTTCAGTACGACCTATCATCCTCAAACTGATGGCCAATCTGAGCGGACTATCCAAACACTTGAGGATATGTTAAGAGCGTGCTCAATGGACTTTAAAGGAGGATGGGATCAACATCTTCCTCTTGTTGAGTTTTATTATAATAATAGTTTCCACTCGAGCATCCAAATGGCACCATATGAAGCCCTGTATGGGAAAAGGTGTAGAACACTGGCATGTTGGGATGAGGTCGGTGAACGTAAGCTGCTTGGACCAAAAATGGTCGAAGAAATGGTGGAGAATGTGAAAACCATTCAGCAGCATATCAAGGAAGCCCAAAGTCGACAGAAGAGTTATGCAGATAATCGTCGACGAGACCTTGAGTTTAAAGTCGGAGGCATGGTGTTTTTACACATATCTCAGTGGAATAAGGTCATGAGGTTTGGAAAGAAAGGGAAGTTAAGTCCAAGGTACATCAGGCCCATCGAGATTCTTGATCGTGTTGGGGCTGTGGCCTATCGACTAGCACTTCCACCTACTATGGCCAAGGTGCATGATGTCATTCATGTATCCCTCTTAAGGAAGTACAAACCAGACCCTTCACATGTACTCTCTTCCGAGGTGGTACAATTGGAAGATGATCTTTCTTATGAGGAGAAACTAGTGAAGATCTTAGATCGTAGAGAAAAAGTTCTACGAAATAAGACAATGCCCCTCGTCAAGGTGTTGTAGAGAAACCACATGTTTGAAGAAGCAACTTGGGAGTCGGAGGATATGATGAAGCTGAGTTACCCACATTTGTTTTAGTGTGGGAAAAGGAAAATTTCGAGGGAAAAATTTCTTAAGGGGGGAATATTGTAACGACCCAAAGTTTCATTAATGGAAAATCCCTCTTGATCCAGTTAAATGTTTCTTTATGAAAAATGTTTTTATAAGATGTCATCTTCTTTAGTTTTACATTACGATTTGTGACCGTTATTTTTATAGCCATTGAACAGTGATCATCTGAGTAGTATAAATATAAGGCTTTAATGAAGCCTTTTCTACTCAGACAAAGGAAGCGATGGCCTCATCCAGTATAATTTCCCCTTACGAAGCCCATTTTTCGGAGCTCGGAAAAGAGGTGGCGTCTTTGGGCTTCGCCCTTGACCAAGCCCAAGCTGAGCTTCATTATTTCAAGCTTGAATGGGACCGTCTACGGGAAAAGTGGAAGTTGATAGAGATTACCACTCGAGCGATGTTATCCGAGTCGCCCCAAGAGTCTGTCACCATCGCACACCTTACCCTTAGGTCTTATGCGGATATTTTAAGGGGTTATGTAACAAATAAATAGCACCATGTTCATGTACATTATTTTTTTATATAATAATGAATATAATTTCTAGTCATTTTTGATACATTGTAATTAGTTTTTAAAGTACAAATGGTGTTTTTAGTTATTATTTAACTAAGAATTATATTTTATTAAATTAAAGGATTTTTGAACTAAATAATATTTTAATAAAATATTATTATTAATATTAAATTAATTTTTATTAAATATAAATTATCTTATAATTTTATGAATGCAATTAAAAGTTTTATTAAGGTTTGAAAGCCATTTCTGTCACAACCCGTGAATTTTTTATAAATGTCTGTTTTTATTTTAAAAGTGAAAATTCACATATTTAGAAAATTATTTAGATAAAATAAATATTATTTTTGGAATCAGGACGTCGAAATTATCCAACGGTGAATTTGTCATAATTTTCTGAGACAGTCAAATTTTTGGGTAAAAATTAAATACCATTTAAATATATAATGTGTTTTATGACATCATAATGACCCAATGGTGATGAAATAAAATACCATAATCCTTATGTTCGACCAATATGTGTTTTATCATTAAAATAATGAGGTTTTGGGTTTGTGTGACTTACTTTTCAAAGTGTTAGTGGAGCCCTCAAAACTTATTCAACACTTTGCCTTTTTAAATTAATTTCCATGGGAGTGTGACTCACCTCCACATAAGCAACCCTAATTTTTTAATAAGTTCGGACCTTGTCCTTGTAAAATATTGTTTTCCTCTTTCCTTTTCCAGAAACCATGGGAAAATACCATGGGATGGTTTGTGGTTTGGATTATTTTAATATAAGGGGTCCCAAACCTAAATAATAAAGAATTCCCTCACCTTTCCTATATAAACCCACCCAAGCTCCCACTTCCTCCTCACTCAAAGCCCTTGGAGTTCGTCCAACCCTTGACCTACTCTCTATAGAATCCTCTCAAGGTGCCCCAATCTCCCAAGAAGCCTCTCACAATCCTCTCTCTAGCCTTTGGAAGCACACTTCCAAGTAAGGGTTTTTTCTTCCTTTCTCATTTTTTTTCAATTTTCATTAAGTTGTATTTCCCTTTTAACTTCAATTATGAATGTTGGGGTATGGTTTCGCACCTCCCCCATACTTCCCTATTATTGTTTTAATGATGGGATACCCCTTTCTCTCTCATTAAATGCCTCCCATGTACACCCGTTACTATGCCGAAATTCCAAAAGGAACTTTTTTCTCCTCTTTTATATTCAAGCAATACTTTTGTATCATGAATCTAAATTCCTTTTCAATTGTTGGTACATGTATCTATATGACATCCTTACTGTCCATTACATGTAAATATGATGTGGAACCCCTTTCTCTCTCATCAACCATTTTTATGAATTCTTATGTCATGCCGTTACGCTGCCGAAATCACACCGATTTTCTAAGCCAATATCATTGTGTAGTGAATACCATGCCCATTTCTCCATCAAGTGTATTCACCTTTATGAAAATTTACTTATTGATTATAAAGTCTCATGTATGAATTCCACATTCCTTTATTGTGGAATAAATGATTATGTTTTATGAATCCATGTTTTATGATCCATGTGGCACACTTATGCATGAAATAAAATGTTTAAGAAGGGTGTGCCCTTATAGCGCTCCAATGCATTGGGTAAAGTATAGTATCATGATACGTCATGTGAAATGAGTGTTGAATCATTCTAATTCAAGTGCAACGAGGGTTTACCCGTGCTTCAAGTGCAATGAGGGTTTACTCATGCTCCATGTGCAATGAGCCTTGGCTCATGCTAATTCAATGTTAAGTGTTGTTGCCACATTTCCATGTTATGATTATCATGATTTATCATGCCTTTATGTTCATGTTACTCTTATTCTCTATTGATATTCCTATTGCCTAACATGTATTGAACTCCTCATTTTATTCATTGTGTACTCCCTTACTGGGCTTTATAGCTCACCCTTTTCTTATGCATGTCCTCAGGTTATCCCATGCAATGCTAAGTACGAAGGAATGTAGTGGTCATGTAAAGGAAGTTTTCAATAAAGATGTTGTATTTAAAGTTTAAAGTTTTTATGTAATGATCCTAAGCCCCAATGACACTAAACCTCTTGATCTTCTTTGTTGTATCAAGTGATGTTATATGTAATAAAGCATGTTTAACTTGTAATAGAAAGCAGGGTTGTCATAATTTAAAAGTTGTTTTAATGATTTATTTATATGGACATTAAAGTTTTCAAATAAAAAATCATTTTAAAGGTTTCAAAGTGGTATGGGGCACTTTGATTCCAAAATCTATTTTAAATGGCTTCTTGACAAATAGTGTGACTTTTATAAGTTTTCATGAAGAAGGGGGATATTTCTCTCAATAGTTTGCTGATTATTTTAATCTCTGTAAATATCCTTCATTATTCTCGATTGAGGTTAATATGATATAATACAATCTTCTATATTGTAATTAATGAGTTATTTTTGACTGTGGATGTGTTATTTTTATACCATTCATGGTTTGTGGTTAAAGTATTGACATTTCGTATGATAGTTTTAATACGAATGTTTATGTTATGTTTCAAACTTTTCATATGAGGAATGCATTGGACTTAGTAAGTGATGGGTGGAGCCCACTATAGCTCCTCGATGCATTGGTAGGTCTCATGAGACAAACTAGTTTCTTCGCACAAGGCCTTGACAAAAACTTATTTGTAGTCTTAGAACGAGGCCTTGACTGTGTGGTTTTGATAGTTTGGCATTATGAATTCTGTCATTATGAAAGTGATTATTGATATTTCATGTAGTTATTAGACTAGTAGAATATCCATGTGAATTAGTTAATGGAATTATTTCATTTTATCTTTTCTATATTATTCTTAAGTTCAAGTTTAAAAGGCTTTTGTTTTAGTTATACATTGCCTTAAATGTTTATTCTTATTTATGAAAGTTTTCACTATATTATTATCCTTACTGAGAATATGAGATCACCCCTTTCAATGTTTTATTTTTCACAGGGTGTGAAGAAGTAATTTATGAATGACCTGTAGTGATAGTATGAGGGGATATGAAGAAAATATGTTTTTGTAGTTTTTTTTGTACTTTATGATGTAATGTAAGACTTATGAATATATCTAGTGTTTCTAAGACTACTAAAATAATCGTTCTTTCGAGACTTGATCTGTTGTGATCTTGCCAATTTTATGTAATAATGCACCGACTCTGGGTAATTGGGGTTGGGGCGTTACAGTTGGTATCAGAGGATGTTTAGTACAAACCTTTGAAACTAGATTTAGATAAAGTCTGATTAGAGCACATAGACCTAAGATGGACTTTGAGGATTAGTATAGAAGAACTTCCTAGAATTTTGGTATTATAGAGATTTTTTGTGTTTTCTGAGCAATAAATCTCTATCTGGATACTAGAAGGTAGAGGCGGCTCTAGCACAGATGTACCTAGGGGTAAAACCCAAAAATACCACTTTGAGCTAGACTCGAATGGAAATTGGTGCACGACAACAGACCTTGTTGCACTCTTGGTTATGACACTCTTGGGGGATATGCTTAGGATAATTTACATTTTCTTTAAAAACCAATTTCAAGTATTTTAATATAATATGGGAATAAATGACCTTGGTTAATCCTAAGGTGTTTCAAATTAAGAATATGGTTTCATGATATTCTCTAAATGATTTTATGACTACTGTTACTCACATAATGTTTTCTGGTTTTAGTCAATGGTTAGATTCCAAGGACGTCATAGTAACTTTGAGAATGATGTACAATGTGGGAACAGAGGTGGAAATGATCAAAACAATTGAATGTTGATAGGTGTAAAAGATATCGTGTTCATGCCAAATCTGTTTTCCAAAAATACGATCAACAACATAAATATTAACCAACTCTCGGACTCAACAAAGAAGAGAAAGGTGATGAATGATAAAAGCTCTAGCAGTGGAGACTATGGAGAGAAGAATCATCAATTTCCATCATGCATGAAATGTGGAAGGAGACACCTATGAAAGTGTCTCAATGGAACAAATAAATGCTTTACGTGCGGGAAAGAAGGACATAAAGTGAAGAATTACCGAAGAAAAATGAAGAGTACTATGGAAGAAAATAAAAATGGTCCTAAGAATACATTTACAGTCATTTTTCGTAAATGTAGGGGACCTGGAAATTACCCGAGTGAATGCCCTATTCTATAGGATATTTTCTTGGTCAAAGAAGAAGCTATGTGGAAATAAATGGCTAGATAAATGTTTAAAAGTAATAGTGCTTCTTGTTGATGGGATTATATTCGAATAATTTTTTCTTGTATTTGTAACCCTGCAGTTTTCCATGTGAGAATAATATTTGAGGAAGGATTATGTTTTCCCTTGTGGATATAGTTATAAATAAGCATTTGGTTTTATATGATCATTGGGTTTGAGGCAATTACATGTTATTATATTTTGGGATGAAAATGCAAGGTATGAGATAACATTTATGGTTAAAATTATGTTATGGTTATTTTGATGAATTTATCTCATTTTGGTAATGTTATAAAATATATTTTTTGAAAAAGGACAACACGTAGACCATGTGACAACCCGTTGCGTCGGACAAAGCTGTGGTAATCGAACCCACAACTAATGTACGATTGGGATTTATCACCTACCACTGGACTAAGTGAAGTCCCTGGTTAGTGTGACTAATTATTTTCAGTTAAATGATTTTACTGATTAATAATAATTTGATTTGGGTTCTTATGTATTATCAAATGAATAGCCTTAGTATAGGAAAATAATTTGGTGATTAAGTGATAAATGTTATTTTGGAAGATGTTCGCTTTTTTGGGAACACTATATGCCTAAGGAAACTAGAATACTATAGGATTTCATTTGAGGAGTAATGGTGAATTTTTATCTACGTTTTTATTGTGGATTTATAGTGATTTGGGTTATTTATGGAATAGATTAACCTATAATTGAGAATATGTGATTAGGTTAATTAATTTTAAGTATGTGACTTTATGAGTAGTTGATGTCATTTGGAGATACAATTTAACATGGAAGACTACATAACCAAATTCTTCTAAGTTTTGGGTTTCAATATTAGTTTGGATTATATTGAAGGATTTTAAGGACAATAGTTAATTGAATGGTATTTATTAAACTTTGGGGTATTGTTGGTTTAATTTTAGAAATTAAGATTAGTGTTTCTTTCTCAAAAGGAATATTATTTTGCGGGATCATTAGATCTTGTACTAACCATTTTGGTTTTGATTAATCTCTAAATAGAAGGTAAATATATAGTTTATACTTCGTGGATCATGTGATTCTATAAAAGTTTATTCTAGCTCTTCCAGTGTGACCAAGTCTCCTTGAATACTCATCGTTTAAAAAAAATGCGTTAGTGGTGGAAATTTATTAATGAATGAAAATCTACCAAAAAAATAACTATATCAGTTTATTTTCTTATTCAATCTCGTAAATGAATTCCTCATCTTTATGTAATGTAACATAAAAATATAATGTTGTCTGTATACTTTTCTTATTGGGAAACTAATTAACATTTGTACCATAATAAGTTTGTGCCTTTCTTGTTGTTATATTTCTCCTGATCATGTTTTATATCCCTCTCCATTAGAACTTGACAAATAGTTTATCTACCATATCCATGTTTTCTTACATGGAATCCTAGTATGAGTTATATTGGGTGACCTTTGTACTCCTCTTCCTTTCTTTTAAGGTGATAGATTTATTGAATCTTTTTCCGATGTGGGACTTTACATTATATTCCCAAGCCCAATTTTAAAAATTTCGAGGGCAAAATTATTTGAAGTAGGGGAGAATGTTACACCCCAGGCTTCCATGGTATGCTTCTCTTTGAATAATACAGTAGCGTGTGTTGTACGCAACTTCGAGTTCTAACACACACCACAACCAATTAAACTAGCCGTTATGAATAGTAATACCCACTTTTTGAAATTTTATAAATTTTATATTTCAAAATGGACTTCATTTTTGGATTCTGAATATCGAAATTATCTTACGGTGAATTTTTGGTTTTTTTCTAAAAACATTCAATTTTTGATGAATAGTGAAAAAACACTCAGTTATAGTTTAAAAACGAATTTTTATTTAAATAATTATTTATTTTATTTAAATTTAATTAAGGTCAAAATAGACACATAATACCTATATAAGTTCAATGTAATTTATTGGTGTTAGTTTAGAATAATTTTAGATATATAAAAATTTTATTGAACTTTTCACCGTCTTTTACCCACCTCCTACGATAATTTAGAAATTCACATAAAACATAATTTTGCCGCTTCTGTGAGTGGAATTTCGAAAATCCCAGAGACACAGTTAATATCAAGGAGTAAAATGTGGTTCAATGAGATAAAACTAATTTTTTGTGAATAGTAACTTTTTACTTTTATTTACCACGGTTAAAAGTAAATAGGGTAATTAAAGGTAAAAATGATATTAATATTACCCTAAAACATGTCATAATTCTATTTACCAAGTGTATCTCGACCAAAAACTACCTTAGGAATAAATTATTATCATTTAGGTCCACCTGGATTAGATTAGGACATTTATTATTATTTAATTCAAAGAAGAGTTAAAAGATATAAAATCAATGTTTAATAACTAAAACATTTTTAATATAGGGTTATATATAAGATAAATTCAATTATAAATATTCAATAGAAATATAAAAATATTTCCTACATAATGGTATTTTATTTATAATTTTTAGACATTAGATAATTTATTTTAATTATGACAAAATGGTGATGCATTAATTACCTAATTAATGAGAAATTGAAATAATTTATATTTTAAATATCAAAATAAATGTAATTTGAGAATTTTTAAGAATTAAAATAATTTTATAGGTTAATATGACATATTGATATTGGTTATATAATTTTTTTCTGTAATAATTCTATTATGAAATTATCAAAAACAAAATACCCAATAGAGTCAAAATTGACATAAAAGAGTTTTTAAAACAAATATTATATTATTAATTGATATTATATTCCTATAAATCTAAGTATCAGGATGAAGACTTATATACTGATAGGTGTATAATTAATGGACCACTTGGGGGTCTCTTGGAGGTATATAGTAAGTTTATTTACTATATAATATAAAAATACAAAGAGCCATGGTAAATGTCAAAATATTTAACTAAGAGTTAAATATAAATGATACAGTTAATATAGTGGCCCAAAACTATCTAAATTTATTGTTTGAAAGGATTTAGACCCATACACACCTTAAACTTTAAATAATACACTTTGGATCCATTATAAACCGAATATGAATTTATTATAAAATAATATTTCTAGCTTTTCCAAATGTACCCCTCACCCCTCTTATAAAACGGTACTCCCCCTTCTCTATAATTTACACCATAAAGCCTTTTGGTTCGGCCAAAACCTGCCCAAATATTCTCCCAACTTCGCTAAATTCAACCTAGATTCCTTATTTTGATCAGAAATCCAAACTAAGGAGCCCTTTTGATCAAATCAAAAGGAAGAACCAGAAGAAGAGGTAATGTTTTCACAACCCTCATTTAAGATCCTTTCTTATTCAACTTCTTCTTTATTTGTTATTTCCATTATAAAATAATAACTCCAGTATATTTTATATACTGTGATATTATTATAATTATGGTACATCTATATTCAGTATTCTATCCATACTTTGAATGACATGTCACCATACGTGCGTACGTACGACCTACCGTCTCCACGTCGTATTGTAATTGTTATTCCATACAATATTATTTGAATGGGTATAATAATGATGTGTAATTCATGTAAATAATAATTATAACATGATAATGATTCTGTATATATGATATACCATCTAATTATATATGATTTTAATATCAAAAGAATGATATTATCGCTTGTGCGTACGTACGGACTACCGTCTCCACGAACGTGATGAGATTCATTACTCATCATATCCATACAAGTCTAATTCTCATTTTATAATTAAAAATAATGTTTAAGGACATTATATCATTATTTATACTAATAAGATACAACCTATCCATAACAAACATGACTTATGTAACAAAACATATAAAATAAACGAGTAAGTTAACTCCCAAAACAACGATAATACTAAGATATTATTAATAAATCAATGTTAAAAGATCATATATGATATCATATTAATGTATATGATTCTTTTATAATTCAATAAAAATTAGTTCAACATTATACAGGAGGCTAACCTACCCTCAATCAAGGAAAAAGTACAATGTAAGGGGTTTCTTATCTCACTTTTAATTTTGTTAAATTTCCATTATTCACCGCATATTTATTACATGTGTTGTGGGTACTGCCCATGTTTGTATTCATTGTGTAATATAATTTAATTCATGGATATTCAATTCATAATTTTATGATCCTTATTTCATGGTTGTATTTTTCTTAAGTTACGAAATCAATAAGGGAATTTGAAATTTGAATTTCCACTCATTCGGCTTTACGAATACTTCATTGATTATATTACTCCAAGATTATATGTGGAATCACTATTCATTTGCTTATGTCATAATTCCCACTACCCTTTCTGGGGATATACTTTTGATACACATAATCACTCCATTGATAAATTCTCAAGTCATTGGTATGAACTTGATAAGATTAATTTTTACTCAATCTCCATTTGTTGAGTTAAATATCCAATTCATTGGTGTTGTTTTTACAAGAATATGTGTGAATATCCGTTGATTGTTTTACACTGAATATACAATCATATTGAGTGTATTTATATTTTTCACACATAATTATGTCTTTGATTTATCATTAACCTAAGGATACGGCCTTTATGAGATATTTCATCTCAATTTACATTCCATTGAGACTCCATTGTTGTTATACACCAAATCACTTTTATATGGTGTATATAATGTAATTTGACATAGAATATCATGATTACCATTATTCTCATGATATTACAACGTTTTTATTACCTAAATTATTTGTATTCAAGTGTCTCTCTTTTGGTTAGGAACTCTAACGAAGATATCATTTAAAATGTTTTAAAGATTCGTTATTATAAATCTTTCTCATTAATTTTCATGTTTTAAAAATGGTTTTAAGGATTTATTTATATAGACATTAAAGTTTTCAAATCAAAATTCCTTTTAAAAGTTTCAAATTGGTATGGGAAACTTTGATTCATAAATCTATTTTCAATGGATTCTTGACAAATAGTGTGACTTTTAAATGTTTTCAAGAAAAAGGGCGATATTTCTCCCAATAGTTTGATGATTATTTTAATCTATGTAAATTTTCTTTCATTATTCTCGATTGAGATTAATATGATATAATAAAATCTTCTGTATTGTATCGAATGAGTTATGTTTGAATGTGGATGTTCTATTTTTATACAATTCATGGTTGTTGGTTAAAGTATTGACATTTTGTATGCTAGTTTCAATATGAATGTTTATGTTATGATTCAAAATTTTCATATGAGGAATGAATTGGACTTAGTAAGTGACTGGTGGAGCCCTCTATAGCTCTTTGATGATTCAGTAGGTCTCATGAGACAAACTAGTGTCTTGGCAAAATGCCTTGACAAAATCTTATTTG
Source organism: Viscum album (assembly GCA_963277665.1). Lineage (NCBI taxonomy): Eukaryota > Viridiplantae > Streptophyta > Magnoliopsida > Santalales > Viscaceae > Viscum > Viscum album. Next base: position 812,640,436 of record OY728166.1, read on the forward strand.
TAGTCTTGGCATGAGGCCTTGACTATGTGGTTATGATATTCTGGAATTATGCATTCCATCATTATGAAAGTGGTTATTGATATTTCAAGTGGTTATTTTAATAGTATAATATCCATGTGAATAAGTAAATGTCATTATTTCATTTTATCTTTTCCATGTTATTCTGAAGTTCAAGTTTAAAAGGCTTTTTTTTAGTTAAACATTGCCTTAAATGTTTATGCTTATTTATGAAAGTTTATTCTATATTGTTATCCTTACTGAGAATCTGAGCTCACCCCTTTCAATGTTTTATTTTTTCCAGGGTGTGAAGAATTATTTTATGAATGACCTGTAGGTATAGTATGAGGGGATATGAAGACAAGATGTTATTGTAGTTTTTTTTACTTTATAATCTAATGTAAGACTTATGAATATATCTTGTTTCCCCAAGACTACTAAACTAATCAATCTTTCGAGACGTGATATTTTTTGATCAAGCCAATGTAATGTAATAATTCACCGACTCCAGGTAACTGGGGTTGGCGCGTTACATTTTCTTTAAAGGTTGAGGCCGAAGTCTCAATTTATTATTTAAAGTAAAGACCTCTTTAGACTGGGCAGAGGGTGACCCATTATATATCCTGAAGGCCCAGGGCCAAGTGGCCTGAATACAAGGATTGAAAGCCCATTTTTTGGCCCAAAGGACCCCTCGGTGAACAGTACTGCTATAGTACCCACACTGCTACAGTACAACCACCATTATAGTACCTGCTACAGTCCCTCTGCCGCTATAGTCACACCGATGCTACAGTACTGCTATAGTACCCAGAAATTCACCCCTACCCGAATTTGATCCTGGGTCTTTTGGATGCCAAGATAGAGCCTGTACCACTAGGGTACATGCTCGTTGGCGGGTCGGGGAATTACATGATGTAATTGTAAAAAGTGTTTAATCATATTCACGGTACAAAATGATATATTAGAGTATTCATAAAAAGTATCATAATCACAATGATTACAATAAATCGATGTAATACAACAAATTTTTATTATATCTTAAAGCATATAGAATTTTATTCAGAATAAAACCAATTAATCACAATTAAATATATTATGATAAATAGGATACAAATAGAAGGATGAATAAAAAAATATCACTTTATATTAATAAAGAAGAATAAAAAATACTTTTAAGGAAACAAGTAATATAATTGAAAATAATTATTTTAACCGAAAGAGAAGGGTGTCCAATAAAATAGGATAAATGCCCCTTGATTTATAATTTCAAGAAAGTTTTTCTTACCCGCACTAAGGTAATCCCTCAATACAATGATCAAGTCTGTACTGTTATCCCTACAAGCCCTTAATAAAGAGGGTGATTAGCTCATCTGTCTTCCAATCCCAAGAATCCCTCCATCCAATGAATCAAATTCTATCATGTTATCCCCACAAGCCCTTGATCAAGTTGATAAGAATCTATTTCTCCATCCTCGGAATCCCTCAATCGTAATCATTAAAATCATTGTTTCACAGAGAAATTACGAACTCTATATGATTACAATGATAAGGAACATGAATTTTACTCATTTAAGCTACATATATATTATATAACAAATTAGCAAAGTGTCTCTACATGTGTTTTTCAATTCTTGTGATATATTCCAATGAACAGGTATTTATAGGTTTCCCTCCCAACAGTCATCTTGATTTCCAATAGTCATATTTTCTCAAAGATTTTATCAAGGACCTAGACACCTAGAACTCTAACGGTCATATTATAACTGATCAGATGACATCATTTTGATTTACACATATTATAACAAAATACACAACAACATTTTATTTTTCAGATATATAGAGTGGAATGTAATTAATTTTGATAAAACATTTTTTTATATTGAAAATTATAATAGAAGTCATTCTGATGAATTTACTTATACATTTCAATACAAAGAACTATCTGAATATGAATATGATTGTTACCAGTTTCATTTAATCTGATTATTCTCGGTTCCAGGATGATTGAGATATTCATAATCATTTCTTTTCTTGAGTAGTTTAAAACTATTTCAAACAATGGTATGATTATATGTTTTCTATATTGTAAAAATAATTTAGACATAAAATTTTTAGATATTTTTTATTTAGAAATGTGTTTGTGATTTACAAAAAAAAATTAATGGAAAAAACAAAAAGATAATTTTTGAATCTACAATATCCTCTTTTTTGGAAATCAAAAACCACAAATCATAAATAGAAAATAAATTTAAAAAACTAAAGTCTGAATTTTTTTTAAGAAATATCATATTCATAAGTAATCATTTATACTTATCTCCCCCTGAGTTTATAAAATATTATGAATATGATAATGAATACAACTAACTCCCCCTTAGGATATGAATTCCCCTAAGGATCGTATTCTCTTGTTTAATAGTTTTTCTCTCTATTACTAAAGGATATTGACCTTTATTATTGGAATCTCCCCTATATATAACATTATTTCCCTTTGTGATTTTCAAAAAGGAATAGGGAAAGTCTTAAAACACATGAAAAGGGTTAGAAAACAATATATATGAAACGATAATTATAAATAAATTGATATTCTAAAAATAAATGAAGAACATTAAAATAAAATAATTTGTATACATTCAATAAAATTGAATATAGGTAAAAAGTATTTAATTGAAATTCCAAAAAAATACAATACTATAAGAGTTTTAAATAAATTTATTATTTCTTTGGCCTGAGGGATCTGAAAATTGATTTTATCTTTTTGAATTCCTTTTTGTATTCTTCCACAATTTCCAATAATTCCTTCTCAAATTTTTTTTGTTTTCTAAATCCTAAATTATTTCTTCCTATATCCTGATTATTTCATCATATTCTTTCTCCTTTTTTATTTTGAGTTTGAAACATTTCTTCCAAAATTTCATTCTGTTCTTCCTGGGATTTGATTCTTTCTCAAAGAACATCATGATGATTCATAAAAGTAGTAATGAAATTTTTGTAAATTTTTGAATATAGAAATATCATTGAGTAAAAATTTGATGTTTTATTGTAAATATGAGATATCATTAGTCTTCTTGTTAGAATTACTTCAGGATTGTTCAAGATACTTTACCTTATTAGTTATATCCCTTGTAAGACTATTGAAACTAATATCAGTTTCATCCAAAAATATTTGAATCTTCTATAATTTTTAGTATAAATCTTAATTTCTTCATCAACACCTCTATATAATTTTATAGTTTTATTGAAACTCTTCCTTTGGGTTTCAAAATTTTATTTTTATACTTTTAAATCTACTTCTAATCATATCAACTTGTCTATCCAAGATTTTACTGAATCTAAATCATTGTCTTAGTTTTCCACAACCTAATCAACTTTTGTTTCCAATCATGGAATGTATAGAACAGTCCTATCAAGTCTATTTAATGTATGATAAATGTAATCAATACCTTGAGAAGTAATTATATTTAGGTATTCCAATTCATATTCAAGGTTTCTTTCTATTGGGTTTTATCTCTTCTTTCACTGACTTCATTTTATGTTTAGTTTAATCTGGATTCTGATTCCCATAAGATATTTCAATTTCTTCCTCAAAAACCTTCTTACTTCCTTTATTCATTTATTTTTGATTTATTTCATCCCTCTTGGATGAAGATACTATTTATTGAATTAAAGGATACTTTTGATTCTCCTTGATGATAGACTTCTCATTAAGAATTCTTAAAGAGGGAAATAATTTCGATAAAGTTTGAGAATCCTTAAAGAAAGTCTGTTAGAAATATTATCCTCATACTTCTCTCCAAAGTTTTATTTCTTTTAAATTGCATCACTCTCTACTTCATCTTCACATTTCCCTTCTTCTACTTCTTATTATTATTATTCTTATTCGTCTTATTATTTTCCTTTATATTCTTCTATTTCCATAAACACAATATCTTCTTCTTCAACCCCTTTAGTATATTTGTCCAATACATCATGTATTTGAGATTCTATTTTGAAATTAGTTTTTCTAAAAATAAAGGATTCTTGTGAAAAACAGCATCTTCAATTTGTTCTTAATAGAGGGGGAATCAAAATGAAAAATAGTTGTTTCTTTTAAAACTATATAAGAATTAGGAATAGGTAAATCAATTTATATAGAATTCGATTCTGCACCCATTAATAATTTTTCAACCAATTGATCTTCTCATAACTTTTCTACTAGTTCTTTTCTTTGACTTGTTTCTATAAAACTTCCTCACCATAAAGTCTTACTGCGAAAACCTTCGCTAGGTCAAGTATAATTTTGAGGTATCCTTCTTTCCATAATAATTTCCTCTTTCTCCATTCAGTATTAACTTCATCAGGTACATTATTTGTTTTAAGAAGATAATCGACTTTTCTCATTTTCTCATAATTCTCGAATTTCTTTATCGAAGAAGGTTCTACCTAAAATGCATACATCTGGGTATTCTTCACAAATAACTTTTACTCTGGATCAAAAAAAATTATTCTTCTAATTGTATCTTCACAGATAAACATTATCTTTTCTCTAATAGGATTGGATTTTATTTGAATTTTGAAATGTCTTATGATATTTTCAATCATTTTTCTAATCAATCTTGGAAACGTTATAATATAAGACTTTATTGACTTCAAATTTATATTTTTAATAGTAAATAAAATAAAACCAACAAGATTGATCTTCCTCATATTGACAAGGAAATCCAAAACAAAAACATCAGAAACATTGAGGGTATCTTTGTCACGTCTTCTTGGAATGAGAAAGCCTTGCATCCAAGTAGCTAATAGTATAAGATTTATGATTAAGTGAGTAACTATTCTTGGATATTTATCTGGTGCATTATTAAAATATGAATTTTATACTCTTATTCATTCAAAATTTACTTTAGAATATGGAATATTGTGAGATGGAAAGAACACATCTCCCTCATATGAAATTTTGAAAAAATCGGTGGCATCTCTATGAGACGTCTTATATGTTTCATCATAAACAATGAAAGAAAACATGTGTTTTCTATACTCCATGAATGATTTAATAGAATCATAGAAATTGTAATCTAAATACAAATAGAATATATCATAATTCAGATCTAAATGTTCTACACACAGTGTTTCCCATTCTTAAAATTGTACAATTCTCCTCAATGATGAATCATAATTCCCATAAAAAGATCTGAAAATTAACCATTCATGAAAGATTAACCAATTTTTGTAATCCTTTGTTGGATCCATCGTATTTCTACTAGATATGGAAGAATCATACATGAATAGAATCAAACTTGGAGTCTTAAATGTGGCAGAACTTTACAATTTAATTACTAAGATAAGAGATGTGGGACATGAGGGGTTTACCTTTTTATAAGAAATCTTAGGCAATGTTTGAAATTCCAAAAAATCTAATAGTTGGTATTTAATCACTCTAATTTGATAATTTGGAGTATATCTGGAGAAATATTTTCTTAAAAAATATAAACTCTTGAGTTTTTATAGAACATTTATCATTTTGGATGAATATGATTATGAAAAAAATTAATAACAACAAATAATAAAGAAATAACATTAAAGTATAAAGGAATGAAAAATACCTTTCTGATTGGAAATATTGATACAATAATCTGTTCCACATTGTTTTGTTACAAAATAGATTATGATAGTTAAAAAAATATACTAAAATAACTGAAAAATAATAAAAAATAAATAAGAATAAATTATGATATGTTTTCAAAATTAATTTTAAAAATAATGTATTTTGATAATATAATTAAAAATTTAATACAAAAACTTTCCAATTCTGATTGAAAAACTCAAATACGAAATCTCTTCAATTTCAATTGAAAAAAATCAAATTCAATTAATTTTTCAACTCCGGTGAGTGATTCCAATCTAATTATTTTTCCAAATTCAATTAAAAAGATGAATAAAAAAAATTTCAAATCCAAAAAATAAATTCAAATATGATTTTGAAGCAAACTCAATTCTAGATGACTCATTATAAATATTTTTGGTAAAAATTGATATTTTCAAAGACTAAAAGTTCTGAAAAAAAATCACATGTATGCCCCTATAAAAAGGAGTAACTTAATATAAAGAGATGGTTTAAACAATAATTATACATGAATTATTGATTTATAGTGACTTTTCCTGGCTTATGTTTAATGCAGTCAAATCAATCAGATGGTAATGGTTTTGTAAAAATATTAGAATTTTTCTCTTTCATTTCTATAAATTGTAAAATGATATCTTCTTTGTGTGTGTTATCTCTAAGAAATTGATTCCTAATATATATTTGTTTTGAACAATAATGGTTTGGAATATTTTTATATAGGGTTATGGAACTTTTGTTATCAAAAAGTACATAATATTTTGTAAAACTCATGCCATAGACAGTTAGTGTATGTTACATCCACAACACCTAATCACAACAACCTCCAGCCGTCATATATTCAGCTTCAGCAGTGGAAAGTGATTCAAGGATTTGTTTCTTATAAGACCAAGAAACAAATTAATCTCCTAAGAAATGACATGTTCTATATGTACTACTCCTATCCATTTTATAACCACTAAATTTATAATCTGTAAAAAAAATTAAATTTTTTTCCAAAAGTATAGAAGAGTCCTAAATCCATAGTTCCTTTAAATAACAAAAAAACATTTTACAAATTATAAATGGGATTCATTTGTATTTACTTGATACATTTTACATAAACACATAGAAAACAATATGTCTAGTTGACTAATAGTCAAGTATATTAGATTTACTATAATACCTCTAAAAATTGATTGATCAACTGGTTTCCCATATTCATCAAGATCAATTTTATTTGAGGTGAATATTGGAGTAATAATACTTTTATTGTTTTCGTATCCATACTTTTCATGAAGATATTTAATATACCTATATTGAGATATATAAGTACATTCTAGTTTTCGAGAAATATAAAAACCAAGAAAAAATGTTTACTCACCAATCATACTCATCAAAAACTCAGATTTCATAAGATTCACAAAAGAATCGATTAAATATTTTTGAGTTGATGAAAATATAAAGTCATCAACATAAATTTTTACAATCATAATGTTTTTGTTTAGTTACTTTATAAAAAGTGTTGGATTAAGAGTTCCCTTAACATAATAGTTTTCTAACAAAAATCATGTTAATCTATCATACTAAGTATTAGGGGTTTTTTTAAGTCCATATGAAGCTTTATTACGTTTATAAATGTGTTCAAGATGTTTTGTATCGTTACAACTATGAGGTTGTTCAACAAAAAATTCCTCTTGAATATATCCATTAAGGAAGTAACACTTCAAATCCATTTGAGAAAGCATGAAATTATAAAATTCTGCAAAGGATAATAGAATACGAATAGATTCAAGTACAACTATTGGCGTATAGGTTTATTCATGCTCTATTCCCTCTTGTGGAGTATAACCTTTAAAATAGGTCTTGATTTATTTCTAATAATAATTCCATTTTCATCACATTTTTTTTTCTGAAAACCCATCTTACAATAATTAAATAGGTTTCTTTAAGTCTTTCAATGGTGGTCTAGACTTTGTTCCTCTTGAATTAATTTTGTTCATCTTACATTTCTTTAATCCAATACTAATTACCTAAGTCTTCATAAGAATTTTTATATTTTTATTGGGAATGAAATTATAGAAGTTCTACTCATTTCTTAAGAAGCTTATGATCCTAACAGGTTGATTAACATCACCAATGATACTATCACTAGGACGATTCTTAGGAAGCAACTGACTTGGTTTTTGTAAAACCTATTCCTCAAAATAAGGTAGAAAATATTTTTGGGTAAATACTTCAGAAATCATTTCTTGAGTATTCTCTTTATTAGAAGAACCTTCCAACAAATGTTGATATTCAGTTTTGGAAAACACATCTGAGTGTGTTGGTTGGGTTTGTCTAAAAAAATCACCATTTTCATCAAATTTAACATGTACTACTTCCTAAATAGCCCAAGAGGTTTTTTTGAAAACTCTATATTCCTTAGAAGTACTGGAATAGCCTAATAATATAAATTCATCATATTTGGGTGAGAATTTTTGTTAATTATCTTTTATATTCAAGATGAATAGTTTACATCCAAATACTATGAAGTATGAAACTTTTGGATTTTGGATTATCCACAACTCAGAAATAGTTTTATTAATAAATGGTTGAATTAAAACTTCATTTATAATATAGAAATCAGTAATAACAGCTTCACCCCTAGAATTTTTAGCAATTGAGTATTCACACAACATGGTTCTTGTTATTTCTTGAAGAATATGATTTCTTCTTTCAACAACACCATTTCTCTGAGGAATTATTGGAGCTGAAAAGTTATTTGTAGTGCCTTTCTTAATAAAAAATGTTTCAAAATCATAATTTGAAAATTATCCACCATGATCGCTATGAATAATTATCAATGGAAGGTTTTTATCATTTTTAACATTGGATACTAAATTTTAATATAAAAAAGGGTTCATATTTCTATTATAGAAAATATACCAACATATATCTAGTGTAATTATCAACTAAAAAATATATAGTACTTGACCCCAGTACTCCCAGTTTGATTAATAATAAACAAATCCATGTGAATTAACTACAAATCATCATAATTTAAGACTTCACTAATAGATTCAAAACTTGACTTAAGTTGCTTAACTTATTGAAAAGGATTACAAACTTTGGAAGAATCAAATCTATGCTCTAGTAGATACATAAAAAGCATTTTCATTGTTAATATAATTAAGTTCTGATGGTTATAGTGTCCTAAAGTGCTATTCCATAACCAATATTGATCATCCATTTCACTAAGGAAAGGTAATTCTTGGCTCCTTAGGTCTTGTATGTTTAGTGTGTAAACATTCTCATGTTGATGGGCATAAACGATGAATTCATCCTTGCAATTTTCTATTACACATTTATAATTTCTAAAATTTACAAGGTAATATTCATAAAATAATTAAAATGTGTTTATAAGGTTGTGCTTAAGTCCTTTAATAAATAAAAATTTTTTGATTAAAGCTTTACCAAGAAGAATAATATTACCTATACCAATAATCTATCCTTTATCATTATCTCTAAAAGTAACACTTACACCTTTCATTTTGATAATATTTTCAAATAAGTATTTGTTAAGAGTCATATTCTTTGAACAAAAAGTATCCATGTACCATGTATTCTTATTTTTGTTAACTCATTTGTTTTCCTTAGCCATAATACATTGATTTTTAAAAGGTATTCTGGCATATAGACCAATACCCCTCAGTCAAAAATTTTAATTATCTAAATAATCCCAAGAAGAATCTCCTCCACTGTCACTTCATGATTCATTAGCTTGTTTGAATTTCTTTCCTTTCAACTTTTAATACTTTCTCTGATTTCTATCAGAATTTCATTCATTCCTATCTTTTATTTTCAACATGGGATAGTCATGTCAAATATGTCCAACTCTTTTTCATTCATAACAACTAACATCATAAATTTTCTTTTCATTACTATCCTTGTTACTTTTCTTATAACAATACTCAAAACCCTTTTTACCAAAAATCTAATTGATTCTTCAAGGAAGATTTCCTAATTCATTTTATAAATGTTTAGTATCACTAGAATCCGATTGAATAACAATACTTTTCTATCTATGATATTTGATAACATTTTTCATTGTGGTAGCTTTGGTAGAAGATAGATTAGTATTTAAAGAAACTCCACCATTATTTTTTTTCACTTTCATGGAAACTCTTTTCAATCAACCATCATATTTTAAAAGAGTTCCAAAAAATTCATCAAGAGTGAGCTTTGTAATATATCTTGAATCATAAAAAACATTCCACTTAGATTCCCACTCATTGGTCATAATATCAATTATTGTTTCAACAATAATTTCATCTTTCAATCCTTTTTATCTCATAGATTTTAATTATTTACTATTTTAAAAAATAATTTGTGTTCCTTTATAACAAGTTAACCATAAAGAAATTCAAAATATTGATAATCATCTCTTAAAACTTATCTTCTAGTTTCATTAACGAGTGATGTTCCAAAATGAGTAATATCTAATTTCTTCTAGATACTATTGGAAGCTACACATTAAAAAATAGGACTATATATACTTCTGGTCATAAAACATTATAAAGTGTTTCTCACTTGGTTATTCAACTTATATTTATTCTTTTAATTATTTGTAATGTATGTTACTTCCTTAAAAATAATTTTATAAGGTCTAGTGAGCATTACAAAATTGTTAACTCCAGTATTGATCTTAAATATATTCATTCAATTCCTAAAGTATTTATAATCAGTACCACTAAAAATCAGTGGTCTAGTGGGATCAGATTTATCTATTAATCCAACATTAATTCATGACATATTTAAAATAATAAAAAATCACTTTTAACAATATATTTTAGTGTAAAAAATAATTATAAACAAAAAAATTTATAATTGTCTTTCCAAATAAAAGAAGTAGAAGGTAGTAAGTATTAGAATTAGAATCCCCCTATAACACCAAATCTGAGAATCAATATCAAAATGATTATGCTCTAAAACAAATTTTAGGATTTAAAAGTATATGTAGATGGATAAATATAAGAGGGTATAAATTTTAAGTTTAAAAACATTCATTTTTATCTTTAACAGAAACATTTTTTAATAGAATTAAAAAAATAAAATTCACAAATCCTCTTATGTATTAAAACTGTAATCGAATTGAGCCCAACGTTTTGATGATATGAATATAATAATCAACTAGATTCTGATATATAGTCTAGATGTTTGATTCTAGTGAATTTAATCTTATTCAAAAAAATGTTGTAATCATATTCACATTTGAAAAAGATATATTAGAGTATTCATACAAAGTATTATAATCAAAATGGTTCCGACAAATTAGAGTAATATAATAAATGATGCTTATATCTTAAAGAATACAGAATAATATTCATAGTAAATCAAATTAATTGTAATTAAATATATTCTGATAAATAAAATGAAAATATAAATATGAATAAACATTAATACTTTCTATTAATACAACAGAATATAAAATACTTGTAAACAAAAAATTAATACAATTGAATAGAATTCCTTTAACCAAAAGAGAAGGGTATCAAATAACACTGGATAAAGGTCCATTGATTTATACTTTCAATAAATTATATATTTCCCTAACTTGGGTAATCCCTCAATATTATAATTGGATCTATCATGCTATCCCCACAAGACATCGATCAAGAAGGTGATCAGCTCTTCTATCTTCCTATCCCTAGAAGCCCTTAGTCCAATGGATTGGATTTTTTCTTTCTATCCCGATGATCCATCAATCAATATTATGGATTATATCTTCATATCCACATAATATCATGATCATAATCACAATAATCAATTTTTCACAAAGAAATTAAAAACTCCAGAATATTACAAGTACAAGGAACATGAAGTTCACTCTTGAAAGCTTCAGAGCTCTTGCACAAAAAAATATCAGAAGAGTGTCTCTACATGTGTTTCTCTCTTATTTTGAAATCTTCAAATGACCTAGAATTTATAGGTCATTCTTCCAATGGTTATCTTGATTTCCAACAGTCATATTTTCTTGGAGATTTTTTAATGGACCTGGACACCTAGCACTTTAACTGTCATATTATAACTTAATACATGACATCATTTTTCTTTACACATATTTCAATATAATACACTACATTGTTTGGATTTTAATATATATAGATTACAATGTAATTGATTATGATAATTTTTTCTATATTTATGATTAAAATAGAAGTAAATATGATGTATTTACTCATAAAATTCAATACGATGACCATGATGGATATGAATCTGATTGTTATTGGTTTCAATTAATCGGACTATTATCGATTCATGGATGATTATGATAATCATAATAAACAATTTGATTTTTTTCTTGAATACTTTAAAATTATATATAAGTATTCTAAGAGTATATTTTTTCTATATTGTAAACATAATTTTGACATAAAATTATTAAATATTTTTTATTCAAAAATGAGTTTTTCATTTCCAAAACAAATGAATAGAAAAGTAAAAAATATTATTTTTGAGACAAAAAACCCTTGTCGATATTCTCTTGTAACTCCTTCAATTACTCCTACAAAATAGTGGACATTATATGAGTTTTATTTGATTTTGGAAGAGATATAAGTATAAGTTCAATTGAGGACTCAACCTCTCAGTTAAGAGGAAGACCATACAATTCTTCTAGGAACAAATCAGTGTAGTCCCTTCCAATGGAAATGCCTTCATGAATGATTATCTCCATTGTCTCAATCATTTGAGATAGATATGATTTCTCATAAGGTAGTAATATCAAAACTTGAGATTATGGATCTGAAGAAGATTTATCCTCCTCCTTACATATGTATATAATTGTAGGATTCCTTTAGATGTGAAGAGTGATCTCCATTTCCTAACAGTTGTTGTTGTATTTGTATAAATATAGACAATCCATTCCCAAAATTGCTTCAAACTCTGCCAAAAGAAGTATATCATGATTTTCTTGGAGGTTTGTCCCACAAAAATTAACCAAGGATGATTTATATACATTGGATGCAATAATTTCCCCATTTATATTCTGACAAATAAATCAACCTCTATATTTTTAGGTAGTGTTTGAATAGATCTAATAAACTCTCATGATATGAAAGAATGCATGAAACTATAATCCAATAGTATATTCACTATTCGTGAATAAATAACCTCTATACCTATCACCAAATCATTTCTGGGCTCCACATAAATAGTAGTGATGGAATAATCCTTCACTTCCTTTTTTGGATTTCATAGTTACTGTCCGATTACCCTTGATAACTCAAGGTTTAGTGCACTAGATTGCATAGTGACATTTGTCCCCATAGTTGAAGCAATAAACCATGGGTGTTGATCTCCTTTATTCAATGACATTATCTATATTCCTCATGTCCTTTCGACATTTATGAGTTTGGTGTCCTTATCTCCCATAATTATAACATTTTCTTTTTCCTTTGAGTTAGTTCCCATAATGCTTCTTTCCTCATTTTTTACATGTGGGTGGATGATATTTATTTCTACCTTTGTCATTATATCCCCCAAAAACAAACTCTGTATTACTTTTCTTATCACCATATCCATGGGACCATTATCCAAACTCTATCTCATCTTTGAGAGGACATCGAACAACTTATTCATAACTCCAAAATTCAAGAATTTATAAATCCTTTGTAAGGTGTGTCTTTAAACCACTAAATAATCTATTAATTTTGATATAATTTTTTATAACAAAACCTAATGAAAACCTTGAAATCCTTCTGAAAATTTCCCTATAACCATAACAGATTCACCTTATTTTTTTTCATCAACTCCATTAATTTTCTCTTCATATTTATATGAAGAGTCCAAGGGAAATACTTGTTAAAAAACATTATCTTAACGTCTTACCCCTCTATCTCATTAATTTCATCCTTTAGATTCATTTTCTAAATCAATGACCACAATTTATCATCCTCTCTATCTAAATGATAAACGGCTAGAGTGACCTTCTCTATATGAGATTAGTGAAGCACAAAAAAGATCTTACACATTGAGTTTACCCACTATTTTGCAATAAGTGGATTAGAAAATAAACTAAATTTTAGTGGTAATTTCCACATAAAAGACTCGATAGATAGTTTCTCCCTCTTATATGAAGTATGATGTTCCACATTATTGATGTTATTGTTCATAGCCTGAGATAGTTAGGTAAGAATCTATATGAAACATTATACTCCACCTCCCATGTAATTGGCTATATTATTTGAGAAATATCTTCATTGTCCCTCTCCCAGGTTGTTGGCCTAATTTTTCATGGTTCCCACTATTTTATAAAATATAAAAGGTTAGAACAATGAATAAGTCAACAAATCATGAATAAATAATTTATTACTTTGTTCAAATAACTATGAAGGCATATCTAATGGGATCCTTATGTTTAGAATTTTTCTAACAAAATGATTATTAGGTATATACTTAGTCCCATGCTAATGTTTTTCACTAAGGTTCTCTAATCCTAATTCCCAAATTAAATAAACTGCGGTCCGATATTAACTATAGTGACCCTACATTTTTCTAGCATGACTATTGTAGCATTTTAAATATCAATGACATAAAAGAGAATAAAAAACTAGGATCCAAATGTTTAGTGTATTGGGAAAATTAGGACCATACATAAATTTTACATAAAAAAATAAATATTTAATTAATTTATTCTTCTCTATATTCTTATTGGCCCTCATTTTCTCTATAGTAAAATTATTCACCTGAGAATATACATTAAAAGAAGCGGTGATCTAAAAGCACAGTAAGAGGATAAATATGAATATGAATCAATATAAAATGGGTGAGTATAATCATCATCATAATAACATAATCCATGAATCATAATCATAATCATGATAAGAATTATTATAAAATGTCATGGAATGTGGCAATGCAAAAAAATGAAACATCATGTCTTAGTGGTGAAATAACACACATATTTGTAAACAAAGATAACATCATTTTCATGAATATTTCACTTTATCTCATGACATTCATCAAATTACACGGTGCATTGGAGTACAATATAATTCTGGGTAAACCCGTCATATCGTAACATTTACATGCTTTATATTATTCTGGGTGCACCCGCACATCATAACATTTTCATTATCATGCATTACACATAGAATGTTTATCAATATTTAATAAAAAATAACCCATATAAAATTATAATTTTAATCAAATAAATAATACATTCATAAAATATGGGGTTACCAAGATAAAAATGGAATAATATTCTTGGTATCAATCTTGATTAAAGAAGAAATAATCTCAAGAGAAGTAAAATATTTTTTTTAAATAAGAGTTCTTTTGTACAAACCTTTTAATTTGTCATAAAACTATATTCTAAACATGTATATACTATAAAATATAATTTAATTTAAAATAAAGAAATATTCTTACTGAAAATGGAGTGAAAGAGGGAAAACACCAATGAAAGGGAGTTGGGTTTCAGAATTCTTCTTACCTTATGTTTGAATGTTTTCTTCACTTTAATATCATGGAAAATAAAATAAAATTCATTAATTAAAAAATTAATAACCTTTTATACATTCATTTGAATCATTATAGTTTTATTAATTCCATTTATGTGCATTAATATGACTTATAGAATTTAATTTCATAATTTAGAATTGTGTGTTTCCTTGGTTTTCATGATATGTTAGCTTGCATATGAGTATTAAACATTGTTTAAAATGGGGCTAATTATCTAGAATTAAAATTATATTTTATTAATGAACTTATATAATATTAAATGATCATATAAATCAATTTTTATATGTTTTGAGGATGAATCATTTGATAAAATGTTAATGATAATTGTTTAGATTAATTTGGACTTTTGGATCACATTGAACTCATTTTGTTTTAATAGTTAATATTAAGTATATAAGTTATTTCCAAAACACAAAAAAGTTCATGATATAAATTTTAAAATATTTTTCAACTAATATAATGGTTTTAAGGCCACCATAGAAGGAATTGAATTAAAATGAAATCTTCTCATCCTTGAAGGTAATAAAACAACACCTCAGGGGTGATGTTTCCATTTTTAGAATAAAGGGGAGACGAGAAGAGGATTTATGATGGATTATTACATTAGGATAATAAAATTCAATTATATATAAGGTACTAGATTTATAATTACATTTGGATTAGGTTAGATTAGAAGATAATAATAAAAGAAAAGAACTTGAAAAGAAATTAAAAGAAATGAAAGAGGATTTTACCTCTTGAATTTATCCTCCTTGAGAACCTCCTTGGGGAAAGGGTTTTGGTATTTTGTTCAGAAACAAGTATCATATACATGGTTGAGGTACTTGGTAATACGATTGGGTATAATTTAGACAAGGCTCAAATCCTGGAAGGTGCGAGGAGAAGGGGTGGTGAGGGGTGGTATTTATAGTGGCTGAGAGGGGTGTTTTCTCATTATTTTATTCATTATTTTAATATTTTAGCTCAATACTATAATTTGTTTTGATTCCTACGACTAAATACTCAAAATAAGAATTTTTTTTCTCGATATTATGGTGTTTACATCATCCTTACATCAACAATGACTATAAAATTCATGTGTTTAGCATTTATTATAAATTACGGTATTTTAATATTAAAAATATTCAATTATTTTATAAAAATACAAAAAATTAAACAATACCTTTTTTTGACATTTAGAATTAAAAACTGGATTCTGTTTCCGAAAAATAATTTTTTAATATGAGAAATTTAATTTTTAATTAAAATGATCCATAACTCAAAAAAATAGATTTTAAAATTATAACTGATTTTCTTACACATAGAAAAGTTAATTAAGGTCCCATAAAATTATATTAAAATCACTAGAAAAGAATATATTAATTTATTGATACATTTTTTGTAAATAAATATTCTTTTAAATTTTTAAATTAATCATAAAACTGTAATTAAATATTTATGACTTACAAAAATGCCAACTCTTAATTAATAATTTTTTAAAAAAATTATATACTTATACTATGATATAATTATATCAAAATTTAATTTATAAGATTTATTAGTTTTATTTATACTTTCATGGGTGAGGTTATTCATAAGGGTTATATTACTGTTCCTAAGGTCATGTTACTATTTCACCCATAGAGGATTATTAACTTATAGAAATACTTCTTATTTAAGTATTAATTATTTATAAAAATTTTATTGTGTTCTCAATGTAATTTTATTTGGTTTATACTATATGAAACAATTAGAAGAAGGAAATTTCCATTGATAAAATTTTGGGTCATTATAGTGTGTTTCTTTTATCAATAATAAAACATAGAGTTTTGATGTATGTGGGTATAGATTCATGTTTTATATTAGTTACATGTTTCATCAAGGAGCTAGAGATGTGGCTTGGGAAGTTTGGTTTTTTAAAGGTTTATGATTTGATGGAAATCGATCATGCAAGATGGTCTATAAAACATTTCATTTTTATGTTAATGTTAACATGTTTTATATGTAAAGACCATTGTGATAACTAGTTATTTATTAAAACTCATGATATATTTCATTATATTGATACAATTTTGTATTTTATGAATCATGTATATTGTTTATCTTTATTTTTTTGACTTTGGGACATCCTCTTGGAAACCGACTCTATATCTTTAGGTTTTGGTTTGTCTTATATATATAGGGTTCATTATATAATATTGGTAGAAATATCCAGGAAACTTTTTCTTTTTTCTTTTGTGAATAATCATTCTTTCCTAGACCTCACTTCTAGTTAATAGTCTCTAGTATATAAAGATGCAATCTAGAGGTTACATGGAATCCCAATTTAGTTATTGTTCAAGTAGATCGAGTAAAAAGAATTATAAAGTGGTTTTAAAGTGTGTGTTTTTCAGGATATTTTCAAATATAGATTAAGATAGGATATCGGAGAATGGAATTTTCACCATTATCATGAAAATCCACCACATATCATGTTGCAACAAAAGTCTAAATTGGATTTATTATATCATGAATAGACATTCTAGGCTAAGTGAGGTTATGATTTCTATATTCTATGATAGAAAATAATTGATATTATTCATAAGGGATAGATAAAAGCTAATGAATGTTTTATGTACCATTACTATTTGATGGTTATATAATGATACACACTCTTATGAGTGGTGTATATTGACATATTATGTTAACAAGATCCATTATTAATTAAAAGAATCAATTGATCAATTTTTCTTAAACAGATTATAAGGGTGAATAGATTAATTTGGAATAGGGAGTCTTATTATTATAATTTATTATATTTGGATGTTTTTTATATAGGGAAATGAATTGTTGGGGTTTAAACATTGGATAAACCCCAATTTTAAAAAAGAAAACTCATAAATTTGAAAAATTCATGAGTAAAAAATTATTATAAGAATTTTCATAAATTGATAATAATACTTTCAGGTTTTAAATGGAATGGTTTATAAGGAAAATATATTTTTGGAAATGGGATTTAATGTGGTTCCAAGCATTCATAATAAGGTTTTATGGGTTTTTTATAGGTAACAACAAGGGTGGGTAGTGTTTCATGGGATTTTTAGGACTTATGAAATAAAAAAGTGTTGAAACTCTTATTATAATTCTAGATGATATAAATAATGAAACCAATATAATTTTTTTTGAGTTTATATCTTGATGTTTAGAAGTGAATTACCAGTGTTCTGAATTATTTCTAGAAAATATGTTTTTGTGTGGAATTTGAAATTCATCACATTCATTTTTTGTGTATGATTTATTCTGCAGTAATGTTTGAGTCATTAAAATACAATGTATGAGTCATTCTATACAGAATATAAAATCATGGAAAAGTCAAGGAACCAATATATGAGTCATCAACTCTAGGTATGATTCATCATGGTCTAATTGTTTTTGTATGATTCATCTATGTGTGAATAATTTTTTACCATTCAATTAGAGTTATGAAAAGTTATTTTGAAAGTGTGTATGAGTCCTATGAAATTTATATTTTTGGATGATTCCTTTATGGATTTCTAGAAAGATTCAAATGAGGAATTTGAGTCGTAATACAAGGAGATTAATTTTATGATTTTTTTAGAGATTTAAATAGAGTACTGGTTCCAATAAATTATATGATTCATGAACCAATCTTAAATGATTCAAAGATAATGATTGTGAACATTATCAAGACTCAATATGAAGTACTATAAAGAATTTTGAATGATATTCCATAAATTAAGTATCACATTTCAAGGGAGGAAGAAGAGGCATGAAGTTATAGTATAAATGATGGTTAATCAGTCTATGTAGAAGAATTAAAATATTTTCTACTTGATAAGATAGTCAATCTTGATTTATTAAGATAAAAGATTTGTGGATATCATTAAAAGTTGATAATAATAGGTTCTCAATGATATATAAATTTAAAATATAGAATCTATTTCACATAGAAATATTAAATAAGTTATACCAATATTTAAATATAGGGGAGCTTCATGAGATTATATATTTTTTTATAGAAAGTTATTCTATAAAAAACCTTATGATATAGAGAAAATAAGGTGTCATTATTGAGACTTTGTAAAAAATGTTGAGTGTATTTTTAAACACACAAGATGGTTATTGTGTATGTACCTAGTTTTTGTCTATAGGTGTATTTTTGAAATTTTTATTTTTCCAATATGGGAAAAATAAAGTAACATATGAGGAATAAGTATTTAACTCTACAGAAAATATAATATTCTGTTAAATATTATGGAAATAAAATATTCCCATATATTGTACCTTTCAAGGAATCTATTCCACACATGTCTTAGAATAGAGAATTTATGGAGATGTCCTCTCTATAAAATATAATAGTTATCATGCGTACAATAGATATAAGAGAACATATTATTCATTAAAAATAAGGGAGATAAAAATATATTCAAGGTAATAGGAAAATAAGATTGGACTACTAACAAATAAAAAATTATATAAAAGATAAGAAAGAGAATTTATATAATAAAATAAAAAGGAATACCTTTTACTCATAACACTAGAAGGTTGAGATATTCCACCCTCATGTTGGAAGAAATAGGGCATGTAGATTTCACTGAAAAAGAATAATCAGTGGTTAACACTGTATTATCTTCTGAAAAACCTATACATCAAAGGAGTGTAAACTTACACCCTCTAGAATATATTATTTTTAGTAGAAGGATATGAAGATTAATTTGGGAAATAAAAGGTGTTATATTAACTTCATTGGAGAGAAGAAGTTCACTTTCATGTCTAGTAGTTAAAGGAGGAGTCATAGGTTTATTCTTGTGAGGTATTATCTTTATCTAAAGATAGAGAAATGGTTTTCGTGATAGTGAATGAATTCACAGACTATCTATGAAGAAACATTTCTAAGAATATCAAAGGATAATATATATATATATATATATGACGATTCACATAGCTATATACATGTTTCTAATATTGGAGGAACCTATATGTACTTTATCTTCGGATTTATCTTTCCTGGAGTAGTGCACAAGGGAGTAAGAATGGTAGTGAGCCTTGGGTGTTAGTGAGATAACCCAAAAAAGTTATGGAAAGTATGTTTAAGGGTTGACTGACCAAAACCTTTTGTATCCACCAAACTAGTAAATAGTGGGTTTTGATACATTGGTACACTTATAGTTTCATAATATTTGGATATAACCCAGTATGGGTGAACCATGTAAAATTCACATGTCCCATGAAAATTTACATTAGTTCTTTTACTTGTGGTATATTGATGAGGTTGTGAGAAAATTAATTGAGCGATCAGTTGAAAATAGTTTCTACCTGTTTGGGAATAATATCCAAATTGATAAATAAGTTAATAGGTCCAAAAGGGATAAAAGGTTTCTCCTTGATTCTCCACCCTCTCCCCCCTCTTTGGGTGACTTACAGAAATAACATATAATATAAGAGCTTAAATTCTCTATCATCAATTTCAACTGAAGAATAAATTTTTAGATTTATTTATCAAATAATGTAAAAAAAATCCACAATTTCCCAATAATAAAAAAATCCATTGGTGGTAGTAGTTCATAACATGCATGGCATTGTGTATGTATGTCCTTTAAGATGTTGTGCAAGAAAGAATTGTTCTATTATGTCAGTGTGGAGTTATAATTGAAATAGAACAGTGAAATCTGAAAGATTATTACTCTATCAATAAATAATAAAAGTGTTATTTAAAATAATAAATTTTCAAGAAGGTGACTCATAAAAAGTTCTATTGGAATATCTGAAAAAACCTGGAACAGTTATATACCTATGATTATAAAACATATTAAGAAGAACTAGAGAAGTTAAATAATAAATAATTTCACAAGTGTAATGGAATGAAAATTTAAAGAAAAAGATAGAAGACACGTCAGAAGATAAAATCACCAATCAGGGTATCCAATTATAGATTTATTTTTTATGAATTTGACATTGTTTTGTAGAATGAATGTAAATATGTAAAATTATATTCACCCCAATATATGGAGACAATAATGGATCCCAATGGTGTCATTTCAACTACATAAAATTTACAATTTTAAGTATTATCGTGTACCACATAAAGATAGATAGAAGACTTATAAGGGAAGGTGAATTAATGTGATGTTATGTATGAATTACATCATGATTTTATATAATAGTTGGTACTAGAAAATAAAAAAATAATAATAGGTGAGGAGGAATTGAGGTTTTATATAAATAAAATAGGTGAAAAGATGGATGAACAATGTGAAATACCTAATTAAATTTCATAAGAAACTAGAAATAAAATTAATACTAGATATGACTTAAAGGAAAGAATTATTCCACATAAAATTCAATTGGAGGATAGGTCATGGGTAGGCATGAACGATGAAACAATTATGAAAGAGTTGGTTTAAAATATAGAGACACGTTATAAAATTAGTGATCTTATCAAGATGATAAATACATCAAATAAAAATATTAACACCCAAACAATGGAAGAAACAACAGGTGAAACTTAAAATTATTCAAAAAAATTATCTATGAGTAATAAGAATTCATTAGCTAAACCTATAAGTAAGAAGAAATTCATCGAAAAGTTTATTTGTAATTTATATCAGAATAAGTTAGTTGTTGAAGTGATTGTAAATAGGAAGAATTGGGCCTATTATGAGCACATGTTTTGAAACCCAAATCCACTGTGATGAAAGAAATCAATCATCATCCACATCCCAACTAAAAAAACCACTTAAGGTAAAAATTATATGGTAGATGTTTTACTTTTTCTAATCCTGGTCATTTGGAAAGATATTCTAGTGTAAAGGGAAAATGTAAAGTCACAAGTAGAATATAAACTCTTTTGAAATACAAAGAAAGAGTGTACTACTAAAGGAAGTGTAGGATCCCTTTTGGGTACCCCCCCCCCCCCACCATAATAATTTCAATTTAGGATTCCTCATTTGTGGTTTTCTTTTAGTAGGTATCACTACCCAATTCACTTTGGAACGGCCTTGTGGTGGTAGAGATAAATCACCAAACTTATATTCCATGTCTTCTCTCATAGTAAATATGTAAATCAGGGTGTAGGTACCATGTTGTAAAATTATTTCTCATTCCACCACACCAGGATTCTTGGTGTTTCCTTACTAACTACATTGTAGTTCCCTAAAAATAGGCAGTGGGACTATTAATCCCCTATACAAAATCCTATAGGGGGTGTGATTTATTTAACTGGGACTAAAAATATCTCCCTCAGTGGATATACTAAGGATGTGAAGGTGACCCTAACTCTGATACCACTATTGGCTATCTTTCATGTACAGCCCTCCAAAATAATACTTTCCACTTTAGGATTACTCTTACAGAATTTTTTTTGCGAAGGGATTACTACCCACTACACTATCAAAACGCCTTATGATAGGGGAGATGAACCACATGACTTATATTTCATCCCTTTATTTATTCCATGACCAATTTGGTAATTAGGGTGAAAGTGCCACAACAAAAAATCATAGCCTATGTTGGAAAACTAGCTTTAACAACATAGCCTCATTGGACACACCATAATACCCCACATATAGGCAGTAATCCCATAACCTAAATATTGTAAGGTATGTGCTACATTTAATTGGGACTAACAATCATCCATTTGTTTTGGAAAACATGTTTACTATTTTAAAGGATCATTATGTATTTGAATAAAGGGTTCATCGATTACCAAAATCAATTCATCCTAGAAACCATGTGAAAAAATAGATCTAGAAACAAAGGATGAATGATTCCCTATCTATGAAAATTAATGGAATTAAATATCCACTAAGGAAGGATAAGTCCATGGTGGCTTTCATGGACATCAAAGAATAGGTATGATTAAGAGGTCTCACAAAATCAACTATAAGGAAACATATGAAGATTTTTGAAAGATTACATAAAAAAATAATGATAATTAAGGTAGTGGTAAGTCATAAAAATAAGAAACATGCATAAGTTGTATTATTGCAATAATTAATATGAAGACTAAATCATCAATGTAAGTTTCTAAGGATATTATTCAAGGCTATGTTTTTGAAACCGACATCACTCAATAGAGATCCACTGGAAAATCATTGAATAGGGTCACAATTGATAATGATTAAGAAGAAAGAGATATAAATGATTTATGATCATTCCATTCCATAAATTTGTAAAAGGGTATAGTAAATTGTGATGATTAAGGTTTGGTTTATAAAGATAACTCATATTTCTCAACATAAGGATAATGTGGGTACCCTTTCCCACTTGTACTTAAATTTTACTAACTAGGTTTGGAGTGGTGTTAATTTTTTAGAGATACATGATCAATGTGGTAAATGTGCTAAAAAAATACATTCTTTATATATAAAAAATAAATTCTCATTAAATTGTAAAAATATATGTAAAAATTGGAATCAAAAGATCCCTGAAGATGACATATTGATATTTCATGTAGTAATTATGTTTCTTACTAAATCTTTAACCTTGATGGATTTGATCCTGGTCTGGATGAAATTAGGTACCTTTGGGTAGATAAAATGAAATAAATATTATCATATTGAATTTGTATGTCTGTGTGTGATTTCAGTCCATGGAGTTGTGGAATCAACCCACTAAAACAAGGAGGAAAACTTTAATGTGCTCAATCAGTCTTTATATGTTGTATGGAAAATACCAGTGGTGTTCAG
This sequence comes from Viscum album, assembly GCA_963277665.1. Lineage (NCBI taxonomy): Eukaryota > Viridiplantae > Streptophyta > Magnoliopsida > Santalales > Viscaceae > Viscum > Viscum album. Next base: position 812,664,181 of record OY728166.1, read on the forward strand.
GAATGATTATTAGTAAAAAAGGGGTCAAATAAATATTTTAGAAAACCAATTGTATCATACTGAATCTTATTTATGAAAACTAATATCAAGATTTAGAGTTAGTGGAATCATCCCACTCAATGAATATACCAAAAAGGAAACATCATCATAGATAATCTTAGAATTTTTTATTCATATTCAAACAATTTGTATTATTTATTCATGGTTACAGCATACTAAAATCCACTTAATAGAAGTTGTTATTTATAATAATTGGTTTCCTTAAATTGATGATAGTCTCAATGTACATGGTACTACAATTTGGGAGGATTTGTTGATAAATTTTTAAATATTATTGAACCTCATCAGAGATTGAAGAGACCTATAAAGTAAAGAGGAACATGGAATTTCATGTGTTATCACTAGTTAATTAGTTACAAGATGTGTCAATTTATTTAACAAGTGTTACTTTTTTCTATTTCATTTTTTTGTTTCATATTACTAATGGGTTTTTATAAATTATACCATGATCAAAGTTTAGTTTTTTGTTAGAGAAAATTAAAAAATTTAAGTTAAAATGTTTGATATAAATCCATTAAGATATGTTGATTGATTTGAGGGAGTGAAGATAAACTCTTTTATCTTACACCATGCTTAGGATTAGTATAATTAATAGATTTATTAAAACCCTAAATTTTGAGTGGTAGTTTCACTCAGTAGTGTTCTTTGGGAAAGTGATGTTAATGTTTAGAAAGTGTTTCAAATCCTCATATGAGAAGATTTTTCAAGAATTATAGAGTATAAATAAAAATCTATATTATTTGGTAAAAATAACCAAAGGTAAATCATTAAGTGTATAGATATAAATTATAATTAAACAATGATATTATATAAAAAGTGGAATTATTCATGTTGATGATGTTCTCCCCATGGAGCATAAAAAAGGGGAAAACATTTAAAAGTAATAAGGCAAGACTAGATTGGGGTTTTCCTATTTTATTTCATTTCCTAAAATGGGGAGAAGATAATAAACTTTAAATCAATATTTTTCTCTAATATTAAGTGGATTTGGTGATGTTTTTATTAATATTATATTGTTAATAAAATCCGAAGGGTTAGATTTTTGAAAATATTATTGGTTTATCTTGGGTTTTATGAAAATATTGGTTGCAAGGAGTGATAATTGGATGGAATTATTTATAATACATGTGTTAAATAAAGTGTAAAAATTATTTAATGAATAAAATGGAACTAATCTTGAATGAATTATATGTGTGTGTGTGTGTGGATTTTATATCTTTATGGACATAGGTCAATTATCAATGTTTTGAATGAATTATAGAAAATGTATTTGTTTCAAACATTTGAAATTCAGCTAAATCCTATTCTATATAAGATTAATTAAAAAATAATTTATTATTTATTTATAAATATTGTATGAGTCATTATATCTAGAATATAAAAAATTTGTAAAAGGAAAGTAAACTATGTATGAGTTATTCTATAAGTGTGTTTGAGTAAGAAACCATCTTCATATGAATAATCAACTTTGTATACATGTCATCAATGGCTGAGTGTGTGTGTACGATTCATCTGTGTGCATGTCGTTGTAAATGAGTCAATTAGAGTCTCATACAAGTAGTTCTAGAAGTGTGTATGAGTCATCCGGACTGTATACGTGTGGTTGATTCCTTTATTTATTTCTATGGAAACATAAATGATTAATTCAATATAAAATATTATGAGATAAATATTATCATATTTCATTGATTTCAATATATGAATAGTTCTCAAAAATTAAATTATGCATGGATTCTTCTTAAAATATTCTAATATTCTGATTATTAATATTATCTTTATTCAAGTGGATGTAAGAGGAAGATTTTGTAGTTATGTTTCTATGAATAGAATATCAACAGGTAATATAATAAGAAAATCCATGAAGCTATAATATTCATGAATATTAATTCAGTTATGTGAAATACTTAAAATATTACCTCCTTGATAATATAGTAACACTCTATTTATGAATCTATATGATTTATAGAAATAGTAGAAATTATATAAGGATAGTCTCTTGATGATTTTTATATTTAAAATATGGAAATTATCCCCAAAAAATATTAAAGAGGTTGGAAGAATTTTTTAATGTTGGATAGTTTCATAGGTTTATATATTTTTTATGGAATTATATTACATGAAAAATCCCCATAGTGTGGGGAACAAAAAATTGGAAATATGGAGATGGCTATAGTGAATCTTGAGTGTATTTTTATATACATATGTTGATAGTTATTTTTGAATCTAGTTTTTGGATGTACATTTTGTCTTGAAAGACTTGTTTTATAGATATTTGAAAAATAAAGTGCATTTTGAGGAATTAGGATTTGAATAAAATCTGGATAAAATATTATGGAATATATGGTGGAAATTAAATATTTCCATATATAGAACTTTTCAAGGAGTTTATTAGATCCGAGGATTGGAAGATATAAGTTATGGATATATCTTCTACTTAAAATATAACTGATATATCTTTCAAAAAGGAGGTAATAAAACCCACAATACATCAAAATGAAATGATAGAAAAAGATCTTTATGGTTATATAAATTTGAAGTGAATAAGAGTTGGAGTTTTATGCCACATATAAATAGATTGAAAAATTAATAATTACCTCTTACTCTCCTTCAGTATAGGGTGAACTAGACACCTGTATAATGGTTAAATAATGTTACTAATTAATAATGTAACTATATAAATTATTTATGGTATCATATATGATCCTCTTATATCATTTTCATAATAATATTTCATTATTATCATTATTTCAGGCATCAACAACTTCATTTTCTTATTTTTATTTTGTCACATAAGTCTTGTTTCTTACGAATAGGATATATCATATTCATATATATAATGATATTAGTTAATAAATATTATATTCATTCATTATATACATTTTCATAATCATTATTAAATGCTTGTAATAGAGGAAAAATATCATCATGTCATGGCGATGGTAGGTCGTATGTACGCACAAGTGATGGTATCATTATGTAATGGTAAAGGATAAAGAATTGGAAGGAATATGAATTATATAGAAACAATATAATGTAATAATTCTTATTTACATCATTTATATTCATCTTTATACACACCAAAATAAAGTAGAGATAAAAAATAGTTTACACCATAATGTGGAGATGGTAAGTCGTGCGTACACACGTAGGGTGATATTATTTTTTGTAGGATGTTTAAAATAATGAATATGGTTATACCATAATAATAAAAACATATCATAATATAGTATATTCTGGATTTATTACTTTATTATGGAAGAATATTAAGATAAATAAGTATAGTAAGAAAAGAACTTTGAAAGAGTTGGTAATACAATTACTTCTTCTTCGAGTGTCTCCTATTGATTTGCAGAAAAGTACTCCTTATGATTGCTTTCTACCCAAAGTATAGGCTCTAGGATGAATTTAGGGAAGTTGGGAAGATAAATGGGTATGTATTGGATGAAAAAAATATCTTTATAGGTGTGAATAAAAGATAAGGAGAGGTACCCTTTTATAAAAGAGGGGAGTGGCACTTAAGGAAACTCCAAAACTGTTATTTTATTAAAAATTGATTTTCAATTTCAAATAGATACAATGTGAGTTATTTAGAATATAATATGATGATTTGTCAAAATCCTCAAAACCAATAAATTTTAGACATTTTTATGTTACTATAATAACTTACCTTTTGGATTTAACCCTTAGTTTAACAATTTAACTCTTACAGTGACTTCTTTTCTTTTATACTATATGGTTAATATAGTTACTATAAAATAAAAAAAAGAACCCCAATTGGATAATTTATAAAATATTTAACATTATCATAGTTATTTGGATAATATATATAATTTTTTAAATTTTTATCATTTAATAAACTATTATTTATTTTAAAATCTTCTTTATGTCAATTTTGACACTATTTAGTACATGACTTTTTTTACAAAATAATTTCAAACTGATAAATTAAAAAAAACTACATTATATCATATATAACATGTAAAGGTAATCCAAAAAAATTCATGTATGACCTAAAATATATCAAATTATATTTATTTGAATACTATTAATTTATTTTAATTGAGTCTTCCATTAATAAATCAATTAAAGAATTATTATTGCCTCACTACTTAATTTAATTATATATTTTCTAAAATTATAAATAAATTACCATAATGTAGATAATATTTTTATCTTTATAAATACTATTTACAGTAGACCATATCACTTCTATAACCTCATATTAAAAATGATATAATTATTAAAATTTGAATATGACATTTTTAACTATTCATTAAATAAAATATAATAAATGTAAAAATTTTGCACAAGTGGATTAAAAGGGATCATATTTTTGAAATAAGGATGATTTTGGTCAAACAAACTAATAAAATAAAATTAGGACAAATGTTAGAGTAATATTATAATAATATTATATTATTTGTTTCCTTTAATTACTCGATTTACCCTTAACCGTGGTAAATAAACATAAATTTATTAAAGATACTATTCATCAAAAAAATAAGTTAATCCTATTATAAAATAATTTCATACTGATTACAACTATAGATGTCCAATTTTATAATTTAAATTAACAGAAGTTGCTAAATTCAGTTTAATGCTAATGTGGCAAGAAGGCGGGTAAAAGAGACATATACAAGTTCAGTATGTTTTTTTATATCTTATTTTATTATAAAAAGATTCCAATGACCTACGTTGGATTAATGTATGTATTATTTATCTATTTTCAATTTTAAAATCAATTTAATGTAAAATTAATATTTAAATAAAAAATCCATTTTTATGACATCAATGCAGTATTATTCATTATTCATCAAAAATTGAAACTTTTCTGAAAAATTCCAAAATTTAACCCTAAGACAATTTTGAAATTAATAATTAAAAAATGAACCTATTTTGAAAAATAAAATGTATAAATTTCATAATGTGGTTAATACTATTCATAACTTATTTTTTAAATAGCTAGTTTGATAGATCATGGTGCACTCAAACTCGGTGTTTTGTGTTGCACAAGTAATTGAATTATTTAAAAAATAAGGACTCCGTGGAAGCTTGGGGTGTTACATTATTCCATTCTTCAAATAATTTATTCCTTAAAATTTCTAGTATATCACTTCCTAAGAGAATCTTGGTGGTTCTTCATGATAAGTTCTTCAGGTTCCCATATCGTCTTTTCCATTTCTCTGGTTTCCCAAAAGAACTTTTACTAGTAAAGTAGTCTGATTTCTAAAAAATTGTTCTCTAGTGTCAAGAATTTTGATAGGAAATTCATAGTAAAATAGATTAGGTTCCCTTTTTGTTTCTTCATAGATGAGTATATACATTGGGTCTGGCTTTTATTTCCTTCATAGTGATACATGGAAAACAACCTGAACATTGGAGAGACTTAACGACATTTCTAAACAGCAATCTACAACTCCAATTCGTTATAGAATTTCAAAATGTCTAATGTACATTGGGCTAAGTTTTCATTTCCTTATAATTCTTATAAAACCTTTGCATAAAAACACATTCATGAAAACAAGATCTCCTTCGTAAAATTTAAAATACTTCCTTTAGTTATCAGCATAGCTCATTTACTTACTTTGAGATGCTATGATATGGGTTTGAATAGTCTTTAACTTTTATATTCATTACTCTACAAGTTCTGGGCCTACAATTTTCCTTTCACCAACTCCCTCCAATCAATTTTGTATACGGTGTCTCTTTCCATATAACACTTCATATGGTTATATTTGAATACTTTAATAGAATATATTATTATAGGAATATTCTATTATAGGTAAATACTGATCCCACATACCTTAAAAGTTAATTGAGAACAATCTCAAAATTTCTTCTATAGTTTGGATAGTCACTTCTGATTTCCAATCAGTTTATGGGTGGTAGGTAGGGATCAAATAAAGCTTAGTTTCTAGATCCTTCTAAGATTTTTCCAAAGTTGTGATTTAAAATAGGGATCCTGATCATACAAAATTGATAGAGGTTCACCATGAATACTTATGAATTCATTAATAAATATTCTTCCTAAACGCTAACTATGAAAATATTCTCTTATAGAAAAAAATGTGTTGATTTGGTAAGGCGATCAACAATAACCCATATCACATCCTTCATTATGGGAGACTTTAGTAGTCACATGATAAAGTACATAATAATGTATTCCCATTTTCACAAATTTATAGGAAGATGTAGCATGATTTCTTTATGATGTTGTATCTCAGCCTTCACTTGTTGGAAAAAAAGACATATTGACACATATTCATCCATTTCCCACTTCATATTGTCCCACAAAAAATTTTCAGTCAAATCTCTATACATTTTAGTTCTACCATAATATATAAAGAAGTTTGAGCTATGATCATCAACCAATAACTCCTTTTTTCTCAGGTATAGTGGGAACACATATTTTCTTTAAAAATTTTAAAACTCCATCTTCATATATGAAGTCTATCGATCTACCAGCTTTCACAACTTTAATCTTCTTTTGAAAATCCTCATCATCAGACTAAGAAATTTTTATTTATTCTTGTAATGATGGTTTGGAAAACATTTGAAAAATTAGCAGTATTTCACCTTCCTTGAAATTTATCATATCCATCTTTACTAGATCCATGATCATGGGATCCCTTTCAGTTATCATTTTTTTCATAACACCATGGTCCTTCCTACTCAAAGCATATTTCACCTTATCTTCCTTCCTCAGGTGATAGTGTATAAAACAATAATAATCCTTGAGTAGCTAAAGACATCTTATTTGCCTCATGTTGAGTTCTTTTTATGAGAATATATATTTCAAAATCTTGTGATATGTATAAATATCACATTTTTTAGCATAGAGAGTGTGCATCCATATCTTTAGAGAAAAGATTACAGTTGCTAACTAAAGATCATGAGTTGGATTGTTCTTTTCATGAGTTTTAAACAGTCTTGATGCATTTGCAATAACTCTATCATTCTGAATAAGGACACAACCAAGACCTTTCGTTGATTCATATCTATAAATCACAAATTCACCATTTCCCTATGGTAATTTAAATATTGGTGTATTGATTAATATTCAGTTAAATTCTTCAAAAAAATCACATACTTTTCTCTTCTCGAACTTAACACATTCACATGTGATCTTGGATAATGAGTTTGAAAATTAGGAAAAATTATGAACGAAACACTAATAGTAACCTATTAAACCAATAAAACTGTGTAGATCAGTTATGCTCGTTGATATAGGATATTCTTGAATTGACTTTGTCTTCTAAGGATCAATATAGATTCCATACTTGGAGACAATATGACCAAGAAATGAAATTTCCTAAAGCTAGAATTCACACTTTTTAAATTTAACATATATCTCTTCCCTTTTGAGAGTCTCAATAATGATAAGTAAGAGTTTTACATGATATTAATATCTTTTAAAATATACTAAAATATAAACAATGAAACAAAATCTTCAAGGTATTATTTGAATAATCTATTCATCTTATCCATAAAACTGATGGTGTATTATTCAGTCCAAATGGAATTACTGAACATTCATAATGTCCATACCATATCTGAAAAGTTGTCTTTAGAATGTATTACTTATTTACTCATAGTTGATGATATCGAGAATGAAGGTCAATCTACTAAAATAATAGAGCTCTATGAAGTTGATCAAATAGATCATTGATAAAAGGTATAGGATACTAGTTCTTTATTGTATAAAAATTGATTTACCTAAACTTAATACATAGCCTCATGCATCCATATTTCTTCTTGACAAAAAGAATAGGGGATTCCCAACGAGAAAAAATAGGGTGAATAAATCCTTTATTACTCAACTCCTTGAGTTTTTCAATTATCTCCACTAATTCCAAATTGTATATTCTATAAGGATTCATTGATATTAGTATTGCATCAATGATTCAGTCAATAGAAAACTCAACTTCCCAGTCTGGAGGATGTCCAGGTAAGTCTTCTGGAAGTACATAAATGTATTCTTGTATAAAAGGAACATCCACAATTTGAAGATTGGTATGTTTTATCTTCTCAACTTCTAAAATTATTTCATTTAGAAGATCTACAAGAGGTGGATCTGGGTATGATTCGGATGATGAAGTTTCCCCTTTAAAAAAATTCCACATCCTCATCACCAATCATAACATACTTATTTTGGAAATAAAATTTTGCATCATATTTTAAAATCTAATCCATCAACCATAGGTATGATAATAAAATAAGAAATTAGATCACCTTTATATTCCATAATAGGAACTTCTTGACACATAATTGTTGTGATAAGGTTTCCACTATGAGTTTTGACTGGAAAATCCCTTGTCATGATGAATTAGAAATATCTAATTATTACTGAAAATTGGGAACATATAAATGAATGTGATGATCTAGAATCAAATAAATATTTATCTAAATTTGAGGAGATAATTAAATTACCTACCACCATATCATTAAGAACATCAACCTCATCAGTTGTGATTGAAATATATTGTCCTTTCTCTGTTGTCCTTTTCAAGGGAAAGTTTTCTTGATGCTTTGGATAATCATTTGTACAATGTCCCATCTCTTTAAAATTATAGCATTGAACATTAGTATCTTTTTTATTTCCCTTCAAATCACAGGCTTGGTGTCATTTTTCTCCACACTTGTAACAAAATCTCATCCCCAATAGTCTTGTTCCATGATGTTTGTTTCCACAGTTATTGTAGGATGGAAATTCAATTCTTCCATTCTTATCATTTTTTTATTTCTCTTTTAAAAGTGTTCAGAAACCCTATTATTCACATGATTTACATTAAATTCATAAGACATAGATAATTAATTTTTTTCTTTGATTTCACATGAGACTGTATCCTTGTATGATAATAATGTTTGGGATAATAGTTCCCTATAGAGGAATGGTTTTAACCCATCAATGTATCATTCAATATTTTTCCTTGGGTTACATATGTATTCTATAGTATGATTTTATAACCTTGTAAATTTAGCTTCAAACTTTGAAAATTTATCATCCTCATTTTTCCTCAGACTCAAAAATTGTCTCTCTATATCTGCTCGCTGATCAAGATGAAATTATTTTCTAGGAAGATTTCATTAAATTACCCATATTTCATGTTTTCAATATCATTATCTACCTTTATGTTTTGAATCAATAAACAACATTGATCCAAATATCTTAAGAGATGATATACTTCCACGAAAACCTTCTCTCATTCATTAATTCCCAAAGCAATAAATATATTCTCTAACAAAATTATCCATTTCTCAGCAACAAATTGATTTTTATCCCCATTGAATGTTGGAGGTTTTGGTCTCATGAAGTTGTATAACATTTTACCTCTGTACGGTGGATCAAGATTCTCTATACGAGTAAGGTTATTTCCCATAACCTATGTTAGGTATCCCAGTATGGTAATGAGTTATTTAGCACTAGATGTAGCTCCTACTCTAACATCATTATCTTACATATGACATAAATCACTACATGATTCATGTGCATCCATATGGTTCCCATTTATTCAACTACAAACAATTTATAACCATTTTCATTCATTTGATAAGGATATGAATCATAATGCATAATTTTGTACTAGTAAAACCCTGAACATAAATAGAAAAATTTATACATAGCTAATCTTAAAATCATAATCATGGTTTCTTTTATGACACATTTAATTTTAAATACTTCATAATGGTCTGTAAAACAATGTGAATTGTCCTAAGAATATCCCCCAAGAGTGTCAAAATAGGTGCATGATAAGGCATGTTCTTGTGTTCTAGGTTACCCTAAGTCGGAACTAGAAGACCTTGCCAGAGTTATTAACCCAAGGTAAATCATTTCCAAAACCAAATCCACTTGTAGTATCCTGACATGGATGTATTTAAAGGAATACACACATAATCTCTACTTTTCCAAGATTCTAGTATTTTATTTTATACTTATTCTCAAAGTCTATCTTAGGGTAATGTTCACTAATTAAACTATATTTTAAATATAGTTTTAATGGTTTGTACTAAACCTCCCTATGATACCAACTATAACACCCTAACCCCATAATCCTGTATCTAGTGCATTATTTTATCACATTGGAATGATCAAAATAAATCAGATCTCATAGGACCAATCAGTTTTGTAGCCTTGAAAAAACTTGATACAAGCATAAATTTTACATTACATCATGAAATTAAAAAAAATAGTATCTCATTTCAAAACACTCATACCCATTAGACTATCCCAATAGGCCAGTTATAAAATAATTCCTCCCATCTTGGAAAAAATGAGACATAAGAAAGGGGTGAGCTCAGATACTCCATAAGGGTAAACAATAGATCGGAATCAATCACAAATAAGCACAAACTTTTAAGGAAAGATATAAAACCAAAACACAATCCTTTTAAACCTGATTTTAAGAATAATATGCAAATAATAAATCAAATAATTCAATTTAAAAATTCACATGGTTATTCTACTAGTCGAATAATCACATGTAATATCAATAACTAATTTCATAATGATAGAACACATGATGTTATAAATAATAACCATACCATCAAGGTGTCATGCCAAAACCATACGTTAATAGGTAAAAACCCAAAATAGTTTGTCTCAAGAGACCTATCGATCCATCAATGGGCTATATTGGGCCATGCCAGTCACTTACTAAGTCCAATTCATTCCTCATATGAAAAGGGGAAATCAAAACCAATATAAACATTCATATTAAAACTATCATATGAAATCTTAATACATTATCCATAAACCCTAAATGGTATAGAAATAGAACATCCACAGTCAAAAAATTCATAAAATCATAAATACAATATGATAGGTTTTATCATAAGAAATCAAGATCATTTAAACATATGATCTGAAAAAGGATGTTTACATTGATGAAAATGTTGTTAATAAATTCATTAAAAATTTATTGATAGAAATGCTCATTTTTTTTAAAATAGTTATTTAAAAAGCCATAAAATTTAAAAATAAAATATTTTCATTTAAAATAATCTTTTAAAGGAAGATTCCAAAAATTAAGGCATCACGATGGTGGAAAAATCCGCTCATTCCATATAAGTTAAGAAACATTCTTCTCATACATTGTAGAAAAGGTCAAACCAAGTACCTCATATGGGAAAAAAACAAAACGATTCTTTTTTATAAAATCAAACATGGGTTAAAATGTCTCTGAAAGTTTTAAAAAATAATAATAAATTTTTCAAATAAATCTTTGAGAAACATGAACATGGAATATAAATATGTCCCAAAAAATTATTATGTAAATGCAATCCCAGATAATAAAGATATTGTGAAATTAATCCTCACCTCATACCTTTCTTTATTCGAGGGTGCATTACCACATTTATAATGATTAAATAATGTTATTAAGTTATAAAAAACTATATACACTATATATGAATCATATATGAACCTTTTATATAATTTTCATAGTAATATTTCATTATTGTCATTATTTCAGGCATGAACTGCTACATTTTATTATGTTTATTTTGTCACGTAAGTCTTGTTTATTATGTATATGATATATCTTCTTCATATAAAAAAGATATTAAGTTTATAAATATTATATTCATTTATTGTATACAATTTCATAATTATTCTTAATTAACTTTAGTGGATGAGGAATCTCATCTTGTCGTGGAGATTGTAGGCCGTATGTATGCACGAGAAATGGTATTATTGTGTAATGGTAAAGGGTAAGAAATTGGATTGAATAAAAATTATAAAGATACAATATAATTTCATATTTATTATTTAAATGATTTATATTCATCGTTATACACTTCCAAGTAAATTATATATGAAAACATCTTACACAGCAGCTTGGAGATGGTAAGTTGTACGTACACACACATGGTGATATTGTTTTTCGTAGGATGAGTAAATGGAGGAATATGGTTGTCCCATAATCATAAAAACATATCATCATATATAATATGATATATTTGCTACATTAGTATGGAAACAACTTTGGAAACGGAAGTAATAGAAGAAAAGAACTTTGAAAGAGTTGGTAAAACTAATACTTCTTCAAGTATCTCCTTTTCATTTTCACAAAAGTATGTCATAGGTTAGATTTCTACCCAAAGTATGGCCTCTAGGATGAAGTGATTAAATTTGGGAGGATAAATGGTCAGGTATTTTCTAATACAAATGGATATATATGTGTAAATAAAAGAGAAGTATAGGTTCCCATTTATCATAGAGGGGAGGGGCTCTTTAGGAAACTTCAAAACTATTAATTTATTATAAATTTATTTTCAATTTCAAATAGCTCCAAAGTGATTTATTCAAAATCTAAGATTATTTTATGTATAAATACTATCCAAAAATGATTTTTTGTAATTTTTAGGTCACAATATTAACCTTATATTTTGGCTTTAACCCCTAGTTATACATTTTAACTCTCACCATAAATACTTGTCTTCTTTTCTAATAGGGTAAATATTGTTACTATAAAAAGTCAAAAAAACCCAACTACAAACATTATGACATAATTATAAATATAATAGTTATTTGGATGAATTATATAATTTTATGAATTTTATATCATTTAATAAAATATTATTTATTTTAAAATCACTTTTATGTCAATTTTGACACTATTTAGTACTTCATTATTTTAAAAAATCAAAACAACTTGAGTCATTTGAAAAAAAACTACATTAACACTTCTTTAAAATTTCAAACTCATCCAAAAAATTTCCTAGATGACATAAAATATTTCAAATTATATTTATTTTATTACTATTAATATAATTTAATAGATTATTCCTTTAAAAAATCAATTATTGCATCATTATTGTTTCACCATTTGATTTAATTATTTATTTTATAAAATTATAAATAAATTATCATGACGTTGATAAATGTATTAAATTTCTAAGGACTATTTATAGTTGACCATATCACTTATATAACCTCTTATTAAAAATGGTATGATTATTTAAATTTTAATTTTGATATTTTTAACTATTCTTTAAATAAAATATAATAATTGTCATAATCTAGCACACGTGGCATAAAAAGGATCATATTTTCATCCAAAGCTTGATTTTGGTCAAAAAATGCTTATACTTGGAAATTAGGACTAGTTTTTGTGTAAATTTATAATAATAATATATTATATTTTCCCTTTAATTACAGGATTTACCCTTAACCTTGGTAAATAAATAAGAATTTATCAAATTTTATATTCACAAAAAATTTATTTGATACTATTAGATCACAAATTTCAAACTAATTACAACCATGTATTTCTATTTTTCCAAATTCAATTCAAATAAGTGGCTAAATTTAGTTTAAAACTAATGTGGTGATAAGGCACGTAAAAGAGACATTTAAAAGTTCAGTAAGTCTCTTTAAATCTAATTTTACTATAAAAATATTGAAATGACCTAAATGAGATTAATATATGTATTATTTATCTATTGCAACTTTTAAAATCAATTTATATTAAAATTATTATTTAAATGGAAAAGTTGGGGCTTTTAACATCAATGTAGTATTTTTCACTATTCATAAAAAATGGGAACATTTCAGAAATATACAAAAAATTTACTCTAAGACAATTTTGGAATTCCAAATTCAAAAATGAATCCTATTTTAAAAAATAAAATTTATAAATTCCGTAATGTGATTTAAACTATTCATAATGTCTTTTTAAACAATTATTTTGACAGATCATGGTGTGTTTGATCTCGGTGTTGCGTGCTGTGCAAGCTATTGAATTATTTAAAAAGAAGTGTATCATGGAAGATTTGAGTGTTACATTAATTAAATTATAATTGATAAAATATATTTTTAAGAGATTATAAACTAATTAATTAATATTATTTATTATCCCAAACATTAAGCACAAGTGTGGAACACTTTCTGACATTTGGTAAGAGTTTTCGCATGTCACCTTTATTTCTATGATATATACCTTATTCACCAATTATTTATGGTGTGTGGTGTATATATACTAAACTTTGATAAATCATATAATTAATCTATTTATCTTTATGGTATTCAATGACTCATTTTTTGATCATTAATATTATGTGGCACACCGTTCAACTGATTATAAAGTGGAAAGCGAATTCATAACCCAATTTCAATTATTTGGGATAAGATTATACTCTATTAATTATGTCATGATATTATTAAGTTTCAAATGAATTTTGAAAATCTTATTTTTTATTTACACATTTTTATGTGGATTTATAGTTAATACCCGTAATTAATTTATTTGGTTAATTCTCACACTTTTGCTTAAAAAAACTTTTAAATGTTTCTTTTTTAAAGTATAAAAGGAATGTTTTTTAAACTTATATGGAATGAGTGTATTTCCCTAATTTCATGATTCCATAATGTCTTAGGGAATCCATTACATGTTTTTAAAGTTATTTTCAAATAAAATGTTATCATTTATAATTTCCCATCCTTTTAAATAAATGATATCAAAGTAATGTGGTATTTATCTCAAGAATTTATCAATTATTTTATTAGATTATTTTCATATAGTTCAAAAATATTTGTTCCATTTTATTATTAATTTAGTTTTATCTCTTTTGATACCATATACCACATTTTATTGAAATTTTTATGACCAATTTGACTGTGGATGTTCTATTTTGATACCATTAATCGTATTACACAGGATGGTTTATGATTATGTTTATTATTTAGGAAAGGTTATTAACATTTCATATACTAGATTCACTATGAGTTTATATGTTGATTATGTTTCACCCCTTTCATATGAGTAATTAATTACACTTAGAAAGTGATGGGTGGGGCCTGCTCTAGTCCCTCAATGCATCAATAGGTCTCATGAGACAAACTAGTTTAGGTATTGGCTGATGTCTTACCCTGTTATATATAGTGTCCTAGTCTAAGCCTTGGTGGTATATTTATGATGTCCCCTATTATGAATTTCCTCTTTATGAGATAAGTTATTCAAAATCAATTTGATTATTCGACTAATAGAATACACATGGTTAAGTTTCATTATAATGTGATTATTTATAGGGATTTATTTGATCAGATTTTATTCCTTTCATATTATGATCAATATTATATTTTAATGGAATGTGTTTCTATTTATTCACTTTTTCTTATTATTTTTGTTTATTTATGATATCTTCAACTTTATTCTTACCATTATTGAGCATCTGATATCACCCCTTTCTTATGTTTTAATATTCCCCAGGATGCCAATATGTATATTATGATAGACATGGAGGGATAAACTTGGATAATAGGGATGTTTCCAATAGAGTTTCTATGTTTTATTTAATTTTAATTATTAATTATTAACTTATTTTTGTATCTAGTTTTCCAATGACACTATACTATTTGATTATTTGGGATGTGGTCACTTGTACTTAATACTAATGTAAGAATGTAAGGCACCAGATTTGAGTTACTATGTTGGGGTATGTATAGTTTGTATTAGAGAATGTTTAGTAGAATCTTTTGAAATTGGGTTTAGGAGAACACAGATTAAGGAAATATAAGCCTATAACTGACTTTCAAATATCCCCAACGTAATTAAGCTTATGATTTTGAGATTAGATATACATTTGCTTTTTATGTTTCAATAGTTTTAAAATTTCAAAGTCTATTCTAGTGTATTCCCTTATTTAAAAATGGAACCTAGTGGAGGGAATAAAAATCATATCAACGCACATATTCCATGTTAGGATTTCCCCCCTATACAATATAATGATGTTTTATTTAGATTTGAAACTAGAGTTGAACTACTTATAACTATACTAAGAAAACTGAATTAGGTTATGCATAATAACATTACTCACATGGAGTAGCCCAATCCAAAGTGCAGTGTAAAATATTATACCACTTCATGAGCCAAAAACCTCCATCATTCAGTGTGACTAAAAACCTATTTTAAACTGAGAAACAGATAAGTTCCTTTGAGAAGATATTTATCACTTTTGGAAGTAATGAAAGGGAGAATATTATCATGACGGTTTATCATCTCTCTAGAGATGCAGATCTATGGAGGTCAATAATTAAAAACACAATGGAGGAAGAAGAAATTTTAAATATATAATGGAAGGATTTTAAGTAAATTTTCATGGAAAAATATTTACCATATAAATAGTGAGTAGTTATAGGGAAATAATTATTGAGTTGGAGGTAGAAAGAGGATGAAAATATTACTATATTCGGAGAAAACTTGACAAGGTTAGCAAGGCATGTCCTAGATTACACGCGTTATCCAAGGATTAGCATTTTCTATTTCTTTGATGGTTTGAAACCAATTCTATGATGGGCACTAGCCACCTAAAAATTCTCATCATATGAGAAAATAGTTTAATGTTCCATCAAGATAAAGAAATAATTTTCCAATTAATATGGATTCAAAGGGAAGAATGATAATAAGAGGGATGTTGAGTACTCGTGAAAAGAAAATTAGGAAAAATGGATGAAGGGAAGAATGTAATTTATTACTTGTAATAAATTTAGAAAGAAACATAATTTAACATGAATATTAGGAATGAGAGTTTGTTTCATGTGTGGAGAAAAATTACACCATGCATGTGATTTTAAGGGAAAGAAAGAATTTGGAAATGTGAAATGATTCAGCTATAAAGAAATGGGAACTATGAACATGATTGTCATATACTTGATGGAAACAATCCCCATAAAAGGTCAAGGGAACAAGGCCATGATTCTGCAGTCACAATAGCTGAGGATGATGTTCCAAATTATACGACGATATATACTTTAATCATCACCTCAAATTTATAAAAATATTTATTTGATTCTACATAATCAAATTATTTAATATCTTCCCAGTTTTATATAAAAATTAGATATTTCTAATTCACCTTAATAAGTGATTTGTCATTTAAAACTCATTGTGGAAACCTTATTACAACAAATGTTTGTCAAGAAGTTTCTATTACAAAACATAAACATTCTCTAACTTCCATTTATATTAGCATTCCTATAGTAAATTTTGATATTTTCCATGGTATGGATTGTATTTAAAAATATAATACAAGAATTTATTTTAAAGAGAAGGAAATTCTTATTGAAGATAATGGTATAGAATTTCTCATCTTTATAGGGGAGACTTCAACATCTGATTCATATCTAGATCCACCACATGTAGATCTTATAAATTATATTCTTAGATAAGAAGAGAAGATAAAACATATTAATTAAAATGGGGATCTTCAAATTGAGGATGTGTTTATTGCACAACAATACATAGATGTATTTCCAAAAGAATTATCTCGACATCCTCTAGAATGGGTAGTTTAGTTTTTTATTGATTTAATACATGATGAAAGACCTATAAAATTCCCACCGTATAGTTAATAGATCTAAGGAATAAAATAAAATAAATGTGTAGTAAGTTATTTATATTACATAGTTTTTCACCTTGGGGATATTGTGTTCCTTTAGTTAAGAAAAAACTTGGATCTATGAGTCTATGCATTGACTATAGGGAGATCAATGAAATTGAAAAAAAAGTATCCCCTACCTTGAATTGATGACTTATTTGAAAAACATCACAGTGCTCAATATTTTTTAGTGATTAATAATAGTTATTAATATCATTAATTGTGTTTAAAGAAAGGATATATTACAAAGATAGTGTTTCAGACAAGGTATGAACATTACGAGTTTACACTTATTTCATTTGGAATGACTAAATAACCATATGTTTTTTAGGGTATAATGAATAGAGTATTCAAGGAATATATTGATAATTTTGGTATGGTATTTATTGATGATATCTTGGTGTATTCCAAAATATATGTAGACCATGAAATCCACTTGTGGATTATTATATAGACTCTTAGATGAAAAGAGTTATATTTAAAGTTTAGCAAGTGTGAATTAAGGATTTAATCAGTTTAAATTCTTATCAATATTGTCTCAAAGGATATAATATATGTTGATCCTATTGAGAAAAAGGAAATACAATAATTTCCTACAAAAATGAACATAATTGAGGTATATTATAGCATCCCATCTTATAATCACATAAACTTTCATTACATTTTACAAAACCGAGGATCTTTAAGGTTTAGTGTCTTGGAAACCAGAATCTTAATACATGACAACATAAAATATTATTCTTAAACACATGAAAGTATCCTTAATTTTTTCATCCTAAGTTCATTACAACATCTCATAACCTAGGATCATATATCAAAGGAAAGGGTGAGAACAAGGCCCAATCAGAGAAATAAGGGAAACATTTTACATGTGATCTTGAGATACATCAAAAGTCATGAAAAATAACTTTAAGGAATGAGAAAGAGATCATGAGGAATATCATAATGGAAAGAACATGATTCATAACTTTAAGATGTGTCTATTACATTTAACATAGAAAATCATGAACATATCACCAAGGTCAATCCCCAAGGTGTCATTTGAAATTACCAAGGTTATTCACCAAGGTATCGATAAAAATTGTAATCTCTAGTGGTTACATCATTACCCAATGCATTGGGGCGCTATCAGGGAAAAACTTTAAATATTTCTTTATTATAATGTGATCCACATATATCATCATCAAAAATTTCATAAATAACCTATATAGCATAAAAGAAATGGGTTTCATTTCATAATCATAACGTTTTAAAAACTGCTTTAAAGACATGGTCTTTAAGTCACTTTAAACCCACGAAAAAGGAAGGCAGGTTTTGTGTATGTAAATACCAGAATTAAAATATAAAATTTTGGTATATATGTGAATACCCCTATAGAAAAAAGAGCTATGAGTATTCACTTAATAAAACAAAAGAACTTGAGAAAAAGAGAGATACATTTTGAGACGAAAATTCTGCAGCATAACAGCTATGTTACAGGGTTTTAGAAAACATTGAAAAGAGAGGGGATATGAGTCACCCATTAATAAATGATCCATAACACAGTAGGGGGACAGAATATAAATTATATAAGGACATGGTAATTAAATTTGAAAGACATACCATATGAAATGAAAAACATGTAAGGAAGACAAAAATAAGATTTCTCTTATGAAAATGCGGCAGTCTAACGGCGTCACTTAAAACCTCAAAAAATGAATTGACGAAATCAAATAGGGTCTCTCATTATATGAACATAAAAGATCAGTATGATAGATATAGTTATCATACCCCAACATAATAAAAAGTAATGTTAAAGACTTTTCAAGAAAATAGAACTTCAAAAAGAGAAGGGTGAATGAATCCCTTAAAAATTCGGCAGCCTAACGGCGTCACTTAAAACTTCAAAATACTGAATTGAAGAGATCAAATAGGGTATCTATTCATATTAACATAAAAGATCAGTATGATAGATATAGAGATCATACCCCAACATAATAAAAAGGAACTTGAAAGACTTGACATGAAAGTAGATCTTGAAAACGAGAAGGGTGAAAGAATCCCTTAAAATTCGGCAGCCTAACGACGCCACTTAAAAATTCTTAAAATGAATTGATGAGAGAAAGAGATGGTATCTAATAATATGAACATGAAAAGGATAGTATTATTAATATAAAATAACATCATACAACATAAGAACATGGATCATAAACGAAATGACATAAAAGAGAGTACTTGGAAAGAAAGAGAGAGGTAGGATACCTTACCTTGAAGAGTAACTTCAAAATCATGATGTTTGGGACCTTGGGAGGCTTGATGGAACATTGAGAGGACCCCTTGGGAGGAAATAAGACCATAGCTTCGTTGAGGAGGATTTTGGAATGGAAAGGATGAGAGAATGGCTTGGTATTTATAGGGAAAGTGAAGGGACAAGGCATTAATGGCCAAGGGACACCTCATTGGTGGTATTGGAAAAACCATGGGCTTTCCCATGGTATTTTCTCATGGTATTGGCCACATGGGACACCTCAGACCTTATCTTACTATTCATAAGTCGGTTATATTGATTACATACTTAATACATCATTTAATGATGTCATTAAAGACCCGTAACTTAAAAATTGTATTTTCACTATTTACCGAAAATTCAACTTTCTTAGAAAAATCCCAAAATTTAACCTTAACCAAATATTGATGCGCTTATTTCAAAAATGAACTCCATTTTATAAAAATAATTTTATAAATATTTTTAATTTAATTTTTAAATAAATACACTATTCACCAAAAATTTATTTTTCAGAAAAATCCCCAAAAATTACCTTAACATAATATCGATGCTCTGAGTTCAAAAATGAACTCCATTTTATAAAAATAATTTTCTAAATATTCTTAATTTAATTTTTAATTAAAAAACACTATTCACTTGAAAAAACTGATACTTCACTAATAATTTCTGAAACAGTTATTTACCTATTTTATTGAATCACATTACTTGATCAAGGTGCCTAGATTATATTAATACTTTCATTATGTGAGATTACTAATCCATTTGGTCACATTACTAATCCTAAGCATAAAATCACTATTCATATTTTACTATTCATTGAAAATCAAGTTGATCTTATTAGACTCCAAATTGTTTACTGAACATAATTGCAGAAGACCATTTTTTGAAAATCATTACACATTATTAATTATTTAAGGTTTACAAAAATATTTTAAAATATCATTTTTCTAGAATTCATCAAAAATATGCATACTATATTTATCCGAACATTTGAAAATTCACAAACATCATTATAAGAAGAAATCACAATCTTTTTTAAATCAAAGGATTACACAAGGTAGTTACGGTCTCCTTACATAGCCACTTATAACCCCAGCATAGGACCTAAGTGTAAGGTGTGCTAAGGTGAGAGAATCTGAGGGCGGCTTAGCCATGATCGCACGAGTAGTAATTTCTATAACTTTGAACTTCTCGCAAAGGAGATTCCGTTCTAGATTCACACGATGAAGTTTGGATTGGGTTTGGTCCAGAGCAAAGCCCAGTGGTGCTACCTCCTTCCCAAGTTCTATTAGACTGGCTTTGCTTGGCCCGAGACTACTGGATGAGGCCATCGAATCTTCTTTCTATATTAATTAACCAAGATCACTTGTATTTAGAGATTATAATCGAAACATTTAGTTTCAAAAGGTCATACTAACTAACGGTCATATAATAGTCAAAACCCAATAGTCTCATTTTAATTATAGTCATTTTATTAAATGAAAAAGTTTTGTTGAGTATGAAATAAAATAAAACACAAAATTAAGAAACAAGATTTATTAAAAAATTTCGAGTCGTTACAATCTTCCCCCCATAAGAAATTGTGTCCTTACAATTTTTCAAAAATTGGGCTTTGAAATTTCATTGAAAGTCCCACATCGGAAAAAGAGTCAGTAACACTATTACTTTAAAAGAAAGAAAAGGAAGTACAAAGGTCACCCGAGTTAACCCATACTAGGATTCCATGTAGGAAAATATGGATATGGAGTAGAAAAAAAGGGTCATATTCTGATGGAGAGTGATAAAAAACAAGATTTGGAGAAAGTTAACCATAATAAACTCAAAAACTTATGAAGGTTTAAATGTTATTTGATTACCCAGTTGGAAACATAAACCAACAACATTTTTGTTTTACGTTCCTTTTAATAATTTTGAGGAATTCATTTACTACATAGAATAAGAACACAGGGAAATATATTTACCTTCAAGTATAGTTTCATCCATTAATAAGTTTCACCAAGACTAATCTTTTCTCCAAACAAAGAGCATTGAAAACCTCTTGGTCTCATTAAATCACAAGAATCATCTTCTAGAGAATCACATAATCCAAAAAATTATAACTATTTATCTTTAAAGATTTATCCCAAAAATAGAAAGGGTAAGATAAAACAACTCTTCAAAAAAAAAGAACCCCGTAGGAGGGGAAACTACTTTAAATCATCAAAGTTCCACGGTACTACCCAAAGTTCACCATAGACCATTCTATAAATAACTGTCCTTAAAATTCCTCAAAATAACCCAAACTAATATTGAAACCCAAATATAAGAAGGATTTGATAACATAGTCTTCCAAGATAAACTTTATCGTTCATCTCCAAACAACATCAGCCACTCTTAACATCTTATAACAAAGGTAACTATCCTAAACACATTTTCCCAAAGATAGGTTAATTATTTCCATAAGTAACTTAAATTACTTTAAGTTCACCTTAAATTCCTCAGTTCTTCAAAATATAAGTCAACCTTTCTCCTCAAAGAAAATTTCAAAGTAATCTATTTACCTCGATCATATAAGGTTCCCAAAATAGTTAACGTCTTTCAAAATAATAATCATCTTTTAATCCCCTAATCATTTTTTCTCAAGAAGAATTCCTTCACTGCATCAACATGTGATTCATAACAATAGATGTTTTCATGTATTTAATATTTTCATTAGTAAACCTTGTAATGTTTTCCAATCCTGATTTCCATAAATAACTAAACCATCCTTTGATACCAACTATAGCATCCCACCTTATTATCACATAAACTTTCATTACATTTTACAAAACTAAGGATCTTTAAGGTTTAGTGTCTTGGAAAATAGGAACTTAATACAAGACAAAATAAAACATTCTTCTTAAAAACTTGAAAGGATCCTTCATTTGTTCATCCTAAGTTCATTACAGCATCTCATAAACTGGGTGCATACATTAATGGAAAGGGTGAGCAGAAGGCCCAGTAAGAGAAACAAGGGAAACATTTTACATGTGATCTTGAGATACATCAAAAGTCATGAAAAATAACTTTAAGGAATGAGAAAGAGATAATGGGGCCTATCATAATGGAAAGAACATGATTTATAGCATTAGGATGTGTCTACAACATTTAACTTATACAATCAGGGACATATCACCAATGTCCATCCCCAAGGTGTCATTTGAAATTACCAAGGCTATTCACCAAGGTATCGATAAAAATTGTAATCTCTAGTTGTTACATCATTACCCAATGCATTGGGGCGCTATCAGGGTGTAACCTTAAATTTGTATTTATTATCATGTGAGACACATATATCATCATAAAAAATTTCATAAATAACCCATATAGCATAAAAGAAATGGGTTCCATTTCATAATCATAACATTTTAAAAACTTCTTTAAAGACATGATCTTTATGTCACTTTAAACCCACAAAAAAGGAAAGCGGGTTTCATGTATGAAAATACCAGAATTAAAATAGAAAATTTTGATATATATTTGAATACACCTATAGAAAAAATAGGTTAGAGTATTCACTTAATAAAAAAAATAATTTGAGAAAAAGAGAGATACATTTTGAGACGGAAATTCTGCAACATAATGGCTATGTTACAGGGTTTTAGAAAACATTGAAAAGAGATGGGACATGGGTCACCCACTCATAAATGATCCATAACACAGTATGGGTATAGAATATAAAGGATATAAGAACATAGTAATGAACTTTTAATGACATACCATATGAAATGAAAAACAAGGAAGGAAGACAAAAATAAGATTTCTCTTATGAAAATTCGGCAGCCTAACGACATCACTTAAAACATCAAAAAATGAATTGACGAGATCAAATAGGGTATCTAATTATATGAAAATAAAAGATAATTATTATAGATATAGATATAATACCCCAATATAATAAAAAGGAACTTTAAAGGCTTTACATGAAAGTAGAACTTTGAAAAATGAGAAGGGTGAAAGAATCCCTTAAAAATTCGGCAGCCAAACGGCGCCACTTAAAACATAAAAATACTGAATTGAAGAGATCAAATATGGTCTATAATTATATGAACATAAAATATCAGTATTATTGATATAGAGATCATACCCCAACCTAATAAAAAGGAACGTGAAAGACTTGACATGAAAGTAGATCTTGAAAACGAGAAGGGTGAAAGAATCCCTTAAAAATTCGGCAGCCTAACGACGCCACTTAAACATTATTAAAATGAATTGATGAGAGAAATAATGGGTATTTAATAATATGAACATTAAAAGGAAAGTAAAATGAATATAATATTACATCATCCAACATAATAACATGGATCATAAAAGAAATGACATAAAAGAGGGTTCTTGGAAAGAAAGAGAGAGGTATGATCCCTTACCTTGAAGAGTAACTTAAACATCTTGATGTTTGGGACCTTGGGAATCTTGAGGGAACTTTGGGAGGATTCCTTGGGAAGTAAGAAGACCATAACTTTTTTGAGGAGGATTTTGGAATGGAAATGATGAGAGAATGTCTTGGTATTTATAGGGAAAGTGAGGGGACCAGGCATTAATGGCCACGGGACACCTCTTTGTTTATTGAAAAAACCATGGGCTTTCCCATGGTATTTTTCCATGATATTTTCCACTTGGGACAACTAATACCTTATCTTATTATTTATAATTCTACCATATTGATTACATACTTAATAAATTATTTAATGATGTCATTAAACACTCGTAACTTAAAAATTGTATTTTCACTATTCACTGACAATTCAACTTTCTTAGATAAATCCCAAAATTTCACCTTAACCAAATATCGATGCTCTGATTTCAAAAATGAACTCTATTTTATAAAAATACTTTTCTAAATATTTTTAATTTAATTTTTAAATAAATACAATATTCAACGAAAATTCATTTTTTTCAGAAAATCCCCAAAAATTACCTTAACATAATATTGATGCTCTGAGTTCAAAAATGAGCTCCATTTTATAAAAACTAATTTCTAAATATTTTTAATTTAATTTTTAATTAAAAAACCCTATTCACCCGAAAAAATTGATACTTCGCTAATAATTTCTGAAACAGTTATTTACCTATTTTATTGAATCACATTACTTAATCAAGGTGCCTAGATTATATTAATACTTTCTTTAGATGAGATTACTAATCCATTTGGTCACATTACTAATCCTAAGCATAAAATCACTATTAATAATTTACTATTCATAATAAATCAAATTGATCTTATTAGAATCTAAATTTCTTACTGAACATAATTGCAGAAGACCATTTTTTGAAAATCATTACACATAATTAATTATTTAAGGTTTAAAAAAATATTTTAAAATATCCTTTTTCTTGAATTCATCAAAAATATGCATACTATATTTATCCGGACATTTGAAAATTCACAAATTTCATCATAATAAGAAATTAAATTTTTTATTTAAATCAAAGGATTACACAAGGTAGTTACGGTCTCCTTACATAGCCCCTTATAACCCCAATGTAGGACCTGAGTGTAAGGTGTGCTAAGGTGAGAGAATATGAGGTCCTTTCAACCAACATCACACGAGTAGTAATTTCTATAAGTTTGAACTTCTCATGAAGGCGATTCTGTTCTAGCTTCACATGATGAAGTTCGGCTTGGGTTTGCTCCAGAGCAAAGCCTAGTGGTGCTACCTCCTTCCCAAGTTCTGTTAGATGGACTTTGATTAGCTCGAGACTACTGGATGAGGCCATCGAAACTTCTTTCTATATAAATTAAACAAGATCACTTGTATATAGAGACAATAATCGCAACATTTAGTTTCCAAAGGTCATACTAACTAACGGTCATATAATAGTCAAAACCCAACAGTCTCATTTTAATTATACTCAGTTAATTAAATGAAAAAGTTTTATTGAGTGTGGAATAAAATAACACACAAAATTTGGAAACAATATTTATTAAAAAATTTCAGGTCATTACCTGTATAGTTTTGTTAGATTAGCTAGTTACAATCAGTTTTTCATTCATATTTCTTCCTGATTAGATAACCTTTTAACCAAGATTACTCTTAAAGGAGTTAAGTTTATTTCGAAAAAGGAATGCCAATAATTATTTGAAGAATTCAAGTAGATATTATTTAATTCTTTGATCTTGAATCTACCATTAAGAAGTGGTAGATTTTTGGTTTATAATAATGCCTCAATGAAATGATTAGGTTTTGTCCATATACAGAATGATTGAGTTATTTTTTATGCATCAAGGTAATTAGAAACTCATGAGGAAAATTATCCAAATCCTGATCTTGATTTAGTAGTTATAATATTTTCTCTAAATATATTGAGACACTATCTCTATGGTGAAATATTTTAGATTTATACAGATCACATGATTTTGAAATCTATCTTCTCATAGGGAGAACTCACCATGACACAAATTCTATTGCTCAAGCTAATAAAGGAATATGATTTTAAATACACTACATCCCAGTGAAGGAAAATAATGTAGGATATTCATTGACTAATAAGGATAATGTAGTAATGAACCAAATGTGTATTGATAAGGATCCTATGTACATGGATCTAGTAAGGACGGATATGGGAATTATCAAGGAAAGTGAAACATCACTACTTTGTCAAATGGTGTGAAAAAAAATCATTATTAGAAAAGAAAAAAGTTTTCAATCTGGTGATGAGAATTTTGTAAAGAAAATAAAATCTATGAATGATGGGAAATTTGAATACTTCATATATGAAGAATGAATTTTGAAATTTGGGAAGAATCTTTGTGTTCCCTCTATATGTGAGAAAAAAAGATAATTATTGGATGATTCTCAAAGCTTGAATTTCTCTATATACCCTAATATCACTAAGACATATAGTTATATGAAGGAATGATTTTGGGGGGATAAAATGAAGTGGGAAATTATATATTATGTATCAAGATGTTTATTTTGTCAACAGGTAAAGTATGAAAGACAACATACTAAAATATTCATGCAAACTATACCTATTACTACATGGAAAGAGTATGAAATTTCAATAGAATTTGTCACTAGATTAAAAAAGACTTCAGAAAATACTTATGATATATGGGTAATTGTTGATCAACTTACCAAATATGAACATTTTATCTCTATATGGGATGATTTTCCACTAGAGTATCTCGAATGACTCTATATTAAATAAATTGTAAGACTTCATGGTTCAGCTCTATCAATTTTGTCTGATCGATATCCCTTTTTAACATCAAAATTATGGAAGATTCTTTAGAAGGATTTGGATAATGGGCTCCATTTGAACTCTTATTATCACCCTCAAACTTATGAGAGGTCTGAAAAGACTATTCAAAAATTATAAGACATGTTGGATCATTCTTACTTTACATTCAAGGAATGTGGGATTAGTATTTACCTTCAGTAGAAACTTCTTATAACAGTAGTTTCCATTCAAGTATTCAAATGGAACCATATGAATTATTATATGGAAAGAGATGTATTAATCCAAAATTTTGGGATAAAGTTGGTGAAAGGATGCTTTGCGGCCAAGAACACATGGAAGAAAAAACCTTAAAGGTAAAGACAGTTCAGGATCATATTAAAGTAGCTAAAATTAGGAAAAGGAGTTATAATGATAACTAGATATGGAATTTGTAGTTTCATGTGGGGGTCATGTATTCTTGAAAATATCTCCATAGAAGGGTGTCGTAAGGTTTGGTAATAAAAATAAATTGAGCCCTATGTATATAAAACCATTTGAAATTCTGGAAGTAATTAGAGTTTTAGTTTATCATTTTGTGATTCCACCTAGACTTTGTAAAGTACACGATGCGTTCCACATCTCTTTGTTAGGGAATTAAATGCCAGAACTAACGCATGTTCTCACTTCTGATGAAATAGATTTGGAACATGATTTTTCTTACTATTAATAGCATATTTAAATTCTGGACACTAGAGAATAGGTTTTGAGGAATTATATGACCCAACTGGTTAATGTACTTTGTAAAAATCATAAAATAGAAGAGGAGATGTGGGAACTAGGGGGAATTATAATGAAGGACTACTCAAATATTTTAGAGAGGTGACATTCTGAAAATTTTGAGGACAATAGTTTGGAATGAGGGGATTATGTAACACCCTATGATTCTATGGAATGTCTCTTTTAAATTTAACATGTACGATAGATTATGTTTCATGCATCTCCGAGTTAAAAACCATGATATACTATTAAAAATTAACATGACCATTGGAAAAGTAATGTGACCATTAGGAATAATAATTTACATATTATATTAATAACCTCGTATATTAATGAATAAATAAAATTTAGCTATCTCATAAATTAAAATATGATATATTTATATTATAGAATAAGTAAATAATTTTTTGATAAATTAAGTATTGGTATTTTTATGAAACAAAAATGATTATTTATAATTTTATAATTAATATAATTATTTAAAAGATAATTTATTTTCATAAAATATATTTTTAAATTAATATTTTGTTTCATTATAATTATAATATAATTTTATGAGACCGCAATTAATTTTTCAAAGTGTTATAAAATCAGTTATAATATTAAAATCGGTACTTTTTGAATAAATAATGATTTTATTTAAAAATTAAATTTCTCATGTTGAAAAAGATAATTTCATAAAATTGAGTCCAATTTTTAAATCTATATTTCAGGAAATTTAACATGATATTTTTTCTAATCTTTCAAAAATAGTTGATTTTTTGTGAATAGTGAAATTCAATAATTTACAACATTTAACATTATAAATAAATAAATAAATTATTGAGTCATAGATGATCTATGGATGAGTTAATTAATCTTTATATTTTACTACCATTCTATATTTAAAGTGTTTAGTCACAATAATCAATATTATTGATAGCCTTGAGCCAAAATAATAAACTAATAAATAAAATAATAAAAAAACACTCATCTTCTCCACTATAAATACCAACCCTCACCACCACTTCTCATAACATCTTATAATACTTTAGGATTATCTAAATTCTTCCCAATTCAATTACCAATCCTCTTGTCCACACCCAAGACCTATTATTCTTACTAAAAGACTAAATCCCAGTGTCTTATGGAGGTTCCCAACGAGTTGATATCCAATAGGTAAAATCCCCCTTCATCTCTTTTATTTTATTTTCTTTTATTACCCTCTACTCAAATCCCCTATACAATGTTGAATGGTAACTACAAAATCATAAATATAATGTAATTATACTTTTGTAATGGAATATCCATCATCAAATCTTTTCTGTTTTCCTTTTATTTTGTTTAAAATAAAAACATCATCTTTGGTGTATCGATTCACCCCCTTCATGGATGATGAGTTTTCATTTTTAATTAACACCATCAAGGATGGTTATAAAACCAATATTATGGTTAATTCAGATTTTAATATACATATTAAAAGTTATATCATGTTCATTAACCAATATATACAAATAATATTAAATAAAATGACACAAGTTCGTGACAGTCATAAAAAACTGCCGAAATAAATTAAGACGTTTTCAACAGCATTTTAATTAATGAATCATCTTCATAACATATAACCAAATGATTTATAATACCATTTAAACTTATATAATTTCATTAATACTAAATAATTTCACTTATGTATAATTTATTCCAATTTTAAAATAACTCCCATATTTATACTAATGGGAACCAACCATAAAACCAAGAAACAAACACTCCTAAAAAATGAAATTAAACATTATAACTCATAAAAATGACCATAAAGTACCTTAATAAAATTATAATAAAGTAAATATTTATTTAACAGATTCTAAATTAAGTAATTAATGAATCTAATTTCATTATCCATGACATTAAGTAGAAGTTCATTAGTCTTTCGGGCATAACATAAGGGTTTTCACATCTCACCGCTATTTCTGTGAGATATGACTTATTCATCAATTATTTATTGTGTGTGGGGTATGTATATTACACTTTGATATATAATATCATGAATATATTTATCTTCATGGAATTCAATGTTTCATTTCATTACCATAAATTTTATGGGGTATACATTTCAACTGATTACAATGTGGTAAGGGGATTCTTAACCCAATTTAAATTCTTTAGGTTAATCTTCTACTCCATTAATTATGTCATTATATTATTATAAGTCAAATAAATTTTGAATATATTATTTTTTGTTTCCAATATTGTATATTGATTTATATCTAATAACAAAATCAATCCATTTGGTTAATTCCCACACTTTCTCTGAAAAATACCTTTTTAAATGTTTCTTTTTCAAAATTTAAAATGAATATTTTCTTAAACTTATACTGTGTGAGAATATTTTCTCTCTTTCATGATGAATTAATGTATTGATTAACCCTTTACTAGTTTAAAATCTTATTTTTAAAGAAAACTTTTTCTTTTATAATTGAATATCCTTTTAAATAAATTATTTCAATGTAATGTTGTCTTTCTCTCAATCATTTCTCAATGATTTTATCATTGTATTTTCATCCATGTCAACACACTTTTTTGGGTATTATTATTAATTGAGTTTGATATATTATGATACCATCTACCAAATTTTATTTAATTTTTTATGATCAATTTGACTATGAATGTTCTATTTTGATACCATTCGTCAAATTACATTGGATGGTTTATGATTATGTTTATTTTCTGAGGAAAGTTATTAAAATTTCATATACTAGTTTCAATTTGAATATATATATTGATTATGTTTCACCCCTTTCATATGAATAAATAATTTGACTTATTAATTTATGGGAGGGCCCCATTATAGTCTCTTGATTCATTAGTAGGTATCATTAGATAAACTAGTTTGGGTATTTGATGGTGTCTTACCCGATTAAGTATAGTGTCATGGCAGAAGCCTTGGAGGTATATTTAGGATGTCCACATTATGAATTCCCTTATTATGAGATATGTTATTTGTAATCCATGTGATTATTTTAATTTAATAATATACATGGTTATGTTTCATTCTCTTGTGATTATTTATATGTAATTATTAAATCAACTATTATTCCTGCCATATGATGCTCAAGATTATGTTTTAATGAAATTTGTTTTTAGTTATTCACTTTTCCTTATTGTTTATTTTTATTTATCATATCTTACACAGTATTTTTATCCTTAATTAGAATATGAGATCACTATTTTCTTATGTTTTATTCTTCCCCCAGTTGCTAAGATGTATATTATTATTCACATGCAGGGATAATCTAGGAGAATAGGGATGTTTCGAATAGAGTATCTATATTATATTCCATTTAAAGTTGTAATGTCAAACTTTTTCATGTATCTAGTTTTAAGAAGGTTCTAAAATATTAGGTCCCTTGGGATGTAGTCATTGGTAATTAGTAACAATGTAATAAAGTAAGGAACCAAATCTAGGCTACCGGGTTTTGAGCCTTTACAAAGAGAATTCATGATGATGTGAAAATCCATTCATGCAATTTATGTTGAAACAAATTTCCATTTCACATTTTCAGTTCAAAGTTAAAATTACTTAATTAAAAATGGAAAATATAGATTAATTTTAATTTTTTTATATAATGTCATAAATGGGTAAAAATGAATTTATAAAATCATTACGGAATGATAAAAACATTCCTGAAAACATTTAAAATAAAATATGGATATGGAAGTAAAATATACATGACTGAAGAATAATATAATGTCATTTTTCCTTAAAACAATTAATTTATTATCTTCAATACTTAGAGGGAGTAAAATGAAAGGAAAAAATTTAATCTCTAGAAATAATCTTGTGAGAATAAAATTCATACTATTTTGGAGAGGTAAAACATATAATTCCCTCATTATAAATTTATGAATAAAAAATCCAAATAAAAATTGAGATTGTAATGTTAAAATATTACCTCAAGTCTAACATGCTTCATAATCTCTCTAAACTTATATATATTAAATTTTAAATTATTATAATTACAAAATATAACCTTATTTATACTAATAATACCATATGTGGTAAAATTATAACATTTGAACATCAATTAATAATTATATACTAAAATAATCATTTGTAGGTGTTAACTGTTTTATATTTCATGTATATTTTGGTTTGACATTTTTAGTCTATGAACATTGATCTTAGTTACATCATATAAATAATATTAATAATGCAATTTTTAACGACCAGAAATTTTTTAATGAAAATTACTCTTGATCAAATTAAATGTATTATTATGTAAAATAGTTATATAAAATATGCACTTCCTTGGTTTTATCGATTTCAAAATACCCTTAAGAATTGTAACCATTGCTAATATAGCTGTTTAATAGTGATCAATTGATTAGTATAAATATAAAGATTTAAAAATTCAATTTAATCATAAAATGGAAGTGATGGCCTCATCCAGTAGAATTTCTCCGTATGAAGCCCATTTTTCGTAGCTCAGAAAGGAGGTGGTGTCACTAGGCTTCACTCTTGACTAATCCCAAGCCGAGCTTCAACATGTTAAGCTCGAATGGAACCGCCTATGGGAGAAGTGAATGTTGATAGAGATTACCACCCGAGTGATGTTATCTGAGCCACCCCAAGAGTCTGTCACCATCGCACACCTTACCCTTAGGTCATATGAGGGTTTTATCAGGAGTTATGTAAAAAGACCCTAACACTATGATTATGTGCATTGTTTTTGTATAGAATAAATAATATACATTTATCTTATTAATGTTACATTGTAAATAGTTTTTAAAGCACAAATATTACTTTTCGTTAATAGCAATTAAGAAATCTATTTTGAATAATTAATGGATTTATGAATTAAATAATATTTTTATTAAATATTTTTACTAAATTACTTTTTATTAAATATAAATGATTGTGTCATTTTTTTGAATAAAATTTTAATTTTTATTACGGTTTGAAATTCATTTTTTTCAAAACCATTGAATTTTCGATAAATATCCGTTTTAACTTAAATATTAAAATTCACATATTTATAAAATTATTTAGATAAAATGAATATTATTTTTGGAATCAAGAAGTCGATATTATCCAATGGTGAATTTTTTAAAATTTTCTGAGACAGTAAAATTTTTGGGTAAAAATTAAATACCATTTAAATATATAATGTGTTTTATGACATCATAATGACCCAATAGTAATGTAATGAAATAATATAAATGATTTGTTCAGCCAATATCTATTTTATCGTTAAAATAATGTGATTTTAAATTCATTTGATTAATTTTATCATGCCTTAGTGGACCCTTCATGACTTATAAAACATTTTAACTTTTTAAATTGATTTCCATGAGAGTGTGACTCACCTCCACATAAACAGACCTAATATTTTAACAATTTCATCAATTCGCCATATAAAATAATGTTTTCCACTCCCATACGACAAAAAACATCTGAATAAACTATATTATGGTTTTTGGTTTCGGTTAGTTTAATGTGGGGTGTCCAAAACCTAAATAATAAAGAATTCCCTCCCTTTTCCAATATAATACCACGCAAGATCACACTTATCATCACTAAAAAACATTGGATCACGTCCCTACCCTTCCCTACTCTCTCTAAAATTCTCACAAGGTGCCATAAGCTCCCAATAATCCTCTCTCTAGAATATACCAATCCATTGGGATCACATTTCCATGAAAGATATTTCTTCCTTTCTAATTTTTATCCAAATTTCATTATGTTTTTATACAATTTTTTTATTTTAAAAATGTTGGGGTATGATTTATAACATCCCCCATACTAACCTAATTATGTTTTAATGATGATATACCTCTTTATCTTTCATTAATTCCTATCATGTACACTTGTTAACATGCCGAAATTCTGTAAGGAATTTCTCTCTTTGCATTAACATTCAAACAATTAGTTTGTATTATGAATATAAATTCCATTAAATATGTTGGGACATGTATCTATATAAACCCATTACTATCTAATTCATTTAAATATTATAATACACTCATTTCTCTCTCTTCAACAATTTTTATTAATTCTTATGTCATTCCATTATGCTGTCGAAATTGCACCGCAATTTTCCAAGCCAAAGTCATTGTGTAGTGAATACCATGACCATTTCTCTATCAAGGGTATTCACCTTTATGAACAAATAATTTTTGATTATTTAGTTTCATGTATGAATACAAAATTATTTTACCATGGAATAAACTATTATGTTTATTAAATCCATGTTATATGATTTATGTGGCACACTTATGCATGAAATGAAATGATTATGAAGGGTTCACCCCAATAGAACTCCAATGAATTGGGTAAAGATTAATATCATGATACATCAAGTGAAATGATGGTTTACTCATGGTAATATAAGTGAAATTATTTTTTACTCATTCTCCATGTGCCATGATCCTTGGATCATGTGAATATCATGTTAAATTTTGATGCCACATTTCCATGCTATGATAATCATATTATATCATGCCTTTATGTTCATGTTTTTCTTATGCTCTATTGACATTTCAATTGCCTAACATGTACTGTATTCAACATTTTTTGCATTTTTTACTCCCTTAATGGGATTTATAGCTCACCCTTTTCTTATGAATGTCCTCAGGTTATCCCATGCAATGTTAAGTACAAATAAATGTGTGTGGTCATGTAAAAGAAGTTTTCAATATAGAATTGTATTTCAAGTTTTAAGTTGTTATGCAATGGTCCTGAGCCCCAAAGACACTATACCTCTTGATATTCTAGGTCGTATCAAGTGAAGATTTTGTATAATAAATTATTTTTAAGTGTGAAATAAAGATCAGGGTTGTTATAGTTAGTATTAGAGGATAAGTTTATCTTTTTTGTATTAGGATTAGAAAACCCAAGTGAAGCCTTAGGGATAAGACTAAGTATAATAAAAATCCCTAAATTTTGGTGGTTATTGATTAAGTGGTTTATCCAGAAAATACATCTATTTCTAGATATGATCAGGTACAGATGGTTTTGGGATAGATTTATCTAGTGGTAAAACCAGAAAACACTTCTTTTAACTAGACTCGAATGAGAATGGGTGCATGACAACAATCCTTGCTTCACTCTTGGTTACGACACTCCCTTGGGATATTCTTTGATAAATTCCAAATCTTAGTTTGAACCATTATTATGGGAATAAAAGAATTCCCTAAGAATATATTTTGGGAATTAGATAATGGATAACATATATTGAAACTTATAAATTCAAAAGTTAATGAAATAAAAATAATTTATAAGTCATCCATTTTTGTCTTTGGATTACCCTTTATGAGTTACCTCGAACTTTTCTTTTATTCCAGCCAATTTTCGGTAATAGGAGTACTCGGGCTAACAACTGATGTGAAGATCAATGTGATGACTTTTTTCATGAGATGCCCAATCTGATGGGAGTGGGAATAACACTATTTTGTCACAATACTCTCTAAGTTAACTCATGTTTTGAATATAAACATGGGTCAAAAGAAACATTCACCCCCCCCAGAAAGAACAAGTCTCAATCAAGAGCATCATGATACAAAGGCCTCCACCTTTTTATTGGATCATATGATACCTCAATTTCCAAACAATGGACCAACTCCATTGAAAAGATCTTCTCCATCATTCAATGTTATGAACAAGAGAAAGTTCTTCTGGATGCTTATCGTATGGAGGGTGAATCTAATCAATGGTGGACATTGATAAAAAATATGAATCCTGAGGAGGAGTTCGAGTCATTGGAATGGAAGGATTTATGAATAAAAAATTAGATATATTTTCCTCCCACCCTCCGACTTAAAGTTGAAAGGGACTTACTTGACCCCAAGAAAAAAAGATGATGAATCTATCAGAGCATATGGAGAAAAATTCACAAGGGTTTCATGATATGCCTATGGATTTTTCGTTACCCCTGAATGCAAGGTTTACCTCTTCTTTGGTGGACTACAACCTAGCCTATGGAAAGAAATAACATTCCAGGACTTCGATATCGATGAGGAAATTGTATGATGTGACCTCAAAGCCGAAATGGAGATCATAAAATCTCAGGGGTATAATGGGGATAAGATGTGTAAGGTGGACTTTAATTCTGATCGTCCAATGGATAAATCCAATGGTGCTAAGAAAATCCAGCACCCCACTTTTCAAAGATGCGAAAAGAAGCTCCCCAAAAGTTGCCTAAAGGGGATAAGGAAGTGATTTAGGTGTGGAAGATAAGGGAACCTATCCATTAACTTCTGATAAGAAAAACATGTGGCTATGACAAAGGAGAGGGATACTTTGTTCAACCCAAAATATATTGTTCATTGCTTCAACTACAAAGAACCAGGGAACATTGCAAACATGTTCCCTAAGAAAAGGGTTTACAGAGGCAGCCAACAACCTCCGAGGCAGCAAGGGTGGGATTTTTCCTTCACTACTACTGAATTGAACCCCGACAATAAAGTGGTGATAGGTAATCAAGTTATTATTTTAATAATAATGAACATAATTTTTTATTCTGGTTCTATAAATTATCTTATATCACGAAAGTTTAGTAGAAAAATCCCAACACCACCACAAATCATGGAAGTAATGGTGTTAGTGAGAACATAAAATGGGAAAATCATTGCAACGAATGAATATAACTCCCCACTTTCAGAATTTGTAGTTGAACTTCCTGGTGAACCTCATCATAATTTCTCTGGTGTAATTTTATTCAATTATTGGTAGGGATTGTCTTTCCTTATATAGAGCCAACATAAATTGCCATGAGAGGAAAATCACTCTCCGTATGGGGAATTGACCCCCAATTTTGTACAACTGGAAGGAGGAGGATGAATCGTCCTTAGCACCATTATCTCAAGCATGGATATTACTACCCTATGAGAACACGTATCTTTCTCATATGATTGAGTCTGAAGAAGAAACCATCCTTGAAGACATGCCTACTGTGAGGGAATTCTCTTAAGTGTTTCCTGAGGAATTACATGGTATTCCTCTTAGAAGAGATGTTGAGTTCTGAGTTAATCTTATTCCTATGACATTTCTAATATCCAAGAATCTATATATAATGGATGTTGTGGAGCTTGAGGAGCTGAAGAAACAACTATAGGATAAATTAGATAGAGGTTCTATACGCTCAAGTGCTTCACCATGGTGTGCACCAGTTATCTTTATCAAGAATAAGGATGGGTGAATATGCCTTAGGATTGATTATCGTGACCTCAAAAAAATCATGATAAAGAAAAACAATCCTCTTCCATTAATTGATTACTTATTTGATCCACTATGTGGAGCGCAATACTTCTCCAAGGTGGAATTTCGGTTGGGATATTACCATGTATGGTTGAAGATGGAGGATATCCCCAAGATTGATTTTTGTACAAGATACGGGAACTATGAATACATAGTAATGCCTTCCAAACTCACGAATGCTCCATAAATCTTCACGGACTTGATGAATAGAGTCTTTAGAGATTACCTCTAAAAAATTTTGGTTGTCATTATGGACGATATTTTAATATACTCCAAAACCAAGGAGGAACATGAGGATAATCTAAGCATTATACTAGAGTCCTTGAAAAATGAGAATCTCTATGCAAAGTACAACAAGTGTGATTTCTTGATGAAGGAGGTCTCATTATTGGTTCATATCATCACATGAAATTGGATATCTATGGATACCTCAAGGAAATCTAAAATTGCGGGATGGACGAGGCCAACATCGGTAATAGATATCCGTAGCTTCCTGGGTTTATCTAGATATTATTTCCGATTTTTTAGAAATTTATCATTATTGTCAAACCCTCTTACCAAAATAACTCAGAAGGGAGTCTAGTTTTCTTGGAGTGAAGAATATGAAGATAGCTTCAAGGAGTTGAAAAGGAGTCTTATCACTATTCACGTACTCGCATTACCCACAATTTTAAAAAAATTTGTTGTATATAGTGATTCTTAGGAATAGGACCTCGGTTTCATGTGATGAAAATGACAAATTAATTGCCTATGCTTCAAGGAAATTGAAAGTTCATGAGAAAAAGTATCCAAAACATGATCTGTAGTTAGATACAGTAATCTTCACTTAAAAAATTTGGAGACAATACCTATTTGAGGAGAAGTATAAAATATACACGGATCACAAGATTCTCAAGTATATATTCACATAGAAAGAGTTGAATATGCTCCAACGAAGATGGCAAGAGATGATCAAAGACTTTGACTGGTCAATCCATTACAACCCTGGGAAAGGAAAAAAGGTGGTTGATGCTCTATGTAGAAGGGACCCAGCAATTTTATCATTGATGAGAATTGTAAAAGATCCAATCTTCTGAGATTTGATGAATATGAACATGGGAATCATAAAGAAGGTAACATCATCAATCCTTTCACAAATGATTTCTCAGGAATATCTTCTGGAACAGTTAAAGGATGCTCAAAAGGATGATGTGGGAATTCAAAAGAAAGTGGAAACTATCTGAAAAGGTAAATCCTTGGAGTTCAATGTTAATGAAGAAGGAATTGATAGATTAGGTACAAGACTATGTTTTTCGTCAATTCTAGATTCAAATAATGAATTTTGGATAATGCACATTGTTGAATTTCACCATTCACCCAGGAAACAAAATGATTTATCAATATCTACAACATCTTTATTGGTGGGTTAACATGAATAAGAAGATCACTGAGTATACATCAAAGTGCCTAGTTTTTTAGCAAGTGAATGCTGAGAGGCGGAAATCTGAGGGGATGATGAAATCATTACCCATACCAACATGGAAATGGGAGAACATAACCATTGACCTTGTCACCGAACTTCAGAAGACATCCAAAATAAACAATGCTCTCTGGGTTTTTGTGAACTTATTTTAAAGAATACACACTTCATTTCAATTCAAGAGGATTAATCATTGGATCAGCTGGCACAAATATACATTAGAGATGTGGTAAGGCTTCATGGAGTACCACTATAAATTATATCTCATCGAGAGACAAGATTCACCTCTATATTCTAGAGGATTTTTCAAGATGATCTGAATATTGATATGAACATGAGTATGGCTTATCATCCTCCAACTAATGGCCAATATGAGTGGACTATCCAAAAAATTGAGGACGTGTGGATAGCATTTTCAATGGAATTCAAAGGAGGATGGAATCAAAATATTTCTCGGGTTGAGTTCTATTACAATAATAGTTTCCACTCAAGTATCCAAATGACTCATTATAAAGTATTTTATGGGAAGAGGTGCAGAACACTGACTTGTTAGGATGAAGCTGGGGACCGAAAACTCCTATGTCCAAAAATGGTCAAAGAAATGGTGGAGATGGTTAATACCCTCCAACAGCACATTAAAGCTATCCAGAGTTGATAAAAGAGCTATGTTGAGAACCATTAATGTGACCTAGAGTTTGATGTTGGAGACATGGTATTCCTCCGCATATCACCATGGAAGAGAATAATGGGATTTTGGAAGAATGTAAAGCCTAGTCCATGTACATTGGCCATTTTGAGATCCTTGGCTGCCTTGGAGAAGTGTCCTATCGACATGAACTCCCACTGAACCTATCTCAAGTACATGATGTACTCCATGTATCACTCTTGAGGAAGTACATACCAGACTCATCACATACACTGAATCTAGAGGAGGTACCATTAGAAAATGACCTCTTCTTTGAAGATAAACTGGTGAAGATGTTAGATTGTAGGGAAACAGTTCTACGAATTAAAACAATTCCCCTCATGAATGTTTTGTGGAGAAACCAAAAGTTTCAATAAGCAATGTGGGGATTATAGGATGTGGCCAAGAAGAGTTACCCTAATCTATTTTTTTTTGGGTAAATGATGTTTTGAGGGTGAAATTTATTAAGGGGGGTAGATTATAACAGCCTAAACATTTATTAATGAAAATTCCTCTTGATCTAATTAAATGTTTTATTATGTAAAATGGTTATATAAAATATGAACTTCCTTGGTTTTATGGATTTCAAAATACCATTAATAATGTTTAATATTTATAATATAGACATTGAATAGTGATCAATTGATTTGTTTAAATATAGGGCTTTAACAAATCTAATTTATTTAGAAAAAGGATGTGATAGCCTTATCCAGTAGAATTACTCAATATGAAGACCATTTTTTAGAGCTCAAAAAGGAGGTGGCATCACTGGGCTTCACTCTTGACCAAGCCCAAGTTGAGCTTGAATACATTAATCTTGAACAGAACCACCTACGGGAGAAGTGGAAGTTGATAGATATTACCGCACCAACGATGTCATTCGAGCCACTCCAAGAGTTTATCTCCATCACAAACATTACCCTTAGATCATATGCAGGTGTAATCAAGAGTTATGTAACAAGACCCTATCGTAATGATTATGTGCATTATTTTTGTATAGAATAAATAATATATGTTCATTTTATTGTTTTTACTTTGTAAATAGTTTTTAATAATCAAATAGTATTTCTAGTTAATATTCAGTTAAGAAATCTATTTTGATGACTTAAAGGATTTTTTAATTAAATGATATTTTAATAAAATATTATTACTAAATTACCTTTTTTAAAATATAAACTATCGTATACTTTTTATGA
The DNA here is from genome assembly GCA_963277665.1 of Viscum album. Taxonomy (NCBI): domain Eukaryota; kingdom Viridiplantae; phylum Streptophyta; class Magnoliopsida; order Santalales; family Viscaceae; genus Viscum; species Viscum album. Next base: position 812,704,414 of record OY728166.1, read on the forward strand.
ATACAATGGTAATTTTTATTAATGTTTCAAAGTCATTTTTTTCAAAACCCATGAATTTTCGATAAATGTGAGTTTTTATTTTAAAAATAAATTTTCACATATTTACAAAATTATTTAGATAAAATGAATATTTTTTTTGGAATCAGGATGTCGAAATTATCAAATGTTGAATTTTTCATAATTCTCTAAGACAATCGAATTTTTGGGTAAACATTAAATATCGTTTAAATATACAATGTGTTTTATGACATAATAATGACACAATAGTAATGTAATAAAATAATAAAAATGAGTTGTTCAGACAATATTTGTTTTATCTTTAAAATAATGTCATTTTAGATTTGTTTGATTAATTTTATGGTGCCTTAGTGGACCCTCCAATACTTATAAAACATTTTAGTTTTTTAAATTGATTTCCCTAAGAGTGTGACTCACCCCCACATAAGCAGGCCTAATATTTTAATAATTTAGGCCATTATAATTATAAAATAATGTTTTCCACTCCCCTTTGATAAAAAACATGGGCAAAAACCATGGGATGGTTTGTGGTTTTGATTAGTTTAATGTGTGGTGTACAAAACCTAAATAATAAATAATTCCCACTCTTTTACTATATAAAACCACCCATGGTCCCACTTCCCTTCACTAAAAAACCTTGGAGCACATCCCAATCCAATCCTCCTCTCTCTAAAATCCTCCCAAGGCACCCCAAGCTTCTAAGAAGCCTCTCTCAATCCTCTCCCAATCATTTGGGATCACACTTCCAAGTAAGGGATTTCTTCCTTTCTCATTTTTATCCAAAATTCATTATGTTATTATACCATTTTTTCTGTTAAAAATGTTGGAGTATGATTTATCACATCCCATGTACACCCATTACCATTCCAAAATTTTTTAAGGAGTTTCTATCTTCACATTTACGTTCAAGCAATTATTTTGTATTATGAATCTAAATTCCATTACATATGTTGGGACATTTATCTATATGACTCCATTACTGTCTAGTCAATGTACATATGATGAGACACCCCTTTCTCTCTCATCAACAATTTTTATGAATTCTTATGGCATGCCGTTATGCTACCCAAATTACTCTACGATTTTCAAAGCCAAATTCATTGTGTTGTGAATACTATCCATATTTCTCTATCAAGGTTATTCACCTTTATTCACATTTACTTATTGATTTTTGAGTTTCATTTATGAATTCCACATTTCTTTATCATGGTATAAATGATTATGTTAAATGAATCCATGTTATATGATTTGTGTGGAACACTTATGCATGAAATAAAATTATTAAGAATGGTTCACCCTGATAGCGCTTCAATGCATTTGGCAAAGAACAGTATCATGATACGTGAACCATGCCTTTATGTTCATGTATTTTATATACATCATTGACATGCATATTGTCTAACATGTACTGTATTCTTTATGTTATGTATTGTTTACTCCCTTACCAGTCTTTATACCTCAACCTTTTCTTAGGAATATACTTAGGTTATCCCATGAAATGCTAATTACGAAGTAATTTGTGTGTTCATGTAAAATATTTTTTTAATAAAGATGTGTATTTCAGGTTTTAAGTTGTTATGTAATGTTCCTAATCCCCAATGATGCTAGACTTCTCTATCATCTATATAGTATCAAGTAAAAATTTTATGTGATAAATTATGTTTAAGTTTAAAATAAATAGCAGGGTTGTTATAAAATTAGTATAATATTTTTTAATTATATACTCTATTATAACTATTCATTTAAAGCAGTGATGAATAATTAATTACATTGCTTCTTAGAGATAGTAGTTTGTACGCATGTATGATTTATATTTTCCACTTTTCATTGAATCGAATAAAATAATGTTAAATAATATTTCACATTTAAATAATAATTATTAGATCATAAATAATACGTATATATATATATATATATTAAATTCATCATAATAATAATCAATGAATTACAGTTACGGAAAATAAATCATGTCACTTTGTGGAGGTGGTAGTTCACACGTACACACGAGAAATAATTTCATTCTCTAACTTGATGAAGAAGGGGTTAACAATGGTTTTTCAATAATAGAATAAAATATTACTATATATATTATACTATATTGATAATTTTTTTTGAATAAAATAGGTTTATATAATTTTGAAGTAGATTTAAATAGAAATATATGGGTTAAAATTTATACCTCTTCTTTGCGAGACCTCCTTTGGCTTACACCTTAATCCTTGAAATATTAGTGTTTTGATAAGACAATGGGATCCAAGATGAAGGGGAGGAATCTAGTAAGGATTAATAGAAGTTATTACCATACAAAAAATGATAAAATTCTGTTAATAAGATAGGAAATTGTTTCCTTTTTATATGTGAGGGGAGGGATCTGAATGGTATTACTTAAATTATTTCAGTAATAGATTGTCATATTCATGAGAATGTGGGAAAAAATAGACAATAATTCAAAGATATGATAATATAAGGTTGAAATACCTTAAAAAATAATAATTACTCATTTTTATGTTCCATTCCTACCCTTATCACTTAGTTTAATGCCCCAAGTAAACTTATTTTAACTATATCCATAATAACCAAAAAAATGGTTTTTACTAGCCAAAATAACCAAATATTAAGTCAAAAATATTAAATTATATTAATTAATCTAATTTAAAATAAATAATCAAACTTTTAATATTCTATTTCTATAATTTTCAAAATCTAATTTTATGAAATCATTAAAAATGAAATAAACTGATTTTAGAAAAAAATAAATTTTATGCATAAAATTGAATTTTCATCCATTACATACCTTGTAAAAACTATAAAGTTAATGTTAAAATATTTGATTTAATAGATAAAATATAATTTTCATTAAAAAATTACTCTATAATTATTTATTTAATTAATTAATATAAAAACACATTATCTCCATTAAAACAATTTTCAATAAAATGCATTTTTAATCCAAAAATGAATTTATACAAAAATCAAGAATAATATTTAATAATATTTAATTAATTATATTATTTATATTTATATTATATTTATATTACTTTATTATCAAATTCATAACATAATAATACTTTTAAATAAATTTATTTATTGGAAAAAATGATGGTTTTACAAAAATTATAAATTTTACTATTCACTTAAAAATAAATATTTTTAAGAAATTCACAAAAAATATCCCTAATATAATATTGACATGGTTATTTATAAAATTATATTAGTTTACTATAATAATTTTTTTAAATGGTATGAATTAATTATAATATCTTCACACAAAATTCAATAAAAACCATTTTTAAGAAAATATATTTTTAAAGCATAAAATGAATTTAGATAAAATAGAGTAATTATTTATTATGAATTAAACACATTATATATATTTTTCATAAAATGGTTATTCTTAATCATACTTCCAAATTAATATCTATGTTGTAATGGTCCCATTTAAATAATATTTTTATAGAATATCACAGTTTTCTTAAAGCTCATTGTTGTGTGTTAAGGAAGCTATCAAGAAAAGTATATATTTAAACTAAATTTTTGGGATGTTAAATTCTCACCCCATAATTAAATTTCATCAAAAAAACATTCTCAATAATCAATGATTTAATATTTTAAAATACGTTTGTTGAAAACTCACAACATACAAATGGATAATAAGACTTACTTTGAAAATGAGAAGTAGGGAACGTAATGATTACCATAAATAACACATAATCAGGTTCCTATATAAGGATAACATTAGAAAGAAATTAAAATATGGACACTAAGTGGAATGATAATGTTCATAAATTAATATAGAATGAAATAGAACAATAACATTAGAATGTCAATGACCACAAAAATATAAGTGGGTGAGGTGTGGAAATAATCACCAATCCCTTAGAAATAATTGAAAAAGGGAAAAAATTGTCATTTTAAAGATCATTTTCCTTGAGTTGGCGAATTATTTTACCTTATAATATAATAAATTATTGATACATTTTTTCTTCAAATCCATAAATGATATTTTATAATTTGGTTGAGTGTTTCAATTAGTTTCCACCTATTTTCATCCCATTTTCCAATTCTGAATAAAAAATATAAATTTTACATGCATGAATCACTAAAATAAACTTTTAATATATCGTATGATATATAAACGGATGAAAAATTATGTCACTTATTTATTTTCATTTACTGAAATTAGAATTTTTTACTACATGATAAGATAACTAGTATGAATAAAATATCACTTGAAATATTATTATAAAATATTTAAATAACCACTCTAAAAATCTAATTAATTATTTAAAATAATATTTAAATTACAAAAATCCACAAATCATGCTCAAAAAGTATTAAAAAACAATGAATTTAGAAAAAGGTCACAAAATTTTTAATGTCATATTTACTTTAATCCCTAAACAACATAATTTAGATTTTAATTTCACATACTATATATATATATACCTTGATCATATATTCTCCTAAAACATTATTATAATCTAAAAAACCATAAAATCTCAATAAAAAATATTCTTCCAAAAATTAATCATATCCAGATTTCTAAAATAAAATCACAAATTATCCATTATTTTTCATAGATCCAAATATACAATAAAATTCATCAAAGATAATAAAATCACCAGTCACCAAATCACTAGTAAATCTCATGTTCACCAATAATATCCAATTTAAATTATCAATATCATTCATTTATTTACCCCAACTAAATATAATTATCACAACACAAGGCACATATTAAGGGTTATATATCCCTTAGTCATTGATTTTCAAAAAAAAACAACCACACCTTAATTAATTTTCTACGTTATCAATACCGTTAAATATATTCTTGTAAATAATTAATTAAAAACTACTATAGAAGAACCCTAATATGTTTCATTATCCTTATGACTAGAATATCATTAATAAAACACTTCTAAAAAACTCTAGAAACCCAATACATAAACTCTTTAATAATTAAATTACAATGATTAGAATAACATATTATCTTCCTTGGACTAGGAGTAATCCCTTGGATTAATACATTAACTTAAATAATTCCCAATATCTCCACATATAAGGCATTAAACAATAAATAATTCCTTAGGATGTATTTTATTTCCCTCAATTGTTTTATTTATTATTCCTTGACAATTACTTGCTCTATATGCTTCATTTGTATACCCAAAACAACTTCCCATTCCTTTGAGATATATACCTAGATTATTCTTCCCAAATATTCAATATAAATTAAGTTAAATATTTTTTTCCTCCATAATCATTAGTAAACTCCATTTTTTCATGTTTGGTTCATCTAGAAACATGCCTATCTTTGACTTGTTAATCATATATAAAGAAAACTTTTAAGGCATAATCATAATATTTTACATTCCATCTCTCATTTTATTTGGTTTCTTGTGAGTATAATGACATCATTTTCAATCACATTCAACTTTAACATGATTCCAACTAGTTATATCTGTTAACTAAATCCAAAAATCTTAGTGTGATTAAAATAATCATAGCATGTAATCATATAATTTTGTAAAATCATTCATGTGATGTCAAAATCATTACACATTCTTTTTAATCTATGACACCTTAGTTATAACCTAGTTAATCAATGGCCAATATCTATTTAAGTATATCATAATAGTTCATAAATAAAATGTTAATTAACCCCTAAAATATGCCTTGGAGTGTCTATCCATGTTTCTAGTCTTAGGTGAACACATAATGCACAGGTGATGATTTTATTAATTCCCAATCCAACTCATCCAAAGTTTGTACCCCTAGGTAAATTTGTGCCAAAACTGAATCCACTTTCTAGAATCCAGATCGGGATGTATTTTATAGGAAAACCACACTCATTTATTTACCATAACTTTGGATTTTCTCATATTCTTAGGCCGATCATAAGTGTTCCCACTAATGTTTTTCATCCTAGTCTCTAAAAAAACTACACCATTCTCTCTAATAAATTGTAGTGACACCAAACATTATTTACATAAATATTACATATTATTTGACTAATATTCATTACATATCATTTTTATCAACACACGAACTAAAAATGTTTTTTTCATTAGAAAATTTGATAAATAAAAAACTATTGCAAAAAAGTGTTATATCATGTCCCATTAATTTATTAACAACTATAAATCATTTTAAAAATATCATACTTATATCATATGGAAAAATATACCAAAGAAATGGTGACCTCAAATGCCCAGTTAGGGTAAATAATAGAGATATCAACCATATGATAATATGTTAGAATATCATGAGAAAAATAGTATTATAAAATTATCCTAAATTTTTAAAATCTTACCTAACTATTCATTTAATACAATCATGAGTCATGGAATAAATATTATTAGTTCATAATACATGAATCAAAAATGAATCAAAGAACATGAGTCAGGAGAGAATAAAATTGGTATAATATCCTATCATTCTAGAGTTCAATAAATCATGGAATAATCATAATAATAAACTTTTATGTCAAGTATACCCACCATGAAATTCATAACATGTTAGTCTTGGGAAAACCACATGTGCACCCTCTTCACGTATGGAATAACCTCTTATATTCCCTCTTTTTGGAATGGGATAACCTCATGTATACCCTCTTTTGGACTTGGCATAATCTCCTTTATACCATTTGATCTCATAAAACATTAATATTTACCCAATAAATTCAAGGTATATAAAATAACCAACCATAAAATAATAATAATTCATTCATATGTATACCCCAATATCATGAAAACAATTATCATTACATCAAATATTATCCCATGGAATTATAAAAAATTTCTCACTAATATTTCATCATCATAATCATAAACCATATAAAGAAAGAATAAATTAGTTAACATTTGATAATATAGTTATTAAATCATATGAAACATAAAATTATGATGTTATATATAAAAATACATATTAAATATCCCTAAAACATTTCTTGATGAAAATATGGTTTTCAATTTTAAATCACTTATTTATAATTTAAAATATTTGAAAATACTAAGCGGAAAGTTTTATTTCGAAAAAATAGTGTAAAATATTTATGGAAGCATAAAATAAACTATAGTTTATGAAAAATGAATCATCTGTTCATGTGGAGTATGTTAAAACAATGATTCCTTTCCTGTTTTCAGTATAAATTCAAAAATACCACATTATAAAAATTAGAGGATGATTCCATTAGAAAACTTTTATATAATGTAAAAAATAGATAAAAATTACTATATACAATTATTATGGAATAGTTAAAACATTCATGAAAACATTTTAAATAAAATATGGATATGGATGAAAAAATTTCTCAACTGAAGATTGAAAGAATATCTAATTTCCTTAAAAACATAATATTGGTATCTTGAGTAATTAAATAGAAGAAAATGAATGAAGAACATGTGATATTTATAAATAACAAAATTAGAATAAATTAAATAATATTCGTTTATGGAGAGATCATATAATTTAATCATCATAAATTTAGGCATAAATAATCTGAGTAAAAAGTGAGACTGTAATGTGAAACCCTTTCTTCAAGATGGACTTACATTATAAGCTCTCTAAAATCATATATAATAAGTTTAAATTTATTATAATTATAAACTATAATAATATTATTAACTATAATATCATATATTTCCAAACTATAATCATTCATCACCAGTTAATAATTCTTTATTAAAATAGTTGTTTCCTGGAGTTAATTGTTTTGTTTTTCATGTATTTGTTGGTTAAATAGTAATCATCCTTACAATTTGATCATGGTTTGATCTAATATAGAATATTAATTATGTCATAATTATATTATTTTATACCTATATTCAATTTTATAACCATTTATACATAGTGGTGATGAAGAATGAATTACCTCAATTCATGGAGACAATAGTATGTATATATGCAAGAGTAATGTTTTCCACTTTTTTATGAATGAAATGAAAGAAAGGTAAAAACTAACCCTACTAGAAACATTATTATATTATAAATATTACATATATATATAATAAATCCATCATAATATTTACCCATTAAAAGTGGTGATGGAAAGTAATATTATCACTACGTGTATGTGATAGTTTACATGTACAAACAAGCGATACTTTTATTTCCCATATGATGGAGAAGAGGTGAGAAATGTATGTTACATCATAATAATAAAATATAAGTATGATTTTTATTCTTTATTAATAATGGTTTTATGTATTAAATAGTTTTATATAATTTAGAAGTGTAAATAAAATTGAAAGTTCATGGTTAAGATTTATACCTTTTATTTGAGAGACCTCCTATATATTGTACCTTAATCCAAAAATATTGGTCCTAGAATAATAAAATGGGATATATTATGATTATAATTATTATGGGAAGGTTTTTAGTAGGTATTTTTGGAACTATAATTCTCAAATTGAGTGAATAAGGGAGGAGAAAATCTAGACTTTTTTAAGTGATGGGAGGGAGACACATAGAATTACTTAAAATATTTCCATAATACATGGTTAATTTCATGGGAAAGTGGGTAAAAATTTCCCATAATTACATTTAGAGATATTATAATGTTATGATAACTTCAAAAAAAATATAGGTTTTTGTGGCATTCCAACCCCTATCTCTTAGTTTAAAACACCTATAAACTTTTTTTAGCCTTAACCGTGGTAACAAAACATTACTATATTTACAATTCATTATGACCAACATTATGTTGAAATTTTTTAATTATATTATTTATTTTTATTCCAAATACATAATACATTTCACAAGATTTAATTTCTATAAGTCGTATAATATAATTCTAGTCAATCATGCAAAATGCAGTAAAAATATTTATTAGAACAAAAGCATTACTATGCATAGAATTGAATTTCATACCATTACGTGAAATTGAAAAAAAATAAAATGAATTTTAAAAATACTTTATTGAATCATTAATATTTATGATTTATTTAAATGAATAATAAATAGAGATTAACTTAATTAATTAAGATAAAAATACATTACTCATTTAAAAATAGTTTTCTAAAAAATACATTTTGAATCCAAAAAATGAACTTATAAAAAAAATATAGAATAAGGTTTATTAGTATAAAATTAATTAGATTATTTATACCTAAATTATACTTCTTTAACATTAGGATAAAAAAAAATCATAATGTCACTTTTAAATCATTTTATTTAATCAAAATAAATGACAGTTTTACAAAAATTGGCATTTTCATTGTTCGTTAAAAAATAAATCTTTTGGAAAGAGTTCTGTGAAATTAACTGTAAAATAATATTTAAATAATTATTAAAAAAATTCTATGAATTTACTCAAATATTTTTTTTCAAAATTTTAGGTATAAATCATAATTTTCCCTCACTAAATGCAATAAAAACCATTTTTGAAGAAAACATATCTTTGAGGTATAAAACAACTTTAATGAAAATTGAATACTTATTTATCATGAATAAAAAAATAAATTTTCATTATATAAAACCATTAAACATATTTTTGATAATTTTTTTATTATTATTTATATATACAATTTAAATACAAGGCTATAACAGTCACATTTAAATAAAAATTTTATAGTATATCATGGTTTGTATAATGATTTATGTTGTGTGTTAAAATTGCTATCAACAATTATGAACTTTTATAAAAAAAATTAAATGGTTAAAAATTTGTGTGTGAGTCATCATATTTACATACGATTTATCATCAATTTTTTTTCCCATATGAGTCATCTATGTGAGAGTTATTCTCTACGATCCAATTATAGTTTGATAAAAGTCTTTCCAAAACTGTATACGGGCCATCTGGATTAGGTATGAGTGTTATAGTATTTTTTGGATTTAGTTAAGATTCAAATAATGAATTAAATTTGAAATACTATAATACTAATTCAACATTATTTAATTTATTTTAATGGAGGATCGATTTATATAAACTATAAAACACATGAACCATTCTTAAATGATTAAAATACAAGAATTTTGAATATTATCATGATTCAAGATAATGTAACAAGAAGATTTCGTATTGATTTTCCTATGAATTAAATATCATGAAACTATGAATTAATACATTATATAAATTTTTTGTTCGAATGAATATAAATAGAGCCACATGGAATACTTGAAATATTATCTCCTTGATAACAATTTCGATCTCAATTGATAAATTAATTATAAATTTAGAGAGAATGAAAAGTGTATATAGAAAACTTATTGATTCTTTAAAATTTTAAAATATGGAAAGAATTTCAAAATAAAATATTAATTTTTTTTCAATATTTAAATAAGGAATATTTTCTCATTTTTTCATAATTTTTGTAAATGATATATTCCATGATGGAACACCAATACAAGGAGAAAAAAGTTGGAAACATGGAGACTGATGTTGTTAAGGGTTAGTGTATTTTTAAATAAAAAATTTATAAATTGTTTGTGATTCTAGTTTTTGGTTGTAGGAGGCATTGTGATGGAATTTTGTTTTCAATATCAAAGTGTCTCATGATGAATGAGGAGTTGACTTAACATTAAAAAATTGATTTAAAAATATAAAATGGAAATAAAATTTCTCTATTTCATACAAATTTCATGGAGTTTATTAAACATATCTATTATAATATAGATGTTACAGAGATATAATATCTATAAAATGCAGTAGATATCTCTTTCATAACAAAGAGAAGGGAACACACATGACATCAAAAAATGATTCAAAAATAGAGTTTCATGGCCATATCCATTTTAATAGAATAATATTAAAATATTAATGCATTCTATTAATGTAAATAAGGTAAAATAATAGAATTTTTTTGTGTAGAAAAAGAGGAAGACATTCTATTTACAGTATTATAAAGGTGTTGTGTTCCAAACTCATATTGAAAAAATTATAATTTAGCATTCTTTCTAAAAGATGAGTGGTCAACCCTGTACTATAATTTTAAAAACTTTTATGTCAAAGGAAAGGGAAACTTACACCATCCTAAAGGTGTGATTTCTAGGAGAAGATGAAATATATTTTTACAAGATTTAAAAGGTATTATTGTAACTTCATAGGAAATAATAAGTTCAGTTCTAAATTAAGATGTTGAAGGAGGAGATGCAGGTTCATCCCAATGAGGTATTATCTTCATTTGAAGATAATGAAAGTGTTTTTTAACAGTGAAAAGGTTTATATACTACTTATGAAGGATTAGTTTTGAGGATATAAATGGAGATTTTATATAGATATTATGATTTTCTTTTATATATATATATATACATCTTTCTCATGATATAAGTATGTATAGGCCCCTAAATAGTGGATTTATATTCCCATGAGTAGTGCACAAAGGATGAGGATGGGAATTGGGCTTTAGGCGACCATAATTTAACCCAAAAACATTTTATATAAAATAAACCTTGTCATGGAGTGACCAAGACCTTTTGTATTCACAGAAATAGTGATGTAGTGGATTTTTGTTTATGGGTACACTACCTATTTAATGATCCTTGAACAGAGACCAGTGTATTATAACCATGTAGAATCATCCCACATATTTAATATTTACATTACTACTTCCACATTTGGTATTTAGTGAGGATGGGAGTAAAATACCCAAGTGACCAATTCAATAGAGTTCATACCTAAGTAAAAACAATATCCAAATAGAGAAATAAAGGGTCAAAAAATGTTGAAATATATTTCTTCCTATTTCCTACCCCCTTATGGTACCTTTGGGACCTAACAAAAACTGACAATAAATTTTAAATTCAAGTGGAATTTAAAAAATTGTTCAATTAAAAAACCATCAAATCTATAGATTTCTCAGTTTTTTGTTTTGATGAAAAAACGTGAATGATATGGGGTTTTCTATAAAATACCATGAGATATTTCATGTGTATAAAATAATTTTAATGGTTTTCAAAAAAACATCCAGTGATATATAATAAGGTTTTATTGATTTTAAATATTAATCTTGGAGTGAATTATGTTTTTTTAATTGGATACTTTAGATTGTGTATCAAGAATTACTAAAGAGAGTCACATGATTTTCCATCATTAATGGTAATTTAGAGTGAGGTTTGGATAACTGGATATAGTAATCAATACATTAACAATTTGTATTATAATGGATTCATTTTTGATTGGTGATTCCTATGGGCGGAGATCCATTATATGGAAATGGAATTTAGTAGTCATCTATTATAGTGTGTAACATCATAATCCAAGATATTTTTTGGTCATTGGTGTTTCAGAATATATGGATGCATTCATGAACTATCATAAGATTTTAATATAATATATAATAAGGATACTTATGTGATCAATATTGTGGTGTAAAATCTTTGATAGACATCATAGAGTAAAAATATTCCACTGATGAGATTGAGACCATAGATAGATCAGTGAGATTAATGGTGATTTGGTTTTATAACCTTAAAGGAATGGTGTTCTTGGTATCTGGATCCTTATATTATGAAATTAATTAAAATTAAAATGTATAATACATTTATATAGTGGTGAATTTTTAACTGATATAGGCTATGCTTAATGGATGAATAATCTAGAAGGATTTTCAAGGATTAGAGGGAATGTGGTGGGAAGTTTGTAACAACTCATGTATTTTCATATTAATAGAAAAAATGAATAGTTGTTCTCATTTTGAGTTATTGTATGGGTGAATTTTAAATTTTTTATTTGTATTAAGTGAAATATTATTTAGAAGTGTTTAAAAATTTTAAATGAATTATTTAAAGTTGTAATGAGCAATTATAGATACCCAATGGATGTTTTTTGTGATTTGTTATTAAAAAATAATGAATGTGGATGAATCTTCCATTGGTTACATAGTAAAGTATTAAAAAGTACATAGTGGAACAACTACTTGGGTAGTCCCACTATTTTTTCCTCTGTGTTGAAATTGGTTTTCCACTAAGTGCTTTGTGTGCTACTAGGTACCTGATGGATCCTTGGTTCTTTTTGCTTATGGGAGGTTGGAATTAAATTTTTGGGGGTCCATTTTTAACCCCCTAGGTCCTTCTATTTTATAGCTAGCCAAATTTATGGAGAAATTCCTCATTTTTCTCCCTTCTCCCCTTCTTCATCGTATTTGATTCCATTTGATCTAATGGATTTATATTCATCAAATGAAAAGCAATCATCTCCCTTTCTCCTTTATCAGATTCTGATTGTCACATTCCGTTTCAATTAAGATATTTTTATGAAGGATTTATTTTTCTACTTCATAAAATTTTAGATAAAATTATGTATTTTTTATACTTATAAATTGGTTATTTTTTATGTTATAGGATCGGGTGCACATCAGGAGTGGAAAATACCCCTTTTCTCACAGTTTTGGTATCGTGGAACCACTTGGTGAGTTTTAGTAGCTTTATTCAAATTATTGAATATTTATATAAATAGTTTAGTGATTGATATTTGTTTTTTATTTATGAGATAAGTTCTTGTTAGTGGGATGATGGTTGGAATGAAATTTGAATAAATGAGTGGTTGTGTGGGTGATTTAGGAGGCCTTTACGAGTTAAAACTAGTGATTTCTAAGTTGTTTTTTCAAACTATTATCGTATTAATATGTGTTACTATTATTATTAATGTAATATTTTTTTGTAATTACATTTCTCTATAAATGTTATGGGATTTTTTCATCATAATATTCAAGAAGATCCACATAACTTATTAAATAGTCCATTGAAGGAACTATGGTTAAATGGGTATCATTAGCCCATTATATGTTTTTTCCTGGGGGTGTGAGTTTTTTAAATGGATTTAAGAAGTGATTGTTTTCATTAAAATAAAATTTTAAAGGGAAATAATAATTCAAATAAAAATTATATTGAAAAGGTAGTTTAAATGAATGGTTTTGAAATGTGATTTCAAAATAAAGTATTGGTTTTCTAAGGAGGTTTTCACTGGATTTTGGCCAATGAATTTATATAGGTATATCGAACCCCCAAATACTTTTAGAATTTTTTATGAATTTAAATTTTTCTAAGTAATTAAATAAAATTAAATAGGGTTTTTATAATATATTTATCTATAAAACTCTTGAGGACGATGCAATGTTTTTCTAATGCTTATGTGCTTTTGTAAAGCCTCTTGATTTATGTATGCCTTATGAGTTATATTATATTAAATTATGATTTATAATATCATAGGATATTTAGGATAAAAATTCCCTTGTGTGATGTTTTGTTAATATAGGATTAGAGTTTTCGTGGGATTCAGGATGATACGGTCTTCATTGTACCCTAGGATGTACCCTTTAGTATAATGAGGGGGTCTAGGATACATCAAAAAACATAAATTACATTAATTAAATCATATTTTCTAGTGAGATGTATATTTATGGATCAAACATGCATTTTTACCAAGTAATTTAAGTAACATTGGATGGTATTGGATACCATGATATTGATTGGGTGATTGGGAAGGCATTTCACCATTAGCCTTTGGGTAAAAGGTGATATTTTTAATTAGTTCTTAGCCTCTTCAGTTCTTATAAGATTTATATATTTATTTTACAGTAATAGTGGAGTTGGGAGATAATAATATTTTTATTTGTATAGATATATAAGGTTTAATTCATCAGAGGATTGTTTGGTTTCCTCCTAATAGATTCTTTCTAATGCCAGTATGAGATAGAGACACTAGGAACATTGCCTATGTGGCAATGATAATTGTCTTATGGGATTTGTGTTTGGAACACATCCCTAGCAGGTGGAGTTGTCTAGAGAAACCTTATGGGTATATATTTATTTAGAGGCGTGTTTCTTTATTTATTTCGGAGGTCTCATGAAAGGATTGTTTTACTCATTGAGATTTGTACTCATACAAGTTATTATCTTTTCCATTGGTGACCCAACACGTGTCAATAGAATATTAGGTTATAGGTAAGAAATTGGTGTATGATATAGAGGAGAATATTTTTTATATGTGATAGGACTGATTTCTTTGGAGTTCCACTTATGGAAACTCTATGATAACTGCATAGAATTTGTTGATTATGATATTGAAACATGTTTTTAGATATCATTGTGATGATATTGTTGAATTATATGAAGGATAAGTGTGTATCATTAGGGCCATATTATCAAGTAGCTAGAGGAATCCCCTAAATAAATATAAGATATATGAGATATATTTGGGGGTACTCTATCAGTAATTTATTAGATAGATCTGATGATGACCGACAAGATGATATGGAGAAAGGCATGATAGTTGAAATTATAATTTTAGATAGATCATCCCAATTTTATGTTTTCCCATTTGTTTAATCATGTGATTTCTATTTTAATCATAATTGATTATTTAGGCCCTATTTGAATGAATATTTTGGTTTCATTGTCTTTTGAAATTTGAAATTTCTTATTATCCCTCAATGATTACCTATTTTTTCATTTGTTAATATGATCATTATTTCACATAAATTTTTTGGTTTGGTATATTTAATGGTTTTTTATATTATTTATGTTCTAAGATGGACTCTGATAAGTGATTCTTCATGGATATAGTAAGATCTCTTAGATATTTCATTTGATGAGATGATAGAGGTTATGTGGAATACCTCTTAGAAACATGATGTTATATGAGTCATCTATTAAAGGTACCTAGTGTGGGTCATGTATTATCTCAACAATACTCTATAAATATTATTGATTTTGATGCTCAAAAATACCCATTTTTTAAATAATGATATTACATTTAAGTGAATTTCAAGAAATTAATATTATTTACAATATTTATTCTAAAATAATATTCAATCCTTTAATTCTCAAGGAATATTCGTTAATGTTTTTGGAACGCATTTTTATATATTCTAGAAACACGGTTCATACCCTATTTTGATAAACTTAGCGTAAGGAATACACCCTACACTTGTATCAATGTGTATGGAATAAACCCTATGCTTAGAATAGCACATAAGGAATGAACTCTACATTTAGAATAGTATGTATGGATCATCAACCCTACATTATCAAAAAAAAATACTATTAAAGAACCTTATGTTGGGATGGAACCTTACATTTTTCAAGAGAAGAAAGTATAGTTAAATTACCCAACATAAGCAGGGAACTCTACATTTGAGAGACCAACATATGGATCATCAAACTTAATTTTATGATCAACCATACATTATAAACCTTAGGTTTGGAATATGATTTCTACATAGTTAAACCCTATGTTTGTTATTTTTTCGTCCTGTTACGGAACCCTACGTTTGACTTTTCAGCATTGTAGATTTAAATTTACGATATTATCTAAAATTTTTGCTATAGTGTTGATATAATTACCAATTGTTTCATGGTTCATTTAAGACTGATTCAAGGCTTGATTTGAATGATTAAAAATATCATATTAAATATATAAATTCACTCTTATTTCTAAAGGAAGTTTTGACTCCCTTGGATGTATTTGAATTTCAATACATGCGATCTATTAGGTGATTTTCATTGATCTAGAATATCAAGATAAGCATATGCTTTTTATATATCTTATTAAGAGTTCATCTAAAAATGTAGTCAATACAAATATTCTCTTTTGAAATAATATTTTTAGATATATGACCATATTCTTGTGAATATATTTTAGATATCTGTTGCAAACAATTGATCGAATCTGTTATACGCAAAAGAGTCTGCACATTAGAGACATTCAAGTTCAATCTATTACTGTTGTAGTATTGTTAGTACTATTTGTAACTTCAATTTATTTAATATCATTTTAAATTGGGATCTCTTCATAACTATTATTTCTTCCATCGAACGGCCCGAATGCCTTCAAATTTTTCTTATTATAAAGATAGACCCCCTTTTAAAGGAATAAGGGGGAACCTATACATCAAGGATATAGGACATACACAAATCAAAGGTAAAGAGTAAAACCAGACTAATAATATAGAGTTACCCCTCCCCATAATTTGATCATGATAAATCATCCCCCATTGCAAGGTAATTCAGCAAACAAGTGTCCTGTGTCAAAGCACAGGCCTGATCCGACGCAAAACACCAAGCCCTCTCAAACCGCTAAATCCAAAAAAGTCAGAAAAGTTAAATGGTCTACTCTGAATCCTCCTCTAGAGGTGATTCCTTAAAATAAATTCTGGCTGCACTGACCACCTTCAAGAACAAAACATGAACAATCATCACTAAAAACCACCTGCAAATCAGCAAAATCCATCACCACACATAGGGCCCCAACAGACCCTGTGCACCTAAAAACATCACCAGTCACCAGAACCACTACCAGAAGACATCTCAACCGTTATCAGTAGGCAACCCCAAACACTCGTGGAAGCAACCCTAATAGGAGTGGAGCCAGACCTTCCCATCACCGCACTGGAAGTATCGCTGATGAGAGATCCAATATGCACGAACAGGAAGCACCTTGCAAGGCCTGGAACTAGATAGGGCAGATCAAAAGCACACACTAGAGACCAAATCACACTTCACGGAAAGTTAAAGATAGCATGGATAAGCAAGACACCTCCAACAATAGTGATGCCACACAAACCATCCAAAAAATAGCCTCAACTCAATATATGGCACGATCCCAATGCCCAAGGGCTATCGAGCATCAAAACCTGCAAAAACCAAACAGATCCTCCCCCTATAAAGCATTGTGAGATAATGATGATCCACACTGGTGGAAGTAGCAGAAGGCATCCAGAGTTGTCTCTGATCCAAGCTGACACCAGGGGAAATCCAAAAAATGCTGAGAAACTCCAAGACAAAGCTGGAGCTGAAGCTGATCCACCCTGACACCATGCCAACGTAGATGAGGACAGCACTGAACTACCACAAATTGTGCTAGAGGAGGGGAGGAGATGACTTCATCAATGAAACCCTAGCCCTACATGAGAGGGAGAAGCCACTAATAAGAGGTTTTTTTCCAAAATTTAGGTTGCTAACACCGACTCGCAGTGGGGGAGCCCCGACCCAGCCAAGTGCACGCCACATTCCCTAGCTAAGCAATGGCTTTGAATTGCCCTGTGAATAATACACACAGTGTTTGAGTCTGGAATGACTTGAACCAATACTAGTTCCCATGGAGAGTGAGGGGTACAACCAGTAGGTACCACTCAGCTAACAGCCCATGGGAAAACTAATCATTCTTAAAGACTTTTGTTTCTGAATATAAAGATTTATCTAATTTTAGTTGTTGCAGCTGCAACTATGAATTTCAACCTGAACATTCAAATCAAACTATTTTGATTTATTGGAGTATCAACAAATCATACATAGTTATGGTCGAGTATAATATTTGTAATCTAAGATTTGGATAATCAGTTCATTGAAAAGGATTTATAAGGCTCGGTATTTAGACTTGTTTTTAATAGTGTCAACTGCCTACAGTCAGTTGTGGTTTTCTGGTCTTATGATAAGAGGACTATTCTCAAGAAATTCACCAAGCTCATAGATATATTGTTGGTGGAGTGGACTAGGGGACCATTGTCCCTCGAACCACTATAAATTAGTTGTGTTCATTATTTATATTTCTCCAATGCTTGTACTTTTTTTAGAAAAAGAAACTACATAAATCACAAAGGGATTCAAAAGGATGAATTGGTAAAGATTATTGAAAAGAAACAATTCACCCCCCCACCCCATTGTATTACTTTGTATTATTATGACCTTACAATTTGTATCATATGAGAGCTTTTGGATTAAATATATAAAAAGATGAAGAGAATAAGTTCTATAGAAAGTAGATGTTAATGGTTGATCTTAACGAAGATATGTTTATAGTACATGATCCATAATTTAATGGTTAAAATTATAGATGCTGTAAATCTCAAATGATTATCTTTCAAAAGAATCTTGGATTCAAATTCTATTCTAAAATCATTACACCTTATGTGATTCCTGAAAAACTAGAGACTTGGAATGTTTTAACAGAAGCTCAATATGACATCAACTCAAAATAAATGAATGATATTATCTACAAACATGGTCCTAATGAGTTTAATCATGTATAACAATTTCCTAATGCCTATGAGATGTGGAAAACCATTATAGTTTCTTATCAAGGAACATAAAATATCAGACCGATGATATATGCTACTGCTAAGCTAAATTTTGACACCTTTTTCATTTTTTATAGTGAAATCATCATAAAAATTAATGGAAGGTCAATAGAAATTTTCAATAACAAAACATACTTGGGAGATCCTATCAGTAAATATGATAAGGTACTAAAAGAACTCAAGGTACAACCCTCTAAATGGAATGGAATATCTACTTCTATTCAAAAATCATCACCTATCAAGAATTCAACAAAGAAATAATTTATTGGAACACTTATGACATACGAAGATGAAATAAAAGTTGAAGTAGAAGATAAAAATACTTCCCTCTAAGTAACATCTCAAAAACAAAACTCAAAAATAAAACAAGAAGTCAAAATTGGCAACAATTTGGACTCCTTAAATTCTAAAATAGATCTGGCTTAGCTAGCTAGAAATTTTAGTAAATTTTATAGGAAGAAAAGATGCTTAATAAAATACTTTAGAAATTATGAGAAAGAACCTAGAGAAGTTGAAAACTATGAATGAAAAAAATTGGATCATATAAGACATAACTGACCTCTAGTAAAATATGAAATAATGTGGCCAAAAAATAAATATAAAAAAATTACAGATTGTGATCATAAAAGACAAAAGAACTATGAAATCTATGTGGAGTGTATTTAAAGACTCCAGAAGCTCTTCAAAATTGAATTTAAAAAAAGATCCATCAAATCTCAAATCCAACACGTGCTTTATGGATAAATAAGAAAAGTTTAAAACATATTAATCTTCTAATTTTAGTACTAATAGTTTCTCAAATGATAAATTAGCTTCCTACTGTACAATGTTAGAAGAGAAATATGATTCTTTATAAAGGAATAATAAATGATTGAAAAATATTCACAATGTTGTTTTAGGAGAAATATATAATATACGAAAACAACCACAAGAACTTTTTAAAAAATTCAATTCTCTTACATCAAACTATAGTAATCATAAAAAAAGATTAAAAGAATTACAGGATAAAGTAGAGTATTATAAAATTACTACTCTAAATTTTTATGGAAGTAGAAATGGTTTTGAATGAAATTCTTGGAAATAATGTAATTTAAAAAAATTTGATAGTTTTCAAAGGTGAAAAAATCAAAAGTATATAAGAATTTGTTTTTTCCCAATTCAAAAAATGTTATCTATTTTTATTGTGGAAGAAAAGGTCATTTCACTAAAAACTATTATTTGAGAAATTCTAAAATTAGTGGTATAGAAAATTCTTTAATATCTAAAAATATTTCTTAAGAAATTGAAGTAAAATATGTTAAAATTAAGAAAATATGGATTCCCATATCACTACATGCTAACACTGTAGGACCAAGAAAATATGGTTACCGGACTAAACACTTGTTTAATTGTTTTCTAGAAAACAAGACTTAGGAATAGAAAATAGATATGGTATATAGATAGTGGATATTTCAAGAACATGAGTGTAAACTCATCAAAGTTTCCTACACTGACTCAAATGTATGGAGGTCTAGTCACTTTTGGTGACAATTGAAAAGGAAGGATAGTTGGTGTTGGAATTGTTGGAGATCCAAAGACTATCTCAATAAAAAGGTAATCTATGTGAAAGGTCTAAAGCACAACCTGATAACTATTTCTCAACTATGTAATGATGAATTCTATGTTGATCTTTCTAATAATTCATGTTCTGTTCTTAAAGATAAATTGTTTAAATGTTGAGCACCTGGAATTGATAATATTTATAGTTTGGATTTAAATTACTTGTGTATATAGAAATTTCATTATTTAACTACTAAAACAAATGAGTTATGGATCTGGAATATGAGACTTGGTCGTTGTAATATATATGATTTACATAAATTATTTATGAAACAATTAGTTTTTGATCTTCCTAGTATTAAATATAATAACTATAGATTATGTGATGCACAAAAAATTATAAAACATCACAAGTATTCTTTCAAAACTATTAACCAAATTTCTATATAAAAACCTCTATAACTTATACACATGGTTTTGTTTGGACAATCTAGAGTAAAATAATGTGGATAGTGAATTATATGACCATATTTTATTTTATGATTATTCTCAATTTACATGGGTATATTTCTTCATGTAAAACAGTGAAGTATTCACTATTTTTTAATTTTTTTAAAAAAAATTTCAAAATCAAAAATTTTTAGAACAATTTCATTGAGGGGTGATCAAGGTGGAGAATTTGATAATCAAGAATTTGATTCTTTTTTCTCAAATCTAGGTATTAAAAATACCTTCTCTACACCAAGAAAACCTCAACAAATGGAAATGATGAAAGAAAAATATAACTATTCAATAAATGATAATGACTATGCTAAATAAATACAGTCTTCTTACCTTTTTTTGGGTGTAAGATATAACCACACCTTGCTATATCAAGAATAAATTTTTAATAAGACCCATTTAAAACAAGGCACCCTTTGAACTTTTGAATAACATAAAACTTAAAGTTAAATACTTCAATTTTTTGGATGAAAGGTTTATATCATGAATAATAATGACAACCTTGGTAAGTTCAATCAAAAAAGATATGAAAGAATATTTTTAGGATATTCTGCCACTTATAAAGCCTATATATTATTTAATAAAAAGTCAATGATTTTTTAAGAATCGGTTCATGTGAAGTGTGATGAAACTGGACCTTTTATTAAAAAAAATATCAAACTGCAGAAATTACTAACTTGTTTGAAAACATGATACATGAATCCTATAAATCAAATTTTGAAAATGATATAAATGAAATTTAGATCAGTTAAAAAGAACATGAAACCAATGAACATGAATTTGTAATTTATATATAGTCTATAAATTTAAAGAACCTTCCTTTCGAAACTGTTATGGGAGATTATACATAGTAATTAGAAGAAGAATAATTTTAGTGAACCTAGAATTGTTTTTTCTTTTTTCCCAGTAAGAACATAAATCTATTGAATAAGTCTTATAAGATGAAATTTGGTTGTTATCAATGCAAAAAAATAACTAAACCAATACAGAAGGAATGAACCATGGTATTTAGTAGAAGTATTATCAAATTACTTAGTTATACAAAACAAATAAATCCTCATAAATGAATAGGATGATGAAGGGATTATAACAAAAAAAACTAGATTATTAGGTAAATTATATACATATAATGATGTTATAGACTAGGATGAGTCATTTTACCCTAAATCTAGATTAGAATTCTTTAGAAAATGTTTAGCTTATGCATCTCATATTAATTTCAAATTATATCAGATGGATGTTAATTAATCCATTATAAATGGATATTTAATGGGGGGAATTTATGTTGGAAACCCTCCTAGTTTTAAAAATCCTCAAAAACCAAATTATGTTTTCAAACATACTAAATCTCTCTATGGACTTAAACAAGCACCCAGATCCTAGTATTAAACATTAAGTTCTTTTCTTTTGAAAATGGACTTACTGTTGGTTCGGAAGATTCAAAACTTTTTAAGAAAATTGTTTGTTCTAATATTTTATTAGTAAAAATTTATATTAAGGATGTTATTTTGGGTTCAAAAAATAAAATGTATGTAATTTTTTTTTTCAAAACAAATGCAAAAAGAATTTGAAATGAGTATGATGGGAGAAGTGAATTTCTTTTTAGGATTTCAGATTTATCAAAAATATTAAGTAAATGTTTAAAATCAAAAAAATATATTATTTATTTATTGAAAAGTTTTGGACTTGATAATAAGAAATAAATATACAACTCCCATGTGTACCAATGTAAAACTTTATTTTGATGAAGTTAGAAAACCTGTTGACAATAATTTATATAGAGGAATGATTGGATGTTTGTTATATCATACTACTAGCAGAATAAAAATTATGTTTTCTGTATTCTTATGTGCTATATTTAAGTCATATATAAACTAATCCCATTTTATTTCTATTAAAACAATATTTACATATTTAAAAGTAACT
Source organism: Viscum album (assembly GCA_963277665.1). Taxonomy (NCBI): domain Eukaryota; kingdom Viridiplantae; phylum Streptophyta; class Magnoliopsida; order Santalales; family Viscaceae; genus Viscum; species Viscum album. The sequence goes on from OY728166.1 coordinate 812,727,417, forward strand.
ATTTTTTAATATCTCATTTATAAAAAAACTTCTAATTTTAATTTAATTTCATATTCAAATGCTAATTTTGTAGGATGCATATTAGATAGAAACATCACCTTAGGAACCTATCACTTTTTTTAGAAAAACATTAGTATCATGGTCAAGTAAGAAACAACACTATGTTTCCCTATCATTGGTCGAAGCATAATATGTGTCTGCTAGCTGTTGTTGTGCACAAGTATTATGGATGAAAAACACTTTACTAGACTTTGAATTAAATTTTAATAGTATATCATTTTATGTGATAATACTAGTGCTATAAGTATTTTAAAAAATCCTAAAAGTCATTCTATGACTAATCATATTGATATAAGGCTTTATTTTCTAAGGCACCATGTTATTAGAAAGGATATATATTTAAAATTTGTTAATACCGAATAATAATTAGTTGATATTTTCACTAAACCACTTCCTACTGCAAGTTTTGATTTTATTAAGGTGGATTTAGGTTTATTTAATTTTAAATAAATATTTATAAGTTTATATCATTTAATGAATTTATACTTCATTTTTTAAAATTATTTCAGCCATTTTTTATTTGTTTATTTTATTTTCACTATAAAAATTATTATTTCATTTATATGATTAAATAAATTATTGATCTTTTTATTTTAGAGATTCATGTTTTCAAAAAATAAAAATTAATGTTTACGCTGTGTAATTGGAAAGAGAAGATAGTATGTGTCATCATATGTCAAAAAACCCTTTGACTTTTCTTAACATCTCATTTTCTAACCGTTTCAATTTAAAAAATCCTCGTCTTTCTCTAAAAACCTAGAATTAGAAATCCTTCAACCTTCAGATTATAGGAAATAATGAAGACCAAGTGTATTGATGAAGGTGAAACACATGATCTGTAGTTCCAGTGTGTTCTCTCTAGAAAGATTCTTCAAGGAAAGGTTTTCGATTTTGGATGGTTATATTAGACGATCCCTCTAATCAAGTAAGCCATTCTGTTTCATGGTTTGGAGTTTCTATTCAATTAAGAAAATACATATTTTCTTTATGAAGTAGAACTAAATCAATTTTTAGCAGTTTTTATTTTAGTTTGGTGTATCAGATGATATAATATCCTATCAAATAGAATATAAGGAATTTTCAATTTTTTCACTTGAAATTGCTCTGATTTTAAAATGCCTACATGAAGGTGTATTACACTTTGACCGTTGATCTATTGGAAATCAAGAGCATATATCTACAGATATATTGTCTTTTTTGTTTGGTTCAAAAAACATTAGGAAAATGTTCGTAAAGGATATTGAAGTAGATCATAAGGTTTTAGTCAAATTTATTCAAACTGTTATTCCTCTAAGAGTTGATGTTGTGGAAAAAAATTTATACGCAGACATTTAAATTAGTTTTTTGATTATCAGAGAAAAACAAATGAACATTCATATATATATGCTGATATAGTTAAGTTTCTATTGTAGTTTAGAAGTAAAAATTTCATTTTATCTATATGGAAGGATCCAATCTCTTATCTTGTTTAAAAAGAACATGATTCTGCCTTTTGAATCTAGATTCAAATTTCATCACAGTAACGTGTTGAATGCTGGGACTCTTAGTAAATTTGGTTTCTTTTGGAGTAAAGTAGAATTAAAACTGAGGCCTATTGGTGTTGTCGATCAAAAAAAGTCTGGATATTTTTCTTAGGTAGATAAAATAGATTTTTGAAATAACGAAGTTTGAGAATCCTATGTTGCCCAGCCAACCAAGAGAAATCTTAGATTTGACGATATAGATTTTGTAGAAGAACAAGAAGAAGTTCATGAGGAAATTGTTTTAAACATGGTTCGGATAAGAACCACTACTTGATTCTCTAGTGTTATGATCTAGAGATAAAACTCATTTAGTTCATTTGGAAGAAACAGATCATGTTGAGGATTAACAAGTAGAAATTCAAGCTCAATAGCTTCAGGATGTTCCTCAACCAGATCACCTACCAGAATTTTCTCTATGAGAGAAAAAAGTTCAAAAATCAATCACTCGGATAACTAAAATAATTAAAAATAAACAAATATATATCATTGGTACTTTCATTGAAAGAAATATATCAATTTATAGAGATATAACAGATGTTCTTGATGGTATATCTTGTTCTAGTGAGAAGTCTGTAGATAAGTCTAATGTTAATCCCTTGGCTATTATAGAGGATGTTGCTCAGCCAAAGAATCCAGATGAAGGAATATTTGAATCTCATTTAAATTAGATTGAATACCTAGTTATAAAGAATAAAAAAATCCTAGGAAGAGATTTCAAGTCTTCAACAGTCACTATAATCTTTAAGGAATACTTTTGATGATTTTTGGAATTCAACTATTTCCAAAACATAATTTGATTTTATTATGATTCATCTTCAAGAAATGAAAGAGAATTCTATTTCAAAATTATATTTTTATGCATTTAACAGATAAATGTTGGATGAAATTGGAAATATCAAATCAGAATCTATTTCTAATACATATTTTTCGGATTTAAAATGGTATATGGGAAGCCAATTTGAATCATTCAAGGGGAGTACTAGTCGGCCCCTCACTTCTACCTCCCCACCTACAACCACACCAATTCTGATCAGAATGTTTCAGGCTATTACAACAGTTGTGGTAGATATGAATGATAGGCTTTAGAATATTTAGTGCAATAGTTCACCCTTGTTTGTATTGTTAGAAAATCTTAGATATCTTTTAAAGTAACTCATTTCAAGGGAACTCAACATCAGACTACTACTTATCAGTTCAATGAAAAGTTATCTCAGTTTCTGCAAGAAAATGATAATTTTCAAGACTTTTTTATAGTCAATTTCATTGAAAATATGATATTTAGTCATGATTTGAGGATTTATATCTGAAGGTTTGCTGACAATATTGTAAACAAGATACAATCTCAGATAGTAGAATTGAAAGAATATTTTTAGGTGGCTCAGTATCAACCACAACCTTCTCTTGATCAAACCCTTTTACATTCTATTAGACCATCTAATTAAACCTTTATCTTGAGCCAAACCTCTTCTATAGCTATAAAAATTTTAATAATAAAACTCTTATTTTTACTTTAATATTACGTGCTTCATTTATTTATTATTTGGTTACCAAAACTCCCAGAATCAATGTATTAATTATCCAAATAGTACATTATAATCATTTATTTATTATTCTGTGAAAAAATGGAAAGTGTTATAATAAATTTTCTTATAAATTCTTTTGGATATCACAAAAATGGGGATAAAATTTGGTAAAAACAACATGTAATTTAATATTTTTTTAATTTGAAATAGTTCTTTGAAATCAAAATATTGTTTTGATAAAGTTAAATCTTTAATTTATTTTCTTTAAATGTGTTTACAAAAACCAATATTTTCTTTAAATTGTTTTATGGGTTTTTTGATCATCAAAAAGGGTGTGATTGTTGGGCACGCATTTTGTCAAAAATACCCTATAAATATTATTGATTTCGAGATCACAAATATCGTTGATTGTTTTATTAATGACATCACATTATGTATATTTCAGTAAGATAAAATTCTTCACAATATTTATTCTAGAATCATATTAATGATTTTAATTCACAAGAAATATTCATTAAAGTGTTCAGAATGTATTTTAATATATTTTGGAAAAACTATTCTTACCCTACATTAATAAACACTACGTATGGAATAAATCCTATTCTTGGAATAATGTGTAAGGAATAAAATATATGCATGGAACAACATGTAACGAATGAACCCTACTTTTAGAATAGTACGTATGAATCATCAACAATACATTATCAGAAAATTATGGTTAAATAACCTTAAGTTTTTAATGAACCATAAGTTTATCAAGAGCAAAAAAGTATTGTTAAATAACCCTACATAAAGAAGGAATACTGTATTTGAGAGACAAATGTATGGATCATCAACCTTAATTTTAATATCAACCTTACATTGTTAACCTTGCATTAGAAATAGGATATATATGTAGTTGAACCCTACATTTGGTATTTTTTTCGTTTTCTAAAGGAACCCTATCTTTCACTTTTCAACATTAGAGATTTAAATTCGAAATTTTATTCGATATTTCTACAACGGTCTTGAAATAATTAAAATTTGTTTAAAAGATCATTTATAACTAATTCAAAGCTCAATATGAATCATTCAAAATATTTTAATCAATAAAGAAGTTCACTCCAATTTCTATGGAAAGTTACAACTCCCCTGGATGTTTTAAATTTTAATATTTGTGATCTATTTGGTGATTGTGTTGAATCTAGAATATCAAGATAAGAATTTCCATTCAATATATTTTATGGGGAGTTCTTTTGAAAATATATTGGATAAAAATATTTTAATTTTGAAATCATATTTTCAGATATACATCCACATTTTTGTGAATATATTTTACAAATTTACTTTAAACAATTTATCGATTCTGTTATTCACAGAAGAGGATACACTTTAGAGACATGAATGTTCAATCAATTACTATTATAATATCTATGTTGTTATTTGTAACTGCTTTTTATTGAAGATCATTTGTAACCAGTATCATTTCAGAACTATTCATTCATGAAAAAATTCATTTCTAAAGAATAATATTCATCTACTATCAATTGATGCTAATATAACTATGAAGTTCAACCCGAACCTTCAAATAAAAATCGTTTTATTTATTTGAGTATAAATTACTCATACTCATTTGTGGTGGAGTATCTGCTTCTCAATCTATGCTGTGGATAACTAGTTTCTTGTAAAATAACTAGAAGGCTCTATGTTTATCCTTGTTTACAAATGTGTGAAATTCCTTCACTTAGTTGTGGTTTTGTGGTCTTATGATAATCGGACCATTATTTTGAAAATCATCAAGCTCATAGGGAGAGAGTTAGTGTATTTGACTGGGGGATATTTGTGCTTCGAACCACTACAAATTGATGGTGTTCTTTATTTCTATTTATTATTTTCTTATAATATTTTAAAAAAAAGACCATGCATATCTTCATATATAAAAATGGTATTCAAAAGGTAGAATCAGTGAATATTGTTGAAAAGACACAATTCACCCCCTCTTATGTTACATTATATTATTCTGACCTAAAACCTAAGACCAGACCTTAGATAGGAATAATTATTTTAGACTTGATGGTATGTATATATTTGAGCTACGATAGTATATAGCTATGTATTGTTTGATCATGGATGGGATATGTTTCTCAGTTGACCGAGATCAACTTATCATAGGCTTTCAATCCCTGCAAACTTGGAAACCCATCCACTTGAATACTTTTACTTAGTTAGTTGGCAGAGTGGGGGAACCTTCTATATAATTAGAATCACCCAACCTACCTAAATTTTATTGGATTAGATGTACATTGGTAGAACATTAAGATTTATAGATGGTACAACTGTCATCTTAGAGTAGGGATAGGCTTGAGATGAGATATGTATAGGTGTTTGATAATTCAGCAGCAGTTGGTGATATGTGTTGGGACATAGGCCATTGTATATTTACATTTCAATTGATGAGTTACGTAGTATAAGCTAGTGTGATAACTATTTATTCAATGTGTATTTTGATATATATCATTATGATGTTTCTCTTTTCCATTTGATTCTTTATATAGTAATTTTTTATAATCTATACTATAGGACACCATAGTGGAACCTTGTTTTATATCTATAGTTTATTGATATTTCTACAATGTATATGGATAGAAGATCTGTACATTACATTTGAATGATGGAATCAAGGGACCTCAGGTCTTCGCTTGAGTCTATCATTTCTAAACCATAATACTTGTACACATTCTATAACATTATAATTAGTACAATAAACAAACAATTGATTATTTTATCTCTACTAGAATCTCACACATCCAACACATCCTATATCATGATTTCCAACTCTAGATCTACACAACATTAACAAAGTCCTACTCCCTATAAACATATACTATTTATTTCCCATTTAACATGGGTATTTCCACTATATCAACTGAAAACCATTAATTTATTATGCTGAATAGGTTAGATATTTCATCATAGTCAAAAGAATTATTTAAATAAATTTTTTATAACGTATCAATGTTTTTAATCAATAATATCAACCCATATAAATCACTCAAACAATGATTCCAAAGCCTATAGGATTCCCCATATATAGTATAAAGATAATTACCCTATTAGATATTTAAATTCAATACACTACCATTAAAGATGTAATACCCAATAACTATTTTCTAAATTGAAACATGAACTCCACATCTTAGTTAACCCATAATGAATCTTATCATTAAACCTGCCCCTAAATAGGGTATTCACTCAAAATTACTAATACATCTACGACACCTCTTATGGACCACTTCCAATGAATAATATACCTTTTTTCCAAAAGGATTGAAACCCAAGGATCATCTAATATCTGAGGAATGTTTATGAACTCAGTCCCACCCTCCTATTATTTATCTTATTACCCAAAAATTAGTACCCATAATGGTATTATCAAGGGAGTGACTCACAACCTAATAATTTACATTAATTCATTAAACCTTGGATATTTTCATTAAGTTAAACACATCAGTATTCAATAACTCACTTAACAACAATAAAATTAATTCCTCACCTATAAATAAATCTTTTCAACGTTTTTTCCCTCTTTAGGAACACCCATGAATCAATTATTTCAAAAGGGGAATCCTCTAAAAAACTGAAAGATAATAGTTTCCCATAATTTATATGAATGTCACAATCAAACTAAAAAACTATTATTATCTTAAGGAAATCCAAATTAGACTCTTCATAATTTATCCCAAGTTCAGGGATATATTTTATTTCCTTTATATAAAACTATCACACATTCTCTTTGGTAAAAAAATTACCCTGCATTCCTAAAACAATTTAAAATAGATCATAGCACTCCTATATATACTAAGAGAATCTACCCTAATTATAACAAAATTTTAAAACACTATTTTTCCATATTAAAATTACCCAAACCTAATCCCCCGTGAAAGAATACAGCATCAGACATAAAAAATGTGTATGGATTAATCTATAAGGGACCACTTTACTCGTTCTAATGAATGATACCCCATTTAGTTAATGTTGTTTAGATTTTTTCACTTAAAATTATGAAATTAGACAAAACATCCCAAAATATTGATATACAGTGGAACACATATGAGATAAGATAAATAATAAAAGTAACATATAGGATTACCTTATCCTTTTCTATAGGAAATGAATATCTTATATAGTTTTTAAATAATGTAAGTAGCCATTAAAAGAGAAGATATAGGGATGGAAAATAGAGAATTCTCACAGTCATGTGGTCAGAACAAGTAATAAGGAATGGGATATTTTATGTTTTAAATTCAAAAAATTAAAAAAATTAAAGTTATAAAAAAATATAAAAAAGCCTAGTAGAATTTTAGTATCCTGTCACAAGACTTATGGTGGATTGGTAGTGAATACATCACTACTACCAACCAACTAGATTTTCAGTGTCATCCTACAAGAATATGGACTAATATTGTAGTATTCTAAAAGGGGATGTTCAATTAACAAATCCCAAAAATGTTCCACCAAATATTTTCTACAATTCCTCTATCTAGAAAGGATATCATTTTTTACTCATAAAATGTCTAAATATACCCTCGAAAAATATTTATTTTAAAATTTCAAATTCACAGTGGCTCTAAATTTTATAGAAAACTTTCACAGTTACTGATTTACCATCCCATAATGAATTATTCCAAAATCTCAAAAATATTGTTCTTCATCACAAATATGTTATCAAAAATATCTTGAAACTTTTATTCTATCAATAAAAATCCAATACCCCTCCACATTCACATTTCCAAACATGATTTAGTTCCATCACCTACTTACTCCAGAAAAATTGGGTTTTCTCGAAGAATCTATTATTTAATTTCAAATTATCATAATTTATTTCATAAGATGATGCATTAGATGGAAAGTACACATCAATGTACCAAATTACAAGTGAAAATCTCTAATCTATCCCCAATAGTAAATTTCCTCTAATGTCTTATGGAATATATCCCATAAGTCTAGATTCCGAAATCTAATCATGATTTCGTAACACTAGAATATTCTTAAAGACATACAACATCCCATACTATAGTTTTACCATGACTCTTGGTGTTCTATAATTTATGAATCTTCAATTCATAAATTTTTTACCGCACATGCTTTTTTATTACCCACATACTATCCATTTTATCTCCTCTTTGATCATCCATAACATTCTACCCTAGTAAGGTACTCACATTTTAAATTTACTCTAACACCATGGATATATTATAAGTCTAGTATTTACCAAGAAAATAGATTTGTTTGACCTACCTACACATCATTATCCAAAACAACACTTGTACCATCCCCGTATTTATCTCATCACACTCATGAACATTGCATTTCAAAAATTATATTTGGCTATAGGAACACACTTAAAATGTTAAATTGGGTTCTCCTCAAGTTGTATCAGTATTGTTATCCCACAAAACCCAAAAATACCCAAAATATGAATCCCATCTATATTAAGTTACTAAACATACTAACCAAATGTAACTTACCATCTTTTACATAAACACTAATAAAAAAATTCAACCACAAATAATTTAGGTTTAACCAAAACATCACGCTTGATTTTCACCAAATAATTTCAAAATGAGGTTCATTTAACTAAATATTCGATGGTATATTCACAATATTTGACTTATTTTATCTCTAATTTACCCCAAAAAACCCTAACCATAGAAATATTTACAGCAACCCATATTATTATGATCTCAAAAGACCATTTTATGCCTCATTCTATAGTCTAATGAGGCATAAATGCTCACCACAACACAATTATATTGAAAATATATCAATTAAACTTGAAGTATCAATAGGAAAAACTTAAAATCAATTAATTCAATAACCATTAAGTGACTCCAAAATTTCAATCCATATCGTACTTCATCTTTATCTTTACGAAATCTTACTATTATCTTTGATATCCCATATAATGACATATAGATAGCACCTCTCAAATTCACTACCACATGCTTCAAATTACCATGCTCAACCATGTACCATATATCTAATCAGTTGTCTTACCCCATTCATTAACCTCAAAAGGTTCTCTTGATTTGTGATCACACCCAAAAAAGGATCGTTTATTAAACCACCCTTGAGTCCTATAACTGAACTCAAAGTAGTTAGGCAATAAATAGTGATATACTCTATTCTAAAATCATTTCATCTCTCAAATCCCTAAAACCAAATCATTTCTCAATAGATGAGATATAAGAACCCATTTTTTCAGAAACCCATCTACAAAAATGCCTTACCTATTATAAACATTCATTTCCACTAGTCATCATGAATTCACCATAAATGATCCATAAACAGTCATTACATAATCTTGAGTTTAGAGTGAAATAGAATCCCCACATCGGTGGTCCCTTCCGACCATTGAATTTAACCAATTTATAGAAAATATCATGAACACTCTTCGATACTACAAAATCTTAACCCTAAAATCATGCTTTTATGGGTCATACCAAATTAATCCTAAGATCACAAGCCCTATTAACAAACTTTTCACCCCTGTAATATCCATCTTATTTCCCATAATACCCCATACATGATTTTATTCATAAATTAATTTATTTATTTACCATTCCAACACATGTATTACCTTACCACAGACATTAAAAACACAATCTTACTTACCTATATTAAATGTGAGAATGCATCAACCTGATCTTCCAAAAAATATTTACAGATACCCTAATGGTTTATGAAAAGATATAACCATGATTACAATTAAATTCTCACAAGTTTAGTTATAAAACCAATTAAACCCTTTGAACATTACCATATTAACATAATAACCATTAGTTTTTATCTTTAATCAAACCCAAGGAACCCTATATACTATTTAATACCCTCTCATGTTTATCAAAAAATTCTAGAAATCCCATTCCTATCTCAACCCATATCCCAGGCATGCCTTTCCTAAATCAATCCATCAAAATGGTACAAAATTCACAATCCTACCTTCTAACGGCCATCAAAACCCCACATTCATGTAGTTACTGTATAATCATAATAATATAATAACAAAAAAGAACTACCACTATTGGTTTCAATTAATTAATAATACCTTAATATGTTATTTCAAAACAAATTGAATAATTTATTTTCAAATTTTTAGTTAAAAACCATTACGAAAAAATTAATTAATTTTTCTTCTGAAATATTATTTTCAAAATCATCATATCCTTTCACAAAATATTTTTCACTCACTGGTAATAACTCACATGTCAAAGAAACCCTATTTATTGAGTATGATTCATATAAGAACACACCATTCAAACCTATTCCATGAATAAAATAATAAATTAATCAATATAAAATCATATCTCAATAAACCACGTGACTATAATACTGAAAAGAAAACTATAGTGCCATTATCTTGGAGACATTGGATTTTCACCGGAGAGGTGTTTATGAAGCATAAGCCTGAGGTTTATCCCAAGTTCTAACAAGATTAAAATCCATATACCAAGTTACAATTATGTAATACAACAAAAATCCCACTCTGATGGAACTTATAATTCCCCAACCAAGATCACATAAATCATCGCTGAGACTTGGGGTGTCAACTAACAAAAAGTCCACCTTTACATTTATTGGAGGCTATCGACTACCTACAAGAGATAATAACTAATTTTAAAGAGACTATATTCTTGATATTATAACAATAAATAATAGGTTAATAAATGACGCATTGTCAAAAAAATAAATATCAAATTCTCCATATGGAATTATATCCAAAATAAATACATGAAAAATTAAATATACAACCATTTTATAACAAAAAATGAACTATACAAGTCATATATCTAAATAATCAAAAGGGATCACCCCTAGTATGTTTATATTCAAAATAAAAAAAATAAAAAAAATACTAATATTCTGCACCATGATCCCAAGCCTCTCCCTGGCCCTTTCTCTAAACCCCGTTGAGTGACTCCAGCATAATCTTATATATAACCAAATATCATACCTGTATATTAGACATATAGCCTCCAAACCCATCATGATTCACATATAGGGTGTGATAAATAAATTTTTGTATTGATCCTATAATGGGGACCCTAATATATTTCATGTAATATTGACCTATGCAATATAAAAATAAATAAAACTATAATATATAACGTAAATAAAACATGTCTTGTCATTATGTGTCAACTAGGATACCATGAAACCCAACCATACTTAATTGAGTCATATCTAGTGAGGAATCATAGTTTATCTTGAAGTGTATCATGTAAAATGATGGTTTTTTGGCTTATAAAAAGTTGTGATAATAATCAGTCTAGAAAGAAGTTTTGTTAATAAGTGTTTTTTCTAAACCATTTTCTAGCATGGAGTATTTGTAATAAAAATTGATTCAAATAAATGGACATGCATGTATTTTTAGTAATAACATTTTTTAAGAGATCGACTATAATTGTGTTTTTTGTAATAATCAATCTATCCGAGACATAGATTGATATGTAATTCATGTATTAATTGGTCTATCTATGTCATGTACTATCATAGAGTTCTTGAAATAACTATTTTATTGAACACATGGGCTATCAAGGAGCTTTTCCAATAACTATATTATCTAAGCCACAAACTAGTAAGTATTAGGGTGGTGGATTACAATGCCTCGACTAAATAATATTTCTAAACTAAGGGGTAGATCATGTCATTTTAACCATGGGTGGAAGAGTACTTAGGATGGTAGATCATAACACACTATCAGAATTATACCATTAGGGAACCTTGAATCAACCCTCAAGTCTCTCGCATTCAAAAAACCATTAGTGAAAAATAATTAACTCGCATTATTTTTTTATTAACATAGTGAGGACCACACACAAAAAATTATGTCATAGATCTCTATTATTATATGACATATCATGAGGATCCTATACCCCAACTCTCATCCTAGGTGTTATCCACCCTTGTTAAATCCCTACTCATTAATAACATACACCATGTTTTTCCCATTCAATAAGTGAGTCACAGTTATATTAAACTATAAAAAATATATTATTAAGATGAATTATTCATCTATTTCATCTCACTCAAAGTAATGACATCATTAGATTCATTTGAACCTATCCTGGTTCATACTTAGTGACCTAAACAAATATCCATCACTTGAACGCTGATTTCATAGTCCATAATTTTTCCCATGTATAGTCTTAAGACACTTAACCCATTAATAGTTCCAATTTTCCATACCATTATCATTTATGGAATTCCCAAGGAATATTTTAAAAAGAAAATAATATAGTATATATGTTCTCTAACCCATCATAAATCTAATTTTAACTTACCCTTATGTAGGTTACTTTCCTATGATCACTAATCTTTCCACCGTACTCTCTTAAAGAACATGCCCTAAGTCTAATAGAATCCCCTTTCTACAGATACTAAAACATGAAAAACATATTATATATAAGTCATATTAGAAAACTCTATGCCCCCATACTATTCCTTATATCAATATACAATCATTAATACCCATATCATACCTCTAAATAGTTGACTCACAATCAAAGAATTTCATTTATTTTTCAATCCCTGAGAGAAGGCCCATAAGGCAGGCTCATCACTGATTAAACAATCAATAAAATACACTAAAATAACATCAAATCCTTTAAGTAAATACATAAAATTATTTTTACCAATCAATGAATACACAAGACTCAAATTCTATGAAATGTTAAACTCCCTAAAAAACTACAATGCAATGGTTTCCCACTAATCATCAATAAGTTCTAATCCCACCAAACCTTTCATACTAAGCTACAAAAAGTCTTAATTATGATTTTTCTTTTTTATACCTAACATAGGAATCCATTTGGGTTCCATCATATGAAACTAGAACATATAACCCATAGAAAAAATGTCACTAGTCATTCCTAAAAACATAAAATATTTAGTGGAACATACATTCTGGTACATCGAGGATCAACCACACTCATCTAAAAATTTCAAAACACTCTTGATCACTATTCAAATTAACCATTCTATAAACTCCTTAATGCATACACTATCACACCCAAAACAATTATATGGTGTAATATAAAAGTGACCAACTATGTTATACTCATAAAAGTTACACCATCAAGTATCACCCATTGATTCAGCTTCATTTTCCTAAAATCTTGAAATTTTACCAAAAATATCCTCAATATGTTTTTTCAAAAAAACAAATTTTATATGAGATAATTAGTATATGTAATATTAAGGATTACCATACCCTTCTCCATATGTTCATATTATCATAGATGGTGTGTTAATTGGGTGAGAGGCAAAGATTTGGGAGCTATGAGAATATGAGATGAAGTCATTAAAAGAGGGGGTGATGACTCTTAGGTCATGATGGTTATACAATGAAGTGGTAAATGTGTATTTAATGTATTTAATTTAAAAATTAGAATAACTAAAATTATTGAAAAATAACTTACAATACCACCTGAGTAATGTTGTCTTGCCACAAAATATCCAATGGCCTTTTAATAACTATAATTCCATTGTGCAATATAGGATTTTCAATTACTTGAGGTCTAAAATTTTGATTCGGGTTCTTTATAAATATTATTCTACCATCAAAACATGTCCAAATAACCCCACCTCCCATCCTCATACCAAATGTTTTCATTCCAACCAGCTCCAAATTCCTTTAGAGATCATCACATTCAAAGATTTATCAATCCATAATAATGTGGGTCATTCTATTGAATATTTGGAGGCATTACTAGTTTGAAAATCATCTCACTATAAATTAAGACCATATATGTTTAAAGTATATTTTCATGGAATCATATCTAAACCTGAGACAATAAATATAGGTTTCGTATCTTCATGATTTGTACATTGAGTGATATTATACATTAATTAGTGGTAATTTTATTTTTTATTTCTTTATTTAGAAGGCTAAAGTGGTGATAGAATTTGAGAGTCAATGGAAAATGATATCTTTCATAGCTCAATTCAATCTAGAGGCTCATGAAAAGGGAGTAAGTATTGTGCGAAACCTTATTAACACCACTTCATTACTTAAAACATAAATAATTGGTGATCATTTTCAATTCTAAATAAAAGAAGCTTAGTGATGCCATTTATGATGAGGAGACTATTGATGGGTGGTCTTTATAATCTAACTCAATGATTTATTTCCATGATATATTTTTGTTTTCCATCTGTTTAAATGAAGAAGTTTTGAAATTAATTCATAATTAGATTTAGGTAGATTATACAGATATAATGAATATGTATCATCACATCATATGGTAATTCTATTATTTATAAATAAGGTGAGAAATCAGTAATTAGGTTTATCGATTCATGAATTAACTATTTATAAATGATGAATATCAATCACTAGTCGTATTTTTTACCCTTTATAGTGTCAGATTATAAATATGAGTATATCCTGGTAGATTTCATTGTTATTTTACTAAAATCCCCTTGAAAGCATAATGAAATATATGTGATTTGTGGATTATTTGTATAAAATAAACTCACTTTTACCTATTGAGGATATTCGTCAAGTAGGATTCTTGAGTAATTTGAATTCAAATAAAAACTTTATACGTCATATACTTCCTTTGTCTATAGCATCATATTGATACCCATGGTTTACTTTAATATTTTGAAAATTTATATAGAATTTTATGGTTACACAGTTAAAGTTGATAATTTTTATCATCCTCAGATTGGAATGAAATTGGAATGGAAAATACTGATGTGTGAGAACATGATTCGGGATTTTGTGCTTTAATTAGGTAGATTGTAAGATGGTCAAGTCCCTTAAATGAAGTTTATTTATAATAATATTTATCAAGAATCAAGTTTGAATTAACTTTTCAAAAAAAATTATATGAGGTAATGTTAAAAATTGTTGTTCTGGAAATAAGTGTGTAAAAAGTCACTCTTAAATCCTATTTTGGAATAGGATATGGCAGAAAAAGTTTAATTAATCCAAAAGAGATTAATGAAAGATAATACTTGAAAATTTTATTATGTTGGCTAAAAATGATTATTTTTAGAGTTTACAACTGTAGATCAAATATTTCATGTATTGTAACCTTGTCAATGATATTGACTATTAGTGTTCATGTCTTAAATTCTATAATGTATTATTTTATTAAGGAAATGTTATATAATGTAATTTATATTATTGAATATAAATTATCATATATTTATGTTTTTTTCATAGATCATGGGAGATGATATGATAAAAAACCCCTAACATATATGTATTACTAGATAATCTCTATTGATGATCATTATTTTGGGTTTTGATGATATGTTTTTATTTATACAAGTAAGATCACTTATATAGAAACACATCTAATAACTCATATGATATATGTTAGTGAACTTGTACTCATATTGACCCACTTAAAGTACATCATATTGATTTTTATATATGTTTCTTTGGTTTTACTTAAGAAAATATTTCCTATGGAACCTCAAACATGAGGTTTTCAAATAGGTTTCTTAATTTTAAGGTTTCATATATTGAAACCTATCAAAATTATTTTAATAATTTATCATAATAAAATGTAATTGGGTATGAAATTACTCATGTGAAGAGATTTTATTAACCAAGATATGATGTGTTTCCCAATAGGTTATGAAATTAATTACCTCAATTTATTTTTTACTAATTATGTTCAGGTACACTCAATTATAATTACATGTTATATATTTATATGATATTTATCCAATATAGGAATTAAGAAACGAGATATGATTTACAAGATTGACAATATCCATGTATTGTTCTTAATCTAAATGTCATGGAAAAAAGAAACTTTTATAATGAAAATGTGGTAGATTAGATCGCACCAGACACCTATATAATTTGGTTAGTTATGATATGATTCTAAATACCACTCTTTATTTATTATTATTAATGAGATCCGTGAATTTTTATAACTTTATAAAGTGTCGTTGGGGTTTCACATAGGATAAGGTTAATTGAAAATTTTCAACTAGTGTGATTAGTTCATGTGTAATCATGTTTATGATTATTAAAAACCCAAATAAGATTTTTGTTTTTCACATTCGAATTATTTAATTAAAAAAATATTTAATTAAATAATTAATGTGACCTAATACTATAAATAATGAGTTATTGTATTATTAAAATATAAATTTAAGTACATGATAAATCCCAAATGAGATTTGGGATTATGATTTGAATAATTGTATTTGAAGTCTCATTACATGTGTAAAATTTTTAATCCATATTGAAGATAATATTTAGGAACATCCTTTACTACTCTTAACCAATTTAATGGCTCATTAATGCACCTATAAGGGTGTTTTAAAACTGAACCGACTTTCAAGAAGCTATTTGATACTTTAAATGACTATCAGCATATATTTATTACAATTGTTTTTTATATAAATTTAGATTCCGTAGAGGATATTTAATTTCCATATTATTATGAATTGAAAAGGGTATGATTGGAGTATTTATTCCATTGAGAAGAAAGAAATAGTAGTGTTTACTATTCACTAGTGTTTCATGTTTGAGAGATATCTCTAGTTTAAATCATCTGAGAGGTTCTATAGTGAATTTATACATATTTATTCAATTATTAATCTTTTGTGAGTGAATATAATCACTTAGATAGAAAAAATATTCCCCCAATGCATTATTTATTAGTGTTTTCAGTAGATACCAATGGAGACTTGAATTTTTCAAATCAAGTTTTATTTAAATATTTGAAACCTATTTAAAATGGTTCTTTATTTTATTCATTTATTGTGAACTTATTTAAATGTAATAATCCTGGATGGGTTATATAATTTCTTCCACTATGTACTAATTGTTGGTATTATCATTAAAACACATCAATGTAATTAGATCCAGACTTGATAAATGAAAAATTCATAAAATAAATGTTAGAATACCATATTATTTTATGATGTATTTGCAAAATGTAATATTAATTTTAGACAAAAATAAACTTTTATTATCATGTGGTATATTTTTCATTTCACATAAAATGTAATTATAGGTAATGGGTTTCTATTTGGCCCCTATTTGAAAGATCACAGTCCCTGTTCTCCAATCCACCAGTCCAGTTATAAATGCAAGATCATTACATTTACTAAAATTGATATTGCAGCATAGAATTTTTCTATATATTTTGATTAAACTCTTAACCATTATATGACTTAAAAATGTAAATTAATTAAGTAATTAATATTTATAAGATTCATTAATTATGTATAACATATATACTATAGAATTTTTATGAATATAATCATGTATGGTATATATGTACACATATAATGTAAATGTCGAGACTAATTAAAAATTTATCCATTAAATATTCAATTGTTTGATTACCTCTAATAAGAATCATGTTTTTCATGACCTTTATTGATAAAATAGATTATTTGTTCTTGGTTGAGAACAAATAACATTTCTTGTTCTTGGTGAAAAGTGTAACAACTTTCCCAATGTGAATGTTAGGTGACACTTTTTTTTTGAAACCCAATCATATTATATCCTAGAGGTATTTTGTTGAGAGTATTCATGAGATAAATATGTTAATATTTTTTCTCTCAAAGATCTAAGAGATTTATTTGATACAATTACTAAGTGTTTCATACTTATATTTTCAAGGCTTAAGAAACTAGTTAGATCAATTAATATGTGTTGGAATATGGATCTTAGATACCATGTTTATAATTAAGAATGTTAATATTTTAGTGTGATTAATAGACATGATACTAATAGTGACAGGTATTTTGTTTTATATATTCATGTAATTAAACACAAAATAAAATTTATCAATGGTATTAGTCCTTATGAGGGGAAATATTAATGATAATAATTTCATCGATTAGTATCATAATTTGTGAATTATTATAAGAAAATAGGATATATTTTATATTATATAGTAACCTACACCAAATGATTTAGTTTACTCTAAATCTCAAGAGGGAAAATATGCATAGGAAAAGTATCAAAAATGAATATTAAATAATATTTCTTGTGATATCAACCATTATTTACACGGACAATAATCTTTTTTAAGACATGGAATCATTAAATGTGATTCAATTGTTTAAGAAACAATAAAATACTCATATGTGTGAATTATTATATTTTATAGAGATAAATTTCTATAACATTGAATCATAGGTATTAGATACTATATGTGCATCACATATTTTTGTTAATGCAAAAATTCCTAATGAATAGAAGAAATTTATTAAAATATTATAAACCAATGAGTTAGAAATAGAGGAAGAGTTTCTGTATTATCTAAAGGGAAAATAAATCCAATTCATTCTAGTGAATTTTCATTGATTACATAATATTTTTATCATGTACTATCAATATAAATAATTTTTATTTATGTATCATTCTAAGATATGATATAGTTTTCTTTTGTAATAAAGAAAAAATGGTTTCTTTTATATATGAATTAAATGTTTTAACCTTTTATAACATGTTATATGGATTATATATATTGGATATTTAAAATCCAATAGACACAAGAAATAATAAAGGAAAAAATAAATAATTTAAATTTCACTCATCTTTATCAATGTCGCATAATCCATATAAATAAGGATCACAACCAATAATTCTATAATGATTAATTAATTAATTCAAATGATTCAAATGAAGGACCTCGGAACACCTTGTGGGGGGAGGGGTGAATCAGGGTGTGAATTTTTTCTTTTTAAAGTGGTTGATCTTGTTATCGTGTTGGTAGGAACTTCATAAATCTGTTAAACAAATGAAAGCAAGGAGATGACACACCACTTTTACTTGGTTCACCGCACTAGATACCTCCAAGGAGCATACATTGACTGTGTGTCGGTTGTACCTAAATCCAATAATTTGTACTTGTTTGAGGATTACAATATTTTGTCACATTCACTCTGTGCCAGGAACACTGCCTTTACAAATGTTCAGGGATATCTCACAACATCCCTCAGATCACTTCCCTTGACTCCCTTAAATCACTACCTTGAGAGAAGTAAAACTCAGCTTATCTACTTTAAGGTCACTTCAATATATTTGCATTGAAGTATTTATCTATGTTCAATATGATACACTACATGCATCGAAGTCCTGAATTGATGCACTTCAAAGCATTGAACCACTGAACTAGATATCGAAAAGCCTATTATAATCTTAACACTATGTTTGTGTGCAATACCTGAACATGTTCCCAAGATTTGTTATTTGTTGCACAAGATTAATTTCATGCAACCCCTACTTTTCATGAAACCCTTATCATTCGCACAACTATACCGAAGGGTTCACTTGGACTTTTTATACTAAAGAAACACCTTACATGAAACATTACCTCTCTTCCAATATTTCATGTTCCAATATTTCATACTCCAGAGTAACTATATTTTTGTTGAAAATTTTTTAAGCCATCCCTTGTGGTAGGCTTCTATTTATAGGCCTCGATGACCCTACGCACAAGTTTCTGATGCATCTTTGTCTGTGCGCGCAAGATTATTCATGGGCACGCAAAACCCATTTTAACGTTTCATTGGGAACATAAGATTATTCCACGCAACCTCAACTTTCACACACATTTAAGTCTTGTGTAAACTTTTTTACTTTTCCATATTTTGAATTTCTGGTCCCAAATTAGGCCTTGTGAACAACTTTTTAAACACCCTTTAAACTAGTGCGTAACTCCCTTTCATAAACATACATTTCTCCATTTTCCAATTTTTAGGCCCAAAATTTTGGAAAACACTAGGAAACTATTCCACATTCAATACTGTTATTTTGATGAACTATATTATCACTTTCTAAGAAAACATTATGAACTTCTAATGGGGATTGACAACAAACATAAACCATACTCCGTTTCCAGCATAGAACGGCCATGGTTCCAACATATAAACCATTTTATGTTGGTAAATATTATATTAAGCTAAATGATCAAATACCTTTTATGGGTAAAGGAAAATAGATATAATTATTTAATAGAACTCAAATATACTGATGTACATGGTCTTATAAGTAAAGTAGATCAAGGTGGATTTCAGTACGTCATTACCTTTATTGATGACTTTAGTAGGTATGGTTATGTGTATCTTATGAAAATATTATGAGTCCAATGAAATGTTAAATGTGTTTAGAAATTAAGTTCATAATAAATACGGAAAGATTATTAAACTAGTTTTATATGATCAAGTTAATAAATATTTAAGTTTAAAAATTTCATGAATATCTAGGAGATCATGGTATAGTATAAAAAATAACTCCACCTAGTACACCATAGCTTAATGGTGTATTTTAATAGAGGAATAAAACTATTTTAAACATAGTTCATTTAATTAAATAGTCATGTCAACCTTCTTATTTCTTTTGGGGTTCATGATTTAGAAAAAACATCATTTTTACGAGATCGTATTCCATAAAAGGTGTTTCAAAAGGGCACCCTAATTTTTCTTTTCGGAATATATTATTTCATGAGTAATATATCTGATGTATAAACTTAAAAAATTAATAAAATTATAAAATCGTAAAATTTTTGTTTATCAAAATGTGAAAGTGGGTTATTATTTATAAAATACATCATATCACAAAGTTATTTATATTCATCATGTCATATTCCTGGAAATATATTTTATTTCCAAAAGAACCAGTGAGATTAAATTTGAACCTAATTATGTTTATGACCAATAAGATTTTTTTAATATTAAGATAGATGAACTTGAATCACTAAGTGTTTTTAGAAAATGAATTGATGAAATATACATAATAACCTTAAAGTTTTGTATATTTTATCAAGAACCCATGAAATGCGTATTTCTTAGTTCTAGTGTAGGTAATGTAATGATCATAGAATATGTTCTAAAATATTAGAAAAAATAAATTTTAAATTTTAAATTTGATAAATTCTTATAAAAAAGGAATTTGAAAGGAAATCAAAGTACACTAATCAATTTTGGAACATAGTAAATCCATTTGAGGTGTAAAACCCATTAGGTGCAATTTTGTCTTTCAAAAGAAGACTAACATGATTAATAGAGTGTTTATATATAAATATTACCAAACAAATAAATATTTTTAAATTGATTCATGGTATCTATAATAAATAAACCTCTTCTTTGGTGACCATGATCAAATACATTTGGATTATTTTCCCCATAATAACATATTATGATTATGTGATATATTAAAGGGAATTTAAAACAAAATTCCTTTATGGGGATTTTTTTGAGGATGTATATATGTAACAACCTGAAGGTTTTTTAGATCCAATAAATGATACAAATATTTTTAAGCTACAATGATTAATTTATGTGTTGAATAAGCCTTCACAATATTGTAATATTTATTTCATATAAAGATATCAATGAATTTATCTTTATAAAAAATTAATATGAACCTTGTGTATATAAAATGGTTAGTAGCAGTGTAGTTATATTTATGGAATTGTTTGATGATGGCATAATTATCATCATAAATGACATCCGGAATATAAAATAAGTGATTTTTTAGATATTCCTTCTCATTAAAAGATATTGAGAAAGCATCATACATACATGGTCTGAAGATATATAGATATAGATCTAAAAAATATGGCCTTTGTTAGAACACAAACATTCTTAAAGTGTGAAAAAGGATTAACATGGAAGACTCAAAAAAGGTATATTTTTTAACATTACATGAAATGGGTCTTTTTAATACATAGTATCCTTAAACTTTCAAGGAATAATAAGTCATCAGTAAAAATATTCATGCTTATATAATTAGATCAATCATGTATATTATTCTATATACTCATCCAGGTGTATTTTTTTCATTATGTATGACATGTAGATACCCATAAAAACTTAGAGAAATTCATTGGGAATCCATAAATAATATCCTTAATTACTTGAGATAAAATAAGAATGTATTATTAGTTTTTGGTGTTGAGTAATATCTCATTATAAAGGGTTATATTGGTGCTCATTTCCAAATAGAAAAAATATATTTATATCTTAGTAAGGATTTTTTTCTAAATAGTAGAGTTTTAAGATGAAAAGGTTATATTAAAAATGATAATTTTTATTCTAAAATATAATCTAAATATATCACATCGTTTAAAATATATAAATAATTTTTTTGGATAAATAATTTAAATACTAAACTAAGGGATTTCTTAAGCATCATGCATCTAGTAGAACACTATTGTGATAATATTGGATTGGTTTTACAATCTAATGAACCTAAGTCATAAAAAATATAAAAAATATATTATTTTTTCATCTAATTTATGAGATAAAATAGGGTGACATTAAGATGTGATGAGTTCCTATAGAGGATAACATTTCAGATCCTTAATCAAATCTCTTTATGTGACAAATGCATAAATGAAAAAATCGTTCTATTGATTTTAAAACCATGAGTGATTGGATTTGGTTAAAGGGTAATATTTTTAGTGTTTCTTACTTAAAATATTTCATGCGTTGTTTACTTAGTGACATCATGTATCATGTAATTTATATTAATGTAAATACATTAGCATATGTTTATGTATAACATGGTATATGTTTATGTATAACATTGAACATGTTATTATAACAACCCATGGGATATATGTAATACCAAGTTATACCTGATTGAAAATCATTATATTGGGTTATAATAATATATTAATAATGGTATTAGAAGGATCTTGTTTATAGAGATACAACTAATCACTCATATGATGTAAGTTGGTGAACTTGTAACTAGATTAACCTTTATAAAGTACACAACATGGATTTTTATATTTGTTCCATTGGTGTTTATTAATTGTTCTTTGGTTATGGATCATTATACTTGAGGTTTTAAAATATATTTCATAATTTTTTGGTTACATAATTTGATACTAATCAAAATTAATTTGATAATTTGGCCTAATAGAATGTAATTGGATATGACACTAACCAAGTAGAGGGATGTTATTAACCCTGATTGGATGTTTATGCCCATACGATGGGCTATGACATCTTGGAAATCAATTGAGTTTTTCCTAAGTGTATTTCCATTTCAAAGTAATTACATATGATGAAATTATATCATATTTAGTCAACTAATAAATAATTAAAAGTGATCATCTATAGAGGATTAACATTATCCATGTCTTGTGATTAATCTCTATGTCATGGGAAAACATTTCTAATGGAATCTTGGTGGATTAGAACACACCAAACCCATTTATAATTTGATTATTTATGATATTTTTATAGATAAATTTCTTTTTTTGTGTATATTAATGATATTAATGATCATTTCTAACTTTATAAATGGCACTTATGGCTGCACATAAGATAATGATAATTTGGATTTCTAGACTAATGTGACTAGTTCATGAGTAAAATGTTTATATATATTAAAAATATAAATAATATTTTTGTTTTGTGAATTTAAAATATTTAATTAAATAATATTTTTTATTTATATATTTTTTGGGATTTTATAATATAAATATTTAGTTTTTCGTATTACTAAGGTATAAAAATGAGGAAATGACAGAGACCAAATTGTATTTTTGATTAGGATTGAAGTAATGGTATTCAAGACCAATTACATGTATACAATTCATAATACCACATTCAAAGATCACTTCAGAAAATGATTTTCAATATTGAGCAAATTTTAAGTCTTAGTAATGTGCCTCCAAAGTTGGTTTGGGACTTAAGACCTTTTTGGAGGGTATTTAATGCTCCAAATAACAATTAGTGGATATTTATTTCACCCTTTAGGCATTCATTGAATTTATATTCCTTAGTGGCTATTTAATTACCCTATTTCTACACATATATAATTTGATGGGTGTCTTATTTATTAAATTTATGGAACATAAAGGTAGTCTATAATGTTCTCTAGTATTCCTTATCTAAGAGATCTCTCAAATTTTCATCATTTGAGAGATTATATAGTGTCTGTCTCCATCATTATTCTCTTATTTACCTTTTAGGAGTGATAATAATCACAAATATTTAGATAATATCCCACTATGGTGGTGGTTATTAGAGTTATTAATTGATATAGGAGGAGACTTGAATTCAACAATTCAAAATTGATCTGAATATTCGATCTTATATAAAAGGTATTTTTAATTTATTATTTTATTTTTATGTTTTCCATTTGCATGTAAGGATTTGGATTGTTTTTATAATTAATTTAAATATTTAATAATTTTTAGTAAAATCATTATAATCGTTCATCGTCAACTTTGGAAGTAATGATTGTTAGAACCCTAACATCTGGTTTCATTCCAGATTGTTGAGAGAATGTGGGATATGGTGTATCGACTAGATTTTCCACTAATGTATTTTGTAATGAAGGGTGTATTTAATATTTATAAACTATGTAAGTACCAAGTAGATCTATATTATATTATTTTCTATAATTTAGTATACATAGATCTTGAGGTGATCTTTTTTGAGTGGCGAAGAAGAGACTTGGGAGAGAGAAGATCTCATTAAGTCGTAATGGTTAGAGTTTTTCTATAGAGTGGAGACCATTAAATTTATGGGGATGAAAATATTTTATGATGGGGAGGATCGTGACACCCTCAATTTGAAAGGTAAACTTCAATTTTATTTTCACTAACTTTTAGATTGGCATTCAAGATTTTTATTGACCCATGGAAAATTGAACAATTAAACTCGTGGTTGAACTATCAGTATAGCCTAACTACTCATTATAGTAAATTTGATAGAGGTAAAAGCATGGGTAGTTTCACATTCTACCATAACATGAAACAAAACTACATAGTCTGGATGATGTTATAATATTTTGACTTTTTAAAACCCAATTATCCTTATTTGGACCTTATTTAGGCGTTAATATAGCATTGGATGAACAGAGGTATTCATGAGAGTGATTGTGGGGAATTTACACCTTTATTATATATAGATTTAAATTTATACATGATGAATTAAATTTAATATATATAGATCTTCTTAGTCATAAAATATATCTCCTCTCCAGAAGGATATGTCGTAAATGATATAACTTAAGTGATTAGATTATAGAAAATTAAATCATGAATTGTAATGATCGTACCTAGGGACCTGAATTTTGAGACATAAAATAGATCATCACATGGTCTGAAGTGTACTCACCTACAAAATCTACACCCTAACAGTTGTAATAATGCATGTGAAATATAAATTTCTTTAAATTAAAACCTATACAATTTTACTACATAAACAAAAAAATTAACAAACCCAACACCAATGTATAATGCCCTGAATTGAATTAAATGTAAGAAAAACTATGGTATATTTCTAAGCCACTTACTCCTCCATCCATGTCTCAATAGTGTATTTGTGGCTCTCAATCTCCAAAGAACGATACCTTTATATTTATTGCATTATGAATAATTATACCTATATAAACACAAAATTTACCATATTGGGGGAGAGTCTAAAATTAATATTTTTTCACCAAGTCCCTAATAAATATATATGAATGAGAAAATTAAATGAATATAACGATAACCAACAATGAGAAATTTTTTTTTAAAGTAAAAGGCTTTTTATTGATAAGCAAAAAGTTACAAAAGGCGAAAAGATGGAATTCTTTTACAATCTATATCAAACAAAGATAATAAATCAGTAGGTAAAGAGTCCATCCAAGTCATGGTCTGATGAATGCCTTTGTTGGCAAGAGCATCTGCAACAGTATTCGCTTCTCGATAGGCGTGAGTGGCTATGTAGTCAATCCCATGTAGAGAGTTGAGACAATTCATCCAAAGAGTGGTGAGAGACCAAGCCAGATGAATGGTACCATTCCAGATGGAATGAATGATAGTAGTAGAGTCTCTTTCAATCCAGAGTTTTTTCCATCCTCTTTGAAGGGCAAAATCAACGGCATGGATGACACCCAGCATTTCAGCTTCTAGGGAAGAGGAATGGCCACAGCCAGCATAGAAGCAACCGTGGAAAAGACCAGCCGAGTCGCGAAAAATAGCACCACAACCATCAGGGCCTGGGTTACCTTTGGAGGCACCGTCAACATTCACTTTGATCCATCCCAACATCAGTGATTGCCAGAATACTTCAAATGAACGTTTGGTCCGAGGGAAGACGTCGGGCACACGAAGGTGACGAAGGATCTCAAAATCACCAAATGAGTTGGTGCAACAGTCTTTTTGAATGGAAGCAGCTTCATGAATCACAATAAGAATTCGAGATTTACCTGCAATTAAACTAAATGAGCACTTATTATGAATGATGTCATTTCTAGCATACCAGATCACATGAAGCAGTTCTGCCACTGCTGTAAGCAGACGATTTTTAACCTGAGGTGAGAAAACATAGCTAGTGCACTTGTTAATGGATAAACAAATAGTGTCATAAAGGGACCATCTGCAATTAAATAAGTCAAAAACATAATTCCATAAAGTAGATGTCGTCGCACACGACAAAAATAGATGATCCGCATCTTCCCTGTGTTGATTACACAAGCGAAAAATGGAGCAGAGTTGAATGCTAAAGGCTTGAAGACAGGCTTCAGTGGGTAATCTATTATGGGCAATTCACCAAATGAGAGTGAGCCTCGAAGGTTTGATCCACTGCTTATCAAAATGGCTCACCCAATGTAAAATAGAATCACTTTCAGAAAAGTAATGCTGGTAGAAGTTTTTGGAGTCAAGGATGCCATTCGGGGCAGGTTCCCAAACAAGGAAATCACCATTAGAAGAAAAATGATGATCATCAGTGATCTGCGCAATATTGTCGGGGAGAGAATGTCTGTGATATTGTAAGACATCCTTTATGGAAAGATTATAGTCATCGGGAGTGATGTTAGGTGGTAACAGAGATATCAAGGGGTTACCAGACCATTTATCGCACCAAAAATTAATGGAAGAGTCAGCACTAACCATCCATCTAGAATTTTCCATGATCTTCTGATACGAGTCTCTAATCGATGGCCAGATTGAAGAGTTAATGTAGTTGAGCTTCCCATTTAAAAGCTTGGTGCGGAATCTATGGTTCAAGAAATCAGAAGCTTTGGAATTACCATTGATAATACGCCAAGTAAGACGGGCTTGGAGAGCATTATTGAACATCTTTAAATTTTTAATACCAATGCCACCTTTGTCGAGAGGTTTGCAACAGGTTTTCGAGGGAATAGTGACAAGTTTTCTTTCAAGAATACTACCCGTCCATATGAAGTTTTTGATATAGGTATTGATCTTCTTAAAAATGCTGGCGGGCCATTTGTAAATCATCATAGTGTAAACCATCTTAGAGACAATGGTCGATTTGACTAGACAAATCCTGCCAGCCAAAGAGAGGGATCTTCCTTTCCAGGTAGAGAGTTGGTTTACAATTTGCTCAGTGATATTAGTGAAATAGCTTGCCTTAGGACGACCCCAAAAAATTGGAACACCTAAATAAGCGAAAGGGAGGAGTCCCTCTTTAATTCCAAGGTAGGAAGTAATGGTATTTTTTCTTCGGACAGGAAAGTTCTTTCCAAAATAAATATATGATTTATTCCAGGATATCGATTGACCAGAGACTTCCTCGTAATGATTAAGAGCATGTTTTAAGACATTAATATTCCTTTGATCCCCCTTAAGAAAAAGAATGATGTCATCAGCATATAAAAGGTGGGTAGGGATATTTATGTTCCTGGAAGCTTGTATGGGCTTCAGGGATCCTTGAGCAACCAGACTATTTAGAAGTCTGCTTAGGTAGTCCTCAGCAATGACAAAGAGGATGGCCGATAGGGGGTCACCCTGCCTGACACCTTTAGAACAGTTGAAGAAGCCCCTAGGAGAGCCATTGATTAGAATAGAAATATAGGCAGATCTCAATAGAGTTTTCAGTCTTCCAATGAAAGAGTCCAGGAATACAAAGTTTTTTAAAACCCTAAAGATGAAATTCCAGTAAATAGTGTCAAAGGCCTTTCTGATATCCAGTTTAATAGCCACACACCCCCCTCTAGTGTTTTTATTAATACTATTGGTACCTTCCGAGGCCAGACAGATGCATTCCTGAATGGCTCTACCTTTAATGAATCCAAATTGATTCCATGATACTATTTTGTCACAAATGGGCGCCAGCCTATTTTCAATTATTTTAGTAATGTTCTTATAAAAAGTATTAATGAGAGCAATGGGTCTGAATTGATGAATCTCCAAAGCATTTTCAACCTTAGGTATTAAAACTAAAAATTGAGCATTAATACCATGAGGCAGAGAACCATGGGAAAAAAGGTTTTAACAAGGTTACAAACATCCTTTTGGATAATGTCCCAATGCTTTTGGTAGAATCCATTATTGAACCCATCCGGACCAGGTGAACTGTCTGGATTAAGGCCAAAGACAGTATCTTTAATTTCTTGATCGAGCGGTGTACTTAAAATAGTTTCATTGTCTCTATCATCAACCAGTAAGGGGATAATATTGGCCCTGATGTCAATATTTATGTCCGGACTGTTAAAAAGATTGTAAAAGTACGAGGTGACATGATTCGTTATGGCTTCTTCAGTATCGATGAGCAAATCATCATGAATAAGTTTGGTAAGAGGACGATTTTCCTTTCTTATTCTTTGAAGAGAATTATAAAATTTAGTATTACGATCTCCATCAACAAGCCAATTAGTCCTAAACATTTGTTTATGAAGGTTATCCTTAAAAGTGAGCAAAGAATTAAGTTTAAGGGAAGGGTTAGCTTCCAGCTGAGGATCCAAACTGAAATCAGATATAGTGTTTTGCTTTTGAGCATGACTAAGATCATTTTCAAGAGAGGAAATTTCAAGGTCAATTTGAGAACTTATAGATTTTCACCAACTTTTAAGGGCTTGTTTTAGGATTTTCAACTTAAAAATATAGGCAAATAAATCCTTATGGTGGTTCATAGAGTTCCAGGTGCGGTGTATAAGAGCGACACAGCCCGGGTTCGAGGAACACACATTATTAAATTTAAAGGGGAGAATATGCCTACGGCTGATCATGCAGAAGCTCACTAAGATAGGATGGTGGTCAGAATTAATTCTAGTCAGGGTTATACTAGAAATATTATCCCAGGTATCAAGGGCCTTCATGTTGACAAAAGCTCTGTCAAGCTTACTGGCAACCATTTTATTATGATGTTTTCTGTACCAAGTATATTTGGAACCAGTGAGGGTAACTTCAAAAAGGTTACAGTCATCAATAGCTGACCTAAACTCATTTGAGGAAATAGTAAGATGTGAGGGGCCAATTTTTTTACAAGGGCTTATAATGGCATTGAAATCACCCATAACAACCCAAGGCTCCTTAATTGAGCGGGCCATATCGGAAAGCTCATGCCATAAAGTCCTTCTGTCCTGATATCTGTTATTGACATAAATCATAGTACAAAGAAAGAGGCAACCGTTCAACAAGAAATCACACGAAACCTGCTGATCTGTGCTTTTAATGATGTGCACATTTTGAAGGGAATTATGATAAAAGATCCACATAGAGTCAGTTTGATTTCCATGTTTACACAATCCAAGAAAACTATAGTTAGGAGCACCAAGTCTCATGTAGTTGGCTTTGAAATTAACTTTTGGTTCAGAGATGGCAAAGAGTTGAGGTTTATGAGTGTTTATAAGCCTCCTAATTGTAGTGGAGGTGTCATTTTTTGCTAGACTTTGGCAATCCCAATAGATAAAATTCATTTCTATTTGCGTTTTGGGTTGGAACCCTTCTTTTTTTTGGATTTTCCAGAATCATTCTTCCTTTGCGATCGAGTGACCATAGGGGAGGAAGAGGGGTTTAGATTGACTATCTGATAATTGTCATTAGAGGGTGACTCATTGCTAGAAGTCGTGCCAGGCATGCGCTCAGAGGCTGTGATGCCAAGACCAACAGCTTCAGCAGCAGAATGATCCGCTGGAGTATGTGCGGAATTCTGGATAGCAGTGCAATACATGGGAGAAGGACTGACTTCTGTAGTTTTGGGAGAGCTCTGAACCAAAGGATCAGAGGCTGTGAGATATTTATCAACCTGTGAGGAATAAGCCGAGCTGATGGATTTAACAGAAGTAGAATGAATGGGGTTTGCAGATGCAGATTTTTCCAGATTAAAAGTCTGCAATTCAGCAAGGGGAGGAGGTCCGACATTGTTAGTAGTACCATAATTATCAGTAAGAGTTGGTTCAGGGGGAAGAATAGGATCAGGAGCAGTGCTGTAGGTAGAGCTGGTCATAACAGTGTTAAGATTGACAGCATGAGGTGCCAGATTTTCGGATTCTGAAGCAGATGATGGAAGATTTATTATAGAAACAGATGTAGCAGGAGAAGGTTCAAAAGTGTGTGTAGTGTTGGATGAGTTGTTGGCCGCTAAGGTATCAGCATTTATAGCAAGAGGTGCCAGGACCCCTGTTACAGAAACAATACTAGCAGTTTGGACAGTAGTAACAGGCTGTACAGAATCATCAGCAGAGGAGAAGGGAATGCTATGTGCATTGATAGTGGAAATATAAGAAGAGTTAACAGCATCATTTTCAGAATTGACAGCATCAATAGTCATAGTATTCATTAAAGGAGCAATAGAAGGATTCGAAGAACCTGGGTCTGCAGATTTTACCAAATCGCTTGTTGTTATATTGGAGACCTCAGGGTTGACAATAAGATCCACAGGGGCAAAGGAATCCAACCCCAAGTCCCTACTAGCATGTTCAACCAAAGAGAGAGTATGTGAGGAAGAAGCATTAGTGGACGAAATGTAATTAATTTCACCACTTACAGCCACTGTATCATGCAAAACTATAACAGGATTATCATTTTTTTGGAGGGTCTCCTCTTCCTCAACTAACTCCCCCCAGGATTTTCCTTCCAGAGATGACAGTACATTGGATTTCTTAACCCAAATGTCCTGCTTTTCTTTATTGGGGGGCTGAGGTTT
The DNA here is from genome assembly GCA_963277665.1 of Viscum album. Taxonomy (NCBI): domain Eukaryota; kingdom Viridiplantae; phylum Streptophyta; class Magnoliopsida; order Santalales; family Viscaceae; genus Viscum; species Viscum album. The sequence goes on from OY728166.1 coordinate 812,758,399, forward strand.
GACAGAGGTAGTAAACCCCTTTTTGGCATGTTTTATTTCTTGCCAATCTTTAATGTTTGGAGGGTCCATTTGTTTTCTAATCACCCTACAATTTGAGAGGTTGTGACCAATCAATTTGCGTACTTCACAATAGGGTGGCTTCTTTTCATATTCAATTCTGAGCTCAAATTTGTAGTCAGGGGCATTGAAAATAATGCTGGAAGGCAGTTCAATGACTAGATTAACCTCAACCATTATTCTAGCATAGGGTCCTAATTCCCCATTCAATGTTCTATGGTCAATTTTTATGGGAGTCCCTATACAGGAAGAAATATCATTTAGGATTTTCGGATGCCAATAGAACCAATTTAGACCATGAACTCTAACCCAGATTTGAGCCAAGTGATTTTTGTGTGTGAATGGATTAAAATTAGGATCCCAATCAAGAGTTCTGAGTAAACCAGGCCTAAGTTGTAAATTACCGAATTTCCATACCTGGTCCAGTTCATCTTGAGTGCCGAAGAGAAAATGGTAGTACCCCTTACCGATGGGGATCATCCTCCATTTCGAAGAGCCCCAGCAGTGGGCTATTCTGTTCTTGAGCTCCAGGAGAGACCAAGGTCGATCACCTGTGGAGTATGTCACCCGACCCAGAATCGAGTATTTAAAAAGCTGTATCCTTTGCTTCAGAGCTTCCAGATCTGCATCAACCATAAAACAACCATCTTCAAGCTTCTTAAAGAGAGGCTGCTTACATACCCTCGCATCGCTAGGATCAGCCCCTTGTAAGGCATCACGAAAGGAGATGGGTGTAGAGCGAAGAGGGATTTCTATATTTCCCACTTCAATTCTTGTAGAGTCTTCCTCGGTAGCAACCGGAGCAGGAGGAGGGAGCTCCCATGTCGGATCAAAACTAGCCATCACCAGGAATCAGAGAGGAACATGACAGATGCTAGGGTTTCGAGTCGCCCGTTGAGGAGCGCTTCGCGAGCCATCCCTCAAAACCATCGATTTATCAAAATCATTTCAAAACCAATGTATCAAAATCCATCATACCAAAACCATTTTCTATAGATCCACCCCCTCTATTTTCTCAAATCATTGGAAACCTCTCATTTCTATGAAATTATTGAAAATATTATATTTCTTTAAAGTCACCAAAAATTATTCATTTTCATGAATGTCACAAAGAAACCACATTTTTTCTAAATGTCACAAAAAAATAACTATTTTCCTCAAATTCATTGGAAAATACATGTTTTATTAAAATTTATAATAAAAACCATTTTTTCAAAAAATTTATGTATATTATAAAATATAAGAGAAAACAAAACTCAAATAAAATCATTTCTAGATTTTCATGAAAAAATTTCTTTATGGACACACTCACATTATACCACATTTATTAAACGTAATTTAAAACCATTTCATGAATCTATATATTACAAATTTATTTTCATAAATATATTTTATCATAATAATTCCATATTCAATATTAAAACATTTTTCATCACAAAATTATATAATAAATTCAATTGATATCATAATCAATTATAAAAACATAATAGAGGAAATATATACATAGAAATTAGAAAATCCACCTAACATAGACGTATTAATTATAATCATCTACAAGTTCTCAAAAAATGACTTTAACATAAATAAACATCTATTCATATCATCCAAATTTATCATGAACCATGGTTTTTTAACATAAAGGAATAAACTTCCAATTTAATACCGGTTAGTTACCTTGGTCAGAATCATCATGAAACCATATTAAAATGAAATGACCCCCATGTTACTTATAGGTATAGGGAATATTTCCTTAAGTGAGTGACATTAACCTCATTTGAATATTAGTTTCATGGAACACAACCTTTATTAAGTGGAAAACCCTTTTCTAATTGACACAACCCCATGTGACTCACTACACCTATGTTGTAGAATGTAAATGGTAAAATTTATAGTTTAGAGAGTAGAATGAACCATGTTCCATTCTGTATATCCCCATACTAGACATTTTATTTCACCCAATAATGACTTTTAGAGAGAGAAAGATAGAAAAGTGAGTGTTATTGTGACCTCTTGAGTCATGTTCACTCATAAGTAAACAATTCTGAGGGGACACAAGGCCTCAATCATGCCTCCACATATGTAAAAATCATCCAAATAACAGTGAGGTTATAATGATGGTATGGTAGGGAGACTATACCCTCTATATTTACACTAAATATAGAGGATTAATAAAAATATTAAGTAATAATGGAAGAAAATAATGAACTTATAACCCATAAGTGATAAATAAACTAATAATGAATGATTAATGATGATACATATTCAAGTCACTCAAGTATATAGTATGTAATTTATACATAAAGGCTATATAGATAAAATAATAAAATAAATAAAAGACCCAAATCTTAATGGTAGTCCGAGTACATGCTCTGCTGCATCTCAAATGATAACTCCTAAACCCTTGATTAGTATAAAAATTGAATCACTAGCTAAATCATAACATATAGCCATGCGATCTACCTAGGTACCAAACTGTAGTCTAAACAAGGCGTTATTAAAACATAATAGCCCATGAACATTGGTTTCTAATTCATTATAGTCTATGAGTTTGTAACATAACTATGTGAATATTATATATAATATTGAAAGTAATAATGTTGAGGTGGACATGAAAATAACACTTACTTCATTATTGGCTAGACTGTCTTAGAATTTTCAGAATTATAATTTAGTCTTAGGACCCACAACTATATTCCTTGGTGTCCAAGATCAAGTATCCAGATTAATCCTTAGAATGGAATTCAGGAATCCTCATATATAGGAACCAAGAAAATCCAAGGAGTAAATCTAATGAATTCTGCTATATAAAGGGGGATCTAACTGAGCCTAAAGAAAAAGTACAAGGTAATATTGGGATAAAATTGACAAGTACCCAAGGAGGTAATTTGAGGCATCATCTGTTTGAGTTTATCAAGAAAAATCTTGGGAGCTCATCCTATGAATTGAAATGTTTCTAGAAGTAGAAAGTAAATATTCAACAACATATTGTGGCATTCAAAAATGTATTACATTGACCTGATATAAATATAGTGTATCCCTTGGAATTATCATCAATTAATCATTGGGAATCTAGTGGGTTTTCACATGGAATTCAAAACTAGAATCTATGTCTTAACAAAGGAATTCCTCATTATAGTCATAGATAGTCTCATTATTTCAATATTTCATTGGATGTTAAGTTATAATAAAGAGAAGCGGTTAATAAAGTAGTGTATTGTCTCAAGGCCTTTAATATAAATTATATAAAAAAATCCATTACTTATAATCCATTAGGTTCTTTATACACATCTCATAATCTACCAAAATAAAAAAAGGAATCTCACAATTTTACCAACACCCTTACTCTAATGCATTTAATCCAAGGTGTTTGTAGAAAAAGGTCATAAGTACCAAGGCATTATAGAAATGGAATCCAATGAATTAAACCATATAAATCATCAATGAAAGTGAATCAATCATCTCAAGGTATTTACAGAAAATATATGACAACCAAGGAGGGGTATCTTGTGATTTTCTATAAGGTAGCATATTAGTTACCAATTAAAAATAGTCCATTTATTTTTAGGGACACAAAACAAAAAAAAGTACTTTAGATCTTGAATTTAATCAAGACTCCATAATATCTTGATATATTTTTAAACAATCCAAGACACTCTTTGGTCCCCCTGTGATTTCTACCATGCATGTTTCATACCCAAAAAAATAAGGGGTGGATGGATCCACGTCGAAAATTAGGGTTCTTAATAATTTTGAAATCAAACATGACCTATGGAGTGTTTTGGTTACACATAACCTATGTTTTTTAATGAAGAAAAGTCCAAACACACCATAAGGGGTGATTTTATTACATGGAAAGAGTACATTGGTACATTAATATGTGTCAATCCAAACAAACCTTATAAGGTGTTTTTGTTTGATCAAAAGACATGTCTTTATGATCACTAATCTCGACTCAACCTAAAGAGATTTATATGTTAATTTTTTTACCCTACATAAATTTAATGGATGATTATACTATGCCTCGGTCAAGATTTAGTAAGAAAGTTTAAGAAATTATAAATTAAAGAGGTAACAGTTAGAATTCCCAATGTGTGGCATGACAACACATTTTATAAATTAAAATACTTTTAGGTAAAAGTATATAGACTACCTACCTCATGCTAAGGAAGATTCACTTATCCAATATTGGCCATTGATTCGAGCTAAAATGATAGGAAATGATAAACCTAAAAATAACTTAGAAATAGGGAATAATCTTCATAAATTTTGGGAGGAATCATGATATAAAAAAACTAAGAAAATAGTGGAAGGGGGTGGTAGACTCACCTCTAGGCTTCCAATTCATCTGATGATGATCAAATCAGAATAGGAATAAAAGAGATATCCCATGGAGGAAGGAATTAGGAGTATAGTTCTTATAGGATCTCTTGGGAGAAATGTTGGAGAAAAGGGTGTAAAACTATTTAAAGTACGGAGGGGTAAAATGGTAATTTTATCCCATTTAATGTGGTGTGTGGTTAGGATACACAGTTTGGAAAACTGTGTTCTAACCATGCATATTCACTTCCAAATTACCCCCATATTGCACAATTATAGTGTATAGTTAGACAAATCATGTTTCAACCATGTTGGCTCACTATCTAAGCATACCCCACTTTACACAGTTGCAGTGCACAGATAGAAAATCTATATGCCAACCATGTGGGTCCCTCTTATCCTCTTCAAAAATCCACATCGGTTTTTAGATCCCCTCATATGGTCAAACCAAAAAGTATGATTTAATAAATAGGTCTCAAGGTTTGGTGTCACGACTTGTCCTCGGGACCCATGCCATGACTACCCCAAGCCCACCTTCCATAGGCTAGGGGATGGCGACTAGCACCAATGGTGTAAATCCCTAAGCTGGGAAGCAATTTACTTTATAAAAAGGAATCACACAAAATCAGAGTACACAATTGAAAGCAAAACACTGAGTAAAACTGAATACAAAGGTAGTGTTGAAAGTAAATGGGCCAATATGCAAACCCAACTAAACAACCATAATAAATACAAGTAAAAATGGAAACAATTTCCTAGATCATCCACCAAGGAATCCTACTTGAAGGGTAGGTACATAACTCGAACAACTCTTCCATGCGGTATGTCCCATATAGTCCATCTCTGAGAAGCCTCTTGTCTGTCTCCCTCAGCCTCGATCACAACTGACCGTCGTCTACACAGAACAGAACAAGGTACAGGTGAAGCCCGTGCAGGGGTGAGTATAACAATACTCAAAAGGGGACCCAGATACCCCTGAAGGTCTCCCAGAATCCAAAAAGGATAAACCACAATAGAAAGATACAATCATGAAGTATCAACCAACTCTACTTAGGTATATGCCCATACATAGACCTAATTTATCAATCACAATCCAGCTCCAACTCACGAGCCCATTCACAAACCAGTGCACAAAGGAATCAAAGTCAGACACCAAAAAGATAATGGTTGAAAGACATAACTCAACTCACAGAGGTATACATCTTTTTTAGAGTGATAAAGATGATCAGATGTAGTCATTGATTAATCTAAGCTATAGGACCCACACAACATACAAGACCAGATAAGTTGTAGGACCCACATAGGATATAGGACCAGCTATTATAGAGTGATAGATATGATTAAAAGTATTCATTGATTCATCTAAGTTGTCAGACCCACACAGGATACAGGACCAGCTATGCTGTTGGACCCACACAGGATACACGACCAGCTATTCTGTAGGACCCACACAGGATACAGGAACAGAAGTCAGAATTTTCAGTCCCACAGAGGATCCCAGTACAGTATTCATCGCCGTTGAACCCACGAAGGTTACCTGTATAGTATCATCGTAGTCGAACACACATAGGATTCGGGTACAGTAGTCGTCGTAGTCAGCCCTAGGGTTCCCACATACAGCATGCTCAATTCCGGGAGGGACCGATCCTCGAGCCAAGTGTCGATACATAAACTGCCACAAATTCTTGAATTTATTTATCTCTTTGTTCCATCTCATCATAAGGAACCCAACACGACAGATGGTGCATCAATCGGACACCCGGTCTGAGATTAATTAGCATTTTCGTTCCAGGGGCCCTGTTGGTTTTTAGCCTCAAACCAACCCAGACATACCCCAACTGCGTCCAAACCTCAAGTGGAGTATTCCAAAAGAATATTTTCACTCCATGAGTACCATCTCCACTAGAGTTACCTCAATCGGACACCCGTATCCCAAGATGCGGCCTAAAAGGTGTAAACGGCCATAGCGGGTCCGGGTCTGGTCCAACCCATTCGGACTGACCCAGCCCGACCCATTCTGAGTCAGGGTCTAACCCGGACTGCGGGTTCGACCCGGACTAAGGAAGCATCCTTAGCCGAGGGGATGGCCTGACCTGAAGAAATGGCTCGGCCCGAGGGTGGCCTGGCCAAGGGCGGCCCGGCCAATGGCGGCCCTGCCGTGGGCAGCCCAGCAGATGCTGCCCTGGCCTTGGGTGGCCCGGCCGAGGGAGGCCTAGCCTTGGGTGGCACGGCTGAGTGGCGGCCCGGCCTTGGGCAGCCCGGCCTTGGGCAGCCCGACCGAGGGCAGCTCGGCCGTGGCGGCCCGACTCGTGGCGGCATGGCCGGCCACACAAGGGAGGGGGTGTCGCGCCCCTCTCGGTTCGTCCGACAGAACCGGTGCGCTGCACCCGTTCAGGAGCCGCGGGACTCGGCTGGTCCCACCCAACCAGCTCCATGGTGGTTGCGGTCCTCCAACCCTCTGCGTGGCATGACGGCGCCACACCCCTTTACCGCGGCCCTCCTTGGCCCCGGTTCTGCATCTTCGGTGTTGTGTGACGCGATGGCGTCGCGCGTCCTTTGTTCATCGCGGTTCTTCTCCGTCACGGCATGCTGGAACCGCACCCTTATGGCTCCGCCTCTAAGATCAACCAAACAAGATTGAAGAGAGGTATGTTGGGTCGTGTTTGTTATTCCATGTCCTCCATGTTAGGTGATTAAAATTTGGCCACCATCAATCCAAAAATAACCGTCGAAGTATGAGGGTATAATTCATATGTAAAAATAATCCAATTTCCCCTACCTCGTATTTGTTGTTGTACGTTGACGAGTCATAGAAGACGAACATCGCAGAAGACGGACACCATTCCGTTAACGTCAGAGGTGGTAGAGCTCGGTGAAGACGAGTCGAGATGATGCCCTTGGTGTACTTCATGGGCGGTGGTGCTTCCCTTCCTTGCTCCGGTTGAAGAAGGAAGAAGATGATGCTTCACATTCTTCGGAGACAAGGAGCATTCATTATGTTCGTCATGGAAATAATGGAGTTCTTCAGTGGTTCTTCATTGGCAGGATGAAGCTCTTCTCTCTCAAGCTTCCCAAGGATAATCACCAAGCCAAAATTAAATAATAGCCTCCCTATTATTTTAATGTTTCTATGCATTTCAAAATAATTCAAAATAATTCATATCACTACAAATTAATTAATTTAGGCCTTAATTAATCCTTGTGTTGGCACCATTATGAGGGATGGTGGAAAGGGTCCACCATAAATTGGGAGTTCAAGAGTTAAAGGGGGTTCAAGGGGAGTTGAGGGGGTTGATGTTCGTGTGGTCCCCACCTTATAACATCCTATCAAAGGAGGTTATGTGCGGGTGGCCCCACCACCAACCTCCCTTTGGAGGTTTTAACTACCATTCAAATAAAAATATGCAACACATATTTTTATTTAAATTTTATTTAGAAACCCCAAAAATTATCTTCCAATCTTGATAAAATGAAACTACGGTAAAGGTATCCTTAACCAAATACTAGCTTTGTGAGTTCAATGGTGCCCTCAGATTTCAATTCTGAGCACCGGTTCAAAAGATGCAAAAACACGCATGTATGTTTACTGAACTTACCGAACAAAACTTCAGAAATTGATTTCGGGCACACCAGGCCTCGGAATCAAGTGTCATCAGAAACTGCGGACTCATAAAATTCATATGTATTTAAAAACAATTACATTGAATTTTCAGGTCTTTACATTCTCCCCACCTCAGGTCTTTATGTCCTCGTAAGCTGCAATACACAGTAAGGGAAAAATGTGGTCACTGAGCATACATCTGAGCCTCCCGCTCCCATGTGCTCTCCTGGAGGTTCTCGTGCTGACAGCAAACAGGAACCAGAGGAATCAACCATACATGCAGGACCCGCTCCTGTCGATCCTCAATCTCCACTAGAACCTCCATGAATGTCTCCTTGTCATCGATGTAGAGATCCCCATGGTTGTTGATGTGGGATGGGTCGTGCATGTATCTCCTAAGTTGAGATACGTGGAAGACATCATGCACCCGGTGCAACTAAGGTGGAAGGGTCAAGTGGTAAGTCACCTCACCTACCCTACTGAGGACCTGAAAATTTCCAATGAATCATGGGGATAACATTCCACCTTGGACAAATCTTCGTAGACCTCATCCAGGTGAAACCCGTAGAAAGATGTGGTCGCCATCCTCAAACTACAGTGGTCTATGTCTCCTATCAGCATAGGAATTCTACATTCTTTGTGAAGTCTTCATCTGCTCTTGGATGATCTACACCTTCTCTGTCATAGCCTGCATCATCTATAGTCTTACAAGTGCTGACTCCCCTGGGTTAGTCCAACACATATGCGATCTGAAAGGTTGGCCATAAAGTTCCTCGTAAGTTTTCATCCTAATGGTGGAGTGGTATCTGTTGTTAATTTCAAACTCTGCCAAGGGTAAGTGATCCTCCCAACTGTGACCAATGTAGAGAACGCATGCACAGAGCATGTCCTCGAGCGTCTGAATGGTCCTCTCAGTCTGACCATCTTTCTGAGGATGGAAGGTTGTGCTCAAGCAAAGTTGTGTCCCAAAATCCTCATTTAACCCCTTCCATAGCCAGGAAGTGAAACAGGCATCTCAATCAGAGACGATCATCAATAGAACACCATGAAGTCGTATGATCTCCTATACGTAGAGGCATCTCGAGATCTCTACTGAGCCCTTCTCTCTGATCGGTAGGAAGTGGGCCAACTTGGTGGGTCGGTTGAAAATCACCCAGATAGAGTCATGTCCTCTGGATGTACATGGATGTCTCGTCACGAAATCCGTGTATATCTCATCCCACTTCCACTTTGGAACCTCTAAGGGATAAACCAAGCCTACTGGAATATGGTGCTCTGCCTTCAATTGCTGAAGAGTGAGGAACTGAGAGACAAACTCTGCCACCTCCTTCTTTATACCTGGCCACCAGTGCTGCCGTCGGAGGTCCTGATACATCTTCGCCACTCCTAGATATACCACTAAAGGAGATGTGTGGAACTGACTCAACACTTCATCCTGAAATGTTACTGGTACCATGGTATGTCCTCTGAAGAGAATGACATGCTCCCCACCTTCATAAAATCCATCAGGTGTCTGCCCTATGGATATATGATCACGTCACGTCTCACAGTCAACGTCCCCACGTTGTGCCTCCCTTTATCACTGATGAAGTGGAGGAGTGACTGTGAGAGACTACAAAAAGGTTGCTCCATCACTACCCACAAAGGATATCTACAACATGGTCAGCTACTCTGTCACCTCTCCTAGCAGCTGAATTCCTGATCTCCTACTGAGAGCATTTTCTACAACATTCCCTTTCCCAGGAGTATAGACTCTCTCAAAGTCATAGTCATGGAGGAACTCGATCCATTGTCATTATCTCTGGTTCAGGTTCTCATGAGAAAAGTTATACCTGAGACTCTTGTGATCTGAGTATATGGTAAAACATTCGCCCATAAGATAGTGTCACCACATCTTCAAGGCTAAGACCACTACTGCTAACTCCTGGTCATGGGTGACATAGTTATTCTTGTGTTGTCTCACCTTCCGAGAACAATATGTGATCACTGCTTGCTCCTGCATCGGGACACATTCGAGTCTGGTCCCTGATGCGTCGCAGTAAACTACGTACCAAAATCCCTCCTCTGCTAGCCTCATGATAGGCACAATTTTCAACCTCTGCCTCAGCTCATGAAAGCACTACTGGCATCTCCCTGACCATACGAAGGGTTGCCCCTTCTTCGTCAAAGCTGATAGTGGTGTTGCATATCTAGAGAAGTCTGGCATAAAGGTAAGTCTGGCCGACTCATAAGTGATCTACTTCACCCTCTTATTCCTGGTTCCATCCTATTCTTCTTGGGTTTTCCTTTTCACCGAACAAGGAAAACCCCATCCCAACATTGTAGATAAACCAAAAACTTTTTTCCAAATACATTCAATCTATGTATGAATTGTGGTTGCCCAGTACATACCCAGACTGACGTCGTAAGGCCTCGATGCTTCCACCAAGAGCTTCCAACTGAAACTCTCACCTCAAGGGTAAGATCACACCGTTAGTATAAGTGTGATTATCATGTCGTCTCCCAAAGTAATCTCCAGACGTAAGGGTCAAGTCAATGGTTTAATCGGAAACTCTATGTTTAGGACAAGATTTGTTGAAGGAAGGAATGATTGGTACCTATTTCTATTGATATGGTAGCTAGTTTTAGACAACGAAAATACCTCAAATCATTCCTAGATCCCATGGGTCACACTCCTTGACCGCATGCAGCTACTTTCTTCCCCAGCCGTCCAGCTCCCTAAGCCTAGCAGGGACTACAGAGGTGGGTGGTTGCAACATGTTGAAATGTTCACCTCCTCATGCTTCTCTCCTAGCTCGGCTTCCATGTCTGCTACCCTATAAATCCATTTGTCCTTAACACTTTTTCTTCTCAAAATGTCTCACATTCCCAAGTCTCTGAGACTGGCGCAAGTTTCATGCTTTCCAACAGCTAACATTCACTGGATGTATCCGCTCTTCCAATGAACATTCAACCATAAAGGTTCTCTCTAGCACCCTAACATAAGTATAAATTCATTTAGGAAAAAGTTTTGGATCGGATGACCATAAACACACCTCGCTCAAAGGTCTGTGCTCTAAAGCACTGTTTGCATTGTATTCATCAAGTACTAGGAATGGTCGGTATGTTTTGATGAATACTCAACTACTAACATGTCGTCCTGCCGAAACTGCATAAGCTCTAGAAAACTCTTAGCCACCTCCTCAAGCCAGTCCTGGGCGCCTGTGGGTCGGGATCACCACAGAACTTGAGGGATATCTGGTGCTGAAACACATGTAAGGCACTAAGCCTGCAAGTTTCCTCGACCAGTACTGCCGGTAGTGTCTGCTGACCAACAGGCATGGATATAGTTGGCACACTGCCCGAAGGTGCCATCTCGGAAAATGGTCCAAGTACCAAAACCTCATCACTATGCAGACCATCCCCATGGTCACTCACTAAAATATTATTAGTAGATAAGATCAAAATATGCTCTACTAGTGTCTCAACTAGGTGGAAAACTCCAATAATCACCTCCATCCAGTCCTCTACTGCGTGGGAATCTGACTCGCCTTCAAACCTCATAGGCCTCTACTGCTGGAACTCGTAAAATGCACTCAGTCAGCACACACCATCCACCAGTGCGGCTGAGGGTATCTTCTACCCTATGGGTGGTGATGCTGCTGGTACACCACCCGATTGTTCCAACATAGAAAAAGGGCCCTGCACCGGAGCCTCATCTCTCAGTGGTCCGTCATCGTGTACTCTTTTGGGAACCCTAGCTAGCTATCTTCGAAGTGGCATCCTGATAAGGAAAAGGTCCGCCATAGTCAATAAGTTATACCTGGTGAGCTGACTCAAAGAGACCACAAAGGAAACTCTTGAAACACACACGCTATCAGTGTTTTCGTGCACTAAGTCGGAAATCTAAGGTTAGGGTCCTGGTGTATGGATACGTCAGCCACCACACCAACACTGGACTCCCATGACTAAAAACCACACTCAATACTCTTAACAATATTTATTCACAGTAAGACAGATCATAGTTCCATGTTCTGCGGTAGAACTGACTCCTCTGATACCAATTTGTCATGACCCGTCCTCGGGACTCGTGCCGTGACTAACCCAATCCCACCATCCATAGGCTAGGGGCTGGAAACTATCACCAAAGGCATAAATCCCTATGCTGGGAAGGCATTTCATTTATAAAAAAAATCACACATAATCAGAGTACACAATTGGAAGAAATACACAAAGTAAAACTGAATACAAAGGTAGTGCTAAAATTAAATGAGCCAGTATTCAAACCCAACTGAACAAAAAGAACAAGTACAAGTAAAAAAGGGAAAAAAAATCCTAGATCGTCCAGTGAGGAATCCTAACTGAAGGGTAGGTACAGAACTCAAACAACTTGTCCCCGCGGTATGTCCCATCTAGCCCAGCTCTGAGCAGCCTCCCGTCCCTCTCCCTCAGCCTCGATCACTACTGACCGTCGTCTGCACAGAACACAACAAGGTGCGGGCGAAGCCAAGGCAAGGGTGAGTATAACAATACTCAGTAGGGGACCCTGAGACCCCCGAAGGTCTCCTAGAATCCACAAAGGATAAACCACAGTAGAAAGATACAATCACGGAGTATCAACCAAATCTACTTAGGTATATTACCATAAATATACCTAAGTTATCAATCACAATCTAGATCCAACTCTCGAGCACAAGAACAACCCAGTCCACAAAGGAATTAAAGTCAAACACCATGAAGATAATAGTTGAAATACATAACTCAACTCACACAGGTATACATCTTTTGTAGAGTGATAGAGATGATCAGATGTAGTCACTAATTCATCTAAGTTGTCGGACCCACACAGGATACAGGACCAGCTAAGGTGTTAGACCCACACAGGATATAGGACTAGATATTATAGAGTGATTGAGATGATCAGATGTAGTCACCGATTTATCTAAGCTGTCAGACCCACACAGGATATAGGACCAGTTATGCTGTCGGACCCACACAATATACATAACAAGCTATTCTGTCGGACCCACACAGGATACAAGAACAGAAGTCAGAACTGTCCGACCCACAAAGGATCCCAGTACAATAGTCATCACTATCAAACCCACTAAGGATTCTTTTACAGTATCGTCGCAGTCGAACCCACATAGGATTCTGGTATAGCAGTCGTCGATGTCAGCCCTAGGGTTCCGGCACACAACACACTCAATTCCGGAAGGGTCCGATCCTTGAGACAAGTTTTGACACATCAACTACCAATAATTCTTTATTTTATGTATCTCGTTGTTCCATCTCATCATAAGGAACCCAACGCGACAGACAGTGCGTCAATCGGACGCCCGGTCTGAGAGTTATTTGCATTTTCGTTCGAGGGGCCCCATTGGTTTTTAAGATCAAAACAACCCATCCATACCCCAACTACATCCAAACCTCAAGTGGAGTATGAAAAAAGAATCTTCTTGCTCCAAGAATTCCATCTCCGCAGGCGGTACGTCAATCGGACACCCGTAGCCCTATATGTGGGCTAAAAGGTGTAAATGACCATAGCGGATCCGGGTCCGGTCCGACCCAGTCGGACTGACACGACCCGACCCAGTCTGAGTAGGGGTCTGACCCGGACCGCGGGTACAACCCGGACTGAGGAAGCATCCCAAGCTGAGGGAATCTTTCGGCCCAAAGAAATGGTTCGGCCAAGGGTGGACTGACCGAAGGCGGCCCAGCCGACGACGACCCGGCCGAGGGCGGCCCGGACGAGGGAAGCTCGGTCGTGGCGGCCTAGATCATGGCAACCCGGCTCATGGCGGCCTAGCCAGCCACGCGAGGGAGGGGGTGTCGCGCCCCTCCCGGTTCATAGGACATAACCGACATGCTGTGCCGATTCAGGCGTCGCGGGACCCGGCTTATTCTGCCCTACCGGCTCCATGGCGGTCGCGTTCCTCCAACCCTTTGTGCGGTGCAATAGCACCGCACCACCTCCATCACAGCCTGACCTAGTCGCGGCCTTCAGATCTCCCACGTGGTGCGACGGCACCACGCTCCTCCATCTGCCACGGCCCACCCGGCCGCAGTTCCTCTTCGGTGCGGCGCGACAGCGCCGCACCCCTTTGTCACGGCCATCCCAGGCCACGGTTCTGCATCTCCGGCATAGCGCGATGTGGAGGAATAGTGCCTCCTTCATTCATCATGGTTCTTCTCCGGCACGGTGTGATGGCACTGTGCCCTTCCGACTCCACCTCCGACCTCAACAAAACAAGATTCAACGGAGGGACGTCAGGCTGTGTTTTTTTGGCCCTCGCCCTCCACGTTAGGTGGTAACAATTTGGCCACATTCAATCCAAAAATAAACTTCTTTTTACGAGGTTATAATGCATACATAAAAATAATCCAATTTCCCCCGACCTCGTATTTGTCGTTGTACGTTGACAAGTCACGAAAGACGGACGTCGCGGAAGACAGACCTCGTTCCGTCAACGTCGGAGGTGGTAGAGCTCGGTGAAGATGAGTCGATACGACGCCCTCGGTGTACTTCATGGGTGGCGGTGCTTCCCTTCCTTTCTCCAGTTAAAGAAGGATGAAGATTATGCTTCACATTCTTCGGAGATGAGGAGCGTTCTTTATATTCCTCATAGAAAAAATGGAGTTCTTCGGTGGTTCTTTGTTGGCAGGACAAAGCTCTTCTCTCTCAAGCTTCCCAAGGATAATCGCCAAGAAGAAATAAAATAATAGCCTCAATATTATTTTAATGTTTCCATGCATTTCAAAAGAATCCAAAAGAATTTATAACACTACAAATTAATTAATTAAGTCATTAATTAATCCTTGTGTTGGCACCATTATGAGGGAAGGTGGGAAGGCTCCACCATAAATTGGGAGTTCAATAGTTAAAGGGGGTTCAAGGGGAGTTGAGGGGTTTGATATTTGTGTGGGCCCCACCAAATAACATCCTCCCAAAGGAGTTGATGTGCGGGTGGCCCCACTACCAACCTCCCATTTGAGGTTTTAACTACCATTCAAATAAAAATATGCAACACATATTTTTATTTAAATTTTATTTATAAACCCCAAAAATTATCTTGAAACCTCAATAAAACACAACTGCGGTAATGGTATCTTTAAGAGAATACCAGTGCTTTGAGTTCAACGATGCCCTCAGATTTCAATTCCAAGCACCGGTTCAAAAGATATAAAAACTCACATGTATGTTTACTGAACGTACCTAAAAAATTCAGAAATTGATTCTGGGCACACCGGGCCTCGGAATCAAGTGTTGTCAGAAACTAAGGACTCCTAAAATTCCCATGTATTTAAAAAAAATCCATGGAATTTATGGATATTTATTTTTGGGTTGAATGTTTAGAACTAATTGTTCTCTAACCATGTGCCCAACGATTCTTTCTACTAACACTAATATTTCAAAGATCAATGCTATTGACACTTATCTGATCACCTAAGGAATATAAAGGACCACAAAACATAGCCAAAACACCAATTTATGTCCTTGAAACTCTTGAAAATAAATTCTAAAGATTAATTTTTGAGTTGACCCATCCAACAAATGAAAAACCATAATTTGTTCAGTATTTCCAACCCATTAAAAATACGAGGTCTAATAACCACCCCACCTCAGCACTTTAAATCCCCAAGAAGCCCCATTGGACATCAATAAACATTTAATAACCTATGTTGGTCTTCTAAGTCAATTCAATTGACACCATTCCATTTTTAACTCACATAAATTCTTCCCAATATAGGAGTAAGTGCAAGTCATGAGATCTCTCAAAATTGTGTCGATGCTCATCCCCATCATTGAACACTGAGATGATGCTTTACAGCTCTCATATAACCCGAGACACCTACATTTTAATCCTATAGGGTTCACTAGACCATATTATTTCCCACCTTATGGATTAGTTCATAAGGCCATTTTTGAACCTTATCACCCTTCACTATCAGAATTTCCCACCAAAAGATGTTATATTCGATTCACCATCCTACTCAGCATATTTACCATTATATCATACCTCAACAGACATTAGAGAATCATTATCCTATTACAAGTTCTTGATTTTCTATCTGAAGCCAAAAATATGTATCTTCACTACCTAATCATTTATTGTACTATCCATCTCTTCCTTTAAAGATTAGGTCAGCACCCAAATAAGGTCTATTACCCTTCTAGGGATGATCAAACTATATTTTCCCACAGACCACATCCAATTAGATGTAGAAACAACATCCAAACCACATATATAAAAATCTCTATGAAAACACTTGAATGTACCGATCAATTCATCGTCAATCTCGGAGTCATGATGCCTTTATCCCCTAGGGTCATCTCGTGATCATCTAAGAAAACTCACTGAGTTTCTTAACCGACCCACAGTGAAGAAAAAATTGGCATCTCAAATTATGTTACCTTACTATAACTTAATAAAATCTTTAGTTGCCTTCCTATGACATAAGAAACATCTATGTTGCCTCTTATAAGGGGGAAAACACTAGATATAGGGTAAATATTAATCATAATCGACTCACAGTTACATACTAGGTTAAAAAATATATTATGATTCCATGATGTTCTAGTTGAAAGGGCCAACCATGAAAAACACTTGTCATGCTTTAGAAAATGTAACCAAATAGTATATGCTTACCATAAGAATTTACATAAAAAACATCATTCAATCCACTTAAAGATGGAATTTAAAAATGAATTCTATATCAATAGCTGACGTCTAATTAAAATCATGATCGCATTAACTAAAATCCCAAGGGTAACCATGATAATTTTAGACATACTGACTGATGTAAAATTTTATATCAAAATGTGCTTAAATAATAGTGAGTTCAGCCCACCATCTTATCACTATTATATCTTACAAGAATAGACATTCCACCAATCAATCATAGATCCATATTAAACATGCATCTTGAGCCTGAATTTACCTTCTATAATTTTTAAAACCCTTCAACTGAAATTCAAATTCAATGCCTTATGTGAGACTATAAAACTCGATCTTACAAGTTATTCATCATTCAAAATCCATTTTTACTAGTCCTCACTATTCTTCTACAACCATGTTTCCTCTCTCATATAAACATGAATTATACAATTGAAATGATGCTCTCCACCGTAGGAGCTTCCTAGTCATTACATCAGTGAGACATAGATTCATCCCACAACACGTGATCCTTCCAATTCCATCTTGGTTTTTGGATGTGACCAAAAATATTATACTAAGCACCAAAATTAAACTCTTACCTCTTATAAGAATAACTTGAATATTTATGTCTACAGATGCTTGAATGATTCTCTTCCTAATCCAGACTCAGTAATGTCATCAACATTAGAAACTAGATCCAAAATTGAACTTATATCGGTGGTGTTACAAAACCTGGTCATTTTATATCATCATCCCAAGTACTGGGATAACATATCCTTCTACTAAAAGATCAAGACTACAATTCTCACAAAAAAACACATAATCCCCAGTTCATACTATTCTATGAGGGACCCATTAATATATCCTTTAATATCCCATGATACTTTCTCCAAGAAGTCATGTACTAACACCTCTCAAGGCATTACTGTGATCACATCACTCAAAACTAGAAAACCTGAATGATCATCACCAAACCACTCATGGATCATACCTCCAAGACCTACTTCAATGGGAACTATTTATAACAATGCATACAACCTCATTATTGCTTCACTGAATCAAGAGCACTCATTTCATGTGATTTATGTGATCAATGGTACCATGCATCCCTAACATGTGATATACTACAAAAAATATCAACCAAGATTCATGTTATCCCACATGAACATTAACTTGGATGATGACTCTCTCAGTCTTACATCATTGGAAAAGTAAAAAAGGTCGCATGACCAACTATGTGGTCGACCATACCCTAGGAATGTCAGTCCTTTTAAACAAAATTTTCCAGGATTCTCAATTCCTTAGCAAGGTTCAACTTACCAAATGACCACTGATCTACCCATGTTTTTCATTTCACCACTAATATTCATACCCAATCCAAAATAGCACATGAACATAACTTTTTGTGTCTGAAAACTAATCACAAGAATTTACTATTTCTTTTTTACCTATAATGGTGATACCACAACTTAGATATCCCTTACCATAACACAAGAAAATAACATCCAAAAATGGGTCACACTTTAAATGTCACAAAGATCACTGACCCAACCACTATGACCAATGAAAACGATGATGTCGATAGAGGTACACATGCAATTTGAATGTTCACATTTAAGGAAACATTAAAGGTAACTCCCAAACATAACCACACACTAGGGTATTCATTACTAGAATATCCAAAAGATCATATGTAGACCATTAAATTAATTCAACTTTTTAAAAACATTAAGAAGGATCAATGAAATAGAATTTACTGCACTAGTTAATGTGGGAAATATTTTACACACTGTATTTGTCACTTTATTTAGCAGATGTCGTATAGACTTTATGGAAAATTGTTTCATAATTTCCATTCAACCCTTAGAAAATCCATAATTTCTAATAATTGAGATTATTTAAAGGAAATTCCAATCACAATATATGGAGGAAAACACTATTTATGTTGTAACTAGAATTTTAATTAACTGGTGATGCATAACAATAAGGTTTAAAACAGACAATGGGTATTTTACCATATTAAAAATATTAGTTAGGTAAGATTCCAACATAAAATTAAACATATGATTGGTTGATGAAACATTAAAATATCATCCAATTTAACATAAATATATACCTAAAATGGGTTTAAGTACCAAGGTATGGATAAATTTGACCAATGAGGGACATGTCACACCAATCTTGGTTCAGTTATTTGGGAACTCATTCCAAATTTCCAGAGGCAACACTCTATATATTACAATTGGAATCCGATTTAAGTGAAACATATTAACAATAAATTTTTAAAATATTTTAACACTCCCTTAGTGTGATTTTCTCATAAGTATAAAATCTGAAAAATAGAGTGACATGGGTTGAGTGGTGCATATAAAAATTCTATTAAATTAGTAACCATTCACATTTTATAAAGGTACCGACCTTTATGAGATATAATTGGGACACCATTTAACTAACAACCAACATTAACCACTTAGGTTGGATAAAATTAAATCAAATCCCTTTAACATTATGGTTTCTCAATATATATAATTCATTAAATAGTTTATAAACATTCCATTTATTTAATTAATTTCAGGTTGGTTAGATAAAATTTAATCTTCAGTAAATGTTGGAAAACACAATTTAGGTTTATGAAGAAATTTTATTTTACTATCCTTAACCATAACTATAACAAAGAAACTATCACATAATTATATAACATAATTATACACGATAAGAAATCAAAAAATCTTGGTATATAGATAAACATGATAATGATATTTTAATCTAATTCTCTTAAAATGATGCATGTACACAACTCCTTATTCCAAATCACACTATGAGTAATTTTTACAAAAGTCCCTAACAGTGGAAACATGAAAAACATTCACTCAAGGTGAAAGAAAAATCAACTATAATAATGAGAAACAAGAGAAATAGTCTCAGCCCTGGAAAATTGATCCCCACCCCCTTTCATGGTTTGTCCATTCTCATACATGGTCAATTTATTATGTTCTGACACATTCATTGTCTCATATCTACCATCCCCAAATAGTAAAACAAAAAAACCCTTTAATACCACTTTGTGAAATCCTGAGTGCATCTCACCCATAAATAACTGAACCTGAGGGGGAAACATAGCCCCAAGAATGACTCCCCATATAGAAGAGGATTCTGACTCGAAATGAGGGTCTAATAGTGTTATAATTTGATGACAATACCCTCTTCATCAGCACTAAATATAGAATGTCAATAAAAAAATAATGTAATAGTTATAGAAAATAATGAACTAATAACTCCTCAAGTAACAAATTAACTAACCATGCATGATTAATGATGATACATATTCAAGGTTTTCAAACATACAATAGGTAATACATACAAAAAGGCTATACATATATAATAATAAAATAAATAAAAACCCAACTCTTGAAGGCAGTAAAAATACATGATCGACTGCATATTCCATTAAAGTTTTTATCCCCTTATCAGTATCATCAAAGAAGAACCATACAACTCCTAACTTATATCAATGAGATCTACCTGGGCACTAAACGACTACCCTAACATGGTGTGATTAAAACTTAGTATGCCACCACCAACAGTGTTTAATGCTTTCTAACCCATGAGTATAAAAAGTAATGATGTGTAGTATATATATAATTGGGAAAGAAGTAATGTGGAGGTGAACTAAAAAATACCACCTATTTTATCATTGTGTAGGCTATCTCTGTATTGTATAAATAATAATTAAGTCCTTTGACCCATAGATATACTCCCAATCATCCAAGAGCAAGTATCCTGATGAATCTATAGAAAGTCATATGGGAATCCCCACATATCATAACCAAGTGAATACAAGGTGAAAATTTGAGGAATCCCACTCTATATAGGGGGATATAACTAAGCTTGAGGAACATGTCCAAGGTAATCTTAGGCTAAACTTGATTGGGACCCAAGGAGGTAATCTGAGATATCACATGTTTGAGGACATCAAGTTGAATCTTAGAAGCTCATCCCATGCATTCTAATTGTTTTAAGTATCTAGTGAAAAATTAGGTCCATGTTTACAAATTCACTAAAGTATGAAATTGAATGGATCTAAATAGAGACTATCCCTTGGCATTAAAATAATTTAATCATGGGGAATCCATCTATTTTAAACTTGGGATTCAAAACTGGAATCCATGTCTCACATGTGGAATGCCTCACTATAACCATAACTAGTATCATTATTTAAACAATATTAGGGTTGTTAATTTATAATAAGGAGAACCAATTAATCAAGTAGTGAATTGGATCAAGGAATTTCATATAAGTTATTAAAAAACGACCCTTACTTATAAGACATTAGGTTCTATATACACATTTTAACAATTTTCCTTAATTAAAAAAAGTCTCTATCTATTTCACCAAAACTCTTACTGAAACCCATTTAAGACAAGGTGTTCATAGAATAAGGTTATAAGTACTGAAGCATTCCAAAAATGGAATCCAAGGAATTCCACCATAAAAATCCTTGGTGAAAGTAAATCAATCATATCACGGTCTTTAAAGAAAATAAATCACAACCAAGGAGGGGTTTTCCAAGGATGTTCATAAGGTATCACATGAGTTTCCAATTAAAAATAGTCCATTTATTTTTACAGATTCAAAACAGGAAAAGGACTTTGCCTCTAGAATTTACTGAAGACACACTAAAAGTTTGAGAAGTGTTTAAATATCCCAATACATATATGTGTCCCCCCTTTGAGTTCTACAATAAAAGTGTCATGTAAAACAAACCTCAAGGGATGGTTGGATCTAAGTATAAAATTCGAGTTCTCCTTAATTATTGAACCAAACACGTATGAAGGGTTTTTTGTTACACCTAAGGTAAGGATCTTGAGAAAGAAAATTCCAAACACACCCTAAGAAGTAGTTTTATTATAATGAAATAGTACATAGGAAATTAAATATGTGTCAATCGAAACACACACTGTAATGTGTTTTGGTGTGATAAAAGGAAAGCTATTAATCAGATTTAGACCGAACTCTCTATAAAGGGTGGTCTGAGTTGAAGTTATCAACCTCCATCAATGTAAAGGAAGATTATAATATGTATAGGTCATGATTTAAGAAAAAAATTTAAGAAATTATAAATTAAATATGTAATGATCATAATTCTCGTTGTACGGCATGAAAATACATTTTATAAATGGAAAAGAATATAGACCGCCTACCTCATGCTATGGATGCTTCACTCATCTGATATGGACCATTTCTTAGAGAAGAAATGATTGGACATGATAAAACATAAAAAATATTATTGAAATATAGAATAATACATGTAAATGATGTTTGTAAGAATTACATCAAAAGAAATAAAGAAAAGGGGGAAGATGAGTAATATACTCACCACTACGATTCCAATGCATCAAACGGTGATTGATTCAGACAAGAAACATAGGAGATCTCCCATGGAAGAAGGGATAAGGAATAGGGTGCATATGGGGGATCTCATTGGTGAAATGAGGGAGAAAATTGGGTAAAACCATTAAAGGAAAAAGGGTAAATGGTACTTTTCTCTCTTTTAATGAGGCAAATTGTTAGTCTACATGGTTAGGAAATCCATGTTCCAACTGTGAAAACTCACTGCCTATTGCAACCCCAACTGAAATAGTTATAGTTCATGGTTATACAAACCATTACCCAATCATATGGGCCCACTTTCTAAGAATGACCCACATTTCATGGTTGTAGTACTCCGTTGTAAAATCATGCACCAATTATGTAGGTACCTATGCACCTTTGTGGAAAACTGCATGGTTTTTTAGACCCTATCATGGTCTAAAAAGAACATCTACTTTACAAAATAGGTCACACAGTTTGGGTGTATGTTTAGCACTAATTGTGCACTAATCGTTTTCCTGATACTATTTTCTACCGAAACTAGGATTTTGAAGATTGAAACTTGAAAGAATTATTCAAGCATAATATGAACATCTAAGGACTAAAAACATTCCAAAAACTCCATTTTAATGTATTTAAACTCTTGAAAATCAATTATGAAGCTCGAATTTGGATTTTTCCTATAAACCAAATGAAAAACCAAAATTCCTTTATAATTTACAACCCATTAAAAACCTGAGATCTTCTTACCCTAATGATCTAAGGATGGATTATATAATAGTTTTATTTTTTTTATAATGAAACTATTTTTTCTTTATTAAAATTTTAAATATTTAAATAATTATTTTTTATAGCTGGTGATCAGTCAATGTAGGATTCCAAGGTCTAACAGGATAAGATATTAATATAATAAAAAATGTTAAATATATTGTATATTTCTCACCACATTTTATAAAATAATGGAATAACTCCCAAATAGAGTTTGATGACAGAAATATGCTACTTATGTTGTGTCCAAAATATGGTTTTTATCTTAGGCATGACATAATCATTGTACGCATCGGGTTTTCATCTTAAACTCCACAATGGGAAGAAAAATAATTTAACAAATAATTTTATTTATTTATTTATTGTAATTAAATATCAGAACCTACTCTTATATTTTTAGACATTCATATGGAAAATACCTAGGTTTATCTACGTAACCCAATATATTTAGGAGGAGTCATTGAGGGATAATTCTTAGGCAATTTACATGGGATTTTGGATTAGCAATTGACATGGAAATCTGAGTATGTGGATCTCCCCAATGATGAAAATATAGGGTAATTATTCAATAGTGATCAATATAAACTCAAGATAGGGTGTTTTATTTATTTGGAATTATCGCAATTTAATATCCCAGGTCTAATGCAAACCAATTCACCTAAATTAAATTTCGTTCATAGATTAATAGTTGATTTTGGTTGATATATTTGATTATTTTTGGTTCTTCATTCTTCATTATAAAAAAAATGAATCAAATAACTCCCAAAAATGGCCAATTTATATTCCCCATCTTTTGTTCCATGCATTTCATCCCTCATTCTTAACATGTTCATCATTGGTATTCCCTTTGGTCGGGGGTTGAACTAATACATGTAGGATGATTATTGCGTGATTGATCTTTAGTGCAACATATCCTCACCATGGGTTTGGGCTTTTGAAAAACCGGATGATCATATGTTATGATGATGATATAAAATCAAAGGTTATTTTTGGATGGATTTGAGATACCCCATGAATGGGTTTTGGTGTTCCATCTAGATGGAGTGATGGTGGGTGTTTTTTTGAGGAAAAGAGAGTATAGAATATAGCCACTAGAAATGGTTCAAGAATAGTCATCTATAGATCCGATATATATATACCTAATAGATGTTAGGTCAACTGGTGGTGGCAGTGTGGGAGAACACATAGAGAATTATGGAATTTCAATAAACTCCCACATGACATAGTGTGTTATCTGGAGAGCACATGTTGTGTGGGACCCTGGAAGCAGAAGCCATGATTTACGTGTAGAGAAAAATATCAAACACCAAGTGCCATGTGACACACACCATGTGACCAAGTGTTGGTAGCTCAACATGTTTCCCCAGGATAAATGTGAACATATATGACCTGGTACACTAACATGGTCAAAGTACATGGGAACTGTAGGGTAGTTGTACACCACTAGGTACACAAGCATGAAGAGAGTACCCGAGCATGACCCAAAGTACACGAGCATGTGCTAATATACAGGGACTCAGGCAGGTGGAACATTGAGTTATGTACTAGCCTCTACAAATAATTTATCCTAAAATTAAATTCTATGTATATGGTGTAATACATGTCGTGTAAGACAGTGATACATGAGTAGACCCTGTGTAGATGAGACATGTCGTGTACTCCAACTACACATCGTGTAGTTGTCCCACAGAAGTGTGGGGACCACCATATCATCAGTTTATACTATTATTTATTGGGTGTGTCCCTATAATACATCTATATGAGGGTATATTTTGTCATTACATTATGAGAATAGGATTATAATCCCCTTTATGGTAATTTCCTTTGATATAGTTTGATAATCCCTCGGTGTGGTCTGGGTTATGATCCTCCATCATTTACTTGTATTCCCAATGTAAGGATTGAGGAATCATCATCATGACCAATTTACATAGGCATATGATCCCCTACGTAGTGGGTTATTCTAGGTAGGGTATGGTTACCCCAGAGGTTCCTAGATGATATACCCTACCTGAGGTGTTAATATCTTATGTGATCTAGTGATTTATTCTTTATTACATTTCCCAATGATCCTATATTCTCATATTGATTCCATCAGTTCTAATATATTCATTGAGTGAGTCCTATCAGATGAGTGTTACCTTTAATCCTTGAGAAGAATCTAGTGGATGGTAGTTGTTGAGACATCTTTCAAAATTTATGTTTGTTATGAGTATATTTGGGTTAATTTTATTATTTCTATGTCTAATATCCTAATTGAAATACTTATATGATGATATAACTCCTCTTGATGCTTTATGTTTTGTGATTTTGGGGTGTCATACTTGGTATTGTTATACACGCCCTTTATTGGTCTCTTCCTACGCATGTTGGGTATTATACAGATGACAATCCTTTTGAATGAGTCCTAGGAGGACCAATAGTAGTTATATAACTATGACATTGAAAAAATATGTTTTGTACCATGTGTTTCATTTGATAGAAGTCCACTCCTTAGAATGTTTGACTATTTTTTTAGTTTTGGTGAGCTTGTATTTGTCCCATTATGATTTCTAATACTTTTTCAGACTCTAATATGGGATAAATGTTATGAATTAATTATGGTATCAATTTTATTTTACCTTTCATCATTGTATATACTTGGATATTTATGTGGGTATGTGTATAGGTACATAGGCTAAAGCCTCCCATATTTGATATATGCCTACTCGATATTGGTCTCCCGCCCCCAATCGATTGGAAGAAGGCTTGGGGTGGCACACTCAGCTTAAAATTGGTTAGGTAGGTCCCAAGTGGATGGGTCATGCTAGAGGTATATTAGAGTGGTGTTCATAGTGGGACTGGAATTTAGATATTTTTCTAGGTGTGATGTTTGGATGGGTAATTAGACCAACAATGTTAAAGTGTTTAAATTACGATTCTAAGGCTAGGGACACTAGTATTGGTGTGGTGTCTGATATATCCATTCACCAATAATCTTCCAATGTACTTTTTACTTGGTAAATATAGTAACTAGTTTTAGGTAAAATAATTAATACATGAATCATATTGGAATGGGTTGTGTTTTCCATGCCCTTCAAGATTCATCTCCCAATATATACTCTTCGAACATTGTAAGATCCCAGACAATGTTGAGGTACATTATTGTATAGTATTTTGGGTTAAATAGTCTTAAGTTGGTTAATGAAATATTTATTGAGTATTGTAGGAGGGTCAGAGGTGTCTTAGGTGTTTGGGACATGAAAGACAGGAAGATTGGATCATCCAATGCATATTTAAGGATTGGTGCATAGCTAATAAAAATCTTGCACCTTAATTGTGATTTTATGGAGGGGTGGAATAAGGTATGAGAAACCATGAATGGGGAGGGACCAAACCATGTGGACTTGGGTAGATCAATCCCATATGGTTTTTCAAACCATGTGGGCTCCCTAGGAAGTTGTGTGACTTTTCACCCTCTTGGAAACATGGTGGGACATGGTTGGAACATGGTTTGGCCAACCGTGTGTCCAAACCGTGTGCCTCATTAAAGATGGGGAATTTACCATTTCTCCTTTTGGTATTTAGGTTCACTTACCCAATTCTATTCCCCTATTTTGCTACAATATCCAAGGGTCATAGTTCATTCCTCCCAAACTTTCCAAGGATCGATCTCCCTCATTTCTATGAAGTCTGGAGTTTCTTTGGGTGTGAATCAATTCTCTTGGTGAGTCCAACACTCTTCATCCAAATTATTTCTAGATTAGGGCATGTATAATCCTTATTCTCCTTTGAAATCCCTAAAACCCTATTTTTCCATTAGTTTTTTGGTTGAGGCTTTTAAGGGGGTTTGAGTTCAAATCAAAGTCTAGGGTTAAGTGAGCATTCATCTTTAGAATCAAGGTAGGTGGTCTAAAAGTTAAAAGTCATATTCTTGATATTTATTTTATGTGTTTGTAGTTGTGTTATGGTGTCTTCTTGTTGTTAATTTAATTATTTTAGTGATAATTGGTAAATTAGTAGGATAAAGGGTGAATTTAACACCTCATGATCCTCATGGGATGCATTGAGGTTGATTAGACTAAGAAAGAGGCCACCCATGGGGTGTCCCACATTCGTGAACATAGAATTGGGATATTAAATGTGAAATGGAAAGTTTTATGAACCTATTATAGTTTTTTTAGAATGTTAACCTTGGTTTATGAAAATATACAATGAGAATTGTGTTTTGTTGTTAACAAGGATTGTGAAATGAAATTGATGCTAAACTGTGTTAGTTTATAACAAGGAATAAGGGGGTGTATGGTATAATGTAAATGGGTTAAATGGATTTGTGTATAAATGGTAAGTGTGATAATGGGTTAATACACATAAATGTTATATGTGTTAATTTTTCATGAATTATAAATGGTAAAGGTGTTCAATGAGTGATGGTTGTACTTGGTATATGTTTTTTATGATTTAAAAATAATGCACACATGGATTGGTGATATGTGAGGTATTTACTTGATGTTTCACTCCCATGATTTGGGTTATACTGAGGCTCTAAACCCCACCCCTATAATGCCTGGGTTAGGGAGTCGAACAAAGGCTCTATTCCCCTAACAGATTCATGGGATATGAATACCTTGACTAAGGCTACAATGTAAGTGTTATATATTGATGTGTAGTATTTTCCTTGGTGATGTTGGAAACTTGATTCTTTCCCCTTATTCATAGTTCATATGACCAAAATATACTGAAGTTTAATTGATGAAAAAGTATAACCCATGTAACAAATGATGTTAATAGCTAAATTGAATATTATTAATTAAGGATACCCTTTTATCTTTTGTTTATCTTGTTATTAATTATATACCTGCATAAACTACCTATTTAGACTGATATTTTTTTAGACAACATTAGTAGTGGCCTACTGAGTTGTACTCAAACCCTAATTAGGCCTCAATTGGGTACCTGAGAAGACTTCATGGTTCTATGTCAGGATAATGGAAATGGCCCAATGTTGGATGGTTGATTTGGGCATGGGATGTGCATGGATGAGGGATCCTTGGTTGGATTTAGGACCTATTTTAATGATTGTTCAGTTTTCCTTTATTTTAGGTTTCTCGTGAAACTTGGAATTTTATGAAATGACATAGCATATTTACTATTTTGTTGTGGGCCCATACCTAGTTTTGGGGAATGGTTTGTGATTCATTTTTATTGGTTATATTGTTTCCTTTCTTTCTCATTGTTCTCTATTTATGTATACACTAATAAAGATGATATAGTCTCCACATGTATTACCTTATAACCTTTTTTCTTTTCGAAAGCCTCTGGGGTATGTGGTGGCACGCCTGAGGTCACGTGACGTCCAAACTTGGGGCACCCGATATAGTGGCTACCAGGCTGGGGATGTTCAACTATGGCATGTCTTGATATTATTGCAGGATGACTATGTGAGAAAAGCTAGCCAAGATTCCACAAGAGGATCATGTGTAAAATCTATTGAGTGGTGAGGCTTTAGCATAAGGTCATACATTGGAGGTGTTACCTCCAAGTAGTTTTCTAGTTTCACACCATTCATAGAGAAACAAGTTGTTTCGATAGTAATTACTGAGAATATGCACTGGTTGAGTGCACTCCAAGAGTTTTAGAGGTATCCACCTCTCTAGTTTGGGGGTGATCTATACCCCCAAGCATCTTAGGACTGGTTAGAGGTAGATACGTGATTTTTCCACCTTATGAGGTCACCTCCAAATCAGATGGAGGTCCCAGAAGTGAATCTTCTTTAGGGATCTGTGGGGTGATGGTGGAGTCTTCTGACTCGAACGTATTTTGAGATGTATATTTCTTGGTCATAGTTTGAGAATATTTTTAGTACTTAGTTTTACCCATCCAAATTGTGATTTATGTTCATATAATAGGTTCTATGACTTTATTAGGCTAGCATGATTGTGAAAGAGTATTCATCAAGGTTCACTAACCTCTCAAGATACTCTATCGATA
This sequence comes from Viscum album, assembly GCA_963277665.1. Classification (NCBI taxonomy): domain Eukaryota; kingdom Viridiplantae; phylum Streptophyta; class Magnoliopsida; order Santalales; family Viscaceae; genus Viscum; species Viscum album. The sequence goes on from OY728166.1 coordinate 812,787,121, forward strand.
TAGTTCGAGACTTGTTCTTCCAAGAATGAAACTTAAATTAGGGACTGTGTGATTATTTTAGGGTTGGAGTTATTGAAACGTGCGGTCGATTGTCTCATATAGACCGGTCAAAGATCTGATTCTCTGCAAATGTGTATAGCAGTACTCGGGTCGAATTCTCGGCGATGATACTGTTTTTAATAGTCGTTTGTTTTTAGTTGATTGTTTTTTTAATTGGGGGGGGGGGGGGGGTTGTTTGCAGAGCTTATGAAATAATTTATGGATGACGTTTGATTTGAAAAATTGATAAATATTGGGGTGATTTCATTATTAGGGTGTTAATCTTGTGATATCCTTGAGCTTTGATTTATATTGCATTTATATTAACACCCACTTCACAAGATAACGTTGAATTGGAATTCCTAAGTGTTAAGGCTTTAATCCAAGCCTTAACATAACTTAGGGTTCTAATAATTACCATTACTTGTTTACGGTAGTTTATGTATGGTTCCAATAATCCATGGAAACCACATGTTAAACAAAATATTTCATTAATCTATGGAATGTTATGTACAACATACACAATGTTAAATTAACGAATACTCATCGAGCAAATACTCTCAATCACTTAACATCCCTAAATTTTGACTCACCCCAATGAGAGATTTACTCATCCATTTGGGTGTTTAATAATCTTGTTATAATAATTATGATGATAAATTAAGAATAGAATAAAAATAAAGGGATAATAAGAGAGTGGTGCGTCGAACACACACACACAAACAATGATGAGAATTAAAAAACGGACATTCGATTGAATGAGGAAGAAAAAGAAGGGAAGGGGATTCAACAGTATTTAAACTATTCTAAGAACATTAATATTAAACTATAGAAGGTGGATGATAATAATAGATATTGAATAATAAACTTGCATTAAAACAGAATTAAAAAACACAAACTTACAAGATTACAAACGAAGAACAACAAAAATGTGAAAGGAAACAAAGAGAGGAAGAAGAGTATCTCAAATAATAACTTCAGTATGGAAGGTCCTCCCAAGAATTTCTCATGGAATTTTTAGTTCCAATTGATGCTCCTCTCTTCTGAAATTCGAAACCCTTTGAAGGAGGGGAGGGGGATACATTTATAGCCCATGGAAGTGGACTGTTTGCATTCCCAATCTTTCCTTCCACTTGGATTGACAATTTGGACATCCAGGAAGCCGAATATTGAGATATATCCTTCTTCAAAGTTGTAAAAAATAATATTTTCGGACCTTTGTCAAAATTTTGAGTCATTTAGACCTATGTATCCAATGTTATGGCCGGTTGATTAAAAAAATTTAATATGCCCATTTCAATCCAATCCTTTTGAAGTCCAAAATGTGAAAGGGTTTTTGAATAGGAAGATGCCTTAAAAGCTGAATGATTTTCTCAACAAAGTAGGATTTCTATATCTCATATTTCACACTGCAAAATCTCAGCTTGATTTGATGGCTATATCATGAGATATGTCATGAATAGTGTTTGGATTTGTTTTCCCGACCAGAATGGTGGGCTAGACATTAAAGCATTAGTTGGGCCCCATGTTCTTGTAGTAGGACCTTCAAATTTTTATCCTTGATTCCTTTGTATTATATAGAACATATGGTACAGTTTCATAAAATTTGGGTTTCGGGATTTATACCAGTAACCCAATAATCATTGATGGTCCAGTTTCATCACAAATTCTTTAGGTCTTCTTGTGTTGACCATATAAACCTTCAAATGGCTGAATTGGCCCATGATTACTTCTAATGATATGTGACCAATTGAATAATTAATCCTAAAAAACAAGAACCACACAATTTGAACCTTTATGGTGAGAGTTACAAATAAAATAGTAAACTGACTCAATTGGACTACTTCTAAAAAATGCTCAAAAATTATACTTAGTATTAAAACCTTAATATTTCACACAAATTATGCACATTTCATATAAAATCAGTAAAGGGGGTATATAATAAGTTATGAAAGTATTAATAACCCCAACTCCCACACAATTAGTCTTGTGCATGTACTCATGTGAAACAAATATAAAAACATAACAAAATCATTTCCACTCACAAAAAAATATTAAGATTTTGTTTTCTCCAATCAGGGGAGGTTTATAATATTTCACTCATCCATTTTGAATTCCATCACAAGTTGTTACAGAAACAATGTTCCAAAACTAATTCATTTTTTTCATGCCCAAATTTAGGAATATAAAATGTGGACACTCAAAACTCACACCTCTCAATATGATAAAATTCATTTGTGGAGGTTCACTCTTTCACCAACCAAAAGTGAAAATCTTAGAGTTTGAAAGAGCTCTCAGCTTCCAATCCCTCTCAAAAGTGCACAAGAATCAATAGGTATTTTTAATTGGTTTCTTTGTGGCTATGGGAAGGTAGGAATATAATGTCCAAGAGAGAGAAGAAGAGGGGTAAAACACCAACATAGAAAAAGTAATGCACATTTTATTTGAAATAAAACATTGAAAGAAATGAAAAAACATTTTTACAAGGCAATAATTGTGTGAAGAAAGACACAATAGAGGGTGAATATTTGAAGGGGATGAGAAGGTGAAATATTTACAGACCACAAAACTTCTCCCAATGACATAAGAATATAATGTGAGTGTTCTTTTTTTCTTCTTTCTTTATCTTTTTTCAAAAGTTGAACTTGGAAAATATCTCACACTCATATCCCAACCCATGATTGATCTCCTCATGACACTAATTGTAATAGTTATAACAAGATAAAAGGTTGAGGAAGAGTGATTTTTGACCTACCCGAGAAACAACCCAATTTTTTTGTTCTTTTTTTGATTTTTTTATTATTTCGAACACATGTCAATAATATTTACAAAATTACATAAATGAGTGTACATTACATTCCCCAAAACACACTGAATGACAACCTCTCCCCCAAACTGAAATTGATTCTATCCCTTAAGCATATGTTAACACGGTGAAATCAACAAAGGGTACCCAAAATGAAATCCATCCCCCCCCCACACTTAAATTTCAATAAAAATTATGCAATGAAAATCCATGTTGATATTTGGTGGGAAAAGGTATTGGTCTGGTAATTTGGCTATCAAAGAAAAGATTTTCATAGGCTCGAAGGGGCTTTCAAAAGGAGGATTAATGTAAGGGAAATTGGAGGATATTTGGCTATGGTGATTCTCATGTGCTTCAGAAAATGCCTCTATCATATTAGTGCACAGTAAAGTAGGAAATTCTTCCAGAATGTCCACAAACTCAAGACACACAAATGGGGGTGAAAACAAACATTTTGAAAAGATGGTCATAGGTAGCCTTGGCATGAAAGAAAATATTGTTCCTCACTTTTGGGTAAAAGCATTTTCCAAATCAATAACTGAGCATTCAAAATGTATTATTCTTGACACAAAAATCTTTATCCAAATATATGATGAAAACAAAATATTTTTTAGATGAAACCATGTTTTTTTCTCCCCAAAATGGTTGGACAAAATTGGAAAATTGAATGTGAGTAAGTATGAATCTAATTATTTTTTATACATTTTTTTTTTTTAGTTTTTTTAGTGTTCTTTAAAATACACACCCACACAAAAGTGAAAGAGAAAAATAAAGGGTTTGATGAAGAAAGTGGTAAAAAATGAAATAGAGAGGAAAAAAGAATAAATTGTGAGAGAGAGGAAGATATAGAGAGAGTTAAAGGGAAAGAGATTTCCCTTGGTTTGGATTTGGCGGGTTGCCATCTCCATCTAGTGGTGGGTCGACTGCAGAAGTTGGGGATCCAATAGAAGTTGATGTAGATCCAGGATTTTGTGTCCTCTCATAGTAATGCTTTATCCAATTTCTATTAACTGTGAATGTCCTTTTGGAAGAGGGGTCTTGGACTTTCACTGCATCCAATGGGTAAACATAAGTAATAACAAAAGGACCTTCCCAATGAGAATTAAGCTTACATGGGTGAAGCCGAAATTGAGAATTGAAGAGCATTAACTTTTCACCTTCATTAAATACCTTTCTTAGGATGTTTTTATCATGGAGTGCCTTGGATTTTTCTTTATAAATATTAGAATTTTCATAAGAATCAAGTTAAGCTCCTCCAATTCAGCAAATTTCAACAATCTTTCTTCATCGAATTTTTCAAGATCAAAATTACAAGTTTTCACTACCCAAAATGACTTATGTTGGTTTTCAACTAGAAAATGACATGCTTTACAAAAAACTAGTCTAAAATGAGACATCCCAATGGGTGTTTTATAGGCAGTTCGATAAGCCCAAAGTGCTCCATCAAGTCTTTCAGGCCAGTCTTTTCTGTTGGGTTTTACAATTCTCTCAAGAACTCCTTTCACTTATCTATTAGAAAGTTCATCCATTCCATTTTTTTGGGGTGATATGAAGTTGATATTTTATATACAACCCCATTCTTTTTCAAAAGAGATTCCATGGTTCTATTATAGAAATGGGTTCCTAAGTCACTTATCAAGGCATGAGGCATGCCAAATCTGTGGAAGATGTGTGTCTTTAGGAACACACTAATAGTATTTGAATCATCATTTCTAGTGGGTTTGGCCTTGACCCACCTATAAACAAAATCAACTACAAGAAAAATATATGAGAATCCATTATAATGGGGGAATGGTCCAATGAAATCAATACCCCAAACATCAAAGTTCTCACAGAAAATTAAAGTATTTTGGGGAATTTCATTTCTCTTGGAAATTGTGCTGAAATTTTGGCTAGTGGGACATTATTTATAGAACTCATGTGAGTCTTCGAAGAGTGAAGGCCATAAGAATACAGAGTCTAAGACATTTTGGGAGGTCCTTTGTGGTCCAAAGTGGCCACCACCGGGCATTGAGTGAGAGAATTATAATATGATGAATGTTCATTTTCATTGACGCATCTCCTTATTACCATGCCAGCTCCAGTTTTCCAACATTTATTTTCTTCCCAAAAATAGTGTTTTGAATCACTTTTCAACTTCATTGTTTTATTTTGAAAATTTTTAAGGAAAAACACCAAAAACCAAGTAATTTAAAATTGGGGCATACCATGGTATTTTTTGTGCGAGAGATGAAAGGTGCTCAGTGGTTAATTCAGGATTGATGATTTCAGAATGAGAAAAATTAGAAATTCTACTCAAGTGATCAGCCACAAGGTTTTCTTTTCTTGTTCTATCTTTGATTTCATGGTCAAACTCTTAGAGCATTAGGATCCATCTTCTTAGCCTTGGTTTGGAATCACTTTTCTTGAGTAAGAACTTTATCGCAGAATGGTCTGTAAAGATGATGATTTTGGAACCTAAGAGATAGGGTTGGAATTTATCTAAGGAAAAAACCACTTCAAAAAGTTCCTTTTCAGTGACAGTGTAGTGAGATTGAGTTTCATCCAATGTTTTTGAGGAATAATAGATGACCTGAGGAATATTTTCTCTTCTTTGACCAAGAACAGCCCCAATGCCTCTATCAGAAGCATCACACATCAACTCAAAGGGTAAGGACCAATCTGGAGGTTGAATAATTGGGGCAGATGTTAGAGAAGATTTGATTCTACAAAGGCTCTCTTGAAAACTTCATCGAAATGGAAAGTGACATCATTTTGGATCAACCAAGTGAGTGTGAGGGAAATCCTACTGAATTTATGGATGAATCTCCGATAGAAACCGGCATTACCAAGAAATGAATTGATTTCTCGAACAGAAGTGGATTGAGGAAGTGATTGGATCACATCAATTTTGGCAGGATCGACTTCAATACCATATTTTGAAACATTGTTCCCTAGAATAATCCCATTTTCAACCATGAAGTGACATTTTTAAAATTTTAACACAAGTTTACACTTGATACACTTTTGGAGAACTAGAGAGAGTGAATTCAAACAAGATTCAAATGACTCACCATAAATGGTGAAGTCATCCATGAAGACTTCCATGCAGTGTTCAATGAATTCTAAAAAGATACTCATCATACACCTATGGAATGTTGCAGGGGAATTGAAAAAGTCAAAATGCATTCTTCTATATGCATATGTTCCAAAGGGGCATGTGAAAGTAGTATTTTCTTGGTCCTGAGGTGCGATTGGGATTTGGAAGTAGCTGGTGTATCCATCAAGAAAGCAATAGTGTGACTTTTCGGCTAATTGTTCCAGCATTTGATCAAGGAATGGAAGAGGGTAGTGATCTTTTCTTGTTTCAACATTAAATTTCCTATAGTCTATGCACACATGCCATTTGTTCTTCACACGAGTCGTGACTACCTCTCCATGTTCATTTGTGAAAACAATTATCCCACCCTTCGTAGGTACAAATTGAATTGGACTAACCCATTCACTATCAGAAATTGGGTAGATAATACCAGCTTGAAGAAGATTGGTGATCTCTTCCCTAACTACCTCAAGTATTAGTGGATTGAGTATTCTTTGTGGTTGTCTATTTGTTTTGGTGACTCCTCAAGATGGATGTGATGCATGCAAAGTTCAGGGTTGATTCCCGGTATGTCATCTAGGGTCCAACCTATGGCCTTTTTGTTTTCCTCTAACACCTGAACAAGTTTGGACTCTTTAGTTTCAGTAATTGAAGTAGATATAATGATAGGATATGAGTGATCAACGAAAAGGAATGCATATTTCAGGTGTTCAGGAAGAGGTTTTAGATCAGTCACATTTTTCATTATTTGGTTAGAAAAATCAGGAATGGAAGAAGGGACTTCAATTGATTTAGATTAATTTTCATTAATATTGTCCAAGGTGGAGCAATAGATGTCAGAATTGATGTGGGATTCAAGAGATTTTTCAAGATCCTCTAGATTGATGGAGACTATGAATGAAAGGTCCACATCAACATCACTATTTATGACTTTGTTAATAATGGTGTAGATTTTGCAAGATCCTTTTTCATTAAAACATGAAGAACATGATGTATTGGGGTTCAATTGACTCTTAGAAGTTTCTTCCGAATCATGGATTGAGAATGCAGAGTGATCCTCATATGGGTATCGCATGGCTTGGAAAATGTTTAACTTGACCAGTTGGTCACCGAATTCTATGGATAAGATGACTAAATGGAAATCAATCTTGTTTCTCACAGTCATGATGAATGGTCTTACTAGAATTAGTGGAGATCGAGAATAGGTCGTCTCACCATCCATGTCAAGGACATAGAAATCAGTAGGGAAGATAAGATCATTCACTTGGACAAGGACATCCTCAATTATTCCCTCAGGACTAGTTGTGCTTCGATTGGCCAATTGAATGACAACACCCGTTGGATGTAAGGGACCTAGACCAAGGTTGGAGAATATGGATTTGGGCATGAGATTAATTGAGGCACCTAGGTCTATGAGTGCATCATCAAAGTTGGAACTTCCAATTTGGCATGGAACTGTAAAGGTCCTTGGATATTTGAACTTAATGGGTATAGAATCTTGGGTTGAAACATTTTCAACGGTCCTAAGATGCCTCTTGTGGGTATACAACTCCTTGAAAAACTTGGCATACTTAGGAATTTTTTTATGGCATCTAAGAGGAGAATGTTTACTTCAACCGTCTAAATATGTCGAGCATTTCTGGATCAGGTTCAATGGACTTCATTGGCTTAAAAACGGCTTGAGGAAATGGAATTGGGTTCCTAAGTGGAATAGAAGGAGGTGAGGGAATGGTTTCAAATTCATTTTCAATTTTCTTTTTCTTTTCATTTTCTAGGTCAACATTTAAAGGGGGTTTGGAGGACTTATCTTGAGGCATAGAAATTTGCTTCCCCAATATAAGTGAAATTTCACTTACATTGCCCTTGGGGTTGGTTAATGGTTGAGATGGAAGTTGGGAAGAATTGGATGGTTGCTACTGATTAAGGTGGGATGCAAGTTGACCAATTTGGATTTCAATTTTCTTGAGGCTAGAACAGGTGAAGGAGCCAAGATCCTCCACTGCGCTTTCCCATGGTTTCTTGGAAGAGGAGGCTTGTCCCGGATTGGGATTACCTAGATTTTGGTTCTTGGGAAAGTTATTGTATTGGTTTTGGAATTGGGAAGGCTCACTAGAATAATGAAATCCAGGAGGAGGATTGTTCCTTTGAGTTTGAGGAATAAAAGGATAAGGTTGTTGGAAGTTACCAACAACTTGACCATATTGAAAAAAGATTGGGTTCGAGGATGGAATTGAGGGGGATGAGATATGGGATTACCATACCTAAGGCCTTGGTAATAGGAATAAGAAAAGGGCTCAGAGTGAGGTTGGTTGAAGTTTCTAACAAACTGTCCTGATAGTTGAGGGTTGGTATTTGGATGATCATATGCTGCATTGGGATCCATTGGTCTAGATGAATCAGATTGATCCTCTTGAAGTTATGGATATGTTTCTTTTGGATGAGATGAAGAGTTGCAGATTCCACAGTTTTGACTAGTCCAGGAATCATTGATTGCGGAGAAGATGAGGTTGGGGATTTGGTAGCCACAGCTAGTTGTCGCACAAGACCTGTAAGTTCACCCATCCACTCAGTCATCTTGTTCGGATCAATTGATTGATTATCTTGGGCTTTTTTGACTTGATCATGTGCTCGCGTGTGTAATTTTTGTGTGTTTTCAGCCATGTTACTTATGAGATCTCTTGCAGCTGCAGGATTTTTATCAACAAGAGCACCGCCACTTCGGCATTAATGAGAGTTCTCTCTATAGCCAATAACCTCTCATATAAGTATTGGATCAAGAGTTGGTCAGGAATTTGGTGATGTGGGTAGGTTACACCAAGTTTTTTGAACCTCTCCCAGTATTCATGGAGTGATTCACTTGGGACCACTTATTTTCTTTCGGATAGAAGCATTACAAGAAGCAGGAAATAATTTCTCTAAAAAGAGTCGCTTCATGTCATTCCATGTGGTTATGGAACCAGGAGGAAGGTATTAGAGCCATGAATTAGCAGTTTCATCTATGGAGAAAGGTACTTCTTAGAGTTTGATTTGTTCCTCAGAAAACCCCTGAGGCCTCATGGTAGAACACACCACATGGAACTCTTTAAGGTGAAGATGTGGATCCTCACCGGCTAGCCTATGGAAATGAGGGAGAAGATGAATCAAACCTGATTTGAGTTTAGATTCCACCTATATGTTTGGATATTGAATACCAAGAGGTTGGTAATTCATATCAGGGTCGGGAAGTTATTTAAGTGTTTATTCCCTAAGATTGGCCATATCTAATTCAATTGGTTGGACAAGGATTGGTTCTTGAATTATTTGATTATCTCTTATGTTCCTCTTAAGTCAGTGAAGTGTTCGCTCAATTTCACGGTCAAACAAATATGAGGGATTGTTTGGGAGGCTACGGGGAATTCAGAAAGATGTTGGAAGAAAAAGGAAGATGGGTTTTTTTTGTTTTCCATTTATGATTTTTAGGAGGAAGCTGGGTTTTTATTTGTGTTTTTTTTTCAAATATTTTTAAAAACATTATTTTTTTTGGTTTTTTTACAATAACCAGAAACTAATTACTACATAAATCACCATCCCCAGAAATGAAGCCATTTGAAACGTGCAACCGATTGTCGTCTATCGACCGGTCAAAGATCTGATTCTCTGCTAATGTGTATAGCAATACTCGGGTCGAATCCTCGACGATGATACTTTTTTTAATAGTTGTTTATTTTTAGTTGATTGTTTTTTTTTGATTGGGGGGTTTGTTTGAAGTGCTTATGAAATAATTTATGGATGGTATTTGAATTAAAAAATTGATAAAGTTTGTGGTGAGTTCATTATTTGGGAGTTATGCTTGTGATATCCTTGAGCTTTCCTTTATATTGTATTTAAATTAACACCCACTTCACAAGATAATGTTGATTGGAATTCCTAAGTGTTAAGGCTTTAATCAAAGCCTTAAGTTAACATAGGGTTCTAATAATTACCATTACTTGTTTATGATAGTGTATTTATGGTTCCAATAATCCCTGGAAACAACATGTTAAACAGAATATGTCATTAATCAATGACATGTTATGTCCAACATACACAATGCTAAATTAATTAATACTCATCGAGCAAATACTCTCAATCACTTAACATCCCTAAATTTTCACTCGTCACAAAGATATATTTACTCATCCATTTGGGTGTTTAATAATATAGTTATAAATATTATGATGATAAATTAATAATAGAAGGAAATAAAGGGATATGAAAAGACTGGTGCGTCTAACACACACACACGGACAATGATGAGAATTAAAAAACGGACTTTTGATTGAATGAGGAAGAAAAATAAAGGAAGGGGATTCAACTGTATTTAAACTATTCTAATAACATTAATATTAAACTATAGAATGTGGATGAGAATAAGAGATATTGAAGAAGAAACTTTCATTAAAATGGAATTATACAACACAAACTTACAAGATTACAAACGAAGAACAACACAAAAGTGAAAGGAAACAAAAAGAGGAGGAAGGGTATCTCATGTACAAACAAGAGTATGGAAGGTCCCCCCAAGCCTTTGTAAAGGCATTTTTCATGAAAATTTATGCTCCTCTCTTCTGAAATTCCAACCCCTTTGAAGGAGAGGAGGGGAATACATTTATAGCCCAAGGAAGTGAACTGTTCACATTCCCAATCTGTCCCTCCACTTGGCTCGATAATTTAGACATCAAGACAACAAAATCTTGTGATATCTCTTTATTTAAAGTTTTAGATAATAACATTGGACGACCTCTCTCAAACATTGGAGTCATTTGGACCTATGGATCCAAAGTTATGGCTGGTTGATTAAACAATTTTAATTTGTCCATTTCAATCCAATATTTTTGAAGTCCAAAATGTGAAAGGGTTTTTGAATAGGAATATGCCTTCAAAGCTGAATGATTTCTTCAAAAAATCGGCTGCCTATATCTCATCTTTCACACGGTAACATATCAGATCGATTTGATGATTAAATCATGAGATATTTAATGAATAGTGTCCGGATTTTTATTCCCGGCCAGAATGGTGGGTTTGAATTCAAAAAATTAGTTGGGCCCCATGTTCTTGTAGTTGGACCTTAAAATTTTTATCCATGATTCCTTTGGAAAATCTAGATCACGTGGTGGAGTTTCATAAAATTTAGGCTTCGGGATTTAGACCAGAAACACTATCATTATTGATGGTCCAGTTTCATCACAAATTCTTTAGGTCTTCTTGTGTTGACCATATGAGCCGTCAAATGGCAGAATTGTCCCATGATTCATTCTAATTATATGTGAGAAATTGAATAATGAATCCTAAAAAACAAGAAACAAACAATTTGAATCAGTATGGTGAGTTTTATAAATAATATAGTAAACTTACTCAATTGGATTACTTCTAAAAAATGCTCAAATATTATACTTAGAATTAAAACATTAATATTCCACCCAAATTATGCACATTTCATATAAAATAAGTAAAGGGGGTATATAATAAGTTATGAAAATATTAATAACATCAGTTATATATATTTTAATTCCTACATATTTTGGATTTATCAAGTTGGGTTTAGCAGTAGAGTGATTTCTAGATGAGAAGACATATATATAGTTGATGTTAATAGTGGGCACACAGAAGTATAGACCATGGTATCTAGTATCCAATAGAATACACATGGATATGGGTGTGAAATCCACTTCATGATACTATATCATGATAGAGAGTATGAGGTTCCGAGCTCTAAATATGATTCTATTCAATCAAGGGATATGTGGTGTTTCTCTTGTGGTGATCGGGAAAATCTCTCACAAGATTGTCTAACCCACTATATAATTGATAGAGTGATGGTCAATGAACCCACTAGTAATAGGAAGTGGTAGGAGAATTTAGGTTTGTGGGAACAAAAACATGTTATATGAGTAGGGAGAGAATTAGGAGGTGACATATTGTTTTACATGTTTGTGCCACCACCCCTAGGTGGTCCGTATCGGGATTAGGGAACTTCTAGGTAAGGATGAGGACAAGTACATTAAATATAGGTCTATAACCTATATTCAATTGAGATGATTAATGGTATGTTCTATTTCATCTTTAATTTAGGTAAAAAAACTAATAGACATATGTGTGACCCACTCATTTCTTGCTACTTCTCAGGTATGAGACTTAGATATTCTAGTTGATCCCTTTGCTCAACCCTTATGCTTAAGGACACCTACCAGTGGGGATTCTGTGATCAAACGCTTATACTGATAGTTTGATATGACTCTTATAGGATAGATATTTTTCTAAGATATATTTTTAGTAGTTATGAGGCCTTATTATATCATCTTAGGTGTGGATTGGATATATATATTTCATTTCCTAGATTGACTATTTCAGGTGGAGGATTCAGTGCACCCATTGTGATGGGATAAGGTTTTCCATCTTGGGTGAGAAGGAAATATAGGAAGAGAAATATAGGATCATATATAAGAGGGTAAATATGATTACTCACAGGTTTGATTGTATTTCCCTTAGAGTAATGATTTTTTTTTGGGTTTTGAGCATCTTACAATGGTGGTGAAGAATGAGGATGTATTTCCTAAGGAAGTTTTAGGCTTACCTCCCCACAATGAAATAATCTTATTTACATAATTTCACCTAGGGGATACCCCAATATCTGAACCACATATCATATGGATCTCACTAAGATTCAAGAGATAAATTTTCAATTAGAGGACTTATAGAGGAAGGTCTTTGTAAGCAATAGTGTGTCACCCTAGGCAACCCAGGTATTGTTTTCCAACAAAAAGGTGGGGGATTAAGGTTGTGTGTGGATTAATATTTCCTGAAATAGGTTACTGTACTTAATAATTATCCACTACGGAGGATTGATGACCTCTTCGACTAGTTGAGAAGGGTGAAACTGCTCTCAAAGATTGACCTTAGATCAGGTTATCACTTGCTATGAGTTCAAGATGAGGATATAACAAAGATTGAATTCTAATGTTTCTATAGTCACTAAATGTACTTGGTGATGCCTTTCTCCATGAATACCACCATAGTGGAGTTTATGAGTCTCATGAACTGGATCTTTCACCCTAAGATCAATCCACTTTAGTCTTCATCGATGATATCTATAACACCCCAGTACTTTGTTTTATAATTTTAAATGCATTAAGTTATGAAAAATATTAATTTTAAATTAACTGTTTTAATTAATAATAATACTTATAAATACTTATAATTTATAACTTTAAAATTAATTAATTAATGTTCTATAAAAACAAATACAATTTTATAGAATTATTTTTTTAAAATAATATTTTAATATGAATATATTTATTTGATTCATTTTTATAAATAGATTATTTAATTAAATATTTTAAATAATTACAAATATATTGAGTATTATAATTACATTTATAAATACTAAATTATGTTATGAATATATTCACTATTAATATAACACCCCAAGATTTTATAGTATATTTATCCATAAATAATTTCAATTCATTAGATAACTTTTGTGCACAAAACACTGAGTCTCTAAAAAAACACTTTTGTATAGTTATAACCTAACTGTTAAACATAATTTTTCTACTTTTGGGATTTAAATTTTGAAAAATGGTCATACACTCTGGTGATCTATAAGTTTTTTAGATTATTTTATGATTAACTTAATTTTTTAGTGAATAGTCATTTAACCTTTATGAGTAGTAATGTACCATTATGAATAGTAATGTGCCCTTATGAATAATAATTTTACCCTTATGAATATTAATATGACCCTTATGAATATTAACCTCAATGAAGAAAGTATAAATATTATTTAAGCACCATATAAATTAATGTGAATGTTTTAAAAATTAATAACTAGGTGTTGGTATTTTTGTGGGAAAGAAATATTTAATTAAAATTAACAAATTAATAAAATTTATTTTCATTAAACTTTTTCCTATATAAATATTTTGTTTTCCTATGATTTTATGATAATTTAATGAGATCGTAGTTAATTTATAAAATTATTATAAAATTAGTTTTGAATTTAAAATTTGTATTTTTCAAGTAAATAATTATTTTACCTAAATATAAAATTTCATATATTTAGAAAATTATTTTTATAAAATGTTTTCCATTTATGAATTATAGACATCGATAAATTGTTATGGGGAATTTTTAGTATTTTTCTAAAATACCTGAATTTTAGTGAATATTAAAATATGATAATTAATGATAAATGCTAAATACCTAATTTATTGAGTTATAGGTGATGTATGGAAGATTTAAGCACACTTTTTTTTGAACTCACATTCACTTATTACTATTTTTTCTCACAATAATCAACATTATTTCCTGTCTTAAGAAAAATAATAAGATAACGAATGAGATATTCAAAAATTACCCCTCTACTCTACTATAAAAACTGCCCCTCACTCCCTGTTCTCCTCCATCCTCTTACCCTTAAATATCCTCAATATTCTAAACAAATAATCTTCCCTAGTTCCTCCCCACATCCAGGAGCTCTTGTTCTTTCCAAAATACCAAACCCCTTATGATTATCCACTAAATGAGGCTAATATTAATTTTTAATATATATAATATTTATGTTCTTTATTATTAATAAACACCATTTTAGTGCATTTTACACTTTGAACATCATTTCACATTATGATTGTAATACCTTCTTAAAATGCACTATTATGTGGTACATTTTTTTAACATCATTTAAAGTACTCAATGATTCATCTAATTTTAAGGAATGTAATTATACATATTTTAATTTTATATTTTAGGAAATTGATCTAAACTTCAATATGAAACATGTTTCATTCAGGGATCAGTGGAGGATTCATAAAGGATGATGGAGATATTTTGAGATGAAAGGAAACAATTCTGGAGAAGTCAGATTGGACACCATCCCACTGATTCAACCGTGGAGCCCACCATACAGGCCTAATGAATCCCAAATTTTGTGAGATTCTAGAAAAAATGTATAGTAACAAATAACGCTTTTGGAGACAATGATAATTCGGCTTCCATGGTGGTTATTTAAGCATCCCAAGTTAGAGATAAAATTCTAAGACAGATTCTGCGGCCCAGAAAAACATCCCACCAATTAAACCATATATCGAAAACCATAACTTTTTTTGGGCTTATATTTTACAAGATGTTAGGGGACATCAGGAGATTAATTTAAGTCTTATATGGACCACCCAAATTAGGTAATCTAGAAGGTATTTCCTGCGCCCCTCTTTTGTAGATGCAAGCTGGATGCCTTTTCGGGTCAAGGGTGGAAAATCAACTCTCCCTCAACTTTCCACCCACCTATGGCCTACCACAATTAATTGAGAAGACTTGGACTATTGGAGGCTCGACCCAAGGCTTCCAAAATGCCTATTTAAGGTAGTGGTGGTGGAGGAGTTGATAATCTTTGGTGCTTGGTTTCATTGTATTGTTATGCTGCTGCTTTGTGTTTGTAATCGCATTTCTTTCTCATGTAAGTTGTTTAATTCACCTTTGTTTCTTAATAAAAGTTCTTCCTTTACTCATATTCTGTTCTTCTACTTATCACGTTGAAACCTTTGGTTCAAGGTGTGAATTTATTCACACCATACTTTGTGATATTTATCACACAACGGAGGAGTGATCGATTTTTGTTGTTGTTTTTACTCATTCAATTCCACCCTCGTAAGTCTACTTCCCACTTCTGTTGAAGACATGTCATCAATGGAGGGCTAACTATTTTATGGGTTGATCCAAGGGAGTAGAAAGGGGCTGTATTGGATGTTATTTATCACTCCATTAATGGCTAATCACTTCTTTTAAATGAGATTTTTATTTGATGATTTTAAAACCACTTCATCCTTATTGAATTTAAGGTCACACATTTCAAGTTCTAAAACAAACCTCTACCGTGGAGTGCTCAAAAAGTTGATCCTTCAAGTGTATAGGTGATTAGTATTAAAGGGTTTAGGCATTAAAACAGTAAGTGATGATGTTGTTTTATCTTCTTATATGAACCAATCTCAAATATAAGAAATTGAAATCATTGAAAAGGAAATACATCCAATCCACCCCTTGTAATCACCTAGGATCAACCCTTATCATAATTTGAATTCACTTAAGACTTTTAGTTTTCCTTTAAACCCATATAAAATCAACCCAAGTTGGCCACTTCATAGCCAAAAAATAGTCATTAGAATGTGCGTGTCTATAGGTTACTTCTTAGGTCTATGTGGATTCGACAACCCAAGCTAGACTATAAGGACCGTTCTACCTTATTCTTTTGGGTAAATTTGAGCGAGAATCACCTTACCTTAAGGAGATTCTCAAGGAGGTGTATTTAAGAGATAAAATTATATTCCTTTTTTCTTTTAATTTCATTACAAGTTCTTTTCATTTATTATAATCTTTTGAAATCCAATGTCCAAATGATCATGATAAATCAAATATAATATATATTATAGAATTATATCATGCTAAAGGGAATAACCATCATCAATATCCTTACTCACTCTCTCTATCTTTTATTTTAAAAATGAAATCATCATCTAGGAGGTACTGATTTACAACCTTTATGGATGATGAAATTTTGTTCTTCAATTCCATCATCAAGGCTGGTCATGAAACCAATTTTCTGATTGAACCAGATAATAAAATGTTTATTATATATTGTTTAATGTTCTATGACTAGTATATATACATAATATAAATCCATATGACAAAGCTTGTTTGGGATGATCGAAATATTTCCAAAATAATGTAAATAAAAATCACTACGGTTTTATCTAATGATTCATACTCATAATATATAAGAAAATGATATGTATAACTATTTGAACTTATGTATGTTCATCAATAACAAATAAATTCAATTATATATAATTATACCCATTCCACATGAGCTTCCATACTCATATACAACTATACCGATCATGAAAACCAAGAAAACGAATGCTCCCAACCGATAAATTTGTATCTTATAACTCATCAAAAGGCCATAAATGAACTTAATAAAACTAAAATGAATCAAATACATGTAGATAAGGTTATTAATTAATTAATTAATGGATTTAATTTTATTATCTAGGTCATTAAGGTCAATATTAGAATATATTCAGATATACGGTAAGGGATTCCTCATCTCACTACCATTTTTTGAGAAATTCCTTATTCACCACAATTTCTTGGGTATGGTGTATGTATACTTCCCATTTATGTATAATATCATGAATCTATTTATTTTAAAGTTATTCAATGTATTGTTTGATGATTATTAATTTTGGGTCATATGATTCGATTGATTACAAAGTGGTTCCACCTAAACCTTTGTTTTTCCCTCATGTTATTCCTTCACTATCCTTACACAAATGTATTGCTTATTTATTTTTTTTTTAAAGATTATATATTCGGTTTTTATGTCCCAAAATATTATATTCATATCATTTCATATTTCATTTATGGTGATTATATTTTTTAAAATATTGCTATTCTTAATTCATCTCGATAAACAAGCTCGATTCAAGGGAACTTCTTAAATTATTATCCATTTTCAAGTGCACTATATAATATGTATTAAGGAATTATTATTTTTATAAAATCAAACATTTTATCGTGTAAAACTATCTTGGATAATTTATAGATTTATGAAAATAAAAATTCATTTCCACTTTAAAATCTCTTTAATATTTTCCTTAAACCACACAATAATGTTTTATTTATAAAGCATAATAAAAATGATTTTCAAAATTATTTCACTTAAATTAGAAATTATTTAGGCCACAATATAATTTCAATTACCTTATATTTTAATTTATGGGATATACATGTTGAAGATCTGAATTTATGACAAATATAATTGATTTTTTAGAAGAACTCTTCTCTCCAAAGTAAAAAATGATTTTTCTCATATTACCTTTACTTAAGTGAGATATATGACTTGATTACCACTTATTCTTTATTTTCAGTGTATGTAATGTCGTTTGAGATATCATTTCAAGAGTGTCTGTTTGTCATGATATTCTGAGGGATTGTTATTTGAATGTTTCAAGTGGTATGGTACACTTTGTAATATTTAAAGAATGTTGCCACATGAAATTCTTGATGTTATCATTTAAATGTATCATCATCTATGTAAACATAATTTTTTTAATCTTTTACTTCATTGAGGTTGATCTATTATGATATCATCTATCATTTTTTGTTGAAGGGTTGATGAATAGTTTGATTATGGGTGTGTTAATTGGATACCATTCATTAATTATAGTTAATGTATTCACATTTAATATACTAATTTTTTAATACAAATGTTTATGTTGTGTATATATCTCCCTTTACATATAAGGATTGTATTTGACTGAGTAAGTGATGGTAGGTACCTATTATAGCCCCTCGATGCATCAATAGGTCTCATTAGACAAACTATTTTGGGTTTTTACCCATTTATGTATTGTTGTGGCATCAAACCTTGAAATTATGGTGATGATGTCTGGAATTATGAATTACCTCATTATGAAACTAGTAATTGATGGTCTATGTGATTATTCGACTAGTATAATATCCATGGTTATGTTTTATTATAGAATTTTTTATTCATATTTCATTTCATCCATGTTATGATCAAGTATATTTTAAAGGCATGTATTTTTATTTTCTCAAAATGCCCAGTGTTTGTGTTTATGATTACAAATAATGTATTATTTACCCTTATGGATAATCTGAGATCACCCATTTCTTACATTTCTTTACCCAAGGTTATGAAGAAGAAAACATTGTATATGATTTCAAGGATGCAGTTAATTTCATTTTATATTGCAACATGATTTATTTTGTTTTCCCAATATATTATGGGTGTCATGTATGTAATCTAGTTTTCCAGAAATGCTAAATTGATCAGTCCTTTGGGATTTTATTCCTTGTAATCATGCCAATGTAATAAAATAATGTATCATCTCCAAGCTTCTAGGGTTAGGGCATTACATTTGGTATCAAATGAAGTATTGTAGAAACCTTGGATGCTTGATTTAGAAAATATATATTAATGAACAAAACACTAAGATAGACTTTGAAGATAATCATATAAGAAAATACTAGAATTATGATAAGGTGTGTATTTTTTATATCTTTCTAGTAAATAAATCCTGATCTGGATTCTATAAGTGGACGTAGTTCCGGAACAGATGTACCTATGGTTAAAAACCTCGATAGGGGGTTCCAATCTTGACTTAAGGTATCCTGGTACATGACAATGGGCCTTACTAAGCACCTAGTTTGAAACTCTCAAGGGATATTCTTAGGAAAATTCTCATTTAATTTACCCACCATTATGAATTATTTATGCTCCTAAAGAAACAAAATTATATGGTTCTGTGATTTACAATAAATATATTTATGTTATGTGTTATACCATTTTTACAGTTATAGAAATTTCATAATTTTATGAGAAAATATAGTATGTGGAATTTATTATAAATGGAACCCAACCTAAAAAATTAGAACATCACCAATTCACGTGATGTAAAGAGAAAAAATGATCATATATCTCATGGTATTAATCCATCATTTTGAAGTGAGATAGTCATCCAAGGTATCCTCATCATATGGGGAAAAATATCATGAGTTAACAAGATAAGTAAATAATTATTTGAGTCCTATAGATTTGAAGGAAGGAAAGAGAAGAAAAGGACGGAAGAGAAAAATAAGGATAAAGGGAAGAAGGGAATGAAGGGTTTTCCCACATGTGATAACTATGGAAAGAATCACCCTATAAAATTCTTGAATGGAATGTGAGTTTATTATAAGTGTAGAGAAAAAGTATAACATGTTCGTGATTTATAGGGTAAGAAAAGGGTTTTCAATTTACAATGCTTCAACTCTAAGGTGTTGGTACGCTATGGGAATCAATGTCCCAATTATCAAAGGAATATACACTAAATGATGCTATTGAATAATTATCAAGTTATTCTACTTCCATAGATTAATAGGAATAATTAATATTTCTATTCCAGAATTATATCATTTAAATATTTTATCAGCCATGTACTGGTATTTAGA
Organism: Viscum album; assembly: GCA_963277665.1. Taxonomy (NCBI): domain Eukaryota; kingdom Viridiplantae; phylum Streptophyta; class Magnoliopsida; order Santalales; family Viscaceae; genus Viscum; species Viscum album. The sequence goes on from OY728166.1 coordinate 812,807,070, forward strand.
ATTATGGAATATATGAGTATTTTACTATAGTTTTTTTTTCATTAGGTATTTGAGACCATATGTTGAATGTTACTCAGAAAAGATATTCATTAGAATGTTAATTTTTTTTAAAACGCATGATTGAGGAAAATAAAACACTTAATATATTTCTGATGCTGAGATAATGATGAAGAAATTATGTATTAGGATAAGTATTGACTAGCTTGGAACTAATTATTGACATAACAACAGGGAATCTATACTATCATCGATGGAGTTTAAAACACTTTTGGATTTAATTAATATAACCAATAACATGTATCTTACTTATGGAATACAGAATAATTCATGTTTCTAATAAGTTTTTTAAAGTAATTTGAGTTATTACCCTATTTCAAGAGGATACATGATGAAGTTATTCACATGTTTTGTATGTGAAAATTCAGAGCTACTTCAACTTGATTAAGGGATAATGAAATTTTCATCTTGGAAGTTTAGTGAAATTATTTCTAAAGTATTGGATCATTATATTTTGGAAATTTTAACCATTTATGAATGGTTTAAGTTGATCATTGTATGAAATTTTAGAAGTTAATATTTTACTTCACCATATAAAGAAACCTATACTAAGAGATTAATTATAGATTTTTCAAGGTGTAATCAAATGAGAAGATTATGTTTATGAAATAGAAATGTGTATTTATACTCTTATATAGAGAATAATTTTTCAACTCAAGGAAAATAGTCTTAAATAAAATTTTGTCCTATTATCATAATATTTTAAAGTATCAATGATTTTTTTCATTATAATAGTTAATATTTTTTTAGTAATGAAATTTCATATGAATATGTTCTCTATCACTTTCCATCAGAACTTCAAATTTTCATTTTTATTTAATGTATAGGTTTTTACTTCCAACTAATGTCACCCCATTCGAAAGCATTATATTGGTGGTGACCAACTCATTTCCCTTAATCCATCTTGAGAATATATTTTATTAACCCTATTATTGATGTGGGTTTTTGTCATGAACTAACTAAGGTTGACCCTGAACCGGTCACCTGAGTTGGTCCACAACATGGTATGAAGGGCTTTCCTGATCCCCATGGGTTGGCAACTAGTGTCGAGCATCAAAACTAAACAAGTGGGATTGATTTGGCCCCTAAATGAAATACATGAAAATAAATAAAGGCTGCCAATAAAAATAAACACTAGAAATGGAAGGAAAATAAAGCTATACATACATATATGTGACCATATGGGTCACCACCTAACTCAATCCAACGTTGCACTATGGTGACCGAATCCAAGAAAGGTACAGCACCCAAAGCTAAAAACAAAGATAAAACTATTGTCATGAGAATTAAAACTCAGTTGGCATGGCCAAAAAATCTATTCCCATATTCATTTACTTTAAATAAAAGATGTATCAATTTAAAGTTTGAAATAAAATGTGTAAAACTAGGTTTATGTACATTTTCTTCTTAAAAAATCATGGTCTATTCCAATTTTTCAAAAAAAAACTGATTTCATGTTTAATAAGTAGACAATGACATTTTAAAAGAGGTGATGATTACACTAAAAAGGCAGGAAAGAAGTGTAAGATATTTTCAAAACCTTTTTCCATAAACACTTGAAACCATTTCATCACCTTTAACAAGAAGCTACACTCCATAAGGAAACAAGATCAACAAACATACAACACAGGTAATGGAGAAACACCACACAAGATAAACCAATAAGCATATACATCACAATCATCTACCACAGAATACTCAGTACTATACAACATAGGAGAACCTAGGAGCTCATGAATAATAAATAACAAACTATACATGTGACTCATCCCGAAGGTATGCCTTACCTGATGATTCCATAATGCTCAGATTCCCAATCGTTTCCCTACTCGGCCTGATCGAGGGGCCTAACCCCATAGTAATAATAACAAAATACCCCCTATTGTGGGCCACTAGCTAGTGTATAATCCAAACTAGTACAACAATTATTAACCGAAAATTCACTCACTATGCTATGTTTCCATGTCACGATTAATAAGGGGGTGATTTAACAATTTCAAACAAGAAATCCATCACATATACATGAATCACACATAAGAAACACACACAAAATTCACCCCTGAATCACTCCAATAGACTTTTGTCCCTCTTTCCATTTACCAACAAGACAATAGTGAAGTACCATATGAGGACCACCCATTCCATCAACATCTAACAAGGAAAGAGTTGCATCCCAATGTGAGTTTTTCAAAGAAAATTATATTATAAAAGTACCAAGTTGGCTTCAAGAAACCATTTAACACTAAACCATTTGAAAAAACTAATGCACACCCACTCATTCCCAAAGAATAAAATAAACATCACCTCTAATATAAATCCATTTGTAACCCCATTTAAGAAACCCATTTGAGAAACCCAAACATATTTTCTACCCAATACATTCTATAAAAACCATAATTTACTTACAAATATCAACTGGGAAATTTGATAAACATTTGATAAACACTTTGTATCCACACATAATAAAATAGTTTAGTGAAATTTAACACAAAGAGGAATTAAATTTATTTGGCTTCAGAAATTTATAATAGAAACAACCATATATCATTAGATACCATTTAATAAGGGTTTGAAAAGAAAGAAATCAAAAAAATAATGTAGAGTTTAATGCATAGGAAAACCTACATCAAACATGCTGCTTTTTGATGAGGACCACTCGAACTGGCCCATCGTGCTTACGTGCATATGCGTTGACACACACACACACACACACACACACATATATATATATATACCCATATCTATGTCACACATATTCCCCACACCATGAGGTAATATGTACAAATAGGGAATATATATATATATATATATGCCTTACCCAATTAATATACATGTAAGGGTTCTTGACACCCACATCTCGAAACTAAAAAGCAGATTTCAATGCACTTCACCACAAGTACTACCAATTTTAAAACAAATGAAGACCCTAATTACGATGGTGAGAAACCAAAAAATGGAATAAAATTCATACCTCGTATGGCAGTTTTGAATCGAAACCACCCTAACTGCCTCACCCTTGGCAACGGTTGATGGAATTCATAAGAATATGTCCTATGGGACCATTCGTAAAACCCTGAACCATAAGAAACCACAAAACCTGAATCAAAACCTCACCTAAGGTTTCAATTAATTGATTAATAAATCATTCTATCATTTTATAAATTATGGTAAAATCAATATCATATCACAAGTACCAACCAGGACTTCACTCATATAAAATACATTTGGAAATTCCGTTTAAAAAAATTAGACATTCAGATGCAATTCCAAGGGAAAGCACACACACCCTATAGAATAACCAAATAAGTCAAGAGAGCTCCATTTTCTCATTATAAAACTAAAACACCCCTTTAAGATAAGGAAAACACTTTAATCACACATGAAGACCACTCAAACCCCCATTAGGGCTAAATCCCAATGATCAAGTGTATTTAACATTAAAAACATTCATTAGAATTTTTATCAATCATAAAGAACGTATAAAACCCCATTTCAAAAAAAGGTTTCATTGTGCAAAGAAATCCACCATTTTATCCAAGGGAAAACCCACCCAAGCATTCAAAACATTACAAAACCACCTGACACACACATGGGTCTCATTCTTTGAAAATCAAAACAAGGCTCAAGGCCACCCATTTCCATCAAACCAATTTTAAAGAGGCCATATGGTCATTTTTATATGGTATAGACCACTATCCCATTTTAAACCCCCTTTTGAATATAAAAGTATACCCTATTTTAAAATCATTTGAGGTCACACCTTAATTTAAAACTGAATTCTCTTTAAAAGAACATTTTCACCCAATAAAAATTCAACCACCCAAGACCCAATGTCACACTTTAAAACCATTGGAAGGACCAAAATTCATTTCATGGAAATACTAGCATAATTAAATCTTCTAATTTAAATCATAAAATGAAGACTCACAAAACCAACCAATTATGACAAGGCCAATGACTAAAATGGGTTCAAATCAACACAAGAAAAACAAATATATTTATATGTTCATAAAAGGGAAATAAATCTCAAGCATATTAGAATTATAGGGTTTGGAAAAATAATAAACCCCATAAAGAACCCATACAAAATAGAGAGATAAAGGAGAGGAAACTCAGTGAGGAGGGATTCTCCCATGAAGATGATAGGACATGTGGTCTCCATTGGGAAAGATAAGTGGCATTCTAAAGGCATTCGGCTGGTGGGGGGGGGGGTCGTGCATGTGGGTGAACCAGAGGGAGGTGCACTGCTAGTGGGAGAGATGGATGGAGAGAGGAGCGCTGGTGAGGTGTGTGTCGGAGAGGGAGACGGTCGGATGGTGGGGCAACACCTGATAAGATCAGCTTGGAGGTGGCATGTGTAGGTGTAGAGGGGGAGAAGGGGGTGATGTGATGGAGGGGTGACAGATAAAGGTGAAACTCTTTTGGGTCTCTAAAAAACGAAAAAAACATATAAGAATAATGATAAAAAATAATAATAATATTGAAATAATAAAATAATGAAAAATAAAATTAATAATAATAATAATAATCCTCATCATCATCATCACCATCATCATGTTAATAATATTCATTTATTTTTTAATAATAATAACATTAATAACAATTTCATAATCATAATATTAATATCAATTTAATAATAACAATATTAATAACAATCTTTATAATAATATTATTATTATTTCAATATTATTATTGTTATTATGGTTTAAATATTTTCTTTACTTTATTTTCATAAAATTTATTTATTTTATATATTGGGTACCTGCACGGTCACCTGGGACAACCACAGGTTTACTGCTAACTATGTGGTGCCAATGCACTGTCCTGAAACCCACCAAAATTATCAAACATTAAAAATTTAAAACCAGCACTCAACCTGAACCTCGATGAGAATATCCAATGCCAAGAAATAAAAAAATAAAATAATTTTAAAGGTCGGGTGTGACAATTATCTCCACCACAAAAACATTATTCCCCTAAAAAGTCACCAAGCCATTAGTTAACCATAACTTGAGTCCATTCCTAGACAAAACAGGGGAAAACCATGAATCTTGAGATGGCCCTACTTTCCACAAGTCACACCAGACCGATTCAAAATGAAACAGAAGCCCAAGATTGAGGGGATAACATGAAATGGGTTCTCCCCACTGTAAAAACTCAACTAGATTAGGAACCTTAAAACCCAGACCATGCCACCAAGACATAAACAAGAAACCCACTGTGAGGGAACACGACAAAATGGGACACCAGTATAGAGAACCATCACAACCCTTTCTCTTCAAGAACTGTTGAAACATACCTCCAACAAGTCTAGGAACACCCAACTATAACTTCATCCAACTCCCCTAGCATGAGTGAAACCACCCCACCACCATAATTAGATTCATAACACCAGGGAAAACCCACAAAAATAAATTCGAACCAATAGTAGACCTGAACACACCGTCAAACATTGATCTTCCCAAACACATACATCTAAAAACAAGCACAACAAGAATCAAAATATAAACCAACCCATGTGAGGTCCAAACATCCCATAATAAAAACAAATGACTCCCAAAACCATATTTGAATAGTTAGAATTATTTAGATAAAAATAGAACATATCCTTCGTAACCTTACAATGACATGATTATCTTAAAATGGAAGAGAAAAAAATAATAAATTTACCATAAATGTATCCATTACAAGAAGAAAGATAAAGAACAGGGAAAAGGTATCACATACCCCTGACAACTCTGACTGTGAACATGCTTCCCCCCAAAACATGAGGCTATAGCTCTGATGGCTAAAAAAACTCCTTCCTCATAGTTAGATATGAGCATCCCTCTATCCCAACTCCTTCTCCATGAAATTCTTCCTACATGACCTCCCCTGGTGACTCAAAAGGACACATCGAGTACAAGACTTTGGTGGGATGTGACAAGATGAAAGACTCCTTAGAAATAGGTTCTTTTGGCCTACAATTCATTCCATATAGGGAACCCTTTTGAACAGAAAGAGGTGATAGATTTCCAACAACCACTTACTGAACCCAATAACCAGCTCTCTAAAGTGGTCAACATAAACTTTTACCAACTGTTGACCCTACCGAAACACCCGTAACTCTTCCACATTCCTCAACTTCATCTCCTTGGGCATGAACCCTATGAAGAAGGTAGCCTTAGACATTTCCTGTGACACATAAGATTCTATTGAATGTCAGAAAACCAACTTCCACTGGTCAAAAACTAGACTCTCGAACAACTCCAAAACAGCACAAACCCTAATTACCTCAGGAGTTCCCAACACCCTGAAGACACACTCTACCTCTTCAAGCCATATATCCACCTCTAATGGATATATAACACCACAAAAGATTGGAAGCACCCAGGATCAATTAAGAAATGGGCATGACTCGTTAGAACATTGAGGGATCATTCTGGGTGGTGCATTCTGAACAAAAAGACAAACACTAACTAAAATCGACATTAAATCGATGTATAATTAAAAGCAACATCCTAAGTCAAAATTTCCTACTCAAAAAACAAAAAAAATACAAACACAACCAAAATATTTATTTTAAAGGCCACCCTATTCATTAAAATTAAAAAACTGTCTTCTTCAATGGACACATTCCAAATAACAAACACCACTTTTTAAACCAAATTCAATTTCCAAAATCATTTCCCCTTTTCAAAATCACCATAGTAGAACAAGACCAAGACTTTAATTTCAAATACAGACCCATGTAATACCATGAACCGTTGAACATGTGTTCATCTGCTTCCATATATTTTCATCAACATGCGCTCCCCATACACACCCTCACATATGAAAATGTTCATAAGGAGTACCCAAGGTTGCACCCAAACCACATCTTTACCAATTTAAAGTAATTTAAAGTAAAACATTTTTATTTCAAAACCATTTTCATTTTCAAAAACACCGTTTCAGCAACCATGACCAAGATAAGTCACAAATTACATCAAACTACTTAAAGGGGGACTAGAGTCTATTCCTAACTCAGAAAAATGGTAGTAGGATATTCCCCAAGTAGATCATAATACTAAGAGGAACTTGAACCGTGAACTTGGAATTTACATGGGTCACCACTCTATGCAAGGTCACAACATGACACTAGCTCGCATCTACTTTCATCACTCAAGACAAAATAATAACAAAAGACTTGTATCCTGGATTGCCCTTGGAAACTCAAGGATTAGTGAAAGAAATAGTTTTCGATGCTCTTTTAGCACCAACATCCTAAGTTTCGACAGTCCTAATTTCCATCTACAAGACACCCCAAATAACAAGGGCCTCCTCTAACACCATTTTTTCATGAACCAACATGGGTCGACCCTAAACTAGTCACCTGAGTCAGTCTATGACATATCCCTAAGGGTGTTCCTGATCCCTGCAGGCAGAAACTACTATCGGGCATCAAAACTAAAAAATTGGTAATGATTTGGCTTATAAATGAAAGATTAGAAAATAAATAAATACTGAAAAGAGAAATTAAAACTATCACTATAAGGAAAATAAAGTTGTACATATATCCATGTGATCCTATGGGTCACCACTGACCTCAAACCAATATCAAATTATAGAAACCTCATCGAAGAAAGGTGCAGCACCTAAACCTAAAAATGATGATAAAACATTAGACTAGAGTATTAAAACTCAGTAGGCTTTCCCAAACAATCTATTCCCATATGAATTTATTTTAAATAAAACGTCTTTAAATTTCATGTTTGGAATAAAATGTATAAAAAAATATTTTCACACATTTTCTTATTAAAACAAATCCTGGTATATTGTCATTTTTTATTTAAAGAAACCAGATTCCCTTTTTAAGAAGCAAGCATTGAAATTTTAATGGAGGTGATGATTACACTAAAAATGGAGGAAGGAAGTGTAAAACATTTTCAAATACTTTTTCCATAAACACTTGAAACCATTTCATCACCTTTATGAAGAAGCTACACAACGTAGGGAAACAAAATCAACAAACATACAAAAGATGCAATGGAGAAACACCACACAAGACCAACAAATTAGCATAGGCATCACAATCATCTATCGTAGAATACTAAGTACCAAAAAACATGGGATAACCTATGAGCTTTAGAATAATCTAGAATGTACTATACATATGACTCATCCTTAAGGAATTCCTTACCCGATGACGTCATAATTACCAAATGCTCGATCGTCACCCGACCTAGCCTAATCGAGGGGACCAATCCCATGGCAATAAGAACCAAATACCCCCTACTACGGGCCAAGAGCCAGTGTGTAATCTAAACTAGTGCAACAATCATTCACAATAAAATCACTCACTTTGCAAGTTTTCCATGTCACTAATAATAAGGGGGTGAGCCAATAATTTCAAACAATAATTCCATCACATATACATGAATAATACACAAGAAACACACTCAAAATTAACCCATGGATCACTATAAGGGACTTTGCTTCCTCTTATCCTGCCTGAATGGCCCGAAGGCCTTCATTTTTATTGATTTTTGATAACCCCCTTTCAAGGGATGAGGGTGAACCCTTACAAGGACCGTAGGCTCATAGATTACATGGCTCATAGGCTTATAAGATTACATGACCCGAAGGCCTTCATTTTTATTGATTTTTGATAACCCCCCTTTCAAGGGATGAGGGGGAACCCTTACAAGGCCCATAGGATGAGAGATTACATGGCCTGTAGGCTTAGGAGATTACATGACCCAAAGATTTTCTTCCTCTTATCATCGACCAACAACACATGAGGGAAGTCCCATCCGAGGATGACCATTCTATCATTATATAACAAGGAAAGAGGTGAATCCCAAGGAGAGATTTTCAAAGAAACTTATTTTATAAAAGTACCATACTATCCTCAAGAAACCATTTAACACTAAACCATTTCCAAAGAACCAATGAACACCAACTCATTCCCAAAGAATCAAATAAACATCACCTCCAATCTAAATCCATTTGGAACCCCATTTAGGAAATCCATTCGAGCAACCCAAACACATTTTCAAATGAATCCATTCTTTAAAAACCACAATTTACTTATAAAGTCCAACTGTGAAATTTGATAAACATTTGATAAACAATTGGTATGCACACATAATAAAACAGTTTCTTGAAATTGAACATAATGAGGAATTAAATTTATTTTCCTTCAGACATTTATACATGAAACAACTATATATCACTAGATAGCATTTAATAATGGTGTAAAAAACAAGAAATTAATAACTCTTTAACTTAAAGGTTAATGCATAGGGAAACCTACCTAAAACATGACACTTTTTTACAATGACCACTCAAACCGACCCTTCGCTCTTACACACACATAAATTTATACATATATACATAAATACATACGTAAATAGACACACACACACACACACATATATATATATATAAATATATATATTCCCCTAGATGTGTTGCACATACTCCCAGCTCCATGAAGGAATATGTATAATGATGGCATATATATATGTCTTACCCTCTGCATATAAAGTTGGAGTTCTTGAATCATATAGCTCGATACAAGAAAGAAGAGATCAATGTACTACACAACATATACTAAAACCCCTAAAACAAAATAAAGACCCTAATTTAGATGGTGTGAAACAGAAAAATGGTATAAAATTAATACCTCGGATGGTGGAAAAAAACTGAAATATCCTGAATCGCCTCACCTTTGGCTGAGGTTGATGGAATCCACAAGAATATGTCTCGGGGGACCATTTGCACAACCCTGAACCAGAGGAAACTACAAAACCCAAATCCAAACTTAAGCTAGAGTTTTAATTAAATAATTAATAATTCATTCTATAATTTAATAAATCAAGGGAAAATCAATATCACATCACATGTTCTAATCGGGCCTTCACTCATATCAAATACCTTAGGAAATTCCTTTTAAAACAATTTTACGTTTAGATAAAATTACAAGGGAAAACATACACACCCTCAAGAATAACCAAATAAGTCAAGGGAACACCATTTTCTCTTTATAAAACCAAAACACTCCTTTAAGATAAGGAATACCATTTAAACACAAAAGAATCCCACTCAAAAACCCATTTGGCCTAATTCCCAATGATAATGTGTATTTCACAATGAAAAAATTCATTAGCATTTTTATCAAACAAAAAAAATGCATAAAACCCAATTTCAAAACCAAGTTCCATTTCGCAAAGAAATCCACCATTCCATCCATGTAAAAACCCACCAAATCATTCAAAACATTACAAAGCCACCAGACAGACACATGGGTGTCATTCATCAAAAACCAAAACAAGGACCAAGGCCACAAATTTCCATCAAACCACATTTAAATATTCACACCAGGAATTTTAACAATGGATATATGACTATTCCATTTCAAACCCCCATTATAATAAAAGTGAAGACCCCATTTTGAAATCATTTGAGGTCACACCTCAATTTAAAATCCAAATATCCTTAAAAGAACATTTTCACCAAATGAAATCCCAACCATCCTAGCCAATTGACCCTCTTTAAACCATAGTAAAGACCCAAATGCATTTCATGGAAATCATAGAACAATTAAATGTTTAAATTAAAATAACAAAACGAGGACTCATGAAACCAACCATTTATTCCAAGGAAAAGGACTAAAATGGGTTCAAATCAACAAAAAGCTATCAAATATAATTATCCTTGCATCAAAGGGAAATAATGCACCAGAATATTATAATTGTAGGGTTCGTCCAACTAAGAAACCCCACAAGGAAACCCTAGAAATCGAGAGAGAGAGAAGAGGAAACTCACTACAGAGGGATTCACACATTAAGACGAGGGGAGATGTGGTTATTGGAGGGAAAAAGATGCGGCACGCTGGAGGCCTTCAGATGGTGGGCAGATTAATGTGAGGGTGATCCAAAGGGAGGTGTGCTACCAGTGGGAGAGTCATCTAGATAGAGGAGTGCTGACAAGGCACGCACTGGAGAGGGAGACGATCAACTAGTGTGGTGATGCTGGAGAATAAGATCAGCTAGGAGGTGTCACGTGCAAGTGTAGAGGGAGAGAAGGGGGAGATTCGATAATGTAGTGAGGGAGAAACTTTTGGGTTAATAAAAAAAGAAAAATAGTTATAATAATAATATGAATATTAATAATGATAATAATAATTAAGTAATAATAAAAAAATAACAATAATAACAATAATAATAATAATAAAATAATAACCATAATAATAATAATTATTATTATTTTAATATTATTCATTTATTTTTTAATAATAACTACATTAATAATAATTTAAAAATATTATTATTAATAACAATTTAATAATAATATTAAAAATAATAATCTTAATAATAATAATATTATTATCTCAATAATATTTTTATTATTATTTTTTAAACATTAGATTTATTTTATTTTCGTAAACCTTATTTATTTTAAGAATTTGGCAGCCACATGGTCACCAGGGCCAACCATGCGGTTACTACTAACAGTGCGGTGCTCGTGCATGGCCCAAAACCCACCAAAATTATCAAAATTTAAAAAAAAATTAACCTAGAACTCAACCCAAACCTTGATGAGAATATCCAAAGCCAATAAATAATAAAATAAAATAATTTTAGATGTTAGAATGTGGCAGTTTACCATAAGGTAATTTTCATGTATCAACCTTTAACTTTAGAAGTGAAATTTTGAATTGCGAGGACACAATTACATTGAAGGGGAATAATGCAACACCCTAGCAATTTGTTTTATAATTTCAAATTCTTTAATTTATTGAAAATAATAATTTTTAGAAGAAGACTCAGGAGCAGGAAATCCTACTCCCAGAAAAATTTTATTAATAAAAAAGTAAATACATCAAAAGAGAAGAAACATGGGATCAAAAAAGACGCGTATACACATCACCATGTGCATCAGCATCAACCAAACCATAATAGAAGGTTGGTGTAACAAAATAATATAAAGAGCTAGACTCCCCAAAATCATGCTTGCAAAAAGCATCAGAAACCTGATTTGCCTCTCTATAAACACGAGTGAAAACCAAACAAATCTGCTCCACAAGTTAAAGACAATCATCCCAAGAAGAAATCATCCTCCAAGGGACATTCTTGGAGCGATTTCTAAGAATATCAATAGCCAAACTTGAATAATACTCCATCCATAAGTTCATCCAACCATGAAAAGAGTCATACTGAATAGCCATAATCAAATCCCATAATTCCACCTCAATCACCAGACCATTCCCTAAAAAGTGGTAGAAACAGCCTTTAACAAATCAATTATAAGTGTATAAAACACCACCAAATCTCAAAGGCCTTGGTGCACCTGAAGCTACTCCATTAACCTTAACATTCAGACACTGAGAGATCAAGGGGGTCCACCAGATATGTTTCAACATAATTTGTTTCTTACATCTACCAGAAACACCCAAAGATCGCAAAAAGACCCAATCTAAGACATCATTCTGTGTGACTCTAATTCGAGCTCACATAGCAGCCAGAACACCAATATGAAGCTCCTGAATACCAATGGAAATCAGTGTGAATTGGTTCTCAAATACAAGAGCATTACGGGCCCTCCAGATAAAATAAACTAATGTGAAGACTGTAGAGAGTAGAAGTGGTTTCACCTGAGAGATATAATCAACTCGATAAATAGAATCTGTAAGTTTTCTATAACTCTCCAGATTCAGATGGAATCAAAAGATACCCTACAAATAATCCCATAAACTAGATGAAGAGAAACAAGATATAAATAAATGATAATAGTCTCATCTGTAGTAAGACAATGAAGGCAGACAGGTGCAAGAGAAAATCCAGCTCGTTGTATCATCCACTGCAAAGGAAGTCGACACATCCAAATCCTCCACATAAGAAAATAATGATCTGGAAGAATAAAAAAAGAATGAAACACAACCAACCAAGAAGGAACCACCAAGGATGCAACACACATGGATCTATAATCCTCATTAGTGCTGAATGTTCCTGTAAGACTGGCCAACCAAATAAAAGTATCCATTGAAGAATAATGATAATTTCCCAACTACATTTTCAGAGGATCAAAAAGCTACCCCTATTCCATGATATTATTGTGAAAGTCAGCAATAGAAATATCCTTCAAAGTAGAAGGAATCTCAATATCCTCATCAATGGCACATGATAACCAAACAGTATTCTAGCAATTCAAAGAGGAATTTAGACAAACCACCCATTTAGAGGATTGTGAGAGGCTAAAATAGGCATGATTAATTGAGGGCCATATCGAGGAAGGGACATAAATTGAATATCCATTTAACAGCTTGGATAAAACTCTATTACATAGAAACTCCAGAGAAAAACCAATGGAAGTAAAAAGTGACCAAGTAAACTTTTTAATGAGAGATTCATTAAAGAGCTTAAGATCCTTAATCCCCATGCCACCCATGTCAATATGCCAAATGAAATCACTCCAGGAAACTATAAAAGGCTTCCTTTCATGAATCGAACTAGTCAGAATAAAATTCTGCATCTACCTTTGTAAATCCTTAAGAAGCATTCTAGGCCATCTATATAAGGAAGAAATGTTGACACACATGGAAGTGATCATATAATTAACAATATAGACACACCCTGCCTGAGATATAGATTTACCATTCCAAATAGCCATTTGATTGAGCATTTTGAGATATATATTTTCCAAATGAAGCCTTTTAACAGCACCCCAAAAAAGGGGAACCCCAAGATAATTAAAAGGTAGAGACCCTCTTTTGACTCCAAGCTTTTAGGCAACACTATTTTTCTTTGAAACAATAACCCCTTCCCAAAAAATCACAAAGGATTTCTCCCAACTAATAACTTGACCAGAAACATCCTCATAATGCTCAAAATCCACCTTAATATATCGGATAGTGATTCCATCAGCCTTCCCAACAAACAAAATATCATCCACATAAAAGGGATGTGAAGGATAAAAGAGACCTCTACCAACAGTCATTTGGTGATACAAACCATCCTACACAAGATCTGAAAGACAAATACTCAAATAATGATCAACAATAGAAAAAATAAGGCTAGATAAAGGATCTCCTTGCCTCAATCCCTTGGAACATTTAAAGAAACCTCTAGGAGAGCCATTAATAAGAACAAATAGCACATAACACTTAAGAATGTAGCTAATCAAAGAAATGCAACCATTGGAAAATACATGAAATCTTAACACTGCAAAAATGAAACTCCATTTCATCATATCAAAAGCCTTCTAAATGTCAAATTTCATAGCCATATTCCTAGACTTCACCTTTTTCCTCATAACATTAACACATTAAAACGTCGTATACAAACAATTTTGAATGTTCCTTCCACGCCCAAACCCAAATTGATTTGTGGAAATAAATTTCTTAGCAATACTTCCCAATCTATTCACCATGACTTTTCTGATAACTTTTGGAATAGTATTCCCTATAGCCACGGGCCTGAAATCTTGAATATCAAGGTAATTTTACTTCTTTGGAATCAAATAAATAAAGATATCATTAGCACCAAAATAAAAATAAGAGTGATGAAATAAATCTCTAACTAAATAGAAAACATTATGTTAATAATATCTCAATAAGTCATAAAGAACCTATTGGAAAAACCATCTTGCCCTGCCACACTATCAGCATTCATAGAAAACATTGCCTTCCTAACATCCTTCTTTGAGGGTATACTAGTGAACATATCATTCTGGGAATCCTCAACCAAAGGGTAAATATTCCTGAACATTTTATGAGTATTATCATGCCCTTAGTCAGTGTAAAGAATTTCAAAATAACTACAAGCAGCATCATAAATATCATTTACATAGTTGAAAATAACTCAATCAACCATGAGGGCATTCATGCTACGTTTCACATTCTTCTCCCCATGCAAGAAATGAAAGAGTCTTGTATTTCTATCCCCATATTTCAACCACCTTACATTATATTGAGTCCGGGAAAGAACTTCCTTTAAATCCAGGATCTCATTAAATTTAGAAAGAGCAAGAAACTCTTCCCTAGATAGCAAATCCTAACCCTCGTTAAGACTTTGACAATGTAGTAGATTATCCTCAGCACTTTGGATATCATGATCAAGGCATGAAAATGATTGTTTACTCCACTCTTTGAGATTTTTCTTCACAGCCTTTAACTTCCTAACCATTATGTGAAAGGGACTTCCAATAAAATTGGTTTCCCAAGCATCAATGAAAATATGTATACAACCTTGAATAGATAACCAGGCATTATTAAACCTGAAAGGTAATGGAGAAGATCTCAAGCGGTGGAGATTGAAGTCCATTAAAAGAGGATTGTGATCAGAATTATCCCATGGAAGAGTTATAAAAGATAAATAAAATTCCATAATTTCCACATCCACATGATAAAATCACTTATCAATCCAACTTCCTTGTAAGCCATTTAAAGTGTATCGTCGCCAGGTAAAATTAGCCCCAATGATTGGAACCTCAATTAGATTACAAGCATCAATGCAGGTAGAAAACTCACTAGCAGCCAACCTATTGAAGCAAGTTCCTCTCTTATCCTCAGGTCGAAGCACAGTATTAAAATCACCAATAATAACCCAACTTTGCCTCATTTCAAGAGCTATGCTTTCCAAGGATGGCCACAAAGCATGTCTCCTAGTATACTGATTTAAAGCATAAAAAAGAATATTTTAATATAAATCTATGGATTTGATTCGTTTTAATCAATAGATTATTTAATTAAATATTTTAAATACTATATATATATACTATTATAGTTATTTTCATAAATACTAAATTATGTTGTGAATATATTCACTATTAACATGACACCTCAATATTTTATGGTATATTTCTTCATAAATAATTTCAATTCAATAGATTGATTATATGCACACAACACTATGTCTCTAAAAAACAACACTTTATTATTGGTATAACCTAGACGTTAAACATAATTGTTCTTATTTTCTGATTTGAATTTTGAAAAATGGACATACACCTTTGTGATTTTTAAGTTTTTTAGAGTCTAATATGATCAACAAAAAACATTTTTGAATAGTAACTTGACCCTTATGAATAGTAATATACCCTTATGAATATTAATGTACCCTTATGAATAATAATATTACCTTTATGAATAGTAATATGACCCTTATTAATAGGAACCTCACCCATAAATGTATAAATAATATTTAGGCACCTTATAAATGAAAGAGAATGTTTTAAAAATTAATAATTAAGTGTTGGTATTTTTGTGAGTAATAAATATTTAAATATAATTAAAAAATTTATAAAATTAATTTTAATAAAATGCATTCATAAATAAATATTTTATTTTCTTATGATTTTAGGATAATTTTATAAGACCTTAGTTAATTTTTAAATGTATTATAAAATCAATTTTGAATTTAAAATCTGTATTTTTCAAGTAAATAATGATTTTATTTAAAAATTAAATTTAAAATATTTTGAAAATTATTTCGATAATATGGATTCCATTTTTTAATTCTACATGTATAAAAACGGTTATAGTGTATTTTTGGGATTTTTCTAAAATACTTGAATTTTTAGTGAATAGTAAAATACGATATTTAACAATATATGTTAAATACATGATTTATTGAGTCATAAGTAATTTAGGGATGATGTAATCACACTTGGTTCGATCTAAAATAAACTTATTACTATTTTTGGTCATAATAATCAACACTATTTCTTGTCTTAAGAAAAATAATAATACAATGAATATGATATTCAAAAATTACCCTTATTATCCACCACAAAAAACACCCCGCACTCCCTCTTCTCCTCAATCCTCTAGGCCATGAAGCCTCTGAAAGTTTTTCACAAATACTATTTTATAGTCCCTCCCTACTTCTATGAGATCTTGGTCTTCTCAAAATACCAAAAACCCTTCCCTTAAGGAGATACTCAAGGAGGTGTTTTCAAGAGGTAAAATTCTCTTCAATTTTTCTTTTAATTTTAATAAAAGTTCCTTTAATTTATTATCCTCTTCTCACCTCCTATATCCAAATTATCATTATAACTCTATTATAATCTATATACTGAAATTAAATCATGTTAAATTTAAGAATATTCATCAATATCTTTACTCTCTCTCTCTCTTTTATTTTAAAAACGGGATCATCGTCTGAGTGGTGCTGATTTTTAACGTTCGTGGACGATGAACTTTCATTCATCAATTATTTCTTCAAGATTTGTCATGAAACAATTTTTTTGGTTTAAATAGATTAAAAAATGTGTATTATATATTATTTAATGTTTTGTAACCTGTATATATACATAATATAAATTCATATGACAAAACTAGTTCGGGATGATTGAAATATTGCCAAAATAATGTAAATAAAAATCACTATTTTTTATCTAATGACTCATACATGTACTATATAACTAAATGATATTTATATCCATTTAAAATTATTTATGTTCATAAAAAACATATAAATTATATTCTATATAATTATAACCATTCCATGTGAACTTCCATACTCATATACAATTATATCAATCATGAAAACCAAGGTAACAAACGCTCCTGAGTGATAAATTTGTATCTTATAACTCATCAAAAGGCCATAAATTAACATAATAAAACTATAATGAATAAAATATATGAATAAAAGGTTCTTAATTAATTAATTAGTGTATTTAATTTGATTATCCAGGACATTACGGTCAAGAGAAGAATAAATTCGGACATAATGTAAGGGTTTCCTCATCTCACTACCATTTTTTGAGAAATTCCTTATTCACCACAATTTCTTTTGTATGGTGTATGTATAATTCCAATTGATTTATAATATCATGAATATATTTATTTTCATGTTATTAAATGTATCATTTTATAGATATTAGTTTTGGGTCATATGATTCGATTAATTATAAAGTGTATCCACCTGAACCTTCGTTTTTCCCTCGGGTTATTCATTCACTATCCTTGCCCAAATGTAATGCTTATTTATTTATTTTTAATATTATATATTATGTTTTTATGTCCGAAAATAATATATTTATATCATTTCAACTTTCTTTTATGGTTATTATATGTATTAAAATACATCAATTCTAAATTCTTCCTAATAAATACTCCCAATTCATGGGAACTTCTCAAATTGTTATCCATTTTCAAGTGCACTATGTAATCTTTTTTAAGCCATAATTATTTTTCTAAATTCAAAATTTTTTATCATGGTAAACTATCTTGGTTCATTTTTTTATTTATAAAAACAAACATTCATTTCTTCTTTAAAATATCTTTAATATTTTCATTAAATCTCACAAACATGTTTTATTTCTAAAGCTTCTTAAAGCTATTTTTACATGATTTCACTTCAATGGGACATTATTTATGCCTCAGATATAATTATAATGTCCTTAAATTTTCTTTTCTGGGATATACATGGTTAAAATATGACTATATGACAAATATAAATGTTTTTTCAAAAGGACTCTCCTTTCCAAAGTAAAAAAATGATTTTTATCATCTTAACTTTACATTTGTGAGATGTATGACTTGATTATCACTTATTACTTTTCTATGGTCTATGTAATGCCCTTTTATATATCATATCAAGAGCATCCTTATTCTAATTATATTCTAAGAAATTTTTATTTTAATGTTTCAAGTGTTATGGGACACTTTTGAATGTTTAAAGAATGTTTCCTCATGAAATTTTCAATGATCTAATTTAAAAGTATAATCATCTATGTCAACATAATTTGTTGAATCTTGTACTTCATTGAGTTTTAACTCTTATGATATCATCTACAATAAATTTTTTCCGGCTTTATGATTAGTTTGATTGTGCATGTGCTAATTTTGATACCATTCGTGGGTTATGGTTAAAGTATTCACATTTCGTATTCTAGTTTTTCAATAATAATGTTTATGTTTTCTGTGTATCTACTATTTAATATAATGAATTTATTGGACATAGTAAGTGATGGTAAAGTACCAATATAGCCCCTTGATGCATCATTAGGTCTCATGAGATAAACTAGTTTGGTTTTTTAGTTGTTTATGTATGGTCTTGGCATGAGGCCTTGACATTATACTTATGATGTCCAACATTATCAATTACCTCATTATAAAACTAGTAGTTGATGGTAAATGTGATTATTCAACTAGTATAATATCCATGGTTATGTTTTATTATGGAAGTATTTATTCATCTTTTATTTCTACCATATTATGTTAAAGTATATTTTAAAGGCATGTGTTTTTAGTCACTCACCATGCATAGTGTTTATGTTTATGATTACTTCATTTGTATTATTCACCCTTACAGAGAATCTCATCTCGCCACTTTTTTATGTTTCATTTACCAAGGTTATAAAGTAGAAAAAATTATATAAGCTTTCAAGGAAGCATTTTTTAAATTTTATATTTTAACATGGTTTATTTTGTTTTCTTAGTGTATTATGGGTATCATGTTTGAAATTTGGTTTTCCAAGACTAGTAAACTGATCAGTCCTACATGATTTTATTCCTTGTAATCGTGAAAATGTAATAAAATAATGCAGTGGTTATGGTATTCTGATGTAGGGGCGTTACAATATACTTCTGCACTTTGGGTCTGGGGAGGAGCAACTAAGAAATTTGAGGACGGTCCTCATGTTGAACTGAGAGAACTATCTTTATATAAATATTTTAAAGTGTTGGTCTTATATTCAAAAGGTCCACTTTATGATACATGTTATCTTAACATAAGGTGTGGTAGTGGAATTAGTGAAGGTTTAGGGAGTACTAACATCGAATCCACCCAAGAGCGTGATGAAGGTGATAAAAGTCCTTGGGTTGGAAGACTGTTATAGGAGATTTGTAAATGATATTTCCAATATATCAGTACCCCTGACTAAATTGACCCAAAATGGGAATACATTCATGTGGATAAAAAGGTAACAACAAGCCTTTCTGGAGTTGTGGAAGAGATTGAAAAGTGTCTCCATCTTGAGACTACTAGAGGAGGCTATTGAATACATAGTGTTCATTGATGCCTTAGGGATTGAACTCTGTTGTGTTTTGCTATAGATGAAAGTAATGATCACCTTTGGGTATCGAAAGCTGAGACTTCATGAGAATAAATATGTGACCCATGTTCTAGAGCTAGCAGTGGTGGACTTTTTCCTAAATATGTGGCAACATTAACTTATTTGTGAGTAAATTATGAATTATTTAGACCAAAGGAGTCTCAGTTATGTCATCTCACATAAGGGTCATAACTTGAGATAGAGGTGGTGGCTAGAGTTCATATAATATTATGACTTCAAGATAGTCTATACTCCTGGGAAGGGGAACATGGTGGAAGATGATATCAGTAGAATATGTTTTTAATATTTGTTAACCAAAGAGTTGGATAAGTAAGCCTCATTGTAATTTCCCTTTGAGAAAGAGGAAGTTTCATCTTACCTCTAGTATATGGTTATTAACCCACCACTTTTGTATCGTGTTAGAGAGGCTCATATTTGATATAACAACTATGAGACTGTGCATGGTCAGATATCCAATGTATGTTCTTCAGATGGACTTTCTAAAGGTGGGAAGCATGTATTCTTTTTCATATGATGGTTGATAGTACTAGTGAAATTATTTGAGGGGTTATAAGGGTTTTCTATACATCCTCCTTGGAGGTATATCTAGGTGTGTTGAATATTTACAAAGACCTTCAGTTTCAGTTCTGGTGGCTAGGGATGAAGATGTGTGTATCATATTTTTTCTCTCAATACCTCACTAATCAGCAAGTGAAGGCTGATCACTTAGTTCCAATGTGTTTTTCTTAACCACTTTAGATTCCACATTGGAATTGAGATGGTATATATATAGAGTTATTTAAGAGGATACCAATATATTCTAGAGGACATGATGCCATCTTGATGGTTGTAGAATGACTCACCATGTCTACCAACTTCAAAGCTATCTAATAGATGAGTTCAGTAGAGATATTGGGATTCCTTTACATATAAAATATAGTCTAGATCCATGGAGTTCCCATAATTCTCATTTCAAACCATGAATTTAACTTTACATCACAATTATGGAGAGGATTATAGGAGGCCTTTTGGACTTAGTTGTGTTTGAGAATGGCATTTCATCCCAGACTAACTGACAGATGGAGAAGACCATTCAATTTCTAGAGGACATGTTGTAGGATTATGTGTTGTACTTTTTTCATAGTTGGTAGGATCACCTACCATTGGTGTAGTTTTATAACAACAACAGCTACCATTACACCATTAGTATGGAAATATTTGAGGCCTTTTATAGGAGACCATGTAGGTCACCTGTAAAGACCCAAAATTTTCAAGGAAATTTTTTTCATAAATTCTTTGAAATTTTAAAAATCCACAGTTTCTGATGGAACCTAATTCCGAGGTCCGGTGTGCCCGGAATCAATTTCTATAGTTTTGTTCTGTACGTTCAGTAAACGTACGTGCAGGTTTTTCTATCATTTTAAATAGTGCTCAGAATTGAAATCCTAGGACACAGACAAACTCGCAGCAACGATATTCTCCTAAGGGGACCTTTACCACAGTTGTGTTTGGTAGGGATTAGAAGTTATATTTGGGAGATTCATAATAAATTACATAAATTTTTGTGTTACACAATTTATTTATTTGGTGGTTATTATCTCCAAAGGGAGGTTGATGGTGGGGACCACCCCCACATAACCTCCCAGGGGATGATAATGTTTGTGGGGCGCACATGAACATCAACTCTTCAACTACCCCTTGAAACCCTTGGAACCCCCCATTGATGAGGATTAAACCTTCCACCTTCCTCTCTCATTTAATGTGCCAACATTTCTAATTAATTAAATGTGCTCCACAATTAATTAATTATTTGTGGTGTCATAAATTCTTTTGAAATATTTTGAAATTCATAGCAATACTATAATTTGGAGGAGCCTTTTATTATTTTTTTTCATTGGAAAATTTTCGGTGGAAAAGATTTGGGAGAATTCACCCTCTCCAGCGAAGAACACGAAGAACTCGATCATCTTCCTCCCCTTCTCAAAACCGGGGAACGAAAGAAGGTGACACCACAAAAAATGCTACCTACCTTCCTCTTCCTCCATGTCAAGGGAGAAGACACCACCCACGAGGAACATCGTCAATGACAACGACTCTTCCTCTGATGTTTACGGAATGACACTGTCATCCACGAAGCCGAATTCCTTGTCTATGCTCAATGCCAATTACGAGCTAGGGGTTATGATCAATTTTAATTGAATAAAATTGTACCTCATTCTTCGATGAATATCTTGGATTGTCTTTGGCCTATTGTTATCGCTTAACACGGTGGGCGCGGGCCGAACGAACACAGCCTGATGGCCCTTCATTGGTTCTTGAATATCTTGGCGGTGGTCACAGGAGGCGGCGGCGACTGAAGGCGGCCGCACACTATCCATGTGGAGGAAACCATGGCCTACGATGCGGATCTCTTGGGCGAAGCAAACCGGCCGGGCTGGAGGACTGCGGTGCCTCCTTGACACCGTGCTCTGGGAAGACCGCAGCCCGCTATGTGGTCCAATTTGCAGGGAAAACCGTTCGGCTGCCTGCCGGCCGTCCAGAATACCGTGGCACCTTTTGGTGCCATGCTATGGAGAAACTATGGCCCGTTCTGGGTGGGCCGCTTCGGCGGGTGAACCGATCGGCCACCTGCTGGCTGGGAGGAAGAAACCACAGTGCCTAGCGGCGCCGCGTGGAGGATAGAGCGGCCCACTGTGCGGGCTACTCACACCAAAGAAAACTGCCCAGCTTCGGCAGGCTGGTCAAGAGAGGCGGTGCCGCTCGGTGCCACCGTTATGGGAAACTGGGGGGCCACCCCCCCCCCCCACTCCGCTCGGCCAGCTGGACGAGCCGCAGCCAGCCGCGCGGGTCGGAATGCCAGCCGCGCGGGCCGGGCCACTCTCACGTGGGTCGGGCCACATCCGTCGGGCCAGGCCTTGCTCTATCAGACCAAACCCAAACCCGGGTCAGGTCGACCCTGTTCGGGCCGACCTAGGGCGGGTTGAACCGGGTCGGACCGAACCCAAACCCCCCTCTTCGGACCGCTTTATGTTTTTCACCCATAATATGAGCTACAGACCTCCGATTGATGCATCGTCATTTGTGTTGGATTCCTTGGATCGAAAAGTTCGATTAAATATATCACACTCAAGGTTTTGGAGAAGTTTGGGTACGGCTGGGTTGGTTTGATCCCGTAACCAACAAGGCCCTCAGTGCGGAAACACTTATAACTTAAGGACCGGATGTCCGATTGACATGTCATCAACTACATTGGATTTCTATTGATGAGACGTTTCTTTTAGAATAATCTAATTGAGGTTCAGACGTAGTTGGATTACGTTCGGGTTTGTTTGAGCCTAAAAACCAACAGGGCCCCTGGAATAGAAATGCCAATAACTCACAGACCGGGCATCCAATTGACGCACCGTCTGTCGCATTGGGTTCCTTATGATGAGACAGAATTACTGGATACATCAACTCATGACTTCGTGATAGTTTATGTATTGAAACTAGTCTTGAGGAGCGGACCCTCCCAGATTCGAGTGTGCTGTTTGTGGGAACCCTATGTCTGGCTGTGACCGAGATGATAGGATCCTACGTGGACCTACTACTGTTCTAGGATCCTTTGTGGGTTCGACAGTGACGACTTCTGTACTGGGATTCTCCGTGGGTTCAACAGCAGTGACTTCTATACTAGGATCCTACGTGGGTTCGACAATGACGACTTCTATACCGAGATCCTCTGTGGGTTCAACAGCAGCAACTTATGTACCAGGATCCTACGTGGGTTCGACAGTGATGACTTCTGTAACAGGATCCTCTATGGGTTCGACAGCAGCAACTTCTATACTAGGATCATATGTGGGTTCGACAGTGACGAATTCTATACCGAGATCCTCTGTGGTTTCAATAGCAGTGAATTCTGTACCAGGATCCTACGTGGGTTCGATAGAGATGACTTCTCTACCAAGATCCTATGTAGGTTTGACAGTGCTGATATTGTTATAGGATACTACATTGGTTCAATAGAGGATATGAATCAGAGGCTACATCTAATCATCTCTACCTTTATTTTAGTTGTATGCATGTGTGAGCTGAGTCATGTCTTTCAACCATTGTCAAGGTAGTGATTGAATTACTTCCTTTGTGGAATGGTTTGTGCTTGGGATTGAGAGTTGGATCCAGACCGTGATTGGTAACTTAGGTATATGTATGGGCATATATCTAAGTAGGGTTAGTTGATACTTTGTGATTGTATCTTTCTACTGTGGGTTATCCTTTGTGGATTTTGGTGAGACCTTGAGGGTCCCAAGGTCCCTACTGAGCATTGTTATACTCACCCTTGTACGGGATATTCCCGCACTTTGTTGTGTTGGATGCAGACGACGGACAACACTGACGGAGGCCGAGAGCACCACGACTGGATGGTACCCAGAAGTGGAACTTGCAACGAGTCAACACACGGTGGAGACTGACGGACGTGGGTGTTGAGGTGGTCATCTGTACCCACCCTTCAGGTTTGAATACCCGGAGGACATTCCAGGAGTTACTCTTCAATTTCAGTTATTTGTCCCTTTACTTGTACTTATTGTTTAGTTGGGTTTGTATACTAGTCCATTTACTTTCCAGCACACTCTTTGTATTCATTTTTACTTAGTGCTTACTTCTTTTTGTGTACTCTGTTGTGTTTGTTTACTTTTATAAAGGAAATTCCTTCCCAACTTAGGGATTTACGCCTTTGGTGCTAGTCGTTAGCCCCTGGCCTATGGAAGGCAGGCTTGGGGTAGTCACGGCACGGTCCCTGAGGACGGGTCGTGGCATCACCACTATGTTAGACTAGCCTATGGGAGTCGGAACTTATGGGCCCAGAGTTAGAGTGAACACCAAGAGAGAAGCTTCAAATCATATAAGAGAATATGAGGACTACACAGATCCATCATAAGTCTTATGTGGAATAATGATGAAGGTCAATGGTGTTTAAGTATGGATACCATTTTTTCCTAAAGGTATCACCTCAAAGTGAACTATAATGATCTACCTAGGGTGAAAAGTTATATCCAAGTTTCATTGGTCCTTTCCAGATACTATGTAGGGTTGGATAGGTGTCTTACCAATTGGCCCTATCACTATAGTTAGATAGGGTACATGAATTTTTCTACATGTCACATCTGAGGAGGAATGTCCAAAACCTTTCACATAGTATCAATTGGGATGATCTAAAGATCAAGGGTGAAGTTACCTTTGTAGAGTACATGATGGTGATTGAGGATTGGTAGGAGAACATCCCTTATGAGTTACTGATTCCATTAGTGTGTGTCTAGTGGTAGCATGAAAATATTTAAAAGAGAATCTAGGAGAAGGAGACCCATATATAAGCCTAGTACCCTCATTTTTTGTGTATGTTTTTTCTTTTTGGGATGAAAATCCCTGAGGTGGGTAGAATTTAATGACTTTGGTTTTTCCTTGTTAAACATTCAAATATTTAATGAAATATTTTTGAGGTTAAGCACTGAGTTCGCAAAGGATTTTGGGGCCTGAAGGTTCTCAGTATTGATATAATAAAAATATTACATATATTATATCTCACATAATAACTTTTTATGAAATTTGGACTAACTCTTGAATAGATTCAAGAATAATAAATATGAGACCTCCATTGAGTTTGGAATGTGTTTTTTTTATCCTAAGAATAACATAATATTTATATGTTTTAGGTTTTAGGATTTAGAGCCATCACGGGTGAAAAAATAATTAAATAAATTATTTTATTTATTAAATTATTTTCATTAAAGCCTATAACTACTCCTCTCTATTTAAACTCATTTACGGGAAACCATAGGTTAAATGAATAATCTTAGGGATTTTAAATGATACGTTTGAGGAGTATTCTTGGATAAACAACATTAGATCATAGATTGGAAATTGATATGCTAATCAGAGTTCATGGATCTAACCAATGATGAAAATGCAGGACTAGTCTTCATCACCAATAAATCCAAACTTGAGGTAGGCTGTTTTATTTATTTGGATCTATCCCATTTTTATATCCCATGTAGAATGTGAACCAATTTACCTAATAAAAATAGGTATGCAGATCGATGGTTGATTTTGGTTTACATATTTGATTATTATTAATTCATAATTCATCATTATAACAGAAATGAATCGAGTACAACATGAAAAATCGAATGGTTTATTCATCATATTGTGTGTCCTGAATTTATTCCAAAGTTCATTACACATCCATCGTCAGTATTCCCTTTGGACAGAGGTTTGACCAATACTCAATGGATGATCATTGTGTGATCGATATTTGGCACAACAAATCATTGCATGGGGTTAAGGTTCAACATAGATGGGATGATAGAGGTGAAAAAATATTAGAGGATGATTTTAGGTGATTTGGGGATGGATTTGAGATACCTAATTCATGGTTTTTAGAATTACAGTGATATAGCGTGATGGATAACAATATTTTGAGGAAAATGGTGGCTAGAATCTAGCCACTAGTGATAGTTTAGGCAAAGTCGGCATTAGATTTTGGGATCAACAGATGTGATAGACATCGGATCCACTATAGGTGGAAGCATGGGTTAATTCATAAAGCATTATGGAATTTTCAAAAAATACTACATTAAACGGTGTGTAGTTCGATTAATAGACATTTTGTGAGACACTAGTTGTGGAGTACAGGGTTTACAAATAAAGAAAAATATTAAACATCATAAGAAATGTGTCACATGCCATCTGACTCAGTGCTTTCAACTCATCATGCACCCTTGGTGTAGATATTCATGTTTGGAGTACACAGTCCTGACCTAGTACATGGACATGGTTAGGTACACAGGCACATCTAGAATACATGGGCATGGACCAAAGTATAAAGTCATGGGATGATGTACACAGACTCATGAAGGCATCACACTGAGTTTGAAACTGACATCTACACACTGTGAATCATAAAATGACATTATTTATATATATTAGAATAATTACCATGTGTGATAGTGAGAAATATCCATAATCAGTGTAGACAAGACACATGTTTTACTCCCAGTACACAATGTGTACTTCCCCAAGGTAGTGTGAGGCCCTCAATCTCTTAAATGTATACCATTATCAGTTTGATGTGTCTTCTTGATCCATCCCCATGAGGGTACAATGTGGAATTTTTTCCTAAGAATAGAATTGTGATACCCTCAATGAGAATATCCCAAGATAGTGCTCGGGAATCACTTTATATTACTTAGGGTGTGATTCTCTATCATTTATTTATCATCCCTAAGTGGAGTTTTTGTAATAATTGTGGCTAACTTACATAGGTGTATAATCCTCTACTTAATATTTTTTTTCAATTAGGGTCGGGAATACACTATAGGGACCTAGGTTAGATCCTCTAACTAAGGTATCAATATTTTCTTAAATCCTGTGAGTTATTTTTCATGGAAAGACCCAATGAGAATGACTTCTCAGATGGATTCCATCAGTGATATCAAACTTGTTGAGTGAGTTCTCCCAGATGATTGTTATCTTTATGACTCTAGTAGAATAATATGGCTGGAAGTGGTTGACACTTCTTCGAGACTTGGTGTCTATTACGAGTATATATGGGTTACTATTTTAATTACTAAGTCTCATATCTTAATTGGTATACTTTTGTCATGACATGACTACTCTTGATGAGTTATGTTGGTTTATTTCAGGAGTTCCTACATGATATTTTTATACTAGCCAATGAATGGGATCTTCTATCACATTTCATGTGTTATGAAGATGATATTATTTTTGATAGAGACCTAGGAGGACCAAGATAAGATGAAACATTGTGAGATAAATAGACTATGGTAAGTACTAGGTGTTTTATTTTAATATCAGTCATGTCCTTCTTAGCAGGTTAGAATCTTTTTCAATTACTGTGGGATTATATTTGTTCCTTTATGCTTTCCATTATGTTTGGCACACCCTGATGTGGGATTGATTTTATGAATGTATTATGGTTTTAATTTTGGTTAACCTTTCAACATTTTATGGGATTGAAGATTCATGTGTGTAGAGGTACTTAGGATAATGCATATCATGTGTAATATATGCCTACAAAGCGATGATCTCCATTACTTATCCTATTAAAGGTAGTCTTGGGGTGTCACACTTAGCTTATTGCTATTTGGGAAACCCTAGAAGGATGAGTCATGAAATGTTATTAATAATAAAAAACCTTAAAAAACATTGATAATGCATCCAATGTTTTTTCCTCTAATCACCTTATAAAAATACTCCACCACCACCAATAGATAATTATAGAAAAATTTTATAGAATTTTAATGGAACTCTTCTACTTATATATTGTATTCACTCTATTTAAAATCATGAATTACCTATGTATAAATACCTATAATTAAATATCCAACCCCCTTCCCCCTTTAATTACCT
Organism: Viscum album; assembly: GCA_963277665.1. Taxonomy (NCBI): domain Eukaryota; kingdom Viridiplantae; phylum Streptophyta; class Magnoliopsida; order Santalales; family Viscaceae; genus Viscum; species Viscum album. The sequence continues at coordinate 812,835,564 of OY728166.1, forward strand.
CAAAAATACCTCTATATATCTCTCTCTTCACTATACAAATTTCAAAAATCCTTTTTATGTTTCCCAATTCCTTTAAAATAATCCCATAGTATCAAATTTTTAATAATTCCTTATCATTTAATAAAACATTACTCCATTAAACCTGTGTCAAAATGCAAATAATTATATTCTACCAATTTACTATAAATAATATCCTATCAATCATGTTAATTACATACACCTAATTAAATAACTCATGTTAAGAACCTTTAGTTAGACCACAGTTAGACCCAAGGAAAAACTATTAAAATTTAACCAATAATTAAATATCCATGTCACTTATAGGCCTCAAATTCCTTGCTAATCAAATAAATTTTTGTAATATTTATTGATTAATATTTCATATAACATAAATACATAAATTTACATAAATATATTTCTAACAAAATACAATATCTCCCAATGACTAACAATTTTATCTATTATTATTTATATCAAATAACATTGTCAATTAATCTCATGATGGTAAATTATTTCCTTGAAATTAACCAATCTAATATTATTACATTACTCTTGTTAAAAAAATACTTTCTTGTTAAGTACATGAAACAAAATTGTCTATTAATTTAATAATTAAATAAAATAAAAGATAAATCCATTTCCCCTAACTATAACTTTAATTAATCAACTAAATGATGTCTCTATGATAATTAATTAAAATATTAAATGATTAATCTTATATGAATTTTATATTCATGTTGGTCAATATTTTTTTCTAGGTTTTGACATATTTGATCATGATTTTTGACTTTAGATTTGGGGTTTTGAGGATTTTCAAAAACCCATCAACTAAGGTTGGTGGATACTATTCATTCCTTGGAATATTATGATTCTTTATTACATGATTACTGTGTTTTAATCAATGTAATTAATTTATACTATTAAGTTCATTTTATAATGGTGTTTTATTTGTTATCGATGCATGTGATAGAGGTTTGAAATAATTTTAACTAGTATAAGAGGAGTAGAATGAAATTCCATAGGAAATGTTACGAGAAGGGTTAAAGATTCCTTCAGTTGATTAGAATATGGTATGGAGTTTTTTGGAAGATTTATAATTTAAAAAAGGAAAATATATTATATTGAGGAACATGTATGATTTTAGGGTGTGAAAATTTATTGGAAGTCTAGCTGTGATATGTAACATGTTTTATATGGTGCATAAAATATTCTATTGATATGTAATATATCATAGTGAAGTAAAAAATTAGAAAAGTACTTGATCTATCATATCATTCATAAGATATTAAAACTTCTCTGTAATATATTATTTTGGTATATAATATATTATATGAGTGAATTTGAAAATGGGATGGAGGAGAGTGATATGTAAGATATTTTTTTCCATGTATAATATCTAATAGATTATATATAATATGTCTTAGAAGAAATTTTTGGAAGTATCAGGACCACACTGTGATATGTATAGATTCTCTAGATCATACATGAGGATTTATCTAGTTTATTATTTGGAAAATTATTGAGCTTCTCTGTAATATATAATGGTTCATCTAATTCTCTAATGATTATATAAGGGTCCCTTAGAAGTTTCGAAGGATATTAAAGAGGTTAAAAAGCATTCATAAATGTCAATAAATAATATGTATGAGATATATTCTTATAATTAATGGTAACTGGATCTCTAAAGGTGATACATGAGGTTTTGTGGGAGATCTAACAAGATAAATAACGTTCGGTAAGTATGATAATTTTAGAGTTATAAATCATATGATTCTTAGATTTTATTCAAGTATATAAATATCATGATATTTATGGTGACAATTCATGATTCAAATATAGATGAATTTATTAATATGAAGAAGTTTGTTGTGTCATAATATATTCCCCATTATGTAATACAATATTCTATAATGCAATCGTGAAAAAATAAAAAAAAACTACACAATGATAAATTACTTCAAACTACAATAGTTCCTCTACATGAAAACATGGAATTAATGTGCATTGAATATTAATGGGAGAATGTGGGTTTCATAACCGTTTGATATGTAAGAAATTTATTATGGATTGAGTATAGTGGGAGAAAACTCATGTGATTCAATTTATAGAAGATATAGATAAGAGAAGTAGAATTGTAACTACAATTATTTTCATATGTTACAATCAAATAGGACAGAGAGGGACCTAATTCTATTATTACATAATAGAATTTTTATTTCAAAGAGGGGATACTAATATAATACTGATATGTAAAATTATCTCATTTTTTTAAGAATAAGAATAAGAAGAGAAGTGAGAGATATAATGAGATGACAATTTTGGTTAGAGAAATAATGAGAATATAATAACCTGTGATGATTTTTTGTAAAAGTTGAAAAGGAATAAGGTCAGTTTTTTAGTATTTGGTGATGTGAAATTTCACTTGTGATTATTTTTCTGTTAATTTGTCTTGTTTTGGTTGCAAAAAAATTTTCCTTATTCAAGTATGGTTTCTTCCAGTAATTGTAATAGGTTTAAGGTCATTTTTTAAATATATATATCTTGATAATAAAAGAAGAGTTATGTGAGAGGGGGATAAAAACCACAATACACTGGGTATTTAGTCATCTATCTTATAGGAAAACCTAATTTACTTATTTACTATGTTCCTTTTTCTATTTCTACACCACAGTGAGTTAGAGGGATCAATACTGAATAAGCGGGAGGGTGATTATGAATTTAAATGTGTGCATCAATACTAATTCACCCCTAGTGTTGACCATATCCCAAGTTATCATATCAATTAGAGTCATAACAATTTTTTCTTTAAGATATCTCTATTCTATTTCAATAGTTCTACACAACACAGTTAATCATAAATAGATTCTTACATTTTATGGGAAAATATTTCATTTATGTAAGGAAATAATAGTGCTCTAATTTCTTTCACTTGGGTTTGATGTTCTTGATTTTGTTCTTCAATTTTTTATAGCTTCAAAAGAGACTTCTTCTTGATATCATTTCGAGAAGAATAAATTTTAAAGTTATGGGAAGGAAAGTAATTATCTACTTTCCACGTTATCATAGAAGGAGATAACATAATTAATAGGATGAAAAATAATAAAGAGATTTACAAACAAACTTCATAGTATTTACGAAGGAAATAAGTGAAGGAATAAAAATTTTAAATTTATAAAAGAAATGTTATTAAAATGATAGAATTAGAAAAATGTAATTATTTTTATGAATTGTTTATAAATGTTAATTTAATTGCATGTTTCATTAGAGGATATATAGATAGTATTAAAGACACTACTATGGTAAAGAAACTGATGAAAATTTTACAAGAAAAGTTTTATGATGGGATCTCAAAACTTGAATAAAAAGATCTTAAGGACTTCACTATTGATGCTTTTCACAATACCCTCATTAATTATGAAATTATAAGAGGATATTACCTCAAAATAAAATTTCAAAAGGAGAAAGAAATTTCATTTAATGTATTTATGATTTTGAATATATAGGATTAGTACATATATTTTGATGAATATGAGAGTATGGAGGACTATATTAAGACTCTCTCCCATACGTCAAGGAATTTTAGTAGAGGTAAAGCTAAGTAGAAAATGAAAACTATGTCTTAAATTCTTTAACTATGGAAAAATATAACATTTATATGCAAGGTTTCATTTAAAAATCTGAAATAAAAATGAAGATGAAAAAGATTCTATGAAATTATGTAATAAAGAATATTATCTTTGGAGAGAAAAATCTCAATGAAAAGAGAATAACAAAATTCCAACCAAGTTATTTAGAATGCATTTTATGTCTATATAAGAAGTCATTTTTCATAGTAATGAAATTTATGATGACATGAAAACTTCTAAAGAGAAATATCATGTAGAGACCCTAAGCTTAACGTACATGAACATTACATTACTTTTGCAGAATACTTAGTACATAACAAAAAATACACACACAAGGATCGTAATAGTTTAGTGTCTTTGGAAACTCGGAACGTAATATTCTAATCGTGGTGAAAGATCTCCAATATCTCCCATAAAGATCTTCCCTTTTTTACCTAAAACCTTTCTTTATATCCTAGGGAAAAGAAAACATAAAAGGGTGAGCTCAAATGCTCAGTAAGGGTAAACAAAATAAATATAAATCTCATCGTATACAGAAGCACATAACTTTTGGAAATCATAACCTGCAAAAGAGATCATAATTTCATAACATGGGATAAATCATGGCAGTGAAATGTAATCACAATAATCATAACTTAAAACATGAAACTTTGTGGCATACACACATAATCATAGATAATCATTTCTTGTTAGTCAAGACTCATTGCCAAGACTATCTTAGTGGACAAAGTCCCTTTCTGAACCGAGTCACCCTCGTTTCAGTCCTGTTTCACTGAACTGATATAACCTACCGTTCCAGCCCTGTCTCTCTCATGAGATATAAAATATTTACCCAATTCATTGGAGGGAGATATAAGTCCCACCCATCTCATATTGATACCATTCTTATGTGTGCCACAAAATCATAAACCATACATCATTGCATAACCCATCTAATAAAAATGGGAATCTTAAACATCATGACATCATAAAAAAATCCATATATGATAAAGGAATTCATAAAATTAATTCCATCACAACATAATCAAATCAATTTAATAATAGTGATAGAAACAGAACCCTTTATTATCTTAGATGGAAAATAATTTTGATAAAACACTTGAACTCTATTCTTGAAAAAAAATATTCTTTCTACTTCAAAAACACTTTTCCTTTCTTAACATGTCATAAAATTTTAAACTAAAAGAAGTTGATTAAAAATAAACTTGAAAACTTGTAAAGTAAGCTTCTTTGAAATAATTTTTTAAAAATCCATTCAGGCCGTATAAGTTAAAAAAAACATTCTTCGTACTTTTGTCGGAAAAACAAAAAGTACCTCGTACGAAAAACGACAAAAGATTCCTTTCATATATTTTACAAAAAACTCATCAAAGGGTGAAATTGGATATAAAATATTGTAGAAGGATGGAAATAATATTACATAATGAGGGAAAATGGATGTGGATGATAAAATACACCCCAGTAAATACCAAAGTAAAAACAATCTCAGATAAAAATGAGATTGTGATATTTCCCTTACCTTAGGTCCGACTTGCTTTGTAAGTGTCCGAACCTCCTGTATAATGATTTAAATCATGTTATTGACTTATTCCAGAATCATATTCATTGTTATTATATCATATATGTTCCACTTATGACTTTATATTACCCGTTCTTTTGTAAATTCATGTTAAAGTAGCGTTTTGGGTAAAATCGTCTCATTTGTCGTTCGTGTTTTTAACTTGTAATTATTAATATGATTACTTGGATCATGATTACTTATATCCATAATGTAAAACATGATTTATATATAATATATATTCAGAATATATATATATATATATATAATATATCGATAAATGGAATGAAATACACCGTTCATGGAGACGGTAGTCCGTACATACGCATGAACGCTGTTTTCGTTTCCTTATTGAAGTGAATGGAATTAAGTAGATGACATACATATAAGTTTACATAAATCCAGTATCATTATTATGTCATATATTTCATTAGTACTTATTATATATACTTTATAATCATTCATTAATGGTTAATCATTGAGAATGAATCTCATCGCGTCATGGAGACGGTAGTCCGTACGTACGCACGAGCGATGATATCGTTTCCATGGTCGTGGAATTGTGTTGAAGTGTATGTAGACTATTTCAGTATCAATATAACTTTATAATAATCATATATAGTTACTCATTACACCATTATACCCATCATATTAAGGTGGTTGTGGAAAATAGATTACACCACGGCGTGGAGACGGTATTCCGTACGTACGCACGCGTGGTGATTTCATTTTTCCGTAGGATGGATAGAAGGTGAATTATGGTTGTTTCATATTTATAATAACATATCAGTATGTAATTAATACTTATTTTATTACTTTGTCATGAAACAAATAAATAAGAAGAAGTTGAAGAAGAAAGAAATTGAAAAGATCGGTAATGGATATTACCTCTTCTTTGAAACGCCTCTTTGAATCCTCCACTTAAGGAACTAAGATTGGTCTTTGAAGAAGACCAGGACCTTTAGGATTATTATAGGGAAGTGGAGAAGGTATTTTGGCATGGGTTGGCCGAGCTTGAGTGCTCAAATTGGTGTGAGGAGGAGGGGGAGGAGGTGTCCTTTTATAAGGGAGGAGAGGGTCACCTTAGGAATATCTCAAAATATTATTTTATATTAAAGTCAAAATCGGTTTATAATGGTTCCAAAGGGTCTTATTTTGAAGATAAAGTGGGGATGGGTCTAAATACTATCAACCAATAGGATTTAGACAAGTTTAGGTTATTCTTTTAACCTTATCAATTAGATTTAACTCTAAGTTAAATAATTTAACTTTTACCGTGTCTTTTTGTTTTCTTACACTATATGGTTAATACAATTACTATAACATGCCAAACGAACCCCAAATTGTTTATTATTAATATATATATCCTTATCTATGTCATTTGGCCGAATTTTAGATTTTTAGGAATAAAATAACAATTAATAGTATAATATTTGATTTAAAAACTATTTTATGTCAATTTTGAAACTATTTGATATATGATTTTTGTGAAAGTCATAACAGAATTATATGTTCGAACCAAGTTGATTAAATCAACACTAATATATCATAGTAACCTAGAAAATTAGTGGAATTCATAAAAAGTCTCAAAATTATATTTATTTTGGTGTTTATAACATCAATTATGTCAATATTTCATTAATAAGATAATTAGTGCATCATTATTGTGTCATAAATAAATTAACTTATTTAATGTCTAAAAATTACAAATAAAATACCATTATATAGGAAATCTTTTTATCTTTCTAATTAATATTTATAGTCGAGTTTATCTTATGTATAACCCCATATTAAAAATGATTTACTTATTAATCTTTTATTTTAACTATTTTAACTATTCATTAAATAAAATAATATTAAATGTCATAATCTAATCCAAGTGGACCTAAATGGTCATATTATATTCATAAGGTTATTTTTGGTCGAATTACACTTATCCAATGGAATTAGGACATGTGTTAGGGTAATAGTAATATCATATTTACCCTTAGTTACCCTATTTACTATTAACCGCGGTAAAAAAAGTAAAAAGTTACTATTCACCAAAAAATTATTTTTATCTCATTGAACCAAATTTTACTTACTGATATCAACCGTGTCTGTCAGATTTTCGAAATTCCATTTACAGAAGCGGTAAAATTAAGTTTTATGCAAAATTCAGTTTTTAACCTACCACTTAGTGGTTTCACTATTCATCAAAAATTGAAGTTTTTCAGAAAAATGTAAAAATTTCACCCTAAGCTATAATTGATATTCCGAATTCAAAAATGATTTCTATTTTACAAAATTTCCAACATATAAGTTGCATTAATTAATTTTATAATTAATTTCCACTGTCACAATAAATAGCGTGTTTTTAAGAGATAATAACTATCAAAAGATTGACACTTGTTTATAACTGGTTTAAATGTGAAATTACATCCAATGACCAACATTGTATTAAATTGTAAAAATATATTCTAAATATATTTTAAAACCACTCAAATTAATTATTTATCACTATTAATTATTTCGATTAAAAAAGTTGTTTTTAATTAAAATTTAGTAATTTTCACTTTTCATCAGAATATGAAAGTTATCCGAAAAGTACCAAAATTTCACCTTAGGCTAAATTTGATACTCCGAATCCATAAATGAAGTCCATTTTGAAAAATAAAATTTACAAAATTTCAAAAAGTGGTTATTACTATTCATAACGGCTAGTTTTAATAATATCTTAATAGCATATCGTTGTTTAGCGAAACTTGGTGTTGCGTACAACACACGCTATCATGGAAGGTCGCGATTGCGTGTAATTCAAGCCAGGTCAGAGATGTGTGTTCTGAAAGCTCCTTTTGGTGAAGCGTATAACACAAGACATTAATGAAATTAAAAAGAATATTTTTCATAAAATCTCGGGGTGTTACATTCTACCCCCCTTAAAATGAATTTCTCCCTCGAAATTCGTCGGGGTTATAAATGGTTTACTATTCGAAAGTTTCTTTAATTGAAACCCACATCATAAAAAGGAATACCAAAACCAATCTTTAAAAACAAAAGTATGAAACGTAACGGTTACCCAAATAAACTAATCACTGGGTTTCCACATAGGTGAAAATATGGATATGGAAGAGAAATCTAACCATCATGTTCTGATGGAGAGTGGTAGAGAACATGGCTATGGAAATGCTCGCAATCACAAATCCATAAATTTGTGACGATCTAAGGTACCATCTGATTAATCAGATATAAGAGCACTAGTACAACATTTTTGGTTTTCAAGATCATTTCCCTAAAGTTGATGAAATCAGAATTAGAAGAAATACTTTCGTGATTTTTGGTATAGTCTCACTGTTTGTCGTTCTTTGGACAATTTCTACTTCATCTCTTAAATAAATGAAGTTGAATTTGTCATTTGTGATGTGTTAGCAGATCATGTGATAGAATGATGGGTCATTCCATCTATCTCAAAAGGATAGAAAAGTTATCAAAAAATACATAAGTCCATCTATAGTGAGATTAATGATATATGGTTCCTAAAATGAACTTATACTTCATATATCATACTGCTTAATATAATAAAACTAGTTTCTACTAAACAGGGACTTCCTGTAGGCCAGTGGTAGGCGATAAAGGCCAGTCGCACTTCGGTTGTGGGTTCGATTCCCACATCCTTGTCCGACGCGATGGGCTGTCGCCCGTCCTGCAGGTTGTCCTTTTTCTAAAACTACATTACTATAACATCCCATCAATAATATCGAAAATCTTCTATCCTTAGACAATACTAACTTATGTCCAACATAATCCATTCTAATCTTTAGGCTTATCCAGAATACTGCAGTCCACTCTCATAATATAATGAAAACGATTACCAGAGATTTAATACCATCGTTGATCCCCATATATCATAAGATATGTCTTGTTGGTCACATTCCAAATATTCAAAGGCCTTAATCAAGTATTTTCTTGAATACCCATTGAACCTTAGTGAAAACATGAATGCAGTTAAAAGTTAACACCTTCCAAATACCAAAATCCTCAAAATTCTATATACTCAAACCATGATATCACTTAGTCCTTATATCAATCATGAGCTCATGAATACAATCAAACATCTCATTATCTTCTTATCCCTTCATTATGCTCATATCATATGTTTACCAAAAAAATGTCTCAATCACTTTTCATGGTTACCGGTACCATAAAATTATTGAAAACCACAATAGACCAAAACATAAATATTCCAATATTCCACAATACTATATACAACATTATTTTTGAATCCCATTACATAAACACTTAATCATTCCACCACATCGTTGTCATATTCAACATCGCCAATAGTGACCGCATGTGACTTCCCTTTGTCCTTTTCCTTAAGTGGTTGCTCATGTTGATCATCACTAACCCTTGGATTAGGGCATTTATTGGCATAATGTCCCATCTCCTTGCACTTGAAACATTGAAGTGTTGGTGGTGCATTCTCTGCAGTCTTTTCTTTATTCACATCATTAGAAACCCTTTTCCCATTACTTCGACACTCAGCTGCTCGATGACCTTCTTTTCCACACTTAAAACATTTTCTAGTCCCTTTAAGACAATCTCCACCATGCTTCTTTCCACACTTTGTGCATAAGGAAACATTCATCTTCTTTTCACCATTATTCTGAGATTTCTCCTTGAACTCCATCTTTCGTTTCTTGTCAAAACCATGAGATGGATATGTAACACCAACTTCCATTTCTACCTTGATATCACAACACACAATTTCTTCATAGCTACTGAAGTCTCTTATAGCTAATGCCCTTCGAAGACTTACTTTTAAGCCACTGAAAAATCGATCAACTTTACTTTCAGGTTGGATGATAATGCTAGATGCATACCTTGCAAGTCTTGTAAAATTCGCTTCGTATATACCAACAGATTCATCATCCTTATGCTTCAGCTCAAGAAACTCCTTTTCCATCTTTGTTCGAAGAATACGAGGGAAGTACTTACTGAAAAACAAGTTCTTGAACTCGTCCCATTCCATGGACTCAATTTCATCTCTTGGCCTCGTATTCTTGATAAGATTCCACCATTGATCAGCTTCACCTTCCAAACGATATACTGCTAAGATGACTTTATCATGTTCAGAACATTGAAGAACTGAAAATATCTTTTCAGTGGTACTGATCCATTGTTCATCAACAAGTGGATCGGAAGACCCACTAAAAGAAGGTGGATGTTGCCTCATGAAGGACTCAATAGAATATTGTTCCCTTATCTGATCATTTGGAAGTCCAGAATGATTCATAGCTTGTGTAAGTATAGCAATAAGATTTTGTACACCATCTCCCATAACATTTTCTTGTTCAGGAGGACACTCATTGCATTGTCCATTTCATTGATCAACACGGTTCCTTCAGGTTCCATCCATCGTCTAAAACCCAAAAAGAATAGTATGAGAGGCAAAAATCATGCTAAGGAAAACAACATTATAAAGGGGGAGTATCCTCAATATCTAACTTCTTAGGTTAAATTCTAAGATCGTTACCGTAGTTATAGGACTGTATCCTATACGTATACTTATCCTTAGGGACATCCCTAGACAAACCTTATAAATATCTCTAGGGATCTCACTAAAGTTCTCGCATCCTAGTTTCCAAAGGTTGACTAAACCTTTCCTCTGATACCAACTGTAGAGACCCTAAGCTTAAGGTACATGAACATTACATTACTTTTGCGGAATACTTAGTACATAACAAAAAATACACACACAAGGATCGTAATTGTTTAGTGTCTTTGGAAACTCGGAACGTAATCTTCTAATCGTGGTGAAAGATCTCCAATATATCCCATAAAGATCTTCCCTTTTTTTTTTACCTAAAACCTTTCTTTATATCCTGGGGAAAAGAAAACATAAAAGGGTGATCTCAAATGCTCATTAAGGGTAAACAAAAGAAATATAAATCTCATCGTATACACAAGCACATAACTTTTGGAAATCTTAACCTGTAAAAGAGATCATCATTTCATAACATGGGATAAATCATGGCAGTGAAATGTAATCACAATAATCATAACTTAAAACATGAAACTTTTTGGCATACACACATAATCATAGAGAATCATTTCTTGTTAGTTAAGACTCATTACCAAGACTATCTTAGTGGACAAAGTCCCTTTCTGAACCGAGTCACCCTCATTTCAGTCCTGTTTCACTGAACCGGTATAACCTACCGTTCCAGCCCTGTCTATCTCATGAGATATAAAATCTTTACCCAATGCATTGGAGGTATATATAGGTCCCACCCATCTCATATTGATATAATTCTTATGTGTGCCACAAAATCATAAATCATACATCATTGCATAACCCATGTAATAAAAATGGGAATCTTAAACATCATGACATCATAAAACAATCCATATACGATAAAGGAATTCATAAAATTAATTCCATCACAACATAATAAAATCAATGTAATAATATTGATAGAAACATAACCCTTTATTATCTTAGATGGAAAATAATTTTGATAAAACACTTGAACTCCATTCTTGAGGAAAATATCCTTTCTACTTCAAAAGCACTTTTCCTTTCTTAACATATCATAAAATTTTAAACTAAAAGAAGTTGATTAAAAATAAACTTGAAAACTTGTAAAGGAAGCTTCTTTGAAATAATGTTTTAAAAATCCATTCAGGCCGTATAAGTTAAAAAAACATTCTTCGTACTTTTGTCGGAAAAATCAAAAAGTACCTCATACGAAAAACGACAAAAGATTCCTTTCATATCTTTTACAAAAAACTCATCGAAAGGTAAAATTGGATATAAACTATTGTAGAAGGATGGAAATAATATTACATATTGAGGGAACATGGATGTGGATGATAAAATACACCCCAGTAAATACCAAAGTAAAAACAATCTCGGATAAAAATGAGATTGTGATATTTCCCTTACCTTAGGTCCGACTTTCTTTGTAGGTGTCCAAACCTCCTGTATAATGATTTAAATCATGTTATTGACTTATTACAGAATCATATTCGTTGTTATTATATCATATATGGTCCACTTATGACTTTATATTACCCGTTCTTTTGTAAATTCATGTTAAAGTAGCGTTTTGGGTAAAATCGTCTCATTTGTCGTTCGTGTTTTTAACTTGTAATTATTAATATGATTACTTGGATCATGATTACATATATCCAGAATGTAAAACATGATTTATATATAATATATATTCAGAATATATATATATATATAATATCGATAAATGGAATGAAATACACCGTTCATGGAGACGGTAGTCCGTACGTACGCATGAATGATGTTTTCGTTTCCTTATTGAAGTGAATGGAATTAAGTAGATGACATACGTATAAGTTTACATAAATCCAGTATCATTATTATGTCATATATTTCTTTAGTACTTATTATATATACTTTATAATCATTCATGAATGGTTAATCATTGAGAATGAATCTCATCGCGTCGTGGAGACGGTAGTCCGTACGTACGCACGAGCGATGATATCGTTCCCATGGTCGTGGAATTGTGTTGAAGTGTATGTAGACTATTTCAGTATCAATATCACTTTATAATAATCATATATAGTTACTCATTACACCATTATACCCATCCTATTAAGGTGGTGGTGGAAAATAGATTACACCACGGTGTGGAGACGGTATTCCGTACGTACGCACGCGCGGTGATTTCATTTTTCCGTAGGATGGATAGAAGGTGAATTAAGGTTGTTTAATATTTATAATAACATATCAGTATGTAAGTAATACTTATGTTATTACTTTGTCATGAAACAACTAAAGAAGAAGAAGTTTAAGAAGAAAGAAATTGAAAAGATCGGTAATGGATATTACCTCTTCTTTGAAACGCCTCTTTGAATCCTCCACTTAGGGAACTAAGATTGGTCTTTGAAGAAGACCCGGACCTCTAGGATTATTATAGGGAAGTGGAGAAAGGGTTTTGTCAGGGTTTGGCCGAGATTGAGTGCTCAAATTGGTGTGAGGAGGAGGGGGAGGAGGTGTCCTTTTATAAGGGAGGAGAGGGGCACCTTAGGAATATCTCAAAATATTATTTTATATTAAAGTCAAAATCGGATTATAATGGTTCCAAAGGGTCTTATTTAGAAGCTAATGTGGGGATGGGTCGAAATCCTATCAACCAATAGGATTTAGACAAGTTTAGGTTATTATTTTAACCTTATCAATTAGATTTAACTCTAAGTTAAATAATTTAACTTTTACTGTGTCTTTTTGTTTTCTTACACTATATGGTTAATACACTTACTATAACATGCCAAACGAACCCCAAATTGTTTATTATTAATATATATATCCTTATCTAAGTCATTTGTCCGAACCTTAGATTTTTAGGAATAAAAGAACAATTAATAATATAATATTTTATTTAAAAACTATTTTGTGTCAATTTTGACACTATTTGATATATGATTTTTGTGAAAGTCATAACAGAATTATATGTTCGAACCAAGTTGCTTAAATCAACACTAATGTATCATAGTAACCTAGAAAATTAGTGGAATTCATAAAAAGTCTCAAATTACATTTATTTTGGTGTTTATAACATCAATTATGTCAATATTTCATTAATAAGATAATTAGTGCATCATCATTGTGTCATAAATAAATTAACTTATTTAATGTCTAAAAATTACAAATAAAATACCATTATATAGGAAATATTTTTAGCTTTCTAATGAATATTTATAGTCTAATTTATCTTATGTATAAACCCATATTAAAAATGATTTACTTATTAAACTTTGATTTTAACTATTTTAACTATTCATTAAATAAAATAATATTAAATGTCATAATCTAATCCAAGTGGACCTAAATGGTCATATTATATTCATAAGGTTGTTTTTGGTCGAATTACACTTATCCAATAGAATTAGGACATGTGTTAGGGTAATAGTAATATCATATTTACCCTTAGTTACCCTATTTACTATTAACCGCGGTAAAAAAAGTAAAAAGTTACTATTCACCAAAAAATTATTTTTATCTCATTGAACCACATTTTACTTACTGATATCAACCGTGTCTGTCGGATTTTCGAAATTCCATTCACAGAAGCTGTAAAATTAAGTTTTATGAAAAATTCAGTTTTTAACCTACCACTTAGTGGTTTCACTATTCATAAAAAATTGAAGTTTTTCAGAAAAATGCCAAAATTTCACCCTAAGCTATAATTTATATTCCGAATTAAAAAATGATTTCTATTTTACAAAATTCCCAACATATAAGTTGCATTAATTAATTTTATAATTAATTTCCGCTGTCACAACAAATAGCGTGTTTTTAAGAGATAATAACTATCAAAAGATTGACACTTGTTTATAACTGGTTTAAATATGAAATTACATCCAATGACCAACATTGTATTAAATTGTAAAAATATATTATAAATATACTATAAAACCACTCAAATTAATAATTTATCACTATTAATTATTTCGATTAAAAATTTGTATTTAATTAAAATTTAGTAATTTTCACTATTCATCAGAATATGAAAGTTATCTGAAAAGTACCAAAATTTCACCTTAGGCTAAATTCGATACTCCGAATCCCTAAATGAAGTCCATTTTGAAAAATAAAATTTACAAAATTTCAAAAAGTGGTTATTACTATTCATAACGGCTAGTTTTAATAATATCTTAATAGCATATCGTTGTTTAGCGAAACTTGGTGTTGCGTACAACACACACTATCGTGGAAGGTCGCGATTGCGTGTAATTCAAGCCAGGTCAGAGATGTGTGTTGTGAAAGCTCCTTTTGTTGTAGCGTATAACACAAGACATTAATGAAATTAAAAAGAATATTTTTCATAAAATCTCGGGGTGTTACATATCAAGTTGTCATCATGGCTCCATAGGTAGAATAAAGTGAATCATCATATGATCACTCAAAAATAAATAACAACTTCTCTACTAAAAAGGGGGAATCATTGAAATGAAGATAAAAATGTCCTTGAATAATATTTGAAGACTAAGAAATAAAAATTCATATCTCAAAAAGAATTTTTATAAGAATGATCAAATCCATATTGAGTAATAATGTTTTTTCAAAAATATGAGAGGTAAAATATATTGATTGTGGAGAGTTGAAAAACTGTTGATGACATAAATTACACTTAAATACTTATGTATTAATAGTTTTACTATATAAAAATTAAAATAGTTGAAGTTGATTAAAAAATAAAAAATAAAGCACGATTAAAGTATAGATTTCAGAGGTGTAGGTGAAGGTTAAAAATAATCTGTGAGGAAAACCAATGGTATTGAGTAGTTGGGTGATTACTCTAAAAAATAAAGAAGTCATAATGTGCAAGATTTGAGATAGGATGAAATTAATCCTGGTTGTGATTTACCTGAAAATGAAATCATGGTTTCAAAATAATCAATTAATGAAATTTGTATCAACTAAGAATTAAAAAGTGAATAAAGTACCCTTGACTAGTACTCCTTGATCGAGTATTATAAATACAAACATTAAACATATTTTTTGATGCCTTTTGAGATGACCTGAGAATGATATACATTTTATATAATTTTTATAGTTTAAACATTTATTACCACAAATTTACACCATCCTAAAACCAAAGGGTTTGGTTTATTTTAATATTATATATATAAAAACATTATTTTACAAAACTTTCAATATTTATCCGCAGTCATTCCCCACTAAACCCACTTATAAACATTTCATAAGTTATACTATTATTCATATCTTGGTTAATGGAAACATAAGAAATAATTGAGCTCAGATGCATAGTAATGGTAAAAATAAGAGATGACAATAAAATATAATAAGTGAGCATAAGATGAGAATATGGGTCTGAGAACATAATTAAGGTTCATGAACATAGCATAAGTGAACCATACCAAATAAATAATAGATCATAAAATCCTAAGGCATGGAACAAATCCTTAGATATAACATAATAAATGAGAAATATAAATATGGAAATATTAGTCTACAATCATAAAATAGGAAGTATAACATAGTCATGAGGCATAATAGATTCATGGTAAAAGAATAAGCTTAGAAAATCATTTAATTTTGATAAATTCCAATGCATTTAGTTATGATAAAACCCAATCATTCCAATATATTTAGTTGTGAAAAACCGTAATGATATACACACATTATATTGTAACAAAACACTACCATGTCCTCAAACTATATATTGAGATATAACACATTACCCAATGAATTTTGGGGCTATAATAGACCCACTTTTATGATAATAATGAACCATATATATTTTTTCTATAACTTCTTGGAAACCCTTATAATCCCATCCTTGATTAATTAACCCATTGAAAATAAATATTTTTCCTAAAATAATTTATATGACATTATCATAATCCATATATATAAAGGGAAATATTGAATAATTAAAGAAAATACCAGCGAATCATAAAATAAAATATATTATGTTTTCATATATGAAAAACCATTTTATAAGAGTGTTAAAAAATTCATTGAAAATAAAAAAAAATATTTGAATAAATTTTATTTTAAAAATAATAATGAAAAATTGAGAATATATAATAATATAAAAGACAGTGAAATTTAAAAAAGGATTCTATATTATTAAAAACATTTATGAAATCTAAATAATAGATTCATGCATAAAGCATTAAAAGAAAGATTCTTTTTAAACTTTGGAAAAGAGAGTCCAAGTTAGAAGAAAATTACCATACAAAAAATGTTAAAACAAGATTACATTAGTAAAGATATCAAATAAAATTGAAATTTAAATAAATAAATAATTGAATAAAATATAAGTTCATTTATAAAAGAAAATAAATAATATATTTGTTGAGGATAAAGATTCATGATCTTAGAAAAAAGAGGAAAGGTATGTTTCTCTTATGAACTCCATTATGGGTAAATTACAGACCAAGAGGGAAGTAAAATGGTAGGATTACATGTAAAACCCATGAATAACTAGATGATAAGAAAATTTATTTTTTTATATAGAAGAACATATAATTTTCCAAGATGTAATTTCAAAAGAAAATGTCGTTTTCAAAATGATATTGGTAAAGAAACCCTTTTGACTTCTATAACTTTTGAATCAAAATCCCATGAACGATAAAACATGGGATGGATTTTTAAATTACATTAATTTCATGAAATTTATGAAACAATGCATCCATGGTTTAGTATATGCATTAAATATAAGAAGATTAGTGGTTAATATGGAACATATATCAATGAAAACAATTGAGATGAGAAACCCTTACCTTTTCCAGACAATAGATTTCCAAGAATTATCGGAGTTTGTTTTCATTCCTAGGGATTCAATACCAAGCTCTATTTTGGGTTTTTTCTGCTTTCATTATTTTTGGTTAAGGTTTTTTATTGGTTATGGATCTGTTTCTATGTTCATTCTAGGGTTTCAATCCCATTTTCTTTTTCCTTGTTCCATGGTGTCTAGAGGTTGTGATTTTGTTTATATTGAGTTTCTAGTGATGTTTTTCTCATAGTTGTTTTATGTCGGTCATGTGTCTGGGTGGTTTTAGGTGGTTTGGATGACATTGAATTGTTGTGGAATGCTTTAATTTTGTGATAGTTTTATACCTACTCAAGGTGAAGGAATCGACTCTCTGTGGGGGCTTAAGCTACCCAAATCTGGCCTGGCCTCAAGTCCCATTTCTCCTCCCCAGGTTAGCAAGGTGCGATGGTTCTTTGGGGCTTTAGGAATTGAAGTTCAGGGGGCCGATAACATTCCATGAGATGTGTTATTCATATGGTTGTCTTGTGTGTTGAAGGATATAGGTTTAGATGATGACTTATAGGTTTTCAATTCCGATGGTTGTTGATGGCGTCTTCATGGAAGGATGACTGTGAGGGTGAAGACGTTGATGGTGATGATTATTTGATCCATGATGTAAACTTCAGCTCTGGTGAGGAAGTGTTAGGCTCCAGTGATGATGATGATGATAGTAGTTGGAAATGATGAAATTAGTGGTGAATATGTGACGTGGGTGGATCGTGGTCTGATAATGGTGGTGATGAAATCCTTTGGAATTTGGAATTTTGAAAATTTGTGATCATGTGTGGTTTTTGACATTTGATTATGTTGTGGGTGGGATAGTACCTAACTGGAGGGTTTGGGATTAACACTTTTTCTATAAAATATTCCTTCAAAAATAAAAAAATGGAATTTGGGATAAGATAATGACCTAAATACCAACTTTGTGAATGCGGAAATTCATGATATGGGTTCTTTCAGAATGAAGGATTTATGCATCCTTATTGCAATTAAAAGATACCCAAAATATAATAAGGATTTAGGAGATGTAAATGAGATTAGATTCATTATATTTTGAAATTAATAGAGTCGATTGTAATGGGTATTGGACATTTCCTTTTATTAGTCAAAATGAGGGACATTTCATTGGAAACTTAAGTTATATGAAGTGTCAATATGGAATCATATGGGATTTGTTTTCATTATATAAGAAAGTTTGGTGAGATGTTTATATTTTAATCCCACGCCTAATAATTTTATTCTATAATTTATAAAAATAAAATTAATTATTCAAAATTTAATCTATGAAAATTTACCAATTTGTACCCAGTTTTACCTTGTTAAATTATTACAATTGTAATTATTATTTTTATAAACAAATAGGATGATATATGTTAACCAATTTTAACGAGTATATTCCAAATTTAGAATCCATTTAATCAAATTCAAATTCTATATATAGAAAAATTAAATTTTAAATTACAACATAATATGTATAGAAAAAGCTTTTCTTATAGAAAATGAATATTTAAACTTTATTTGTTCTTATTCACATTTCCTACCAATTTAAAATAGTTTTAATATATTTGTTTATATATATATATAATAAATTATATTTATCATGTAAAATAGATCAATTTAATTTTTTTATATAAAATATATTACACTTATTTTAAAATAACCTTTATTACCTTTTCCAAAGTAACCAAATTTTACCTTAATGACTTAATTAAGTAGTGATAATTTAATGTATTGAGATAAAAATCATTAATCATAGAAAAAACTCTTTCAAATATTTATTTTACCATTAAACTAATTTATTTTCATTTATAACTAATTGAAAATTAATATATGCTTTTTATTCATTTGTTTATATATATAAAAACCCCAATTTATTTAATATTCCAAATGTGATAAATTAATCTATTAAATAAAAATAGATAACATATAATAAAAATAGCATTTTTAAATAATTTTTTTAGTAATGAATAAATAAATATTTATTCATTGTAGTTACTTAATACTTTCTTGGATTTTAATTTATAATCCTTCATTTTTAATCAAACAATTTTATTGAAATCATATTTCATAGTACTAAGTTTAATAAAAGTGAATATATTATAAAAACTATTTTTTAAAATAAAAGGTATTTCTAAAAATGAATTATTATCATTGAATTATATTGCAAGATAATTTATTTCATTCTAAGTAAATTATTTATAATAAAAATTTATATTTTTTAAATATAAATAAACATCATATATATTAATTATACCCCATAAATTTCTAAGTAGTACCCTGTTTGTTGGTATTATTCTCAATGGATATATGACCCTTTATAGATGCAATAAAATAGATATATTACCCCATTACATCATTTAAATTTATTCCATTATATCCCAAAAAACAGCACTTATAAGAATATATTTTTCATTTTGGGTTTAGAACATGCTTTATCCTATCATGATGTTTTTTTACTATAGGTTTAGTTTTAATAATGATGGTTCCGTAGAGTGAAGATGATCCAGGGTATTTCCAAGTTGTAATGATGTTATTCTTTTCTATTTATTATCCCCTTTTAATTTATGAAATTTTAAAATATTTACTAATCCATGGTATATAATAATCCATTACACATGATACTTAGTTTCATGTAATTTTTTTCAATGTTTCAATATAAATGAATAAAGTGTTGTTAGTTTGATTCATGTCTTGTATGAATTATTTCAAAATCAATTTTAATTATTTTAAAAAATATTTAAAAAATAAATTAGAATTATTGACCAAAGTTTATGAAAATTAAATTTTCCCTAAAACCTAGGTGGTTACATTATCCCCTAATAAATAATTTATGCCCTCAAAATTTTAATTATATCTCTGAAATGAAAATAGTTGAGGGTATCCATAAGATATAGAAGACTCAATATATAATCTATAATTACATATTAACCTCACTTTATTATGTAAGACTAGCAAACTCAACTTTTCTTTTATAATAGATATATCCCTAAAATTGAGTTTCTCCATAACCATTTAAGGCCAGTATCCCTCATGATTCGGTATTAAGATAGATATAATGGAAGTAATTTCTATAGTGAATTCACATCCAAACATCCATAGATAAGTGATCATATGTTGATTTAGGATATGAAATTTTATTTCCCTATATTGAAAATTAATATTTATTCTAGGTATATAAGGATATTTCTTCCCAAAAATAACATTAAAATTGACTTAATGGAGAATAATATGATTTAAATGGATAATGTTCCCAAAAATATCTAGGGGAGTTATAGATAGGGATGCAATCATCACAACACTACTATTTTTAATTGATAGTTCAATATATAATCATCGGGATTGTAATTTTGTGGTATTAGAAATATTCTTAGATATAAAGTATCATATAGAACCATAATAAAATAATATAATTGATATTCTGGATTGGATTATGTGTGTGCCTTATACAACTTCATTTTCTGGGCCAACTTCAGTAGTTGTTATTGCATGGGATTTCTCTTTGTCCCTTTTCTTAGGAGGTTGTTAGTGTCAATTTTTTCACTAACCCTTCGATTTTTGAATTGGTTTGAATATTTTACACTCTTTACAATTGTAGCATTAGACTGTGAGCATTGCATTATTTTGATGATTATTATCATTATTCATATCCATTAAACATTAAGTTATTGATGGCCTTATCTCCCACACTTAAAACATTTACTTGTTCATTTGAGATAATCACCCCATGCTTATTCCCATATCTTCAGCATATAGAAAGATTATTTTAATTTACTTTATGGTTTTTATCAATTTAGTTTCCTCAAAACATCACTCTTATTTTTTTCACAAAATTTCAAGAATAATTGGAGTCTCCTATCTCCATTTCCAACTTGAGAGCACATCAAAAAAATTATAACTCCAAATCCAATATAGTCAAATCCTTTCAAAGACTTGGTTATTGTCCAATAAATAAAAAGAGTATTTTAATTTTGGATTCAATGATACAACTAAAATCCGATCTTGTACGTCTTGTGATGTTTTCTTCAAAAGTTACTAAGGGATTCAACAACCATTTGTTTTATCTCAAGAAATTATCTCTTTATTTTCATGTGAAGAGTTTTGGGAAAATATTTATTAAGAAAATTCCACTTCAAACTCCTCCCATTTCACGAAGTTACTTTCTTCATTTATTCTTGTTTTCTTTATAAAATTCCACCATTGTTATTCATTACATTCCAACTAATAGGAATCCATTACTACTTTTTCTTATTATGATAATTAAAGAATATAAAATATTTTTTCTATCCTTTTAATCCCTTTCCCAATAATTTATAGATCAAAATTTACACTAAATGTTGGTGATTGATTATGAATGAAAGAATAAAAAGTTTTTTTATCTATATTTAGTTCATTAGAGATATTATCATTGTTTATGTTATTATTCATAACCTAGTATATTATTTCCATGAATATTTTCACATCATATCACATACCATTTGGTTTTCCATTAGGAAAATCACAATATTTTCTATCACATTCATCATTAATTTTATTTTTCCTAGACATATTCATTGAACAAAAAAAATATTAGTTTGAGTACTGAGGAAAAATAATCAGATTAAATGATCATAACATAAAATAAATAAATCCTGTGATGCCTTAAATAATGATTATTATGATATTTTAGGTTCATCCGAAATTATTTTTGGTTCATCATAGGTTGTTCTAAGCTATATTCTCTTATAATTCCTAACCTATTTCCCTAAAATAAATAAGCCCCACTCTAATACAAAATTAGGTTCTCCAGACCAACACTCCTAGATCTAGATCTATAAATAAATACATTATTCATGTAATTTTGTACAAAGTGAGATTACCCAAGAATGAAACACGTGTTTTTTATATAATTTATATAATTTAAGTATTCTATCTCATAAATTTTCTTAATCTTATAACCCCAAGGTATAGTGTATTTTGAATTTAGATACATAAACAACTTATTTTACAAAACAAATAACATTTATCAATAGTCACACCCCATTATACCCTCTTCTAGACATGTAATATATTACACTCTTCTTCATATCCTAGAGAATAGATCATAATAAATAGGTGATCATTGATTATCAGTAAATGTAAAAATAAGAGATAGAAAACAATCAATATAAGTGAGAATAAGATGAACATATGGTTATAATAATATAATCAGGGTACATGAATATAACATAAGAGAATCATACCCAAGTAAACTTATATTATAAAATCATGATTCATGTAATGAATCTTTTGACATAAAAAAGAACGAGACATATAAATATAGAAACATGATCATGTAATCAATATTCATGGAACATAACATTGTCTTGATGAAAAAATATAGATATGGTACATGAATAATCTATAATGTCACCATGTTGAAGGCCATCGATTGGTGTCTCAATTAGTGGTACCACAAGACCTCAGGCCAGCCTCTTTGTAAGAAAAATATTGTTGACCAGTATCAAGGCTCTAGGGTGTCACTATGGGGAGATTATAACCTCATATCATAGTAAAAACAATGTAAATAAATAAAAACATCCCTAATAAATAATCATAGTACATAGAAAAAGTCTAAAAATTATTCTATATCAAATGAAAATGTGAAAGCATACAGTCTTACATACACAAGGTTATACCACTGTACATCAACACTGATCTCCCACTTATCAAATTACTTTTACAAAATAAATATGGAAATAAAATAAAAAAAGAGTCTCTACTAACATCCTTGAGCCTCGATACATCCAAATCTCCAATCCCTATTGAGATATCCCACTCGATCATGAAACATTGGACTTATTCCCTACCTAAATCTATGAAAAGATAAGTATGCTCTAGTACCCAGGTTTTGTGGCCACCTGAGTAGGGTGTGGGTACAACTTAGTTGACGACTTCCAAAGTGTTCTAAAATAAAACCAGTAAATATTGTATATGCTCATATGATATGATCAGAACAAATAAATACATTGTGGAATAATAATTAAATAACATCAACATTTCACCATGAATTCCACCAAAGTAGTGATCAAAATTGATTCCCATAAAATCTCAAATGTACCTTCACATATTCTAGAGGCTACTGATTGGAAGTGCGGTTCTAAGGTGGAACTGTGAGAAGACTATACCCCCATATCAATGTGCACTACTAGTAGTAAATAACCACAAATCATATGAATCGGAGCATGCCAAGAAAATGAATAGACTAAAATATAATAATTCTATAATAAAATGAAATATGGTAAAAGAATGAATATCAATTTAATACATATATCATCAATCTCCCTATATTATAATTACAAATAAAAACTAAACAACTGAAAAATAAATACATGAGTCCCTACTTATAAATTTGATCCATATCACATACTTGTTCTCTGATACCATATCAAGCTACTCCAACCCAAATAACACTGTTTCCTTTGGATATCTTCATAAGTTAGGTGAAAAAAGTCCATGGTAATTTTTCTCATTTCCATATTAGTATGGGTAATGATTTCATCATCCCATTAGGATTTTGCCTTTCATCCTCCACTTTTTGACATACCAGGAAATTTGATGTATATTCAATGATCTCCATCCACGTTTTGTCCCACCAATAGTGCTCTAAGAGATCTTGATACGTCTTTGTGTTTCTTGATTGAATGGAGAAAATCGAACTATGTGCATCATCCAGTAGTTCTTTCTTTAACTTAGGATTTTATATAACACATAGTCTTGACTGAAATATCACAATTCCTTCTTCATTAACATCTAACTTTGAGGATTTCCCATTTCTTATAGTTTCCAATTTCATTATGAATTCCATCATCACTTTATTAGCACCCTTTAACTTTTCTAAAATATATGATTGAGCAATAATTTGTGAAAGGATTGATGATTTTACTTTATTTATAATCCCTATGTCCATCCACCTCAAATCAATGATTATCAGATCCTTCTCAAATCTCATCAAAAAAATAATTTCTTGTTCCTTTCTACTTAGAGCACCTATAACCTTATTTTCTTTACAAGGATTGTAGTGGATTGAGTATTTGTAATCATTAATGAGATCTAACCATCTTCACAACTACATATTAATATATTTCTATGTGAATATATATTTGAGGCTCTTGTGATCAGTATATGTCTCACAATTATACCCATAGAAATAATTACTTTATATTTTTAATGCAAAGATCACAGTTTCCAACTCTAGATCATGTCTGGGATAGTTTTTCCCATGAATTTTCAACTGAATCGAGGTGTAGGAAATGAATTTGTCATTTTTCATCAACACATAGCCTAATAAATTCTTCAAGTAATTACTGAATATTATGAAATTTTATCCACTTGTGGGTATTGTGAGAATAGGGGCAGTGATAAGCCTTCTTTTCAACTCCATAAAGAATTCTTCCAATTAACCTTTCTAAGAAAACTTGACTCTATTCCAATTTATCTTAGTAAGAGAGTTTGAAAATCATGATAAATTTCTCACAAATTAGAAATAATATCCAGTTAACCCAAGGAAACTATGGATATCTTCCACATATTTTGGCCTCATCCATCATTCTATTGATTGTTTCTTTAAAGTATCTATAGTTATTCAATTATTTATGATGGTTTTTCCAAAGAATGAGACTTAATTCAACAATAACTCTTATTTTCCATAAATTTCATAGAGTTTATCATTTCACAAGGTCTTTATCATAGTGCTTATATACTCATCATGATCCTCCTCAGTTTTGAGGTATATTAGAATATCATCTATAAAGACTACCCTAAATTTTTCAAGGAAATTTCTAAAGACTCTATTCATAAATTCAATGAATCTTTCTGGAGAATTAGTTAGTCCAAATGGAATTACTATAAACATGTAGTTCCCATACCTTATATGAAAAGCAGTCGTGGGGATATCCACCTTATTCACCTCAACATGGTAATATCCCAACCATTGATCCACCTTGGAGAAGTATTATGATCCATATAGCTGATTGAACAAGTCATCAATCCATTTCAAAGGACACTTGTTATTTATCATGATCTTTTTAAGCTCATGATAATCAATGTAAAGAAGTATTGACCCATCCTTCTTCTTGATGAAGTGGATTAGTGCACCCCATGGTGAATCACTTGGGAATATAAAACTTTTATCTAGATTCTCTTATAGTTGTTTCTTTATCACCTCAATCTCTACAATAGCCATCCTATATAGAGTCTTGTATATTGTAAATTCCCAGGTATAAGAAGATTCATCCTCCTACTTTTTCTCATGGGGAAATAATATCCATACTTGAGGGGAAGGTGATAAAGAAGATTCATCCTCGTACTTTCACTTGTATAAAATCGAGGGTCGATTCACCATACAGAGAGTGATTTCCTTCTCAAAGAAATTTATGATGGATCTATATAGGGAAAGCCAATCCATGCCCAGAAGTTTGTCAAATTCCACCAAAGGGAGTATAAAATGTTTCACTGGTAATTTCATCCCAAGATTTTTTAAAGGTGATGAGTTATATACTTTCGATGAAATAATTTACCCATTTTCATTTTCACCATCATCTCTACCTTCTTGCTTTGTGGTGGTGTTTGGATAGTTCTAATAAACAATAGTGATATAATGGAATGTGTATAACTAGAATAAAGAATCATGTTATCTAATATTGAATGAATAACTAGATTACTTGTCACCACTATATTGTCATGATTCACATTGATGGTAGTGATGGAAAAATCTCGCCCATGCTGCCTTGGAGGTTATTGGTTGTCTCTGAAAATCGATGGATTTGGTAATTGAATTGAAAAGTTCCCTAGTTCCTTGTATTTTTAGAAATGAATATTTCACTGAGGGATGACTGTAGAGTGCTTTTCATCCTTCACAATAACGAGTTTCTACTGTCTAAAATTATTAGCTAGGTGTCCTTCCTTCCAGCACCTAAAGCATTTATTTGTTCCTTTTAGGCAATTTTTGAGGTGCTTCTCTCTGCACCTTTCATAAGTGGGATGTTGAAATTTCATGAAACCATTAGATCTCTCTATTAAACCACCAAAATTAAACTCCACTTTCTAATTCTTATCCCCATGATACACTTGAGATTTACCAATCTCCATTTTGACTTTGAGTGCACATAAAAAAATTTCTTCATAGCTATCAAAGTCACGGATCGCCAAGTCTTTACATAGACTAGGTTTTATCCCACCAAATAAGAGGCAAACCTTTCATTTGGGTGTAATGAAAAAACTAGAGCGGTATCATGCAAGTCTTCTAAAGTTTTAGTCATACTCCCCAATATATTTATTGTCTTTTTTTGAGTGCAAGGAAAACCCTTTCAATTTTAAGATGGAGAATGCAAGGAAAATATTTATAGAAAAATGTTTTCTGGAATTCCTTTCACCCCATCGCTTCGATATCTCCTCAAGCTTCAAATTATCAATCAATATCCACCATTAATCTGCTTCTCCCTCCATATGTTAAATATCTAGAAGAAACTTTTATTATTTGCAACAT
Organism: Viscum album; assembly: GCA_963277665.1. Classification (NCBI taxonomy): domain Eukaryota; kingdom Viridiplantae; phylum Streptophyta; class Magnoliopsida; order Santalales; family Viscaceae; genus Viscum; species Viscum album. The sequence goes on from OY728166.1 coordinate 812,862,555, forward strand.
TGAATGATGGAGAAGAAATTCTTAATGTATTTTATCCATTTTTCCACAATTGAGGTATTAGATGATCCATTGAAAGTAGGAGGCCTTTGTATTATGAAGCTCTCAATTGTGTATTTTTCTCTCTTAGGGGAGTTTGGTAACTCCTTTTGATCCAGTTTTATTTTCATAACTTGAGTTAGCTGAGAGAGTATCATGAAAACATTTTTGATTACCACTCTCATCGGGTTGGGTATCTCAATAGGGTGATCTCAATGACTATGACTCCCAAATAACCTACAGTTTCCATAACCATGGTAGCCATAACCACACCTGAAAATTATTGGGACCCATCCTATGATGGTCCATTCATCTGTAAAATTAATATAAGTCAACCCCTACTAATTCCTCACGGTCCCAATTATTATCTTATAACTGGTACATAAAAACGTCCATCAAAGGTACCATAAAAATTTACTACCAATCCCAAACCATCAGTCTAAAATCTAACTCATTTATTATAAATAATAGTTCCAAGAGCATCAATCCAGCACCTAACCCAATATAAAAAAATACTCATAGAAAATAAATACAAAACTAAAACCACATATCAAAACAATCATGTCTAGAAAATCAATAAAACACTTAATCCATGGGGGTAGAAAATTATTCCACCATCCATCCTACCTGGTATACCATCATTTCCTAGAGAATCAATCTGTCATTTAACAATAATGTATATTATCTATTTCTAGAGCCTCAGTCTAACACCTAATCCATATGGTATACTATCCTTACCTAGAGCATGAGTCCAAAATCAAACCAAAAACTTGTGATGACACATCCACTATAATAAAAAAATATCAAGTAATGTGTCTGGAATCTCGGTCCATTACTCAAACTATAAACAAAATATTAGTACTAATTTGAAGTGTCGTATCTAAAATTCTCAATAACAGATTCTCAATACCATAACCATCGATTATCTATACAACCATCCCATCCATAGCATCCCTTAATAGTAAAAAATACTCTAAAACTTGGACATCCAACCCTATCACAATAGTATCAACAGAATAAACAAAGTCCCAACATCCAAAATAAAGAGAAATTATCACAAGGGTTGGTCGAACACCCATTCTCATAGAAAGATCCTAAAATATCCCAAAGGCCATATGAATATCAGGTCCCCCTATAAGTGTTTCTTATATCTCATCCAATGATTCATTCCTATCCTAACAGAAGAAACATCCTCAAGAATCCATCAGTGGCCTCCAACTGTTCCTTGATCAACAATGCACCAAATAAGGAATCCAATGATCACTAGATTAGAAACTATCCCACTCGGGGAATTCTTAAGAGTCTTGCGTACTCAACTCAACACCATAACTAAATAAATCCATAAACTCCATCCTAATATGTCAACCAAGATCAAAGGATCCAACCCCTCTGATCCACAAACATAGGATATAAACCTCAACTATTATAACATTGAGAAACTGGTTTTGATACGTAGGGAAAACCATGATATCCCCAAAGATACTACTTGATCCCACCTTTCAGGATCCATCTAAGGAACCTCAAATTGATCACCATAGTGTAGTCAGTCTAATCTGATCATTGAGATCATAACCCTTACCCAGGCCTCGTAGATCAAAACCCAATTAATTAGAGGATTCTAAATCCAAACATTAATTGATTCGTTATATTGAACTACCTAGGTCAAAAATACAATCTATGTGGCCACTAAATGAGAAAATGATTCCACAATCGTGATCTATATAGAAAAAGGCTCTTAATGTACTACTCACAAGTCAAATTCTGACTCTGTGTCACAAAACACCCAAAAACAACCAAGCGGGAAAATGTTCATCGTGTGTACTCATGAATACATGGAGTTACTCTCAAATCTGTACCTGTCCATGTACATCTATCTGGACAGGGTATACATGGGGTCTTCCCATGTACTACTACATGGTTAGGGTATACATGGTGTCTGCATGTGTACTTCTACATGTCTTGGGCATACATGGAGTCTAGCTATATACTATTTCATGGCCATGTACCCCTCACATGGGGTGTCTTCCCATGCACATGGACACATTTCCATGACCTACTACACAGGGTGTACCCATAGTACATGATGTGTACTTTCCAAACATCATTTTCCCATGTAATTTATGACATGTCCTGATACATGGTCATGTACAACTACACAATGTGTACTTAATGCACACACAGTGTACTTCCAAAAATTACATCTTCTTAAATTGATAAGAACACATGGTATGTGTTCTTAAAACCATATGTCGTATAATTGGGGTTTCAGAACTAAAAACCCATAGTTACCTTCCACCCCCCCCCCCCCATTTCCCATGATTTGGTATAGATTGACCCCCATGGGGTCATTATCGATCATATTAAGGCTCTAAAAAATTATAATGACTAATTTATTAATTTCGGTTCATAAAACTAGAAAATTGGATACATTAGGGTGTAATCAACGATGTTTCATGTCCAAATCCGCTCCCAAATGCCATTTCACCTCAATCTAGTCCTAATGTACACCGTGGATGAAGTCTATTATCATATCATTCTCCTCCCCCTATAGTTCCATTCGTCATGTTCAGGGGAGGTTTCTTGTCCCTCCAACTATGTATAGGAACCCCAAATGAGGGGGGAGTTTTAGTTTAATTAATTAATTAATTAATTAAATTCTCATTTAACACCCATCCCTAGTCCTAGAACCTAAAGCAGGTTTATACCTCACCTAAGAACCCCCCCCCCCCATTTTGGACTCAACTGCGAAGTCAAAATCTTAATATGAAGCTCTGTTCAAAAGATATCACCACCCAAACTTACATGAATAGTTTAATATTTAATTAATTAAAAATTAAATATTTTTCCAAAACTCAAACTGATCATAATTCCACTAAACCCATGTCCTATGGTAGGATTACTGTTATAGGACCAATGGAGTGGTTAGTAAATTTATCTGAGATCATATTTTAGGTAAAATGGCTATTTTATCCCCTATGGTCATCTAAAAAGAAAAATTAAAAATTCTACTCAAAATCAGTATTTAAGGAAATGTGGGTCATTACAATCTCCCCACCACAAATCATCTCATACTTGGGAATCCTCAGTGGACTTCAAGCCACATATCCTGACCTACCTTGGTCATCAACAAATACTCAACTCGATGTGTTTTACTCAAGGGTGATTACCAAGTTCTAATGTATAACTCGAAGTATAAAGCAAACAGCCCATATAAAGTCCATGACACCACTTTCCTCTATAAACATGAACAAAGACAGTTCTTAAATACACCTATCTATTCCCAAACTTAACAACATCATTTAAAACTCATCCTAAATTCATGGTACTCCCCACCATAGAACTCAACCCATACCTACCGATTCTGATCCACGATGTTTCCCATCATAGGAGTCAACCAAAAAATCACATCCTCGGTGGTCCACCAACCCGATCACAGTATACCTCACTGCATGCATTCCCCTACCCACACAAGGGTCACATCTTCATGAGTGATTTGGTACTTTCCACCATTAGAGTATCCATATAATTTCCTCACAACCAAACATCATTTTCATGACCCACTCCCCCATAAAAACCAAACCTAGGAACTATACATGGCCATATTTTTCCCACCAGAGAAACAAAACAAAACATCTACTATCACCCATTCCCATCATCTGAGAATGAAACCCATGGTATTCATCAAAATATAACCCATTTTAGAGACCACACTCAAAAAATATCGAAGATGCACTCCCCCTCATACTACTTCACACACACTGCTCCATGAGATCAACCTCCCAAGAGATCCCTTATCAACCCTAGGAATCATATCTATAGAATGGCATAAAACTGGTGCTCTCTTAGCATACTCAGGATGATTTTAAGATATTGGGAATGATAGTCTATAAATTTTGAATATACTAAGATTTCATCGATGTGTCCCACCACCACCTAATCCATTTCATAACATCAAAGTTCAATCCTAAGGGCCTCAAGTCACCATGCCCATAAGACTCTCATCATATAGACAGTGATTCTCATCCCACTCATGGTTTCCTTCCCAACTCAAGTACCTCATATATAAACTCTCGTAATGTATGATCCACAATAAAAATGTTACAGTGCATCACCAGTGCTCATGTATCCAATATTCCATTATATTATAACTGTTACATTATCTTGTGTAACCCAGCTACAAAATATACATTAACTCTAGTGAGTCATGTATCATGAACACTCAACTCAAAATCCTTATCCATGTAAGTAGAGCACTTCATGTGCTTCATGTACAACTCAAATACACCAGAATCAACTCACTTACACAACCATTTATTGGTCTAGGCACCTAAATGAACTTCCCCTTTCAAAACAAACCATAAGGCGAAAACCCTCGCATACAATTTCACCTTCTCAAAAATAGAAGGCATCCAAAGAGCTTAAAACTCAAACCTGGATTCACCCTTCATGCACCATTTTCAAGATTCTCAAACATTCATCTTTGTATCACACAACCAAAATAACATTCAACTCAGTCGATCCCTCCCATAGGTCATCCTTAAAAGTCAAATGACTCTAACTCATTAATGAGAGGTGATATAAAAAAGTCCACTAAGCTCTCCCACATAGCCCTACTGATCAAGCCTCACATTAAGTTACTAGTTTCAACCACCCAGGTCTAAGACAACTCACAGAAGTCCTCTTATCATGGGGCATAACAAATTATCCCATCCCAACATCACACAACATTAATAGGTCAAAACAACCATCTTTAGGGTCTCACATCTAAAATATGACACACACAAAAACCAACCACCCATAACTAGGGAACATACCATCTCCAAGAATCTTAACTTCAAACCTCTCCCTGGAGGACTAGGCTACATAGACAACCTTGAACAAAAACCATCCACAAGGGGTCCAATGATCATACACTTATACCACACTATCCCACTAAGATAACTGCACCCACAATGCACAAGGACTCCCCCAACATCCTTAGCATCAATCATGTCACCATAGATCCAAAGACCCTACCATCGAAGGAAAATCCATAATATCACACACTATAAGGCCTATAACATGTGGATCCTACATGCCTTACATGATGCATGAGACACCTCTCACCTCTATAGTTTAAGAGTCAAAACCAAATAACGGGCCTCTTGCTAATGGACCAAGAGCCTAAAATCCATTATAAGATATCAAATCCAGACAGCAAGCATTTCACTCAAGGATAAATCATATACAACTATAACATTGAACACAAAGAAGATCAATCCTTGCACTGGTAGCCTGGACTCCATACCGAAACAGGTGTTCATGACACACCATCTGATATCTGTCACAGGCTCTAGAAAATTCCCATATATCTAGTTTTCCAAACCCCAAATAGTGAAATAATAGGAAGGTAAATGCCTTTAATACCAATTTGTAACATCCCAGCCTGAATGCCACTAAACTGACCCGATCCGATTTTCCACAAGACCTCATCGATCCTCTCCATATGCTAGAGGTTAATGACTAGAAGTAGGGGTCTGAGGTGGAAATGTGAAGAGACTATACCACCATATCAAAGCACACAACTAGTAGTAAATAACCAAACATCATAAAAATTAAATTATGTGTAATAGATAAATAGACTAAAAAAGAAGATTTATATAATAAAATGAAATACAGTAAAGGTCTGAATGGCCATTCCATACATACAACATCGATCACCAATTGGGTCGATAACATATGAAAAATAAACAACTGAAAAATAAACACATCAGGACCTACTTCCAATTATAGGCCATATCACATACCCAATCTCTGGTACCACATCAAGATGCTCCAACCCCAACATCATACTCCACAAGAGTACCCCACTCAATCATGAAATCTTTGGACTCCACCCTATCAAATGTGCAATTATTCTCAACCTAAAAGTAAACATAAGGTTTTTACTTACACTGATGTGAATGTACAGTGGGTGAGAAATAAATCTTAGTAGGCCAAACCCAATAGTGAAACTATAAATTGATGTTATAATTTCATGAACATGAAATATTCTTATTCTAGACATAATATAACTAAAAATAAATAATAAGAAAACTAGCTTCAATCCTTAGGTCAATGACCTTGATCTAAAATACCTTCTTTGAGGAATTCTAGGATGTATTTTAAAACATATAAATGACCATGCATCCAAAATAACCTATAAGTTCCATTACCATGGCTGGAGAAACAAAACATGACAATTATAGGGACCCATACTATGATGGTAATATCATCTGACCAACTAATATATGTCAACCCTTACCATGTCCTCAGGATCCCAATCATTATCTCATACCAAGAACCTAGAAACATCTATACTAGGTTCCATATAAAATGTATACCAATCACATACCATCATTCTGAAATCTAACTCATGTATCATAAATAATAGTTCTTGGAGCATTAGTTTAGCACCCAAAACATATATCAAAACAATCACACATAGAGCATCAATCCAACACATAAACTATATATAAAAATAATAATCCGTGTAGCATCATTGGAGAACTTAAACCATTGATGTATAGAATCATTAAAACATCCATCCAAGCTGGTATACCATCACTTCCTAGAGAATCTGTCTATAATTTAGAAACAATCAATATTATTTATGTCTAGAGCCTTAGTTTGACACCTATTCTATATAGTATACAATCTATTCTGAGATAATTAGTCTAGTGTAAAAACATAAACATTTGATGTCACATCCAATATACTCAACAATATCAATCAATATTCTTGAATCCTCAGTCCAACACTTACACCAGAGAAAAACTATCAGTACCGATTTGAAGCATCTTGTCCAACATTCTCAATTACGGATATCCAAAACCATAACTGTGGATTATCTTTCCAACTACCTCATCTATCACAATACATACTAGTAAACTAGTATTCAAAACCTGGAAATCAAACCATTTCACAATTTCCTCATAGGCATAAATCAAGCCCCAATATCCACAACCAAGAGAAAACATAACAAGCGTTGGTCAAACACCCCTGACCATTGAAATATCGTAAAATCATCCAAAGTCCATAGCAAGAGCAGGGAACCCTATGAGGGTTTCCTATATCTCATCCAAGGACTTGATCCAATATTCTTATAAGAATCATCCTCAAGATTCCTTCAATGGCCTCTAACTTATCCTCAATCAAAAACATTCCAAAAAAGGAATCCAAGGATCACTTGATTAGAAACCAACCCACTAGGGGAATCCTCAAGAGTCCCTCATACTCAAATCAACACCACAATAGAACCCAGTTGTAACTGTCATCCTATGATTTTAACCAAGTATAAAGGCTCCATCCACTCTGATCTGATAACAGAGCATCTAAACCTCAACTTCTCTAACCTTGATCAATTGGTCCGAATGCATAATGACAAACCAATATCTCCTCAGAGATACTAATCAATCCCACATTTCAATATCTATAAAAGGACTGTTAACCGGATATCCATGTTACAATCAGGATAGGCCAATCACTGAGCTAACAACCCTAACACATTCCTCATAGCTCACAACCCAACCCACTAAAGGATTTTAAATCCAAACCTTAAGGTAATCCTCTTTCTAAACTACCAAGGTCCAAATACCATCCAAATGACTTATAAAGGGTAAAAGTATTCCAACATCATGATCTACATAGGAAAATTCTCTGAACGGACTACTCGCAAGTCCAATTATGACTATATAGCACAAAACACCCAAAACCCCCCAATATGAAAAAAGTACATGGTGTTCACTTCTGAGTACATGAAATATACTCTCAAATATGCACCATTCCATATACTACTACATTGATAGAACAAAAATGGGGCCTACCCATGTACTACTTCATGGCCAAGGCATACATGGGGTCTTCTTGTGTACTACTATATGGACAAGGAATACATGGGGTCTTCATTTGTACAATTACATAGCCATGTACTCATCCAATGGGGTTTCTTCCCAAGTACATGGCCATGTCCTACTACACTATGTGTACCCATAGTACATGGCATGTACTTTGCAAACTTCTTCATCCCATATACTCTATCACATGGCTAGAAACATGGACATGTTCTACTACACAGTGTATACTTTAAGTAGATGGTGTATACTTCCAAAATTTTTATCTTCCCTAAATAAGAAGAATACATGGTGTGTGTTACAAAACCCACAAGCCATGCAGTCAGGGTTTCCAAATGGGAACCCCCTGCTAACCTCCCAAAACCCCTATTTTTCCCTAATTTGGTATAGATTGATCCCCATGGGGTCCCTATCGATCATATTAAGGGTATCAAACATGAAAAAAAATCTAATATATGGTCATAGAGGCATAAAACTCAAAACTAATGGCCTTCTTTGTGGTATAAACACTGAAGCGTCGTATCCAAATCCGCTCCTGAAATCCATTGCACCTCAATCTAGTCGGAATATACACTATGGATGAAGTCTGCAGGCATCCCCTTCTCTTACCCTCATAGACCAGCTAATGTGTGCAAGGGAGTTACCCTCTCACTCCTTCCATGCATAGGAACACCTTATGTGAGGATGTTTTAATTAAATTGATTAACTAATTAATTAAATGTCCATTTAACACTCATTATGGGTTATGAAATTGAAATAATATTTATACCTCGCCTAGGAAACCCTCCCCCCTTCTGGACTCAACTGCTGAGTCAAAATATCCATCCAATGATCCATTCAAAATATATCACCACCCTAACATGTATGAATAGTTTAATTTTTAATTAATTAAATATTAAATATTTTTCCAAAACTCAAATTATTCAAAATTACACAAAAATATTGTCCAAGGGTAAATTCCTTATTCTTGTTCTAATGGAGTGGTCATAAAAATTATCCAAGATCATATTCTATGGGATATTACCGTTTTATCCCCCATGGGAATCCAAAAACAAAAATTCCAAATTTACTGAAAATTAGTATCTAGGGAAATTTGGGTCTTTACAATAACTACCATCTTTCATTGGGTTCTAAGGTGACACTTTGGATTGACCATACATAATTAGACTAGTTATAGAGTGTCTCTTAACATGTAACACATCATCATGGGGTATATGTGTCATTCCCAATGATATCATGAATATAATTGATCACTTGGGAGGAATTTTATCTCACCCATATTATCCAAATAATTATGGTAGTATCATATAAGTAGTGAGGGTCAGTATCCACCTAGGTCATCTCATAAGTCATCAGAGTCCAACAACAACCAGTATTATATCATTCAAATCAATCACTAATGGTTAGAATCCACCAAGGAAAACACATGAATCATCTAGGGCTAGCATCAACCCATGTTAACTCGTAATAATAATAATAACAATAAAATATATTGGCAACCTTACCAAACTATCTCATAAAAAAATACCGGCCTATAAATTATATGAACTAAAAATATCATTGAATCCCTATCAGGAACTTATCATTGATTCTAGTTCTAAGGTGACTCCCACAATCATCATTACCTATTCCCACACTATCCCTCTCAAAGGTTAATACATTTACTAGGGCCCCACCAGGGTACCTTATGTCCCACCTAATCAAAAAAACCTTACATGGGATTTGTGATCTCTATATCATATCTCTTACTTATCCGACCACTCATAGGTTATATTATCCTATAAGAAAATCATAACCATATAATGGCCTCATTGGCCTCATAGTAATAGACTTTCTAGAGAGATGGCATTATTCTCCCCACACTTCTCAAGGTCATCCTATTTTGGTTCCCATGCCCGTTCTATCACAAATAATCCCATGGGATACACACTAGGGTAATCATATACTAGTGGGGGAGGAACAATCAACCCACTCCCTAATCAATTATCCTGACAAATATAAGGCATCATTCCTTTCCATTATGTCCTACACGGGCTAATAGTTAATATTTTTTACTCATTGTTTCTCAAGGGAACTAAGGTAACCTATCTAGGTTAAATATGATCACTTAATTAATTAAACTTTCAAACCTTTGTTTTCACATATCTAAAGGCTATAATTTATAATTAATGTCATGTCCATAGACAATTGAGACATCAAGCTAGTGCCCAAGGGTATTTCATGGCCCTTGACACTTGCATACAACTACTTATATTATATTTTAAATGACCAATTTTGTTAAATAAAAGTTTAAAATCCCTTGGTGGTGAGACCACATATAACATGCGTACATAAATAAAACATTTTAATAAATGGGTATACTTGGGTGAGCACCTGCCACATTCATGTAGTTATTCCCTTTTTACACACTCGTCTACCCTTATTTTAGACCGTATAATCCACTCCCATGAAAACAACATAACATGAGGCTCTATCACATTACATAACATTTAAATAAATTAATTTTAAGAATTTATACTTAATTTTAAAATTTTAAGAAACATGGATTAATTCCTAAGAACTCACCATGAAACCTTCTTATGAATAAACCCTATGAAGAGGGGAGTGCACTGCCCCTAGCATCTCTCTAGGCCTTTACCACAAAAAATAACTAATTTATATTTTCAATAAAATCCAACCATTTAACCCAAAATTATAAATAAAAACTAAAGAGAAATATATTTACCTCAAGATATCCTCTATAACAAATGAAACTTTATTCCATTAAGAATTGAGGGATAACTCCCTCTTGGAAGAATAGTGTATCTAGTTCCCCTTAACATGATCCTTCTACAATACACAACATAAAAACAAAACAAAACCCCCTTAAAAACATTTTAATAATTACAAAATGGAAACATTATTGAAGAAGGGGGTTACTATGTAAGGATTCTCATACATATTGTTTCACCCATGTTGGGGTCAACCCACGTAGGAGAATCCCCAAATATGGGGATTTCCCATATATGGTTTTCCACATAATTGAATCTCCCCTATATAAATTTATTTTCCTTTATTTAGTCTCCAATATAATGGGATTTCCCCTATATAGTCATGGCTACATGAGGGTACCCCATGTAGGTGATCCACATAAGGGTCACCACATAGGTGTCTTTCAACCCCCCCCCCCCCAAAATAAAGGTATGAACTATTACAAATTTTATAAAAAAAATTCTATGTAAAGGAATTACCATGTATAGGCTAACCATACAAGGGTTACCACATATGTGACTTTGAAAACCCATATAATTTCCCCCCTTTTCATAAGGAAATATCTTATATTGGCCTAAAATACTACTTTGAAGCACTTGATTCTTATCCCAAGACCAAAAATATGTCTAATATCATTTCCCAGGGTAGACCCAACTCTTGTATCCTCAATCTAAATCCTAGTTCTCAAGATTACCCCATATATGGGGACAAAAATTAAAATTCCTCTAGAATTTCTCAACTTATATATATGTGGGTTTTTACATCATTCCCACCACATCACTTCTTATTAATAAGAATAAATAGTGTCCTTTATCCATAAATTATAACCTATATTAGTGATAAATTCATTATTAACAGACCAAATTTTACCATAAGATTAAAAAATAGCTTCTTTTGTGAAACTCAAAAACCATGGTTCACTATTTATAAAAAACTAAGCTATCACTCTCCACTATCACTGAAACATAGATATAGTTATTAACCTCACATATCTATCCTAATACACTTATGTTTTATCAATTGATTAATTTCCAAGATAATTGTGATTCTGACTATGAGACTCTACTCATAAAGGTTGAATCTTGGCCATGGTTCTCCCCACCATTGGAATCACTTAATATAAAAATTTTCTCAGTGTTTCGATGAAATTGTTAGTGTGCATTAAATATTACACACCAAATGTCATGAAAAAACAATGGTCCTCCCTCATTCAATAAAACATTCCAAAAAACTCTAGGTTGTACTTGCAGAGGCGCCATCACACTATCTGATCACAATGCCTTTATTTCCAAAAGCAATCTGATATTTCCCAAATCCCAAACCAAATTTCATTCCTGAAACTTAGTGTAATTCCATAATTAGTTCATTGAAAAACCAAAAGTATCATCATACTATCACCTAAGCATCAGTGTACCTCCAATATGACTCACCCTAAAATCACATAAAAATCATATCAAGACAAATTCCAAATATTGGACTCTATCCAACTTCACATCCAAGCCTAAAATTTTGTTTTCATCAAGGATATAGATAGACCCCAATACATGTTCACAATAGAATCCAAATTCCACCTCGACCATATAATGATCGGTCTAATCACACCCACAACCCTACCCACATGAGGATCACTCCAATATGGACCATACATCATTCAATACTTCACATAGTTATTGGACATGATTTTCTAACTAATATAAGAGAACTAATAGGAATCTTCAACCACTACCCATTCCCAACTCACTGGGAATGTCATCCTTGGATCCCTTTGAATTTTCATATATAATGAGTTTCACACCCTGTAATGGAAAATGGTGCACTCCTCACCATCTATACTCCTTCATACCACTCCTTAAACCCAACCATAATAGGTTTAAAATAACACACTTCATTGAAAATTAATATCAAGGAATACACTCATGTTGACTATACCATGACACCCCATTACAACACTAATGTCACCTCTCACTATAGAGGGACATCCCTAATTATCATAAAAGCTCTAGGAAACCATTCTGGTGATAATTTCATCGAATCCATTAGTTCTTATCTCACACATGGCTTCTCACCAATCTATAATTCAATGGAACTATGTGTAACTAATTTATACTACCCTAATATCATCTAAAATCAATGGGTGAGTGCTCTTGTACAACTCAATCACATAACCTGACCCATGCTTCCTTGTGCCTCACATCATTGTACCTAGGCTCATATACCTAAAACATTGATTATTCCCTACTACATGCCAATCTCATAGATCTAGAATTTCCTTAGAGATTTATTTATAATAGGCTATGAAATATCACTCATGATGTCCAAACACATGATCACCCGCCACACTATGCATCATTTAAATTCTAGAAGCTTCTACTCATACTCTACCCAAACTAGATCCAACCATATAGGATCAAACCAAACTATATCCTTTGGATCCAAACCTGAATACAACATAGTCAGGCAGAGCATCGAACTACCCTTCAAAATCAATCCTTGATACCAAAGAACCTCATGTGACTTTCACCCTAAATGAATAAGGAATCACCATACCTATACAATAGGATCTAATCTAATCTATTATATATTCATCTCAAAAAAATAAATCTAATTGTGATTCTATATCTAAGTCATTCACAATCTAGGGATGACCTCTATATCACATTATCATTGTATAACACATATCACCTCAAGGAAAACATCATACTTCTCATTCATAACACAGAGTTCATCAATGACTGGAGCCATATCTCAATACACTAGGATTTCACATGTAGACCGTAAACTATATCTCTCATAAATCAAAAATCATGAAGAAATATCCATACTTATGTCTCATACATCCCAAGTATATCTTTTAACAATACCCAAACTAAGGTCTCACATATATACACAAATCCAGAAATACATTCCAAGTCATCAATATACTAGGGAGTTTATTCTCATCAGGTATCTTCAAATAAGAACAACCCCTCTAGAACCATGATTCCATCCCCATATATATATATAGTGGAATATTCCTATTCCAATATTTCTCTAGGAAAATATACTCACATGTCCTGGTTATGTAGAATCCCACCAAGGAGCTATATTGGGAAACAACATAGAGGTAATTACTGGAACATTAAGTAACCAAACATATTTTCTTTTATAGACTAGTATTATAATTACCCAAAAGGTGAATATCATCAAGGAATATAATTATACTACTAGCCTACTAAAGGTCACCATATATCTATAACATTTAGGGACTATCTAACCTTCATCAAGGAGAATACCCTTATGAAATCCATATGAGATTTTATCTGAAAAAATACATTATGGTTCAGTTGAGTAGAATTCTACCAAAAAGTTATATAGAGAAAAATTATATAAGTTTTTTTGAAACATTTAAACAAGTACACCCTAATTATATGTGATATCAATCACATATGGGAATGTGTATGTCATGTAAACCATATATACTTAGAATTATTCATGTACACCGACCTATTGAAAATGGGATAAGATCAAAAAACCATAAATCATAAATCAAAAAACCCAATTCAATCACACTAGGTAAAATTATAAAATAATTAAAATAGAATCCAGTAATAGAAATCACATATCTTTAGTAAGATGAAATTTCTATTAGAAAATATATTCACAATGCGCCAATATGAGGTCCATTAAATGCTTCAACAAATTATTATATCACATTTCTACCATCTCCCCTAAATAGTAAGAAAAAATAAAAAGATACAATACCACTTTGTAACATACCCTAATTGGAGACCACTGATAAGTGTATCAGTTATTGGAAACTTGTGACATCATAAATGCCTCCCCATAATCCAAAGGCTTCCAAATAATAGAAAGGGTCTAGGGCATTTTCATGGAAGACTATACTCTCATATAAAAGTAGAAATAAATGAAATGCCAAAAAAATATCATAAAGAATCAAAATATGTGGAATAAATAAATAAAAATACATTCAATATCAAATTTAAATGTAAAATCATGAAATCATACATACACATAGCCATACCATTATACATAAACATTGATCACCCATCAAGATAATAACATATAAAAAATAAAAAAATAAATAAAATAAAAAATACGTCATAATTTTATCTACAGTCCTCACCTCATCCAAATATCCAATATCATCTAGGATATCTCATCCAATAATGAAATATTGGACCTCTTCCCTACCTGAACCAAAAAATATTAAATTTATTATGGGTTCCCAAGTTCCATTTCTACCCTAGTAGGGTATCAGTACAAATCAATTGGGAACCACTAACATGTTCCTAAACATAACTGGTAAATATTATATATGCACATGAGATATTCCTAGAAAAACTAAATATAATGTCGAAGAATAATAAAATAAACCCCATCAGTCTTGTGGTTCTAAAGTGATACCTAGGATTAACAACACCTACTTCTTCCAGTGTTAAAGCTTCTTTTGAGCATGTAACATATTTTTGGGGTGGGGTATGTTTCATATCCTAGAATCTAATGAATATAATAAATCACTAGAGGGGTAAATTAGGAACACTTGTATATTCTATAGAATTATGGTAGTATCATATAAGTATTTTTGGGAAAGTATTCATCTGATAATAGTTCAAAAAAAACATGTGCCAGTATCCTCCTGATAACAACAATAAACAGTGGTAGCCAACGTCCACTAAAAAGTATCATATAAAAATCAATAATCAGATTACAAAATCCACCTAGGTGATATCATAATTCATTGGTGTCTAGCATACTCCTTTAGTATCTCAAAACAATTGATCAATAGGTTCCATCATCCACTAATCTCACAGCATAATTCCTCAAGGGTTTTAATCCACCCATATTTTCTAATAATAATAATAAAAACAACAAATACAAAATGGGTTTTAAACCTACCAAAATCACCTCATACAACCATGTTTAGCCTCTCAAGTTCATGACCTTACACAGTTATTACATCCCTATCAAGATCATGTCATCAATTCAGGTTCTAAGGTGAAACCCACAATCATCACTAATCATTCCCCCGCAAACCCATTCAAGGGTCAATATAATTATTGGGAAACCCACTAGGGTCCCTTAGGCCACAATTAATAATAGACACCATACATGGGTATACTTATTTAAATCTAATCTCTCATTCCAATATCATCACTTAGAGGTAATATCGTCCCTCAATAATGTCATAATCATATCATTGACCCATTGGAATCAGAAAGAATAATCATACTAGAGAGATGTAATAACAACAAACTCACTTTCTATAGTCATTATAGGTTGGTCCTAGTTCCCAAACTATGCCAAATTCAACAAGAGTATACCCACCTAGGTAGTCGTGTACTAGTGGGGTAAGAACACTCGGTCCAATTTATAATTACCTATCCCCACGGCTCTAAGGAGTCACATTATTCCATCATAGACTACATGAACAAATAGTTATAATTCAATACTCATCGATGATTAATGGATCTAATGGAACCTATCCAAGTATTCAACAGTCACTTAATTCATTAAAAATTCATCCATATGGGTCAATATATCTAAAGAGTCACATTTTAGTTAAGGGCTTGGACATCAATAAACAAGACATCAAGGTAGTTCCAAAGAGTTTTTTGGGTATATCTTGGGAAAAATTTTGGTGCATAGGGAATGGTCCCTTATCGAGAACATAGATTGATAATCTTGGTGGATATTATTAGGATAATTCACATTTTATTTATGAAACATTATGAAGGATTTAGTTATCATGTTAACTATTGTGGTTAAGGAAAGACGGTAGTGAAATAATCATGGATAACCTAGATGAAAACATATGGGGTTGTTAAGTAATAATATACTCATTATTTTTTATCTATTCCTTCTTTGAAAATATTTTTCTCATTTATACACTTATTAATCTATGTATCCTCAACCAGAACATCCCTATATCAATGATATAGTCAAAACAAAAAGGAACCTAGATAATGAATGATGAAATATAAAATGTGGTGCTTGTAAAAATGAAATGGGAACATGAGTTCTAAATCTCATGGAAATTCTCACTCAACTCTCTCATGTTATGAATAATAACATGAATAATGTGGATCTTCTTAATTCACCAAGAAGGGAGTATATTACTATTGAAACTTTTATGCATCATTCTCCACAATTATTTAATGGTAATTCAAATACATTGATTTCTAAGCAATGGATTAATGGGATGGAAAAGATATTTTTTATCCTTCGATTCTTAGAGAATAAGAATGTAGTTTTGGATATCTATTGACTAGATGTTGAGGATAACCAATGGTTTAATATCATTAGGAATATAATGACAAAGGAAGAATTTTAATTTTTTAAGTGGGAGGGTTTAAATGGAATATTATTTACTAATTATATCACTTGAACCCTTCACACTAATTTGGAATGAGAATTCCAATAATTGAAACAAAATGAATATGATTCTATTGGATAATATGAGGAAAACATCATGAGACTCACAAGGTAAACCACAAAGTATATCTCTAAACTTAAAAATAATATTTATTGATTAATTTTTGGATTAAAACCAAGTATTCATATGTCATTGGTTGTAAGAGAGTTTGGAAGCTATGAGGAAGCTATATAATGTGTGATAATGCTGAAATAGATGATAGAGACCCAAATGATTCTAAAGAAAGGAAATGAATGATTTAGTATCATGGAATATATAATTAATAGTATCATGGAAGTAATAAAGTTCATTTACCCACGTGTAAAAATGTGGGAGGAAACAGTAGGGTAATTTCCTTAATGTTCTAGAAAGTGTTACAAGTATTGTAATGTATTATATCTAGCTCATGACTACTGAAGTAATAGAAACCAGACAAATAATTCTACTAAGGAGAAGGGCTCAGTTGATGCTCCACACACTCTTTAATTATTCAAATTATAGGATTATGGGAATTATGCGAATCTATTCCCAAACCCTATAATTATTAAAGGGAATAGGAAGTAGTATACTCCAAGGACAAGGGAAAAAGGTAAATTATATATAATAACCAATATAAAGGTGGAAAAAAATAATAAAGTTGAGAAATTTATACTAATTATCCAACATAGAACCATGAATTCCTTATTTTATTCTATTTATTCACATTCTTTTATATCATACAAGTTTGAAAGTAATGTGTATTAGCCACCTGAAACATTGAATAATGAACTATCCATGAAAACACTTGATGACCCTCTAAATTCACTAAGGTGTAAAAATATTCAACAAATAATATTTTTTGAGAGATAATTATAGAAAATCAAGTTCATCCCCTGATAGTTGATTTTAACATAATTTTGGGTGTAGAATATCATTCCTTATAGAAATCCCATATCAACCACTAAGAAAGGGGTATTTCCTTTTGTATACATAATCATCTGGTTATTAAGTATCAATTAAATCATGATTATTAACATTATTTGGAAGAAAACAATATAATATGGGTCTTAATACAAAATAATAATTAGTTCCTAACTCATATTATTAGAAAGGAAGTCAACATAGAAAACATTCCCATTGTACAGAAATATGATAATGCATTTCCTGATGAATTTTCTAGTCTTACCCTAGAATCTAGTGTTGATTTCTCATTTGAAATCATCTCTGAATTATTTCATATCTCAAATAATCCTTATTGAGTGAATTTTAGTAAATTAGATTAATTTAATAATAAATTACAATTGAATATTGAAAATGGTTTTATACACCGTAGTTCTTTACCAAGGGGTTCACTAATCCTCTTTATAAATAAGAAGGATTTATCAATGCATCTTTTCATCAAGAATCATGAGATTAAAAAATCATGACAAAAAATAAGTATCCATTTCCCCATATAGTTGACATGTTTGATCAACTTATAAGAGATACATTATTCCAAAATATTGACCTCTAGTCTCTGTGTCATCCATTGAGGATTAAAATGGAGGATATTCTAAAGAAAGAATTTTGAATAAAGTAATATACTATGAATTTATAGTGATTCCATTTGGATTTATTCATTCCCTCACTATATTAACTAATATTATGAATAGAGTCTTTATAGATTACCTGGATCAATTTTCGATAGTCATTATAGAAAATCTCATTATATTTTAAAAAAGAAAGGAAGAGCATGAATATCACTTAAGTACTATGTTGAAGACCATGAGGAAAGAGAAATGGTTTTAAAAAATTAACAAATATGGAGCCTTGCTAAAAAAATATCATTCTTGGGATATGATGTCACAATCAAGGTAATATATATATATATATATATATATATCCATCAAAGACTAAGGTTATTGATTAATGTCCCAAACCAACCACTTTGACTTTAATCAAAATTTTCCTAGGTTAGGTATATATTTCCAAAACGTTTTGATAAATATTTGAAGGTTATCAAACTCATTAACCAAGTTAACATGGAAATGATTCAGGTTTCATTGGATGGAAGAATGTAAGGAAATCTTCAAGGAGCTCAAGGAAAGGTGTGTCACAAAACCTAATCTTTTGTTATTCTATCATTGTGACATGTTTATAATTTATAGTGACAAATCATTTAAATTATTGGTATGTATCCTCGTACAAACTGAAAAATTAAATTATTATGTGACCCACAAATTAAAAACTCATGAAATAAATTACCCGACAAATCATTTGGAATTAGCGGCGGTGATATTTTCATTGAAATTTTGAAGGCATTACCTTAACGGTGAGAATTGTAATATATAAAATAATCACAAGATCATGATATATATATTCAAATAAAATGAGTTAAACATATTCCAAAGAAGATTGTATGAGTTAATCAAATATTTTGACTTCTAGATATATTATCACACTGGAAAGGAAAACGAGGTAGTTGATGATCTGATAAGAAAAGACCAAGCCTCTCTATCTATGATGAAGATTGAAAAAGACCCAATGCTCATTTATTTTAAAATTATATATCTATAATTAATAATGAGAGGAGATAATTAATGTCTTACCCAAGTGACTGATCAACTATACATTCACAAAAATATCAAAAAACTCTAAAACGATGGTGTGGAGATGCAGAAAAAGGTAGAAAATATTCGAGATTTCAACGTTGATAAAGTTGGAGATATAAGGTTTGGAAAATAGATATGTTTCTAAAATATACCATGACTAAATAAGGATCTTTTTGATGATGCACAATTCTCATCTTTCTTTATCTATCATGGAGGCATAAAAAAGAATAGAGGTATGAAGAAAAAATTCTAGAGGGATAACATGAAGAGGTAAATCATATAGTTTATATCTCAATAATTTGTATGTAAGATAGTTAAGTTAGAGTGATATAAGACTAAAGGGTTTATGAAACCATTACCCATACCAATATGGTAATGGAAAAAAACACCATGGATTTCAGATTAGGACTCCTCGGGATTTCTAAAGGTCAGAATGTTATATGGGTTGTAGTTGATCTTAATAAAAAATTAGTGAATTTTATTTCCATAAAAAAAGATTTATCCCTTGAAAAACTCACCATGATATATATATGTATATATATATATATATATAACGGAATTGATTAGGATGCATGGAGTACCGCCACTAATTGTATCTAAACAGAATCTATGGTTTTTCTCAAGGTTACAAAGAAGTATTTTGAAAACATTAGAGATAGAGTTGAGCTTTAGCATTGTATATCATCCTTAGACATATATTCAAAGTCTTTGATTTGATATGTTTTAGATACAAAATGGTCACCCAAATCAAAATTTATGGTCATTTGAATTTTGAGTTACATTTTTATCTTATTTTAGATCCTTTCTTAATTTTTTAATTATTTTATCTTCAAATTTCTATTAGATGACTAATACTAGATAATAATTAAAAAATTATTAATTACGAATATTTTTTAAATTATTTTATAATCATTTTTCACTAAATATCGTATATATTATGTGTAAATTCCTATTTAGCCTTATCTAAAACATATTAAATATATATATATTATATTTATATCAATATAAATATATTTTTATATTAATATATTATTTTTAATGAAATGTTTTTTTGAAATATACCATTTATCAGCATTTTTTAGAATCATTGATAAAGGCTCCTTTTTATGAGCACTTTTTTACTAGCACCAATAAAGGGGATCCTTTATCATCGCTTTTTTACAAGAGTTGATAAAGGAATCCCTTTTGTGGTTCTTTTTTAGCACTGTTAATGACCCCCTTTAATAGAATTGTTAAATAACCCTTTTAATAAAACTTGTTTTTTTGATAACAAAGGGGGTTTTAAATAGAACTTTTTTCTAGTGCTATTAAAACCTTATATCTAGATAAACCTGGTTTTGTAGCAGTTTCTAAGATACCCTGATGTGTTTTTGAATGACTCTAAACTTATTATCATTTAAACAGCTGGATCAAGTCTCAATAGATTTCATTCCCTATGTTTATATTTTTATGATATAGTTTGACACTTATTTCCATAGAGGCATTCATAAGGATCCATCTGAATGATCATGTTAAAGAAATTTTTGTATGAAAATTCAACCAGAGAAATGTGTTGATCCCAACTTATTTTGAAATATATTTAGAAATATCTCATCATATCTTCTAGTGTTTTAAGGGTCCTATTAGACTAACCATCTATATAACGATGATATACAATGAAAAATCTCAACACCATATTTAATTATTATTGGGGACTTCCAAATAACATCAAGGCAAAACTAAAATATCCATCAGATATGATTGATAGTGGGACTCTATAAAGATTTACCAATTCTTTAATATATAACTTTATGGTCTGATCAAGAGATAAATTAACCCAAATAATAATTAAATATGACAATTTTGTAAGTTATTCTACTAAAACTCAAATAGAATCATTCCCTTTGGATGTATTAGGGAGTGTAATGGCAAAATCTGTGGTTATTATTTCCAATATAATCCTAGTTATGGGTAATGCTTATAAAATTCCATTAAGCTTATATCACTTAGACTTAACTTGATGAAATACCAAGAATTGAGATACATACACCACAATACCTCTCGATAAATTATCCCACAATAAATTCTATTTAAGATTGATATACATCTTCAAACATCTTGGATAAGTAGAGAATTATAAATTATGAGCTTCATCTAATAACTATTTCAATTTTGGTATTTATAGGAAACATACTCTATTCTTAAACCTTATCATTCCATCATTATCATGACTGCACTCAAGAACCTTCCCTACCTTATTGTATAGAGCCACAACTTCCTTCCATGCCTCTTTAATATTCACATGAATATATGGTTGAGCATTCAACTAAGAAATATAATATTTATCTCATTCTATCATTTTTTTAAGATCTATCCTCTAAAAATCTATAAGTATTGGATCTATTTCAATCCACATCAAGGAAAATCTTGTGTGGTATTTCTAACTCAGAGTAGTTGTGAACTTGTTCTCCTTTCAAGGGTGGTAATATATTGAGTAGTTATAGTCTTTAATCACTTAAAAATATCTCCTCTAACACTTATTATACTATTTCTATGTGAATATATACTTAAAGATCCTATGATCCATATATATATATATTACACCTGTAACCATATAGATAATTCCTTTATAACATCAAATAAAAAGTTACCGATGCCAACTTCAAATCATGATTAGGGTATTTATTCTCATGAACCATCAATTAGCATGTGACATAAGCTACTACCATGTCATTCTATAAGATAACACATCTCATTCCCAACTTTTATGGATCACTATAGATCAAAAACCCTTATCCACTTTTGGGTAGTGCGATAATAGGTTCACTAAAAAAAATTCTCATTAGTTCCACAAAATTTTATTCACATACCACTTTCAAAAGGAAATTATCTCATTTTCACATAAACATGGTCATTGTATTTTATAACCTTGAGAAATTTCTCAAAAAACATCATTTGTATCCAACCAACCCTATAAAACTATTTATTTATATCATTTTGGATTCCCAAGCCCATTTATAAATTATGACCATATTTGAAGGATCAATTGATATCCCCTCCCTTATGATTACATGACCTAATAATGATACTTTCTATAGTCACAATTAATAGTTACTTAATTTGGAATACATATTTTCCATACACAAGGTCTTTAACAAAATCTTAAAATGATCTTCATGCTCTTCCTTACTCTTGGAATATATAATAATATTATCTATAAATACTACAACAAACTGATCAAAGTAATATATAAAGACTATATTTATTATATACGTGAATATAATAGGAGAATTGGTAAGTCCAAATGGAATCAAAATAAATTCAATGTATTTATACCTCGTACAAAAGGTTTTCTTGGATATGCCATCATTTTTTACCATCAACTGCTGATATCTAGAATGAATATCAATCTTTGAAAAATATTAATCTCCTCATATATGATAAATAAAATCATCAATATATGGTATATGATACATTTTCATCATAGTAACATTTTTAATTTCCCCAATAATCTATTCAAAGATACATTGAACAATATTTGTTCTTAAAAAAGAATATGTGCACAGTAGGGTGATGCAATTGGCCCAATGAATCCACTGTCAAGATTATCTTGGAGTTACTTATTAAACTATTGCAACTTAATATATCCCAATATATAAGGAGACTTTAAAATAAACACAACACCAGGTAAGAGTTTTATTGAAAAATCAACTTCATAATTTGAGGGAATAATTGGAATCTATTCAATAAATACATAATCATATTCCCACAAAATAGTCATATCTTCAATTTGAGATAGGTACCCATCATTAACAGGTATTAACTTTTCTATAATGGAATTTTTTCCCATTTTAAGTTAATATTCATCCTCGAATTGATAGACAATCATTAGTTCATTCAGAATATAAAATATGAATTCTATTTCTGAGCAATTAATAAGGTATTTATAAAAGGAAATCTAATCAATGCCTAAAATCACATCAAATTAAACTAGGGAGAGAGTCACATGATTTTCATAAATAAAATTCCCCCAAACTTATATTATATGGGACTATACACTTGAGGTGAAATCATTATACCATTAAAAAATTTCAATAATAATTCAACATATATTAATTGAGGTGGTGACTTGATACCATTAGAATATTATTTGGTGATAAAAGAGTGTTTGTAACTATAATAAAATAATAAATTTTTTGTTCTAGAGTGGATAATAAGTTTCCCTTTCACCCTTTCATTATCATAAACCACTTATGAAGTTATGATCACATGAAAATTCTTTAATATCATAGATTAAAAGTTTTTTTATTCCATTTTTCATCATTAAACCTCATATTCATGAACTAGTTGGAATAATTTCCATACTCCTTGAAGAAATATCATTGGAGAGTGGGTTCTGAATTTAGTTGAGCTCTCTCCAAATTCATTTCATTGGCTTTACTCTTTACATCTCTTTATCATTCGGTTGTTCAGTGTCATTCTTTTCCACACTTATAACATTTACCTATACTCTTAATAAAATTACCCACATTCTTCTTTCTACACTTTTTTATAAGTGAATATTCATATCCTTTCCTCTATGGTTTTTATTATTAGAATTTCCTTGAAGATACATGTTTCATTTCTTATAAGAACCCTGAAAATATTGGGAATCTCCACTCTCTATTTATACCTTGTGACCAAATATAATTATTTATTCATATCTACTAATGTCCCTTATATAAAATTCTTTTTATAGAGTATGTTTTAAGATAGTTAATAACCGGTCAATTTTTCTTTCTGGTTTGATGATAAAACGAGAACCATGCCATGAATGATTTATAAAAATATCCTCATAGGTTTGAGTAGATTCATAATATTTTTTCTTAAGCTCAATGAATTCCATTTCCATTTTTATGAGAAGATTTCATTTAAAGTAATTAATAAAAAAATTCCTATTAAACCCATCTTAATACAAAGATTCGATTTATTCCTCTTGCCTCATATTCTTAATAAGATTCCACCATTGGTATAATTTTTATTCTGAATGATACGCCACTAGGAAAAATGATTACATTTTCTACAACATTCATTACTAAAAATACTACTCTTGAATCATTACATTGTATAATGAAAAAAATAATAGTGTAAGCATCAACCTATAATAATCAAAGTAAAAAATCATATAATCATAAAAAAATTACTATGATTTTCTACATTATGACACCTTCTTTTCAACCAAGGATGCTTTTAGGTTCACCTTATTCCACATTAAGTTAATAATAGGTTTTATTAAGTTATATCTCATATTATTAATAAATTAATCTCTAAAAATAACTAATCTCTTCTCTTTTACGATCTAATGTGTCATGAGTAAAACATACATAAATATTACTTTAATTTAGGTGAAAAATAAATATATTACAAAATAATTTGAGCCCCATAACCTTAAAGGTTTATTGTATTTGGACACAAGATACAAAATAAACTTATTTCATGAATGATATTCAACATATCCCACAAAAAATTTCTATCATTGTACCCTTCCTAGATAGGTCCTAATTAAAACCTTTCTTCATAATAGAAGGAAAAACATAATAAAGGGTGATCTTAGATACTCGGTAGGGTTAAACATATGATATATGAATTTATGATAATATGGAATCGCAATATAATAATAAGGGTTTGTTATCATGATAATAAATTACAAAGTTTATACTAAATCATTCATAGATACTAAATTATGAGTTATGGCATTAAGATTTATCATTTTAAAAGATATGATTCATAAGAGTGAGTAATAATCATTAATCAGTAATGATCCCAGAGAGAATATCATAATAATAAGAACATTTTATAGGAATTATATCAAAATAAAAATCATAATAAATCCTTTCATTATCTAAATCTCACATCCAAGACCATAATCATATAATGGAAAAAGTCCCATAATGTATTATGTTCACTCTCCAACCTCTTTTAATTCTTCGAATGGGTTCAATCCATATCATCCTTTTCATTATCTCATGATATATCATTAATTAACAAATAGATTATTAGGATATATAATTTTGGGCTCATACATCACATAATTAAAACCATACAAATGTGTTCCAAAAGATCATAGAAGAAATCATCATTCCAGCATAGCATAACCTATGGAAAAGAAATGGGTTTTATAAAGATTTACTCATCACAATATCATAATCTATATATAGAATGAACATTTATAATAAATTAGATATTATCCTAAGTGAATAAGTATAAACATCAAATTATGTTGACATAAATGAAAAATACCTTTAAAATAATATTCAAACCTTTCTTAGAAATCATGAAAAAAAATTCTTTTTTATTTTGATAACGTTTTAAATAAAAATACCAATAATATTTATAAAACTATTTTCCTTGAAAATATCCATATAAAATTCTAAATTAATATTCAAAGAAAAGAATAGTTGTGGTGTTTTAAAAAAAATTGTGTAGTAACCATTAAAACAAATATTTCATTCGCACTTCTTATGAAATTACATAAATAACATGTTCAAAAAAATCGAAATTAAAATTTTATCCTTTAAAAATAAAATTAAATATGGTTGAAATTGGATTTAAATAATCAAGGTATCATAGAGAATAATATTATTGAAATCAATTAGATTAATATTGACATGGAAGAAAACGTTCATTGACCAAAGAGGAAATAAATTCAATATTTCACAAAAAAACCATTTTCTTGATCTTTTTTAGTACCAAAGAGGAGATAGTGAAATTATAAATTGGAAAAAAAATAAACAAATGAGATTAAAATTAATAGGGTTTGAGAGATGAATAGAATATAATTCCCTAAAATGAGATCCAAACATACATAGTCCTGATTAAAATGGGATTATAACATAAACCCTTTCAATAGGTTCTGAATTTATTTCTATGTGCTCTTAAATTACCATATAATAAATTAATATTAATTAAATATAAATAAAAATACTATATTCATACTTATTATATAATATATAATTATCTTATAATTTCTATTTACCCATTTATAAATAATTCTTTATTAAAATCAACATTCAAGTGAAAACTGTTTTGTTTTTCATGCATGTTTCAATTGGATCATTCCAACATTTGTACCTTATTCATGGATTAATTTTATAAATAATAATAATCAGGTTATAAGTATCATATTTATCCATTTTTAATTCTTTTATAACTATTCATATAATGGGGTGATGAAAAACGAATTTCATCACTTTATGGAGAAAGTAGTCCCCACATAAACATGAGTACTATCTTTATTTTCCAATGAATAGAAATAAATAAAGGTTAATAAAAAATATATCTCCAAAAAATAATAATAATATAATAAATGTCATATATATTCATTAAATTCATCCATATTATCATCCATGTATAGAATACCTGAAAAGAAAATCACATCACTTCGTGAAAGTGGTAGTCTGCACGTATACACAAATGAAGTTATCATTTATTATAAGAAAGAGATGAGATAACAAATGCTACTTAAATTAAAATAAAAACATTTAAATATATTAATGACACTGATTTCATAATATTAAGATAATTATATAATATTTTTCTAAGGTAAAATAAGAAACTTACTTAAAAGGATTCGGTGAAGACAATCACCTATTCTTTGAGAAACCGCATTTGGATCTCTTGTTAAGAACCCTTGGGTTGTTCTTTTAAGAAAACTATAAACTATAAATCATGGATAGGTAATTTTATAATATATTTATAATGATTTTGGTCAATATAAGTGGCTAAATAATTTGTGATGAATATAAAATATAAGGTTCCCTCTTATAAGTGAGAAATCTGGAAAACTTGTCAATATTAATAACATTAAAATATAAAAAAGGTCATATTAAAGTGAAAATAGAACCAATTTGAAATATTTTAGTATATAAGGTAATTTTAGGTTGAAATATATTTAACCAAAAAATTTAGAAATTTTAAATTGATATTTAATACCTTAACTTTTATTTCAACCCCATTGTTAACGCTTTTTAATCTTAACCAAGGTAACAATTTTCACCAAAGTTATTATTTATTTTTAGAAAAAATGAAAGTTTCATAATTAGTTTTTTTTTGGAAATTATAAAAAAAAAATTATTTTATCAAATTAATTTTCTATAAGTTTATAAATTAATTCTAAAATAATCTTACAAAACGTAATGAAAACTGTTTTTAGATAAATGTATTTTTAAACATAAAAATGAATTTATTCTCATTCCCTCAAATGTGACAACATTTAAATGTATGTTAAGATATTTTATTGAATATATGATCCATCCATTTCATAAAAATAATTCATAAATAGGTATTAATTTAATTTCTTATGATAATAACACATTGCATTCTTAATTGCATTTTTTCAAAAAAAACATCTTTTTTTACCTTAGAATGGTTTTATTTTCATTTATAACCAATTGATAGATAAGGATTAAATTTTATAAATGTTTATAAAAAATGTTTTTATAAGTTTAAAATTATTAATTAAATTTTAAATATAATATATATGATAAAAAAAATCATCATAATGAAAATATATCAAAATAGTTCATTATGAATGGTAGTATTTTTTAAATAAATTTGAAATTATTTCAAACAATTATATTTAATTTAAATACCATATAATTATCTTTATTTTATAATTTTGGATAATTATTAATATATTTTCAAGGTTTTGTGATTCATAATATATCTAACAAATTTCTTTATTAAAGAGAAATATATCCTAAAATCTTAGGGTATTACAATTTAAGTGCATTGAATATCAAGGAGTATAAAATGAGATGAAAACCCACACAAGAAGTTAAAAATTATTAGTAGTTGAGGATCATGTGATAAAAAATACATGATTCTATTGAGAGAATAAGGATATAGGATTAGTATAACTAACGTAAACATTATAGTATTATATTAACCTTGAATATGAGAGAGAGAGAGAACTGATGCTTTTTTTATAAAATAGAATATTTTAATAGAAGAAGGGATACTTATCTAAAAATATTGTGTGGGTATATAATATTAATTTAATGAAAAGAATAGTGAGATAGTGAATGTGTAAAAAATTTATATTAAATAAACATCGAGAAAAGAAAAAAATGTGAGGATTGATGTACAAGTTGAAAATAAAAAAAACACATATATTTTGTCCTTAGTGGAATGTACATTCACAAGTGATTACTCTTCAAAGAAGTGTTCCTTTTGTCTTATGAGATGTTGGTTCTTATTCAAGTCTGTTTGGTACCAGAAATTATAATGGGTTCATGTTTATTCCCTTTAATATAGCTAATTCTTAATAATAAAATAATATCTTTGTTTACAAGGGCTAAAAAAGCTCATACATTGAGAATGTAGTCATTTTTCTTGGAGGAAAAAATAATTAAAAAAATTCTATACTCCTTATTTTATTTCTTCATCATGGTGATTTAGAGTCGTTTGTGATGAATAAGAAAGAGGATGATTTTAAATTTTAATATGTGTATCAGCACTGATTCATCCCCCACTAAATGTTCATCACATACCAAGTGATCCTATCATACACATTAATAAAATAATTTTATAAGACTGATTTTATGAAAATTAGGAATTTCCAAAATAGGGAATATTGGATTTTTGGAGTTTTGGAAAAAATGATATATAGTTTGAATTGGGTTTTTTGTGAAACAATTGTGTGTTTTATGTTCAACTAGATGTGCATTTAAGTAAATGAGTCTATAACCTTTTTCCATACTAATTTATATTTCTCATAATATCTAAAAATATAGTGGATAATGATTTTTTTTGGATTTCTTTGAATCTAAATGTGTTACCCTTGTTCTTATAAAAACTCTAGGGTTAGTTGTTCTAACTTGATTATTGACTTATGTGATTTGTTTCATAAATTGTTTATTTTTTAAATGTGTTTGAATGTTTTAAATACATTCATTATATAGTTTTAATTAGATTATACATTGGAATTTATATTATAAATCAATGGAAATCTTATTGAGTTTTTAATTACTCACCCAGCCTTTAAATAGTAGTGTTTATGTAAAAGTATTTTATCACGATATTAGAAAGTGAAAATATTCTTTATTCCTCAAAGATAAATCCTAGGAGACATGTTCAAAGGTGAATGATTCAGTGTTTTACCATACATAATAAAATGTTTATACTATCCAAGAGAGATATGTGTAAATGATCTACTTTTGTTTTGGTTATGAAATGTTAAAATTTTGACCATTTTGTTTTTTATGCATTTTGATGGCTACACTATTTAAATTAAAATATATTTATTTAATGCCGTATTTTAGTTTAGGAAAATATGAATTTAATTTTTTATCTATTTCATTTACTTTTAGAAAAAAATTCCCAATAATTAAGTTTTATATATTGATACTAGTTATGGACACTTCCGGTCTGGAACAATCTTGATGCTGAAAAGAATTTTCTTTCATGTTTTGAGGCTTGGGTGTCTCACCCTAGTTATTACACCTTTATATCAAAATATTCATCATCAAATGCTTATATGGATTATGAAAAATCATGGAGTGTGTTTGTTAAGACCATATTCATGATTGATTTCATATTTATTGTTAACAATATTATTATATAATAATTGAACAATAATTGATATTATAACAATGTTTGAAGTTTTCAAATTTAAATAACACATGAATAAGTTGAAAAGGTTTCAAATACTTTAAACAAAATAAATATAATATTTTTCATATTATTATATAATTATAGAAAAATTTATGAATAGTTTATGGAACCTATTTTGTGAAACATTAATGGTAAAATAACATTTTATGGGAATGTTGTATTTTCTTCTCCCAAGTTGTTAGTGCATGGATAACTCCTAAAGTATCAGGATTTCGATAGATTAGAATTTGAAAAATATTACTCTTTACAAAATAATCTAGTTTCATTAAGATCATGTCATGGGTAAAAAAATTAAGTTCATTGGATTAATTTTTTTTAATAATCCATATTTGCACTTTTTATTTGAAAAACTTGTTTTTATAATAACATTGTTAGAGGCATACAACTATAATATCCCACAAAAAATAGAATCCTTTAAATAATTTTATATAAAATTTGATAAAGAATATGCTTTGTGTTTATGGTAAATTAAATAACAAATTATAAAACCTTTAAAAAATTAAAAACAATCTTAAAAAATTTAGAACTTTTAAAAAATTAATAAGATTATAACATAAAGTGTAAATCATTTTGAAAATTAAAGAAATCCATATACCTAAAATCATCAATATATGGTATATGATACATTTTCATCATAGTAACATTTTTAATTTCCCCAATAATCTATTCAAAGATACATTGAACAATATTTGTTCTTAAAAAAGAATATGTGCACAGTAGGGTGATGCAATTGGCCCAATGAATCCACTGTCAAGATTATCTTGGAGTTACTTATTAAACTATTGCAACTTAATATATCCCAATATATAAGGAGACTTTAAAATAAACACAACACCAGGTAAGAGTTTTATTGAAAAATCAACTTCATAATTTGAGGGAATAATTGGAATCTATTCAATAAATACATAATCATATTCCCACAAAATAGTCATATCTTCAATTTGAGATAGGTACCCATCATTAACAGGTATTAACTTTTCTATAATGGAATTTTTTCCCATTTTAAGTTAATATTCATCCTCGAATTGATAGACAATCATTAGTTCATTCAGAATATAAAATATGAATTCTATTTCTGAGCAATTAATAAGGTATTTATAAAAGGAAATCTAATCAATGCCTAAAATCACATCAAATTAAACTAGGGAGAGAGTCACATGATTTTCATAAATAAAATTCCCCCAAACTTATATTATATGGGACTATACACTTGAGGTGAAATCATTATACCATTAAAAAATTTCAATAATAATTCAACATATATTAATTGAGGTGGTGACTTGATACCATTAGAATATTATTTGGTGATAAAAGAGTGTTTGTAACTATAATAAAATAATAAATTTTTTGTTCTAGAGTGGATAATAAGTTTCCCTTTCACCCTTTCATTATCATAAACCACTTATGAAGTTATGATCACATGAAAATTCTTTAATATCATAGATTAAAAGTTTTTTTATTCCATTTTTCATCATTAAACCTCATATTCATGAACTAGTTGGAATAATTTCCATACTCCTTGAAGAAATATCATTGGAGAGTGGGTTCTGAATTTAGTTGAGCTCTCTCCAAATTCATTTCATTGGCTTTACTCTTTACATCTCTTTATCATTCGGTTGTTCAGTGTCATTCTTTTCCACACTTATAACATTTACCTATACTCTTAATAAAATTACCCACATTCTTCTTTCTACACTTTTTTATAAGGGAATATTCATATCCTTTCCTCTATGGTTTTTATTATTAGAATTTCCTTGAAGATACATGTTTCATTTCTTATAAGAACCCTGAAAATATTGGGAATCTCCACTCTCTATTTATACCTTGTGACCAAATATAATTATTTATTCATATCTACTAATGTCCCTTATATAAAATTCTTTTTATAGAGTATGTTTTAAGATAGTTAATAACCGGTCAATTTTTCTTTCTGGTTTGATGATAAAACGAGAACCATGCCATGAATGATTTATAAAAATATCCTCATAGGTTTGAGTAGATTCATAATATTTTTTCTTAAGCTCAATGAATTCCATTTCCATTTTTATGAGAAGATTTCATTTAAAGTAATTAATAAAAAAATTCCTATTAAACCCATCTTAATACAAAGATTCGATTTATTCCTCTTGCCTCATATTCTTAATAAGATTCCACCATTGGTATAATTTTTATTCTGAATGATACGCCACTAGGAAAAATGATTACATTTTCTACAACATTCATTACTAAAAATACTACTCTTGAATCATTACATTGTATAATGAAAAAAATAATAGTGTAAGCATCAACCTATAATAATCAAAGTAAAAAATCATATAATCATAAAAAAATTACTATGATTTTCTACATTATGACACCTTCTTTTCAACCAAGGATGATTTTAGGTTCACCTTATTCCACATTAAGTTAATAATAGGTTTTATTAAGTTATATCTCATATTATTAATAAATTAATCTCTAAAAATAACTAATCTCTTCTCTTTTACGATCTAATGTGTCATGAGTAAAACATACATAAATATTACTTTAATTTAGGTGAAAAATAAATATATTACAAAATAATTTGAGCCCCATAACCTTAAAGGTTTATTGTATTTGGACACAAGATACAAAATAAACTTATTTCATGAATGATATTCAACATATCCCACAAAAAATTTCTATCATTGTACCCTTCCTAGATAGGTCCTAATTAAAACCTTTCTTCATAATAGAAGGAAAAACATAATAAAGGGTGATCTTAGATACTCGGTAGGGTTAAACATATGATATATGAATTTATGATAATATGGAATCGCAATATAATAATAAGGGTTTGTTATCATGATAATAAATTACAAAGTTTATACTAAATCATTCATAGATACTAAATTATGAGTTATGGCATTAAGATTTATCATTTTAAAAGATATGATTCATAAGAGTGAGTAATAATCATTAATCAGTAATGATCCCAGAGAGAATATCATAATAATAAGAACATTTTATAGGAATTATATCAAAATAAAAATCATAATAAATCCTTTCATTATCTAAATCTCACATCCAAGACCATAATCATATAATGGAAAAAGTCCCATAATGTATTATGTTCACTCTCCAACCTCTTTTAATTCTTCGAATGGGTTCAATCCATATCATCCTTTTCATTATCTCATGATATATCATTAATTAACAAATAGATTATTAGGATATATAATTTTGGGCTCATACATCACATAATTAAAACCATACAAATGTGTTCCAAAAGATCATAGAAGAAATCATCATTCCAGCATAGCATAACCTATGGAAAAGAAATGGGTTTTATAAAGATTTACTCATCACAATATCATAATCTATATATAGAATGAACATTTATAATAAATTAGATATTATCCTAAGTGAATAAGTATAAACATCAAATTATGTTGACATAAATGAAAAATACCTTTAAAATAATATTCAAACCTTTCTTAGAAATCATGAAAAAAAATTCTTTTTTATTTTGATAACGTTTTAAATAAAAATACCAATAATATTTATAAAACTATTTTCCTTGAAAATATTCATATAAAATTCTAAATTAATATTCAAAGAAAAGAATAGTTGTGGTGTTTTAAAAAAAATTGTGTAGTAACCATTAAAACAAATATTTCATTCGCACTTCTTATGAAATTACATAAATAACATGTTCAAAAAAATCGAAATTAAAATTTTATCCTTTAAAAATAAAATTAAATATGGTTGAAATTGGATTTAAATAATCAAGGTATCATAGAGAATAATATTATTGAAATCAATTAGATTAATATTGATATGGAAGAAAACGTTCATTGACCAAAGAGGAAATAAATTCAATATTTCACAAAAAAACCATTTTCTTGATCTTTTTTAGTACCAAAGAGGAGATAGTGAAATTATAAATTGGAAAAAAAATAAACAAATGAGATTAAAATTAATAGGGTTTGAGAGATGAATAGAATATAATTCCCTAAAATGAGATCCAAACATACATAGTCCTGATTAAAATGGGATTATAACATAAACCCTTTCAATAGGTTCTGAATTTATTTCTATGTGCTCTTAAATTACCATATAATAAATTAATATTAATTAAATATAAATAAAAATACTATATTCATACTTATTATATAATATATAATTATCTTATAATTTCTATTTACCCATTTATAAATAATTCTTTATTAAAATCAACATTCAAGTGAAAACTGTTTTGTTTTTCATGCATGTTTCAGTTGGATCATTCCAACATTTGTACCTTATTCATGGATTAATTTTATAAATAATAATAATCAGGTTATAAGTATCATATTTATCCATTTTTAATTCTTTTATAACTATTCATATAATGGGGTGATGAAAAACGAATTTCATCACTTTATGGAGAAAGTAGTCCCCACATAAACATGAGTACTATCTTTATTTTCCAATGAATAGAAATAAATAAAGGTTAATAAAAAATATATCTCCAAAAAATAATAATAATATAATAAATGTCATATATATTCATTAAATTCATCCATATTATCATCCATGTATAGAATACCTGAAAAGAAAATCACATCACTTCGTGAAAGTGGTAGTCTGCACGTATACACAAATGAAGTTATCATTTATTATAAGAAAGAGATGAGATAACAAATGCTACTTAAATTAAAATAAAAACATTTAAATATATTAATGACACTGATTTCATAATATTAAGATAATTATATAATATTTTTCTAAGGTAAAATAAGAAACTTACTTAAAAGGATTCGGTGAAGACAATCACCTATTCTTTGAGAAACCGCATTTGGATCTCTTGTTAAGAACCCTTGGGTTGTTCTTTTAAGAAAACTATAAACTATAAATCATGGATAGGTAATTTTATAATATATTTATAATGATTTTGGTCAATATAAGTGGCTAAATAATTTGTGATGAATATAAAATATAAGGTTCCCTCTTATAAGTGAGAAATCTGGAAAACTTGTCAATATTAATAACATTAAAATATAAAAAAGGTCATATTAAAGTGAAAATAGAACCAATTTGAAATATTTTAGTATATAAGGTAATTTTAGGTTGAAATATATTTAACCAAAAAATTTAGAAATTTTAAATTGATATTTAATACCTTAACTTTTATTTCAACCCCATTGTTAACGCTTTTTAATCTTAACCAAGGTAACAATTTTCACCAAAGTTATTATTTATTTTTAGAAAAAATGAAAGTTTCATAATTAGTTTTTTTTTGGAAATTATAAAAAAAAAATATTTTATCAAATTAATTTTCTATAAGTTTATAAATTAATTCTAAAATAATCTTACAAAACGTAATGAAAACTGTTTTTAGATAAATGTATTTTTAAACATAAAAATGAATTTATTCTCATTCCCTCAAATGTGACAACATTTAAATGTATGTTAAGATATTTTATTGAATATATGATCCATCCATTTCATAAAAATAATTCATAAATAGGTATTAATTTAATTTCTTATGATAATAACACATTGCATTCTTAATTGCATTTTTTCAAAAAAAACATCTTTTTTTACCTTAGAATGGTTTTATTTTCATTTATAACCAATTGATAGATAAGGATTAAATTTTATAAATGTTTATAAAAAATGTTTTTATAAGTTTAAAATTATTAATTAAATTTTAAATATAATATATATGATAAAAAAATCATCATAATGAAAATATATCAAAATAGTTCATTATGAATGGTAGTATTTTTTAAATAAATTTGAAATTATTTCAAACAATTATATTTAATTTAAATACCATATAATTATCTTTATTTTATAATTTTGGATAATTATTAATATATTTTCAAGGTTTTGTGATTCATAATATATCTAACAAATTTCTTTATTAAAGAGAAATATATCCTAAAATCTTAGGGTATTACAATTTAAGTGCATTGAATATCAAGGAGTATAAAATGAGATGAAAACCCACACAAGAAGTTAAAAATTATTAGTAGTTGAGGATCATGTGATAAAAAATACATGATTCTATTGAGAGAATAAGGATATAGGATTAGTATAACTAACGTAAACATTATAGTATTATATTAACCTTGAATATGAGAGAGAGAGAGAACTGATGCTTTTTTTATAAAATAGAATATTTTAATAGAAGAAGGGATACTTATCTAAAAATATTGTGTGGGTATATAATATTAATTTAATGAAAAGAATAGTGAGATAGTGAATGTGTAAAAAATTTATATTAAATAAACATCGAGAAAAGAAAAAAATGTGAGGATTGATGTACAAGTTGAAAATAAAAAAAACACATATATTTTGTCCTTAGTGGAATGTACATTCACAAGTGATTACTCTTCAAAGAAGTGTTCCTTTTGTCTTATGAGATGTTGGTTCTTATTCAAGTCTGTTTGGTACCAGAAATTATAATGGGTTCATGTTTATTCCCTTTAATATAGCTAATTCTTAATAATAAAATAATATCTTTGTTTACAAGGGCTAAAAAAGCTCATACATTGAGAATGTAGTCATTTTTCTTGGAGGAAAAAATAATTAAAAAAATTCTATACTCCTTATTTTATTTCTTCATCATGGTGATTTAGAGTCGTTTGTGATGAATAAGAAAGAGGATGATTTTAAATTTTAATATGTGTATCAGCACTGATTCATCCCCCACTAAATGTTCATCACATACCAAGTGATCCTATCATACACATTAATAAAATAATTTTATAAGACTGATTTTATGAAAATTAGGAATTTCCAAAATAGGGAATATTGGATTTTTGGAGTTTTGGAAAAAATGATATATAGTTTGAATTGGGTTTTTTGTGAAACAATTGTGTGTTTTATGTTCAACTAGATGTGCATTTAAGTAAATGAGTCTATAACCTTTTTCCATACTAATTTATATTTCTCATAATATCTAAAAATATAGTGGATAATGATTTTTTTTGGATTTCTTTGAATCTAAATGTGTTACCCTTGTTCTTATAAAAACTCTAGGGTTAGTTGTTCTAACTTGATTATTGACTTATGTGATTTGTTTCATAAATTGTTTATTTTTTAAATGTGTTTGAATGTTTTAAATACATTCATTATATAGTTTTAATTAGATTATACATTGGAATTTATATTATAAATCAATGGAAATCTTATTGAGTTTTTAATTACT
This sequence comes from Viscum album, assembly GCA_963277665.1. Classification (NCBI taxonomy): domain Eukaryota; kingdom Viridiplantae; phylum Streptophyta; class Magnoliopsida; order Santalales; family Viscaceae; genus Viscum; species Viscum album. The sequence continues at coordinate 812,899,986 of OY728166.1, forward strand.
CACCCAGCCTTTAAATATTAGTGTTTATGTAAAAGTATTTTATCACGATATTAGAAAGTGAAAATATTCTTTATTCCTCAAAGATAAATCCTAGGAGACATGTTCAAAGGTGAATGATTCAGTGTTTTACCATACATAATAAAATGTTTATACTATCCAAGAGAGATATGTGTAAATGATCTACTTTTGTTTTGGTTATGAAATGTTAAAATTTTGACCATTTTGTTTTTTATGCATTTTGATGGCTACACTATTTAAATTAAAATATATTTATTTAATGCCGTATTTTAGTTTAGGAAAATATGAATTTAATTTTTTATCTATTTCATTTACTTTTAGAAAAAAATTCCCAATAATTAAGTTTTATATATTGATACTAGTTATGGACACTTCCGGTCTGGAACAATCTTGATGCTGAAAAGAATTTTCTTTCATGTTTTGAGGCTTGGGTGTCTCACCCTAGTTATTACACCTTTATATCAAAATATTCATCATCAAATGCTTATATGGATTATGAAAAATCATGGAGTGTGTTTGTTAAGACCATATTCATGATTGATTTCATATTTATTGTTAACAATATTATTATATAATAATTGAACAATAATTGATATTATAACAATGTTTGAAGTTTTCAAATTTAAATAACACATGAATAAGTTGAAAAGGTTTCAAATACTTTAAACAAAATAAATATAATATTTTTCATATTATTATATAATTATAGAAAAATTTATGAATAGTTTATGGAACCTATTTTGTGAAACATTAATGGTAAAATAACATTTTATGGGAATGTTGTATTTTCTTCTCCCAAGTTGTTAGTGCATGGATAACTCCTAAAGTATCAGGATTTCGATAGATTAGAATTTGACAAATATTACTCTTTACAAAATAATCTAGTTTCATTAAGATCATGTCATGGGTAAAAAAATTAAGTTCATTGGATTAATTTTTTTTAATAATCCATATTTGCACTTTTTATTTGAAAAACTTGTTTTTATAATAACATTGTTAGAGGCATACAACTATAATATCCCACAAAAAATAGAATCCTTTAAATAATTTTATATAAAATTTGATAAAGAATATGCTTTGTGTTTATGGTAAATTAAATAACAAATTATAAAACCTTTAAAAAATTAAAAACAATCTTAAAAAATTTAGAACTTTTAAAAAATTAATAAGATTATAACATAAAGTGTAAATCATTTTGAAAATTAAAGAAATCCATATACCTAAAAAATAATCTTTATGATTATTATAAATGAACACTTTTTAAAGACATTGAAAAAATAAAAACCACCAGTTATATAATAAACTAAAATAATTTTAAAATTGATTCATACAAATAGAGAGAAAATAGTTCAGAAAGAAGAAAATTTTAAAAATAAATGAAAAAATAATTAAATTTTATAGCTCTAAAATTTATTAGTTTTTATTTATATTTCAAAAGTATTCTAAAAAATTATAAAAATAGGGAAATTTTAAGATTTTTTAAAATATAATATTTTTTATTTCTTAAATGATTTTATTTATAATTAATACCTTTTAAAATGATGAAAATATTTTTCTAAAATGGAAATAAAGAATATATATTTATAAACATATTAATAATTATTATAAAATCTAAAAGGTTTAAACAAAAATTATTTTTAAATAATATATTTTTTATAATGAAATAAAAAATCATTTTTTAAGGTATGAACATTTTCATAGTATAAATTTTTAATGGAATTAAAATAATATAACTTTTAGTGAAATTAAAAATTATTTTTTTAAATAGAAAAACACGTTTATAAATAAAAGTCTACTTTCTAGTGCAATTTTCTATTGATTTTCTAAGACATTTTCTTGTTATTTTTCCAATATTTTCTTACCCAAAAAAATGATTACATTTGAAAATACACTATAATTTTTAGAAGACACGTATACGCGAAAATTCCTTCTGAATATATACACTTCCTACTAGAATATTTTTATATGTTAATGGTTCCCAAACCATTAGTATAAGTTGGGAAACCATTGATATATTCTAGACCAATGGTCTCCTAAAATATTGGTGTTATCCCTGTTGGGATACGGGTATATGAATGGATCCATGGTACTGTTGGTATAAGGTTATACAAAATATTCCTGGAATTGTTGGTGTAGCTCTTCAATATTAATGGTTTCTTAGAATAGATGGTTTGAGGATATATGAATGGTTCAATGAATAATTGGTATAGATCTTCCACCTCATAGTAGCCACTTCATCTAATTATCACCCACTACAAACCACCTGCAAAAAACTCCAAATAGAATCAACGAATCATATCAATTCAGGTCACAATTCATATTCAAAATAGGGCACATATTATATATTTTTCATTCAATCATCTATTAACTTAAAAAAAATTATTACATATATATATAATCAGTTTCAGTTGTCAGACTCTATCTATAAGGCTATAAGTGTCATAAATATAAATTTATAAATTAAGAAGACCAATATCTCAATCTAAACAATCCTCATCTTGGTCACCACTATCATCATGGTCATCGCTACCATCATCCTCACCAAAAAACTTGTTATAATAATCATAATCCCAAACAAATTCATCACCATCGGTTCCTCTAAGGTCATTACCCAATTTTCCACTAGTATCATCACTTCCATTGAACACAAAGTCATAAAAAAATTGAATCATATACATAAAAGTATCAAAAATTATAGGAGAATCTTATATAAGTGAAGGAAACGTATCCATCATTTATGTCATAAACTTATTGATGATTTTTTTACCTTTTTCATGTGCTTAGGCAACAAATTTTTTGGTCTCAACTACATATTCACAAGTTTCTTGAAACTATGACTCAATACTATAATATGTGTTTGTATTACTTTAATTAGACCAATACCTAGTGTGAATAATAGACATTATGGGTCAACATTGGACCTTTCCCTAGTACCATTTACCTAATACCTACCGCAAATGATCGATGGGACCAATGTTTTCTCATTATTTATCATATAGAGCTTATGTAGAATTATATTAACATTATAAAATAGGTAAATACATAATAGATACTTTTTAAAATATTAAGTCATATAATAATTCTTACAATATTTTCTTGCATCTTAGAATTAATAGCATTCCCATATTTCTTCTTTCTACTCGAACAAAAAAATTACTCGAGGTACACTCCCTTCAATGTTAAAAATTTCTTGCTGAAAAATTCAATTCATGTGATAAAATAACATTTAATAATTTAATTAATGATCATGATATTAACTTAGGATTGGGTAAAGACACCTTAGAGGGGGTGAATTGGGGTTTTCCAACTTTTACCAAATTCCAAGTACTATTTTATTCTTTTTACCCCTATTGGTCTTTAAGCCTCTATTTTTGGTTAAGATAAGTGGATTTATTTATCTTTTACAAAAAATTTATCAATTGCATGTAATTTTTTAATAAAAATTCAATAGAAGAACATTGTGTTTTTATAATGTTTACCCTATGTGGGAAACCTACTCATTATTTTTAGTTATGATCTCAAGCCATACATTCTCCACTATATTACAATGATCAATTACAAGTTGGATAGATATAAATTGTCTTGAAACCATTCTCACTGTATTACATTGGTGATTTGGATATCTCCTACCAACCTCTATTGTCTCCAAAATGAATACAAGATTATACTATCTCCCGATGGTTCTTAACAACTTCAACCCTTCTTGAATTAGATCGCCAATCCTCATAGTATTTCAATGCATCAACATCATAATATATTCCTCTTATCAATAAATGACTTTGACTACTTTGAAATATTCATTGATATAATATATAAATCAGTTTATGTTATCAGCTAGGCTTTTAGATCTTGTTTGGAATCTAATTGCTGACTCCACTCACCTTTGACTTCAAGGATGTCAATTTATAATGATGGATCTATAGAACTACATGAAGGTTATCTTTTATTAGTTCTTCGGATTTCTTATTATTCTCATACTTATATAGTAATACATATCACAAGATCTGATCTCACAAATCGATTATACTTCTTCTTAATTAATCAAACTTGATGTAATATATCAACTATTAGTTTTTCATCAGTTATCCCTTCTAATTCCTTAATACAAAGTGTCTCTTCTTATTCTTCATATCAATATTAGTTTCTCTTCTCTTCACATAATAGGTCAAAAACTTATCAATCTCTTCTTATTCTATTTTATACTCATGGATTAGGATAATATTTTTATTTCATTGATAAAATATTTTATATTTTTAGCGTATTTGACTTATCTCACTTTCCTCAATAGAATCTTGTAGGTGTTCTCCCACAATATCCATTTTTCTTAAGTTTTTCTTATAGGGTACTTCCACAATCTCGAATATTAATTATAACTTAACAAATTGTATCTACTATATTTCTTGGAATTTTATTCTTTATTTATTTCTCATTCAATCCTAGAAAAATAAATATTCATTTATTCCTCTATAATAATCAGGATTATTTTCCAAAAAAAATTCCATAAACACAACTAATAAAAATTCAGCACAATTGAATAAAAATCATAACACAATTACTATTTTGGTGTGGCTCATATCTCTACAACATGAGTGAATATTTTTTTTACCTCCAATTCCATTTTTTTCATGATAGAACCACTTTTATGGTATAATATGAAACCCTTGCATAGTTTGTATACCCCTGCAATAATAGTTCAAGCTATTTATTCATTTTTTAATTATCATATTACAACATAGTTTTATATTTTTTTTTTAACCATAGAATCAATTTATTTTATTAGAGGTTTAATAGAGTATTATCGACAAGTAACCCGATATTTGCATATGGTTTTATTTGATTTAGTAAAGAAATATGATAAAGTTCCTTGAGAGGTTTAATGGAAATATCTTTAACGAAAAGGTGTGTTGGTATAATATATTAAACTTATCCAAGAAATTTATGAATGGAGTTTGACTCGAGTTAGAACTCTAGTAGGTGATAGAACATACTTCCCTGTATTGTTATGACTATATCAAGGTTTGGATTTAAGTCCATACCTTTTTTATTGGTCTTATATGAACATAAAACATTCAAGATAAGATAGCTAATTTCATAATTTTTTTGAATGATATTTTTCTCATTGTATAATCCAAATGGGAATATCAATTTAATGTTAGATCTCTAGAGAGAGACTTTAGAATTGAAATGTTTTAATCTTCATATAGATAATAAAAAATATATGGAGTGCCATTTTAGAAACTTATTTTCTATTAATGATTTGGATGTGATATTTGGGGATCATGTTCGATCAAAGGTTTATTTTTTCGATATTTAGACTCATTTTTTAGTGTGATAGAGATATTATTGTAGATGTATCTCATATGATTCAAACTGGATGGATAAAATGGATAACGGGTTCTATGGAGATTTATAATGATAAAATCCCTTCTAAATTGACGGTTAAATAATATATGACTATTATTAGACCAATTATTCTATTTATTTGTGAGTTTTGTCCTTTAATGGGACATCTTGAACAAAAAAAATAGGGGTAGTAGAAATGAAAATTTTAAGATGGATAGGTGGACATGATAATATGGATAGGATTAGAATAAATGTATTAAATAAAAAATTAGATAATATTATATTAATAATAAGATGACTAAGAATAGATTAAGATGGTTTGAAAATTTTAGAATAAGACCTTATGCACCTTTTAATAGGTTCAACTTTATGACTAATTAACTTATTAAAGGATGTGTATATAGACCTAAGATGGCCCTTAAATAAATACTTCAAGATTTTCTTTTTCAAAATGGTTTCAATGAAAATATAGTCCTAAATACAGAAAAATAACAATTTTTGAACTATTTATCTTCCACAATTTAATTTTACTTAAGGATTTTTTGTTTTTATTTTTTTCACACAAAGTGGATGTCAATGTATGTTAAGATATATGGGTGATGTGTTAAAGTATCCTCCTAATAAATGAGTGAAATACTTCCCAAAACTTTTTGGTAAATAAAAAGTTGTTTTCTTCAATTATAAATACAAGACTCTCACATGTGGTACAATGATTTTGGATAATTTGGATACCTTGGGACATGTATCTAGATAGGTTCTAAAGTAATCCTCCATAAATTAGATGATTCTTGAATGAAACCTCATATTAATGATTTGTACATATGATGTTGGAGTGAAGTTGTTGTCTACAAAATTGCCACAAAAATTGATGTTTCTTACTATAGTGAATAGATGGAATGATATTTTTTTCTTGGTGTTAATCTATATTTTTATTGGGGATATTTGGAGGAACCATCCATGAATTAATGAATGATATTTTGAGAATTATAAGTTTTAGAGTGAGTTGGTTGTTGTGTTTGGACATATCAACTTTTTATATCTATATTAAAACATTTCAATTAGGTATATGGTGTTGGAGGAAGATAAATAAAATTAACAGAACCATCCTTGTAGTTATTAGAGTACATGTTTCTTAAAATAATGTGAAAAATAATTGAATGATGTTTTAAAAAGTTTTAAAAATTCTTGGAGAATGTGGAAGTCATTCTAAATTTATTTAAGAAGTTCTATTTTTGGATTAGAATATGAAAATTTAAAAAATGAATAAAGTTTTATTTTTTTAGAGATTAGAATAACATTTATTAATCATAGAATAAAACTTTGACCCAAACCATTGTCTCCATTATGTGACTTAACCTATCTTAAGACTCTATCTCTAAGTGTAAGTCTTTGTTACTCAGGTTAATCCTTTTTGTAACACTGCGACCTTGAGATAAGGTCTGTACAAATTTAAAATTTTGGTTAATGAAATGTTTCTCAAGAATATGAGGAGTCACAAGGGTGTTTTGGGGGTATGTGGCATGAAAAGAGGGGGAAAAGAGTCCATCCAGTGCAGGTTTCATGGTTGGAACACAGTTAGTGCTAACTATGCGCCAGAACCATTCAACTTGGAGAGGGGTGGTTCACATTTGGTAAAATCATGCATAGTGGGGGGACCAAGCTATGTGGTCTTGGACGTATCCATCCCCCATGTCCACTGCATATTTTTTAAACCATGCAGGCTTCCCAGGAGACTGTGCAATTTAGGTTCATCTGGGATAGAGGAAGCCACATGGTTGGAACATGGTTTGGCCAACAGTGTGGGCAATTAAAAATGGAGGGTTTTGTAATTTTTCCCCCTCTATCCTTAAAAATCTTACCTAATTTTCTCCCTTTATTACTACGGTATCCAAGGGTTCCAATATTTTCCTCCCAAACTTCCCAAGTTTCAATCTCCCCCATTTCTAATCCATTTAGAGTGTCGTTGAGTGTGGATTAAAGATCCTAATGAGTCAAACAATCCCCTTCTTTAATTTTTTATAGAGTAAGGATTTTGGAATTTTTTATTCTTCTAAATCTCTAAAATCCTCATTTATATCAAATTATAAGTTATAACGGTGGTTTGATATTGAATCAAAGGCTAAGTTGGAGTGAGCGATCTTCTACGAGCATGATTTAGGTGGTATTAAAGTTGTTTCCCAAAGTATATATGTTTTATATGTGTATGTGTTTGGGACATTTTATTAATTTACTTATTTTTAATTTACTTGACTTGGGAAAGTAATTTTGTCCTTATATTGAGGTATTAGACCCTTTATAGGCATCATGTTCGTTGATGATGTAAGACCAAACATAGGGCTACCCATGGGGTATTAAACCCTTTAATATGGTAAAAAATTGGTAAATGTTGAGTTAGGATTGTTATGAGAGTGAATGGGTAAGGGACTAGTGTTTAACTAATGGGAATGGTCAAATGAATGGTTGAAATATTCATATTCTTTCATTTTTTTAATTTCCTAAGAGACTTTTGAAATGGTTCAAATGTTTTGTTTTGTATTTTAATCTGGTTATGGTTTTTAATAATGTAAAATGATATTTTGAAGTGGGTAATGTTTTAAATGGAGGTGTTGACAACAAGGTTATTTGAAAACGAGTCTTTCATAATAGTTTTTTATGATTATTTGAAATGAGGGTGTGGTTTCCATTTTTTTTAAAATTATTTAATGAATGTTTGAAATTGTTTGGAATAAAAATTAAAGTCTTAATTGAATGGATAGTTTTTTAAAGAGGAAGACCCATATTTTAAAGGGTGGTTTCGAGACGACATTAAATGAGTATTTAGTTTTGTGTTTTATTTCTTGATTTGGTTTGAGGGTCTTTGGGGACTTTTTTAAGTGAAATGATAAAGTGGTAAATGTGTTAAATTATTAATGAGGCATGTAAACATGAATAAGTGGTACATATGGGGGATTGTGTTAAGGCCCCACTTTATTGGTCAGGATAAAATGATACTCTAGGACCCACTGATGTAATCAATGACTTGGGTGTTGGATTGATGCTCCTAATATTGGATTGGGATAGAATAATGATCTAAGTCCCACAAATGTATTGTTTGACTAGGATATTAGAATGATGTTCCTCATTCTTGGGTTGGGCTAGATTGATGCTCTAGGCCCCAATGATGGATTTCGTTGTTGGGATGTCGGATTGAGGCTCTATGCTCCCTATTAATGGGTGGGATACTGTTGCTTGGATTGATGATATAAGGTGAACAGTAAAATTTAATTGATTAATGAACAACTTATATGATGATAAGTATGTAACCCCTTATGCTATGGCTTAGGCTCTCAGTATGACTGGAGTGGGTTAGGTTGTTTTGATTTCATGATGTAACTTGAAGTATAAAATTGTTATGTAATAATTATTAAATGTGAGACATGTTTCCCATTTTGTCAAATTTTTTCATTATACCTTGATTTTCTACAAACACAGTTGTACAAACTAGTTTTTTATTTAAACATTGTTCACGATGGCATATTGATTTGTACTCACACACTAGTCAAGTATCCATTGCACTTAGGCAATCAAGACACTACATTTTTTGTTATAGGATTAGGACATGAACATGTGGTTTGATAGTTCATGGGATAATGGGTTGCAGCATGGGATGCGAGGACTATGTTGGGACTCGATTGCATGTTCAGAATTTTTATGGGTTTTTTATTTGAGGTTTTAATTGTATGAATTTCTTACTTTTAATGTATTCACCATATTATGATAGCATGGGTTTCTTGGTTATTTGTTGTATCTCATTTTATATTGTACATTTATTGTTCATGTTGGTTATTAAATTAGGTTATATTATTAATATTGTGTCTTAACTCTGATAAGTATATATATTTTCCCCATGTTTCCTTTTTACATGTGTTGTTATTCGGTTCCCTCTGGTGTATGGGGAGGTGAACCTAAGGTCATGTGGTGACCTTGATCATTGTACCGGTTATAGTGGCACCTGGTTCAAGGATTTTACAAAGTGGTATCAAATATGGAGTATTTTTTTAGTTTATGGGGAAAGGTAGATAGGATATTAAGATATTATTAAGGATTGGTAATGAGATCATTCTAGGGTGCATGCAGCCCCATGTATAAGAGAAAACACAAATTTCTAGTTGTGGGAATTGATGTTCTGTTTTTTGATTATATATTTGATTGGTACTTCCACATCATGTGGTGCACTAGGATGTGATGTTGAGGGTTTATGAGCTATTATCTCTTATTCTGGTATGGAAATAGAGGGTGTGAGTGTTCATGCATCATGTTAGGAACATAGGGTATATGGGTCATCCATATGTTTCATGTGATTGATAGTTCCCTAGAATTCATATGCTGGTTTTCTAATTTCTATATGTGGTTTATGAATTGATATTTAATCAAAAAATTAGTTATTAAACATTTTTTAAAAATTTTAATTTTAATAAAGTTATGTTCTATTGAAATGTGTGTTAATAAAAAAGTTTTGGAAAGTGTAAGTCTTTGGGATATAAAAATGGAATAGTTTTAAAATTGGATTCCTGGGTTATGAATAGTAAAGTGAATTAAAAATGGGAAATGTGTAATAATGTAACCCAGATCCTTGGAAAATGAGTATCCTTTGTGTTTTTATCTGGCCCTTGTATGGATAATTTGGTCTTGAGAGTTCCCTGGTTTGAGACCTTAGTTATGGGTCATGAGGCCTTATTGGGTTTTGATGTGTCTTTAAAGGGGTGTGCTTGATGAACCTTTGGTTGGGTTATGACCTTGGGGTGGTGAGATATAATCTGGTAATATATATGTGGTTATCCTTGTGGTTTGAGATCTTATGATTTGTGTATTGGACCCTGGAGTGGAAGTTCGGCTCATAGTGATGATGTAAGTTGGTACAAAACCTTATTATGGGACCAAGAGTAAATGATCTCTTGGTGAGTTATATGCAGTGTGTTTTGGAATGGGGGTAATATTTTCACTTGTGATAAGTGAGTTGTTGAGGTTTGATGTGTGTGTATTTGAGGTAGATCTAGTTTTATTCATTGTATATAACCCGGGTTTAAGGAGTTGGTGTCGTTTGGACTTCGAGGATGACATATGAGAGAGTTCAGTAGTGTTGTTGGTGATTTTGGGTTTGTGAGGCATAGGTGAATGTTTTTCCATTGATTATTAAGGATAGGTAGTGCTTCTTAGTAAAGGTTGGTCATGGAGGTATAAGTGTAATATTTAATGGTTTTTGAGATGTTACTTGATTTGTGGTTGTATTTCGGTGTCTACTAGAAATCAAGGGTAACCTCAAGGGAGGTTAGCCAAGTGTTGTAGGTGATTTGGAATGAAAAACATAGGTAGGTGCTTTAGAGTTGAAATCGATACACGGTGGGTGTCATCAAATTTTGGTAAAAGTGTATGTTTGGGACTTGGTTTCCTTCTTAGGGAAGCACTTGAGTACTTTTGGATGGTTATAGGGTTGGATTAAAAGGGAAATATTGTCTGAGTGTCTAGTGAAACTATTTTGGTAATGTTAAATGCAGGGATCAATGTGAAATCTAGATGGTCTCCTTTGTTATAGAAGTTACACCTATGATGATGGGTGATTATGTGGTTGGGCTTGTTCATGAAAAAGGTTGGTTTTTAAAGGTAACATTGGAAAAGCATAGAGTTTTATGGGGATGAAGAACTATGAGGCATGTATAGTTGTGTGAGTGGTCATTTACACCTAGTGATGTACTTCTTGTTAAAACAAGACTAGGGTTTAGTGAATAATCAAAATAAAGTGCATTACCTCTAGGGTTCGGATAATTTCTAAATGTTGGTCATGTGTTAAAGATGTATGATGTCATTTGGGACATGTGAGCAGGTGGTTCGGAATAAGCACCTAACATTTCCCCATGAGATCTAAATGGGAGGCACTAGTAATGTGGGGGACCGTTCAATTTTGGATCAGTGTGATGGATCATTGTGATTTGGTTGTAAATCACTAGGGTTATTCTAGAAGAACTCAAGTGGTGTGGAGATAGTAGTGCCAAAGGGAATGTGGGTCATGACTTCTTGGTTGAGAGTCATGAGGCCAGGGTCAGTTTTGGTTGATGAATCCCTCTTGAATTGTGGTGGTCAGGTGTTTGTCAGAAGTCATGTTTAGGGAATCCTAGAATTTTGAAAGGTTAAGGTGTCCTGGTAGTGGGAGGTGGCATAAGTGATGAATCAATTGTAGTGGTATTTGTTAATAGAATCTTGGTGTAATTTTAGACCTAAGATGATCATTCCCAATATCTTGAAATCATCCAGGGTGCACCGGGAGATCATTGACTGTATTCCAAGCTACATAAGGGTTTATTCTACTGGGATAAAGGGATTCTTAAATTTTTCTTCCTTATGTAGAGTAAAAGAAAATCTATCATGGTTTGTATTTCTTTTGGAAATTGGTTACAATGACACTCCTAACATGGTGAGTTACGTATTATTCATGGTACTATAACCCCCATGCTAGTAGTTTCATATATGGGTGGAGCAGACTATGGGATGGACCTGGTGGACTCAAGATTCCAATTAAGAACTTATGAGGTACGTTTTTGGATACTTCAAGAAGTCTAGGTGGGCCTTGGATGTGATGGTTGATCAATAATAGCATTGGACTCAGGCTTAGGGTGGTTCTCAAAGCAATCTTGGGTGATTGTGTCAAAGAAGTGTCAGTTGGTGTTATAGATCAAGATGATGGTTTGGGGAGTAGTGGATTCTCTGACTATGGAATTATATTAGAATTTAGGAATAAACTCGTAAAGTTACATCGGATGATGGTAATATGATTTAGGTGATGAGGCTCCATGGACAGGTGAAGTGATAATGTGACAATAGTGGAATTTGGGCATTTCTGGACAATCCAGACAGGGTTAGTTTGACTCAGTTGGGTAAAAAGAAACATATGTGGTGAGTTTTGAGCCACCTCTAGTGAATGTTTTGGTTTCTGAAGTGTGTTTTAGGAAATTTAAGTGCAATTTTAGAAAAAACCATGTTGAATTAATTTTATGTATGGATGATGGGGGTGTGTCCATTCGATGTAGCTTTGATGGAAATGATGGATGCCAATGTTGGATGATGTTCTCATGGATTTTTGGGCACAGTAAGTTGGGAAATGCATCAGGTATGTCATTGGAGTTTGATTGGATGTTTTAATGGTATTTTGGATGGTGTAGGTTCAAAACACTAAAATATAGTGGTGTTGAGATAAATCATATATTGGGGAGCACCATAGAGGTAAGGGGTCTATTGATTAAATGATCAGTGTTACGGGTTGTATGGGCTTTAGTATGTTCCGTCTTGGTATTTTGGACTTGGAAAAGGGTGTTAGATCAAGTTTGAAAAAGTTGATTTATTTGAGTTGACGTTTGTTCATTGGGGGTGATTTGGATGTTTGGATATGAGAGAAATTCATTGGCCCTCAGGTGGTGGACTGATGTGGGCCTTGGGTCGAGGAATCTGGTTGAAAAATTTCATGATCCTTCAGTTGACACCAGGTGTGATGGGAATTTTGATATTTATGTGGATAGTCGGACTAATGGTGTACTGATTGGATCTCCTACAATGGTTTAGTGCTTTCTTAATGTTTTCTATTGCTGCATTTTCTGTGGATTTTCTCTGTTTCTTTCATGTGCATCATAAGGTTGATTTTATAGAGGTTGATTTGTGGTTGATGCATCCTTTAAATAGTATCAGGTTACTATTGTGAATCAATGGAAAAGTTCTTTAGGGTCGGACTATTTCATTGGTCTGAGTGTTGTTACATCATGTCCATGTTTACTAGGATATTTGGGATATGAGAGTTGATAAGTAGGTGAAATGGTCTAACAGTTGTCTTGGAATCTTGGTGATGTTGGGAATGCATCTCACGGATAGTTTTTTAAGCCGGGGAGATTGTAATATCCCTACCTTGAGATATGGTCCATCCTAGTTTGGAATTTTGGTTAATAAAATGTTTCTTGAGAATATGAGAAATCATAGGGGAGTTCTGAGGGTTTGGGGAAAGAAAATAGGGGACAAAGAGGCCATCTAGTGCAGGTTTCATGGTTGGTGCACATTTAGTGCTAACCATGCCCCAAAATTGTATGCCATGGAGAGGGGTGGGGAACAGTTAGTAAAATCATCCATGGGGGGACCAAACTATGTAGTATTGGACAGATCCATCTCACATAACTACCACATAGTTTTCAAACTATGTGGGATTCCTAGGAGACCGTTTTACTTAGGATCATATTAGACAGAGGGATCCACACGGCTGGCACACAGTTTCACCAAGCACTCAGCCAAACCATGTTGGCCATTAAAAATGGGATGTTTTTACAATTTTTTACCTTCATACCTTAAGAAATCATACACAATTTTCTCCCCATTTATTTCAACAACATCCAATGGTAACAAAATTTTCCTCCCAAACTTCCCAATGATCAATCTCCCATGTTTCTAATATGATTGGGGTATTTTTAGGAGTGGATCAAAGCTTCTAGTGAATATAACAGTCATATTACTATTATTCTAGAATAGGGATTTTGGAATCATTCTTCTTCTTCCAAATATCTAAAACCCTCTTTTCAATCAGATTCTAATTGTGTATTTGAGGGTGGTTTTGAACATGAATCAAAGGTTATGTTTATGTGAACGTTCATATATGAGCATGAGTTTGGTGGTCACAAATACGTTTCCCATAGTGTACATGTTTAATATATGTATGTATTTTTTAAAATTCACAACCTTTGAAAACGTGGCCAATTGTTGCCTATCGACTGGTCATTGTTCTGCTACTCTGCTAATGTGTATAGTAGCACTCGGGTCGAATCCTCAGTGATGGTACTTTTTAATTTTCAATTGTTTTTAGTTGATTGTATTCGGATTGGGGGGTTTGTTTGAAGAGCTTATGAAATTATTGATTGATATATATTGATTTAAAAATTGATAAATATTGGGGTGAGTTCCTTATTATGGAGTTAATTTTGTGATATCCTTGATCTTTGATTTATATCGCATTTAAATTAACACCGACTTCACAAGATAACGTTGATTGGAATTCCTAAGTGTTAAGGCTTTAATCCAAGCCTTAACTTTTCTTAGGGTTCTAATCTCAATCATATATTGTTTATGTTAGTGTATTTATGGTTCCAATAATCCATAAAAACCACACGTTAAACAAAATATGTCTTTAATATATTACATGTTACGTCCAACATGCACAAAGTTAAATTAAATAATACTCATCGAGCAAATACTCTCAATCACTTAACATCCCTAAATTTTGACTAACCCAAATGATATATTTACTTAACGAGTTAAATTATTAGAAATTTGGTTATAATTATTATGATGATAAATTAAGAATATAATAAAAAGAAAGGGATAATAAAATATTGGTTCGACGAACAAACACACAAAAGATGATGACAACTAAAAATGAACATTAGATTGAATGATAAAGAAAATTAAGGGAATGGGATTAAACTATAATTAAAATATTTTGAGAACATTAATATTAATCTACAGAAGGTGGATAAGAATAAGAGATACTAAAGAATAAACTTTCATTAAAACAGAATTACAAAAAAAGACTTACAATATTACAATAATGAAGAACACCAAAGCAAAAGGAAGAAAAGAGAGGAGGAAGGGTATATCAAGTGAAAACATTAGTATGTAAGGTCCTAACAAGAACTTTTCAAGGATTTTGTCTTACAAATATTACCTCCTCTCTCCTAAAATACCATCTCTTTTGAAGGAGATGAGGGGGATGTATTTATAGCCCAAGGAAGTGGAATGCTTGCATTCCCAATCTATCTCTCCACTTGCATCACCATTTTAATAATTTATAGAGTTGAATATGAAGATATGTCCTTATTAAAAGTTGTAGATAATAAGTTTGGATGAATACTCTCAAAATGTTGAGGCATTTGGCCTTATGGATCCAATTTTATGGCCATTTTATTAAACAATGTTAATCTATCCATTTCAATCCAGACTTTTTAGAGGACCAAAATATGAATCGGTTAATCAATAGGAAGATGTCTTCAAATACGAATTCTTTATTCAAAAAAGTTGGTTTCCTATATCTCTTATTTCACACTGAAAAATATCTACTTGATTTGAGGAATAGATTAGGATATATGTCATGAATACTTTACTAATTTTAATTCCCGGCCAGAACTGTGGGATGAGTTTAAATGAATCAATTGGGCCCCTTGTCATTGAATTTGGGCCTTGAAATTTTTATTCAAGTATCCTTACATTATCCCCCAAACATTTTAGATGAATAAAGGAATGTGGAATTCTATATTTAACCCAGGAATTCAATCTTTATAGCTGATTCATTTTTTTCACAGTTTCTCTAGGTCTTCTTGTTTGGACCATATGACCCTTAAAATGGAAAAATTGGCCCATGATTCCTTCTAATGAAATGTTTTATATTGAAATATTA
This sequence comes from Viscum album, assembly GCA_963277665.1. Taxonomy (NCBI): domain Eukaryota; kingdom Viridiplantae; phylum Streptophyta; class Magnoliopsida; order Santalales; family Viscaceae; genus Viscum; species Viscum album. The sequence goes on from OY728166.1 coordinate 812,915,803, forward strand.
ATCCTAAAAAACAAAAACCATTTAATTTTTATCATTAATGTAATTGTTATAGATAAAATATTAAACTAACTCAATTTGACTACATCTAAAAATGCTCAAAAAATATATTTAGAATTAAAACATTAATATTTCACACAAATTATGCACATTTCATATAAAATCTGTAAAGGGAGTATATAATAAGTCATGAAAATATTAATAACGTAAAATCCCCCACAATTAGTCTTGTTCATTTCCTCATGTACAAAAAATATAAAAAAACATAACAAAATCCTTTTTAATCCCCAAAAAATATTAAAATTTTGTTTTCCCCAATCAGGGAAGGTTTAGATAATTTCACTCATCCATATTGAATTCCACAAAATTTTCATACAGAAACAGTGTTTCAAAAACAATTCATTTTTTCATGCTCAAATTTAGAAATGGAAAATGGTGACACACAAAACATACTCATCTCAAGATGAAAAAATTAATTTATGGAGATTCATGCATTCACCAACCGAAATTGAAAAACATAGAGTTTGAAAGAGATATCATCTTCCACTCCCTATCCTAAATTTCTCAAAAATAAAGTGGTATTTTTAGGGGGTTTTTTGTGGCTATAGGACTGTAGGAAGATGATATCCAAAATATAGGAAAAAGGGGGTAAAATACGAACATTGAAAAAAGCAAAGTACATTTTTTTGAATAATACATCAAAGAAAATGGAAAAACATATTTACAAGGGAATGATTCTGTGAAGAAATACACAAGAGAGGAAGAAATTTTGAAGGGGGTGAGAAAATGAAATATTTACAAAACATAAAACTTCTCCCAATGACATAAATATTCTTTTTTTTCTTTTTTTTTCTTTTTTTTCATTTTTCGAATGTTGAACTTGAAAAAGATCTCACATGAATATCCCAACCAATGATTGATCCCCTCATGACACTAGTTGTAATAGTTATAAGAATATCACAGGTTGAGGAAGAGCGATTTTTGACCTTCCAAAGACAGAACCCATTTTTTCTGTTCCTTTTTTTTAACATATTTCAATAACATTTAAAAAATTACAAAAATGAAAGTACATTACATTCTCCAAAACTCACTGATTGACAACCTCTCCCCCACACTAAAATGTATTCTTTCCCTCAAGCATATGATAACTCATTGAAAATCAATAAAAGGGCTCCCAAAAAATGAAATCCATTCCCCCCAAAAATAAATTTCATAAAAAATTATGCAATGAAAGTCCATTTTGATATTGGGTGAGATACGGTATTGGGATTGTAATGTGTCTATCAAAGAAAAAGGTTTTCATAGGCTTGAAGAGGAATTCAAAAGGAGGATTAATGTATTATTAATGGGAGTATATTTGGCTATTATAATTCTTATAGGGTTCAAAAATTCCTCTGTCATATTAATGCACACCAAAGTTGGAAATTCAGCTCGAAGGTCCATAGACTCAAGACTCAAAAATGAGGATTAAATACACACATTTTTAAAATATGGCCATAGGTATTTTTGGCATGAAAGAAAATTTTGTTCCTAAGAGGTGGGGAAAATCATTTTCCAAATCAATAATTGATCATTCCAAATTTATTATTCTTAACAAAAAAATTATTTATCCAAAGTTATAATGAAAATAATAAATGTTTGTCATGAAAACAAGTCTTTTTGACTATCCAAAATGGTTGGAAAAAATTTTAAAATTTTAAGGTGAGTAATCATGATTTTTATTTTCATATTTTTTTTAAATTATTATTATTTTTTATTTTTATTTTTGGTTTTTTTTAGTTTTTTATAAAGACACACCTACTCAAAAAATAAAGAGTAATTAAAAAAAGTGATGAGGAAATTGGTAAAAAAACCAAATGAGAATGAGGGGGGAAGAAGAAGAAATAGAGGTAGAGAGAGAGAGAAGAGGAGTTAAAGGGAAAGAGGTTCCCCCTAGTTTGGATTTGCTGGGTTGCCATCTCCATCCAATGGTGGGTCAACTTAAGAAGTTAGGGATCTGATGGAAGTCAATGTGGTTCCAGGATTGTGTGTCCTCTCATGGTGATACTTTAACCGATGTCCATTAACTATGAATGTCCTTTTTGAAGAGGGGTCTTGGACTTGCACTACACCAAATGGGTAAACATTAGTAATAACAAAAGGACCATCCCAACGAGAATTAAGCTTACCTGGGTGAAGTCAAAATAAATATTTGAAGAGAATTATCTTTTCAACTTCATGAAATACCTTTCTCAGGATGTGTTTTTCATGAAGTGCCTTATCCCTTTCTTTGTATATATTGGAATTCTCAAAAGAATCAAGTCAAAGATCCTCCAATTCAACCAATTGCAACATTCTTTCTTCACTAGATTTTTAAAAATCAAAATTACAAGTTTTCACATCCCAAAATAACTTATGTTGGATTTCAACTTATAGATGACATGCTTTACCAAAAACTACCCTAAAACGAGACATCCAAATGGGTGTTTTATAGGCAGTTTTATAAGCACAAAGTGCTTCACCAAGTCTTTCAGGCCAGCCTTTTCTGGTGGGTTTTACAATTCTCTCAAGTACTCTTTTCACTTTCCTATTAGAAAGTTCATCCATGCCATTTTTTGGGGGTGATATGTAGTTGAAGTTTTCCGTACAACACCATTCGATTTTAAAATATATTCCATGATTTTATTACAAAAATGGGTTCCTAAGTCACTTATCAAGGCACGAGGTGTGCCAAATCGATGGAAGATGTGTGTCTTTATGAACTCACTAATAGTATGTGAATCATCCTTTCTAGTGGGTTTAGCCTCGACCCACCTAGAAACATAATCAACCATAAGAAGGATGTATGATAATCCATTGTATAGAGTACATGGTCCCATGAAATCGATGCCCCAAACATAGAAGATATCATAGAAAATTAAAGGCTTTGGGGAATTTTATTTCTCTTTGAAATTGTGCCAAACTTTGGGCATGTGGGACATGATTGACATCACTCATGTGATTCCTTGTAGAGTTAATTCTAGAAGAATCTAGAGTCTATGAGCTTTTAGAAAGTCCTTTGTGGTCCAAAGTGGCCAACTCTGAGTAGTAAGTGACAGAATTATAAGATAGAGGAATGTTCATCTTCATCAACACATCTCCTAATTACCATGTTTATCCCAGTTTTCCAAAGATTATTTTCTTCACAAAAATAGTGTTTTGAATCACTTTTCAACTTCATTTTTTTGTTATTTTGAAACATTTTCTAGAAAAAAAATAGAAACCAAGTAATTTACAATTGGGGAATACCAGGGTAACTTTTGAGAGAAAATGAAAGGTGCTCAGTGGGGAATTCAGGATCAATGATTTCAAAATGAAAATAATTAGAAATTCTACTCAAGTGATCAGACACAGGGTTTTCTTTTCCAAGTCTATCATAGATTTCAAGGTCAAACTCTTGGAGCATTAGGATCCATCTTATAAGCCTCAGTTTAGAATCACTTTTTTTGAGTAAGAACTTTATAGAATAATTATATATGAAGATGATGATTTAGGCACCTAAGAGATTGGTCTGAAATTTATCTATAGAAAAAAACCACTGCTAAAAGTTCCTTTTCAGTCACAGTGTAGTGAGATTGAGTTTCATCCAATGTTTTTGAGGCATAATAGATGACATGAATTTTTTTTCTCTTCATTGACCAAGAACAGCCCCAACATCTCTATCAGAAGCATCACACATCAACTCAAAGGGTAAGGACCAATATGGGGTTTGGATTATCGGGGAAGATATAAGATCAATTTTGAGTTCAATGAAGGCTCTCTTTCAAACCTCATCGAAATGGAAGGTGACATCATTTTGGAGCAACTGAGTGAGTGGGAGGGAAATCCTACTAAATTTATGGGTCAATCACCAATTAAAACTAGTATAACCGAGGAATGAACGGATGTCTCAAATAGAATTAGGTTCAGGAAGTTATTGGATCACTTCAATTTTGGCAGGATCAACTTCAATACAATCATTTGAAACTATGTGCCATATAAAATTCCATTTGCAACCATGAAGTGACATTTTCCAAAATCTAACACAAGGTTACACTTTACATTCTTTTGAAATACTAGAGAGAGTGAATTTAAGAAAGATTCAAATGACACACCATAAATGGTAATGTCATCCATGAATACTTCCATGCAGTGATCAATGAATTCAGAAAAGATACAAATCATACACCTCTGGAATGTTACACGTGCATTGAAAAGTCCAAAAATCATTATCCTATATGCATATGTTCCAAAGGGACATGTGAAAGTAGTCTTTTCTTGGTCTTGAGGTGTGATTGGGATTTGGAAGTAGCCATTGTATCCATCAAGAAAGCAATAGTTTGAATTTCGGGCTAATCGTTCTATCATTTCATCAAGGAATCGAAGAGGGTAGTGATCCATTCATGTTTCGACATTCAATTTCTTATAGTCGATGCACACACACTATTTTTTCTTCACTAAAGTTATGACTACCTCACCATGTTCATTTATGACAACAGTTATCCCACCTTTCTTAGGTACAACTTGATTTGGACTAACCTATTCACTATTGGAAATTGGGTACATAATACTAGCTTGAAGAAGCTTAGTGATCTCTTCCCTAATTACCTCAATTATGAGTGGATTGAGTCTTATTTGTGGTTGTCTAATTGGTTTGGATGATTCCTTAATACAGATGTGATGCATGTAAAGAGCAGTGTTTATTCCTGGTACGTCATCTAGGGCCCAACCTAAGGCCTTTTTGTTTTCCTCTAACATATGAATAAGTTTGGACTCCATAGTTTTGGTAAGTGAAGCAGAGATGATGACGGGATAAGAGTGATCATGGAAAAGGAATGCATATTTCATGTGTTTAGGAAGAGGTTTTAGATCAGTCTCGTCTTTCATTTGTGGGTTAGACAAGTTAAGAATGAAGTAAGAGACTTCATTTTCTTCAAATTCATTTTCCTTAATATTATCCAAGGTGGAACAGTAGAGATCAGAGTTGATGTGGGATTCAAGAGAGTTTTTAAGAAACTCTAGATTGATGGAGTCTATGAATGAGAGGTCCACATCAACTTCACCATTTATGACTTGGTTATTCATGGTGCAGATTTCATAAGATACTTTACATTTTAACATGAGGAACTTGATGGATTGGGGTTCAATTAACTCTTAGAAGTGTCCTTGGAAGCATGTATTGGGAAATCAGAGTGATCCTCAGATGGGTATCGCATGTCTTGGAAAATGTTGAACTTGACCAGTTGGTCACCAAATTCCAAGGATAAGATTCTTGAATGGACATCAATCTTGGTTCTCACTGTCATTAGGAATTTTATTCCTATAATTAAGGGAGATCGAGAAGAGTTCATCTCACCTTCCATGTCATGGACATAGAAATCAGTGGGAAAGATAAGATCATTGACTCAAACAAGGACATCCTCAATTATACCCTCAGGACTAGTAGTGCTTCGATTGGCCAATTAAAAGAAAACACTCATTGGATGTAAGTAACATATACCATGATTTTTCCGTTTAAATGAAATTTTGCCATATTTGTGTTTTTAATTTCAAAAATCCGACATAAATGGTTGTCATTAAGAACTAAAATTTGGTTCAATGGGATTAAAATAATTTTTTGGTGAATAGTAACTTTTAAGTTTTTAATCGCGATTAGAGGTAATTAGTGTAGTTTAAGGTAAGAATAATGTTTTAATAAAATGAAAGGACCTATACACATGTCCAACCCTCATTGTATGTGTCATGGCCGACCAAGAAAATCCATGGTTCAACATGGGGACCCCATGGAGCCACTTTGGTTGGAAAATGACATAAATACCTTTTTATTTAATGTTAAAGTAAAAATGAGACAAACATGAAATGTTTTACTAAAACAATTTTTACATGGTGTTATACAAGTCATAATTTTGACTATAAATATTCATTGGAAAGCTAAAAAGATTTTCTACATCATCGATTTTTTTTTATAATTTTTATACATTAAATAAATTAAATTATTTATGACATCATGATGATGCAGCGATGACCTCATTATTTAACGATTTAAATAAAATGGAAAGATAATGTACAATATAAGCCCTATACATGTACAAAACCTATTTGATGAGTGGGTTTCGAACCCTTATCACCTTATCCTCGAAAAAAATCAATTTGGGACCATTAAAATCCGAAACTCATTCTAAAATAAAGTAACATTTCTTTACTTTCCAAGAGTGCCCCTCCTCTCCACTTATAAAAGGCCCCCACCTCTACCTCATTACCCACACTTCCAAAGCCTTTGGCTCGGCCAACCCCTGCCCATTTTGTCTCTCCACATCCCTCTATAACTCCTTAAATCCTCGCGTTGGGCAGAATTCTTCCCAAGGAAGCCTTTGAGCTCAAACTAAAGGGAGTTACCTGATTTCAAGGTAATGTCTTCACTTGTGTCCTTTTGTTTTGTTTTGATTCTACAACCCCCTAAACTCTTTTTATTAATTTTTTTGTAACAAATAAAGTATCCTCAATATAGTAGGATGTTTTTATAATAAGGATTCGAGCTACACTTACACACACCTTCGTCTAATGGTTAAAGAACATACTGTTTCTGTGGTTGGTGATTTTCTGCCGCACGAAACGATGATTGTTCAATATTATTTTAACACCTTTAAAGGTGGCCATTATGATGTAACTGTATTTTATATATGATATATATGGCATTTATGTTTACTATATGCTTCTTTATTTTATAATTAAACCATACCTTTATTCTTTTCATGTTGTGTAAATGCGATAATTTCATATGAGGAAGTGTGGACTACCGCGCCCTCAAGTGATGTGACTCGTACATGCAATACATGGAACGTATAAAGAATGAAATTAATGAACATATGTGACCTATATAACATATATATTATACTATAATTATAATATATATATATATCATTTATTTTTAATTCCGTTAATATGACAAAGAAAAAATGAAAGTAGCGTTCATGCGTACGTACGGCCTACCGTCTCCATGAACGATGCTTTTCGTTTTTTATCTCCAAATGATATGGAATAGTATAAAATGAATATGTACTGGATATATATGATATTTTAATCATTAATAATATTCTGGAAATTATTTTCTTATAACTACATGGACAATCATTTTTCAAACAAGTTCGTTTTTGACTCATGTACCAAACATCGGCAAAAACATCTGATATGAACTAACATTATTAAACAATTATTATAACATTATAATATGTGATATGAACTGAATAATAATCTTTAAATAAGTTCCTTTAGAAATTATAAATTGACCAAAGTTTATTATTCAGGAATATAAAGAAACGAACAAGACAAGTTGGACTTGAGGTAAGGGATCTGACTCCTCTCTTTCTTTTAAAGTACACTCTTTTATGTCATTCCTTTTAAAGCTCATATTTCTTGTTATTGGGATATTCTTTTATATTACCCTTACTTTAATTTTTATGTTCATATGATGAGAGACCCTATTTTCTCTCATCAATCCATTTTGGAAGTTTTGAGTGGCGCCGTTAGGCTGCCCAATTTTCGTAAGAGATCCAACCTCTATCTTTCTTTTTAAGTACTCTCCTTTATGTCACTTCTTTTAAGCTCCTCTTTGTTATGTTGGGGGATGTTATTTTATATTCCTCTTTCTGTAAACTTTATGTTTATATGATTAGAGACCCTATTTCCTCTCATCAATCCATTTTGGAAGTTTTAAGTGGCGTCGTTAGGTGGCCGAGTTTTCGTAAGAGATTTTTCATCTCACTTTTATTCTTGTGAGATTTATGCTACATTTGCCACAATTTCCTTTGAGTTGTGTATGTACTGCCCATTATTTTATTCATTGTGTAATATACTTTCATTTATGAGTATTTACATCAATGTTGTATTTTCCTTCTTTCACGGGGCGTATGTTTCGAAAGATACCCATGTCGGTAAGGGAACCTTTCACCCTCCTCTTTTTAAAAGACTTCTTTTGTTATGTATTTTAATTCACATACTATTATGTTGGGATATGTTCTTCTATATCCTTATTTATTTAAATTTTATGTCCATGTGATGAGATACCCTTTTTATCTCTCATCAACTCATTTTCTGAATTTTGTAGTGACGTCGTTAGGCTATCAAATTTTTGCAAGGGAACTTATTAACCCAAATTTGATTCTTTAGGATAAACATGCAATCCTTGAATATGTCATTCTATGAATATGTTTGAATAACCTCTGATTGTTTTACACTTAATATCCACTTATATTTGGTGTATTCGTTTGTCACACATAATTGTGTAATTGATTTGTCCTTAAACCAAGGATACCGTCTTTGTAAGGGACTTCGTCTCAATCTCCTTTCATTGAGGCATATTTTGTTTTATACACAACATTCTTTTATACAGTGTATAAACCCCTTTTACTTTTACATTTATCCAAAATTAATCTTTGTTATACGAAGCATTTTACACAACGAAAAAAGGGAATGTTTTTGTCATATGTATGCGGTGATAATGACTTCTCCGCCGTCGTGACCATTATTTGAGTTTCGGATTCCTCTACAAGCCATACCTTCTTTTTAAAAGAAAAATAAATACCATGTTTTACTTTTCTTTTATTTTGGTATTGAAAATGGTTTTCATAAGGTTTTTTATATCAATGTGTTTTATTGATATCTTGTGATTGAAATGTGGAAACGTTATGTTTCCTTTATGCGTGTTTTATGTGATATGATTATGTTATGGTTCTTGGGCATTGTTATGAAGATGGGTGGTTCTGTGATAAACTAAGGGCTGGTGATACCGATATAGCTCTCCAATGCATTGGGTAAAGTGAAGGAGTGAAACGTTAAGGTTTCTCCGAAGAGATTTAGGGAATATACTGTGGTGGGTATTCCAAACGTAACCAAGAGGGTTACTCTCTACGTAATAATGTTATGAATGCCTCAAGTTACCTTTTATGTCTTATGATTTCTATGATTTATTCATGATTTGATGAGGTATGTTAAAGTGACTATGTTTTATGGGTAAAGTATGATTTCATTCTAATGTATATATGAACTCATGTTTCCTTTCCACATTTTTTATAACCCTTACTGAGCTTTTTATTCTCATCCCAAGTTTTTTTGAAATGTTTTTCACAGGTCTGGGGAAAGGTACATGATATGATGATAGTGTCAAGGAAGTGTCAAGAAAGAATCCATGTTTTATTTTAAATATGTTTCCATTGATGGGAAATAAATAAATTATCTTTTATGTAACCACTTTGTTTAAATGTGGAATGTAATGTAAGTTTTATAATCTAATTCTCTGAAATTTTAAACCTGAAAATATCCTCAATGTGTAATCTTGTAATAACTCAAGATTAAGTAAGGTTTAAGGCTGGGGCCTTATAGTTGGTATCAAATGTCGGTTTAGATAACTTTAGAGGTTAGGGTACTCTTTAAGCATAAGTGACATTACCATAATGGTTAGGATTTCAGAAATATTCCTAGTTTTGGATAAAGTGAATGAGTAAGTATATCTTAGTGTTTATCTTCCTCATTAGTACATGATGGTTTTGTTGATATACTCACACTGAAATTTCTGTTTTTAGTGAATGGATGGATCTAGCAGTCACCAAAGTGACAATAGGTTTGAAGGAAACTGTAGTGGTTCTCTGATTAAGAGACTGAATGAAATGGGGTTTTCAATAAAGAAACTCGTGGTTGTTCTAAACCAACTATTAAGGAGTCATGATCATCCACTTGTACCTTGGTATGTTCTGTAATGCATCATGTGCGAGATGTCCAACTCAATGTGGAAGTTCAGGTAATAATTATTAAGGTAACCATTAGGGTTTATATGATCCTTACTTTTTAGGTAATTATGGGTTACTCTGTGATATAATGGAAAATGAAAGGAATGAGACAAAATTGAGGTTAAAATATGTTATGATCATTTTTTAAGATTTTATCTCATTTTGGGGAATGTTTTAAGAATTATATAGTTTTGGAAAAAGGACAACACGCAGACCGTGTGACAACACGTCGCGCCAGACAAAGCTGTGGGAATCGAACCCATAACCAAAGTGCAACTGGTATTTATCGCCTACCACTGGATAGCGTGAAGTCCCTGGTTATTATGACTTATTCTTTTTATTTAGGTGACTTTATGAAATAAGAGTAAGTTTATTTTGGGTTATTTATGAAAATGATTAACCTATCATGGAGTATATGTGATTAGGTTAATTACTTTTCAATACGAGACTTTAGGAGCAACTGATGTTGTTTGGAGATAAATGTTACGATTTAACTTCGAAGACTATGTGACTAAATCCTTCAAATATTTGGGTTTCAATATTAGTTTGGTTTACTTTGAAGAATTTTATGGACAAATTGTTTATCGAATGGTCCTCGTTGAACTCTGGGTTTTGTTGGAAAAATTTTAGAGATTAAGAATAGATTTTCTTTTTATAAAAGGTTATCCTTTTCTGGAATATCTGATCTTGTACTATCCTTTTTGGTTTTGGTTTTGGTTAAGGTCTAAAGATATGGGAAGTATATAGTTCTCTTTTGTGGATTAGGTGATTCTCTAGAAGTTGATTATAGTACTCTTAATGTGAACAAGTCTTCTTAAATACTCATCTTTTGGGGAAAGTATGAGTCTGTGTAAGAAATCTAGTAAAAGTTGAAAGTCAGCATGACAAGTAAGTATGCTTCCTTAAGATCAAAAATAAATTCCTCAATGAAGAGTAACTTAAAACAAAAGTGTTGTCTATTAACTTTTCCTACTGGGGAATCGAATACCGTTTAACCCATCACAAGTTTGTGATTTTCTTGTGTTTAACTTTCTCCTAAACATGTTTTCTATCACTCTCCATCAGAACATGACCCTATGTTTTCTCCTCTATGTCCATGTTTTCCTACATGGAATCCTAGTATGGGTTAGCTCAGTTGACCTCTATACTTATCTTTCTTTATTTTAAAGTGATTGTTTTACCGACTCTTGTTCCGATGTGGGACTTTCAAGGATGTTTCCAAGCTCAATTTTAAAATTGTGAGGACGCAATTCCCAAAAGGGGGGAAGGATGTAACACCTCGGGTAAATAAAGAATATAACATTTTTATATTTATCCATATTTGTGAATAAAATATTAATATTACTTTAAAGGGGATGCTATGCTCGATGGCGTACCCAACACGCAACAACGAGTATCTTGGGAATCTTACGTTGCACTCTAATAATAAAATAATATTATTTTAAATAGTAGTTAACGCCTAGCCGTTGTAATGGCGGGAATGAACAGAACTAACTACAAAATGATTATATATGTTTGTCAAATATTTTTACTTTTTACAATAAATGTTAGAGGATTAAAAATGCAAATGAATCCAATTTTAAGCGTAAACATTCTAATATTCTTTAAAAGGTCGATTAACCGCCTTTTGATGGCGATCCTGTTTTAAATCCACTTTTTTACAATTTTATGTGTTATATTTGACAAAATAAAATTCTTCTTTAGAATCGGGACATCAAAATTTACTTTGTGTAAATTTTTGGTATTTTTCTGAAAAAGTTCAATTTTTAATGAATAGTGAAAAATGTTGTATTTTAATTCAAAACCTCTTTTAATCTAATTTATTTATATGATTAGATTATCTTTTGAATTGGTTTTAAAGTGAAATTAGAATATATTTTTACCATTTAATCCAATAGTGGTCGTTAGAATTAATTTCACTTTGAAATCGGACTTAAACTAGTGTCAATCTTTTGATACATTTTGTTTCATAAAAACACGCTATTTGTTTTGACAGCGCGAATTAATTATTAAATTAATTAATGAAACTTATATGTATTTAATTTTTTAAAATATACATCATTTTTGAATTCGGAATATCAAATATATATTAGGGTGAACTTTTGGTAATTTTCTGAAAAACATCAATTTTTGATGAATAGTGAAACCACTAAGTGGTACTTATAAAAACTGATTTTTCCGTTTAAATGAAATTTTTCCATCTTTGTGTTTTGAATTTCAAAAATACAACATACATGGTTTTCATTAAGAAGTAAAATGTGGTTCAATGGGATTAAAATAATTTTTTGGTGAATAGTAACTTATTAAGTTTTTAATCGCGATTAGAGGTAATTAGTGTAGTTTAAGGTAAGAATAATGTTTTAATAAAATGAAATGACCAAGACACATGTCCTACCCTCATTAGATGTGTCATGGCCGACCAAGAAAATCCATGGGTCAACTTGCGGACCCCATGGAGCTACTTCGGTTGGAAAATGACATAAATACATTTTTATTTAATGTTAAAGTAAAAATGAGACAAACATGAAATGTTTTACAAAAACAATTTTTACATGGGGTTATACAAGTCAGAATTTTGACTATAAATATTCATTGGAAAGATAAAACGATTTACTACATCATGTTATTTTTTTATAATTTTTAGACATTAAATAAATTAAATTATTTATGACATCATGATGATGCAGTGATGACCTCATTATTTAACGATTTAAATAAAATGGAAATATAATGTAAAATCTAAGACCTAAAAATGTCCAAAACCTATTGGATGAGTGGATTTAGAACCCTTATAACCTTATCCTTGAAAAACATCAATGTGGGACCATTAAAATCCGAAACCCATTCTAAAATAAAGTAACATTTCTTTACTTTCCAGAGTGCCCCTCCTCTCCTCTTATAAAAGGCCCCCACCTCTACCTCCTTACCCACACTTCCAAAGCCTTTGGATTATCCAACACCTACCCATTTTGTCTCTAAAAATCCCTATATAACTCCTTGAAGCCTCACTTTGGGTATAAGTCTTCCCAAGGAAGCCTTTGAGCTCAAACCAAAGGGAGTTACCCGATTTTAAGGTAATGTCTTCACTTGTGTCCTTTTGTTTTATTTTGCTTCTCCAACCCCCTAAACTCTTTTTATTCATTTCTTTTGTAACAAATCCAGTATCTTCAATATACTAGGATTTTTTTATAAGAATTATTCGAGCTACACTTACACACACCTTCATCTAATGGTTAAAGAACATACTGTTTCTATGGTTGGTGATTTTCTGTCTCCCGAAACGATGATTGTTCAATATTCTTTTAACACCTTTAAAGGTGGCCATTATGATGTCACTGTATTTTATATATGATATATATGGTATTTATTTTTACTATATTGTTCTTTATTTTATATTTAAACCATACCTTTATTCTTTTCATGTTGTGTAAATGCGATAATTTCATATGAGGAAGTGTGGACTACCTCCCCCTCAAGTGATGTGACTCGTACATGCAACACATGGAACGTATAAAGAATGAAATTAATGAACATATGTGACCTATATAACATATATATTATACTGTAATTATAATATATATATATATATTTCATTTATTTTTAATTCCGTTAATATGACAAAGAAAAAATGAAAGTAGCGTTCATGCGTACGTACGGCCTACCGTCTCCATGAACGGTGCTTTTCGTTTTTTATCTCCAAATGATATGGAATAGTATAAAATGAATATGTACTGGATATATATGATATTTTAATCATTAATAATATTCTGGAAATTATTTACTTATAACTACATGGACAATCATTTTTCAAACAAGTTCATTTTTGACTTATGTACCAAACATCGGCAAAAATGTCTGATATGAAGCAACATTATTAAACAATTATTATAAAATTATAATATGTGATATGAACTGAATAATAATCTTTAAAGAATGTCCTTAGGAAATTATAAATTGACCAAAGTTTATTATTCAGGAATATAAAGAAACGAACAAGACAAGTTGGACTTGAGGTAAGGGATCTGACTCCTCTATTTCTTTTAAAGTACACTCTTTTATGTAATTCCTTTTAAAGCTCATATTTCTTGTTATTGGGATATTCTTTTATATTAATCTTACTGTAATTTTTATGTTCATATGATGAGTGATCCTATTCTCTCTCATCAATCCATTTTGGAAGTTTTGAGTGGCGTCGTTAGGCTGCCGAATTTTCGTAAGAGATCCAACCTCTCTCTTTCTTTTTAAGTACTCTCCTTTATGTCACTTATTTTAAGCTCCTATTTGTTATGTTGGGGGATGTTATTTTATATTAATATTTCTGTAAACTTTATGTTGATATTATTATAGACCCTATTTCCTCTCATCAATCCATTTTGGAAGTTTTAAGTGGCACCGTTAGGCTACCAAGTTTTCGTAAGAGATTTTTCATCTCACTTTTATTCCTGTGAGATTTATGCTACATTTGCCACAATTTCCTTTGAGTGGTGTATGTACTGCCCATTATTTTACTCATTGTGTAATATACATTCATTTATTAGTATTTACATCAATTTTGTATTGTCCTTCTTTCACGGGGCATATGTTTCGAAAGATACCCATGTCGGTAAGGGAACCTTTCACCCTCCTCTTTTTAAAAGACTTCTTTTGTTATGTATTTTAATTCACATACTATTATGTTGGGATATGTTCTTCTATATCCTTATTGATTTAAATTTTATGTCCATGTGATGAGATACCCTTTTTATCTCTCATCAACTCATTTTCTGAATTTTGTAGTGACGCCGTTAGGCTGTCAAATTGTTGCAAGGGAACTTCTTAACCCAAATTTGATTCTTTGGGATAAACATGTACTCTTTGTATATGTCGTTATATGAATATGTGTGAATAACCTCTGATTGTTTTACACTTAATATCCACTTATATTTGGTGCATTCGTCTGTCACACATAATTATGTAATTGATTTGTCCTTAAACCAAGGATATTGTCTTTGTAAGGGACTTCGTCTCAATCTCCTTTCATTGAGGCATATTTTGTTTTATACACAACTTTCTTTTATACGGTGTATAAACCCCTTTGACTTTTACATTTATCCAAAAGGAATATTTGTTATATGAATAATTTTACAAAACGAAAAAAGGGAATGTTTTTGTCATACGTATGCGGCGACAATGACTTCTCTGCCGCTGTGACCATTATTTGAGTTTCGGATTCCTCTACAAGACATACCTTCTTTTTAAAAGAAAAATAAATACCATGCTTTACTTTTCTTTTATTTTGGCATTGAAAATGGTTTTGATAAGGTTTTTTATATCAATGTGTTTTATTGATATCTTGTGATTGAAATGTGGAAATGTTATGTTTCCTTTATGCATGTTTTATGTGATACGATTATGTTATGGTTCTTGGGCATTGTTATGAAGATGGGTGGTTCCATGATAAAATATGGGCGGGTGAGCCCGATATAGCTCTCCAATGCATTGGGTAACGCGAAAGAGTGAAACATTAAGGTTTCTCCGAAGAGATTTAGGGAATATACTGTGGTGGGTATTCCAAACGTAACCAAGAGGGTTTCTCCCTACGTAAGAATGTTATGAATGCCTCAAGTTACCTTTTATGTCTTATGATTTCTATGATTTATTCATGATTTGATGAGGTATGTTAAAGTGCCTATGTTTTATGGGTAAAGTATGATTTCATTCTTATGTATATATGAACTCATGTTTACTTTCCATATTTTTTATAATTCTTACTGAGCTTTTTATGCTCATCCCATGTTTTTTTGAAATGTTTTTCAGAGCTCAAGGGAAAGGTACATGATATGATGATAGTGTCAAGGAAGTGTCAAGAAAGAATCCATTTTTTATTTTAAATATGTTTCCATTGATGGGGAAAAAATAATACTATCTTTTATGTAACCACTTTGTTTAAATGTGGAATGTAATGTAAGTTTTATGATCTAATTATCTAAAACTCTAAACCTGAAAAGATCCTCAATGTGTAATCTTGTAATAACTCAAGATTAAGTAAGGATTAAGGCTGGGGCCCTATAGAGGAGATACAAGATATCAAATATCATAGGACTTCATTAATTTAAAGAATCAAGTGAAATAGTTATAAAGAATAACTATGAATTTTATTTCATGTAGATGTTGAGTTTTGGGCATTATTCTGGAATAGTTGTTTGCATTTGGAGACACTACTATTGATAAGAAGGAGATTGGATATGGTGGATATGGTGACACCATGAGTTGAACTGGAGATTTCCTTTAAAGAATGTGTTGTAAGGAAAAGTATTCATATATGTGATGGGATTATATAGAACCTGAGGGATTTATGGTATGTTATAAGATTAGTTTGGATGTTATAAAAACCATGGGAAGCTTTTGAGAAGTCTTGTGGGATGCACATAGTTATAACCATATAGGGATTTTATATTAGTGTAGAATGAACCATTGGCTCCCATTTGATACCTAGAAAACTTCACATTGATTGATGAGATAAAATTATATTGTATAATATATGACTCGATGGGAGTTGACATGAAATAAAGTAAGTCTTTTTAATAAAACTTATAAATTATGTGTGATGAATTATTTTCCATACTACATAGAATATATGATATACTTTCTATGTTAAAAGATAAAAAAATCATTTTAACTAACCATAAATAGATGTTAAATTCCAAAAGGGTTAAAAGATTATAAAATACTTTGTAATTTGGTATAAATATTATATACATGATTCGTCCCCCTCCCGGGTGACTACACAAATCCTATTGTTCGTTTTAAGTGGTATCATAGAAAAGCTTCATTCTAATAGGATCTACCTTTTAAGACCCATTGAATTTAATTTGAATTAATGAAGAGAGGATTTAAAATTTTTGAAGAGCCTTAGATGAAAGATCATAATATACTAAATTTAGAAATCAAACCCACCACTAGCTAAAGGTCCTTAGGGTGATAAGTTTTCAATAAAACTTGGTTTGATCGATACATCAATTGAAGTTAGTTCAAGTAGTATTGAAATTGAATTCCTTGAAAATGATAAGGAACATGGTGATTTTTATTCTAAGATATAATATTATCTTAAAATGGTCTATTTTGAATTTTCTTCTTACATACTTACAAATATTAAGGGATTTTTGAATGAGAAGACCTTGTTGGACTAATAGGCTAAAGTAATCGATGATGTAATGAAAAAACAAATTTATAAGTACAACACTCTCTCAAGACACATAAAGTAAAGTATTAATCTATTACATATTTAAATTAAATACATTATTTGATATATAATTAATTACAAATAGTTACCTGTGATAAATTTATTATTTAAGAAGTAATATGTGCATTTGAGAAGATTTATATAATATCTATGCATGTCAATGACGCCCAGTGGGATGTGAAATCCTAAATATCGAAAGACATAAAAAGGTCCTTAATGAAATAAAGAAAATTTTATAAAGAAATTTTGTAAAATATGAATTGTTATTAGGAATTAATTATTAACCTAAATTAAGATAAAATGAAACCCTCAACTTGAAGTTCCTTGAGTGAGAAATAAAACTAAAAGATTTGGAATCAGTAGAAGCTAGACCTTCCCAAAATAATAGAGAAAATAAGTGTTTAAACTCTATTATAAAAGTTTATTTTTCATTAAAAATGGACTCATATAGGTGGTAACAATAATTTGAGAAAATTTGGAGAATCCACCACCACATCCACATGGAATAATTTATCCCACTTCCTTGATAAAGTTATAATTTCTAAAACTATTTTTTATGTAATTGTTGCATATAAGTCAAAATATGGGAAAGTGTGGATGAAAAAAGTGTTATTTATACCACGAATTAATCAAGATTTTAGTTTATCATGTTCAAGAGAATAAATGACCATATTTTATCCTTATAATTTTGGGTTACAATATAAAAAGGCATGGTTTTCAAGCATAAAATTATAGACATATTTCCTCAATTTGTAAAATAAAGAGGTTTGTGGGAAATTTTTGGTGTTTTTGTTGGTTTGGGAATATGTCCATTGATTATTGGAAAAATATTTCAACTCATCCCATTCAAATAATTCCAAAATAAATGGGGAATAGTGTTTAATAAAGGAAAAAACCTACAATAAATAAGTAAACATCACAGTTTAAGAAATATTCCTCTACAAGGAACATATTTGAATCTCTTGATAATTTCTACGAGATATCAAACATTGTTGGACACTATTATAATGAATGTTGGTAAAATATAGTCCTATATAATTCATAAACTAAATAATATATATAATTAACCTAGTTTGAGGAGCAAGTATACAATTCTTCTTTGAGGAATGATTGAGTAAATAAATGTGTTGAATGTGATACAATCAAACATTTAGAAAGGAAAGTTGAATATTGTGTATTCTAAAATAAAATATGATAATATTGTGGTAACATGGATCACACCATAGAATTTTGTAAATAATTCAAGGAAATTAAGTCTCGCAGGAGCAATAAGTAAATAAGATAGAAGTCAATCAAGGAGATGTAGAAGAATATTGGCTTGTTGGAAGACATCACTGATGAGATATTGAGAGGCTTCCCAAGAAGGGTATCCCAAAATCTTATGAAGTTGTGTGTGTAAAGTGAAAAAAGTCATGATATATTTCAAATAAATTCATGACATGGTTTTCTAGTAAAAATGAGTTTTCAAGAGTTGATTGGAAATAACATATGAATCTTACTACTAAGAAAGATGCTACAAAGAGAGATTCCACATAAAAGGAAATGGTATATCATGAGCCTAATGATATTTTTATCATATCTCCATATCATCAGAAAGAATTTATGACGTTGTGGAAAGAATCAAATAGTAATATCTAATTCGTTTTCAAGAAAATAAAACCATTATAGCTCAGAAAGGTTTTCACACAAATGGAATCCATGCTACCTAAAGAGGTTTGGGTTTCGAAACCTCAAGAGAAGACAATAATGAATAAGAAAAGTCATTTCATAGATTCAGAGACAAGTGTTTCTAGATTGGAAAACTAGTAGCAGCCTTAGTTCTAAAACTAAATAAGGAATTTAAGACCACATTATTCCCATGAATTTTCAATTATGCTTTGAAGATGGAATTTAAAGTCATTTTAGAAGAAATTGTATCCATCATGGTGCTATGAAACTTTAATTGGTATTCTTTTTTAATTGATATAAAGCTATCAGCATGTATAAAAACTACATGGATAAATTTTTTGGAAGAAAACCACTATGGTGATAAAGTATAAATCTCATCCCTAGAAGGGGATCTACTGTATAATTCAGGGCTTCAAAGATTTATTTTATCTCATAGATTTTAGTTCTTAACATCCCTATAAAATGATGATATTTTAGGTACAATACTCACTATCTTATCCCATTAATGATTTTTTATTTTTTAAATCATTAGGGGGGGTTCTAAAAAAATGTTGAAATAATCCCAATTTCACTTGGACATTCAGAATTGTTTTGTGAATATGAGTGAAGGTATACAAAACCTTTTGAAAATATTGTTTTTACATCACCTGGGAAATGAAATTTTAATTTGGTACCACATTGAGACGTATGAATGGATATATTTTTTTATTTTTTAAATTCACTTTTTTTCTATACTAGGATTTCCAAATAAGACTTAGAGATGATTTACTTAAGGATCATTACTAATAATTATATAGTTCCTCCCTTCTTTAAATATACTAATATATTATATAGAGAATATATTTTTATTTAAAATAGATGAGAGAATCATTTACAGTAAGGGGTATAAATTTATTCCTCCACTACATTTATTGTTAATAAGTTGTAGAAGAGAGTCATTGAATTGATTATTTTAAGTTGTATTAAAAACAAATAAAAAGGAAGAGATGGAAGTACCCTTATGGATTATGTAATGATTATATAGATTTTTTATCAATGTACAATGTTAAAATAATTGTAAGTTGAGAAGTATGAGTGATGTATTTGAGTGTATTAATTATAAATGAAGGATATATTACCCATGACTATAGGGAAATTCAAATTTTTTGTTTCAATTAGAAATACAAAGACAGTCTCACAAGATGAAAAAGGAGTCTGGCTACCTTGAGACATCTGGATAGAAAGGTTTTAAGGGTAGTCTCCATAAATCATATAATTGTGGAATTGTACTTCATTTTAAGGAAACATGAAACTGATGTTGGAGTGAAGCTACCACAAACAATAATCCCATAATAAGGTAAGTTATTTGATATAGTGAATATCTTGAATAATCTTTTATTGACAGTGTTAAAGCTACTTTAATTGGGGAGATTGAAGTCCCAATATATTGAAGTAACGATCCATGGATTATTAGATTATTCGATGAGAATTTTGTGGTTGAGAGTGATGTGGATACTGAATATGGACAAAACATATCGGTATAGATATATTTATTTTTTTCAAATAGGTTCAAGATGTTGGATAAATCTAGTTGAAATTAAAATACTCATCTTTAGAGTTATTAGCATTAAGGTTTATAAAAATAGTTTGACAATTACTAGGATGAAGTTTATAAGTATGAAGAATCCCTATAGTAGGTGGAAATCACTCTAAATTTATTTTAGAAATTCTATTTTTTTAGTAAAAGTTTAAAATTTTACAAAGGAACTGTACATAAGTACTTTCATGCTGAGTACAAGTCTTCTGAATCTTAGTGTAATCCATTGATCTAGACTATATTTTTTTATCATATAACTAAACTCATCTTAAACCAATGTCACTGTGTGTGATTTTTTGATACTTAGATTATGCCTTTTAGTCAACAATAGGAATCTTCAATGGTATGTATTTGAGAAATTTTTATGACTTCACTAGTGAGCATGAGCCTTTTACTGAGCATATGTCTTATCAAGATAGTGTAATTATTTTATTTAATATGTTTTAAAATACATATAATTTGAAGTATCCAGTGTATTTATTCCATAATTTGATAAATTTTGAAAATTACTAATGGCTGAAAATTGGTATTTACATATTTAATATTTGAAGAATTAATTCTAATTCAGATGATGTATTGACTAGTTCTAAAAGAGTAGAATATCAAAAATAAGATGTGATTCATGTTGTAATGTGTTTGATGAGATGAGATAATTTTAGTGTGGTGTTATCTAATTATCAAGATAAATGTAGTGGTTTTTATTTCATAGATCCAATCTATTGAAGAAGAGACTTCTCCATAGAAATCATTGAAGTGAAAATCATAAAGCCATACTAATTTTTTTGGGGAATTTTTGTCACCATGGAATAATTACAAAGGAGAATAATAAGAGGTTGTGATATAATAGAAAAATGAAAAATAGAGATAGAAATAATTCCATTTCAAATAAAATCCTATTGTTATTGTCTGAGATTCAAAAATGGAATAGACAACACTATAGTTATTTTTTGGTGACTATTTTGAGATTTTAGAGGTTCAACACGGTGTTCTCTATGGAACATAACAAACTGTGAGATGTTTTGTTATGTGAGTATATTGAAATTGTGACCTCGATCTAATATAGTGAGTTATAAATAATATATGAGTACTTCATGAAGATTTTAGGCATATTGGAAAACTCTAGAATATCTTTGGCTGAAAGAAATAAGAAATGAGAAAATATAAATAAATGGAACTCCTGGTATTCTATAAGATATAGTTGTTTGAGTAAAAAATAACAATCATGAATGTAGAGACTCATCTATATAGATTTTTCATGATATTAGAGAGAAGGTAACTCATTGTATTATATATGAGATAACCATTTTTAGATAGAAATAGAATATTGAGATCATGGGGGAAAATATGTATAAAAATAAAATGAGTACTATGGGAATTGAATTATTTGGAAGATATTATATATTTAATATATATAAGATAATATTCAGGTTAAATACATGTAAAATGAAAAATAAGAAAGAGTGATTAGAGATTAAGAGGTTGAATCTGAGAGATGTTTTGTTGTGTTGTGCAAAATATTGAAGAGAACACTTGTGGAAGAAGATGATTACTTCAAGCATGTACTGAATATAAAGATCTCTTGGTAATTGAATCTGAAAAATAAGGATTTTACAATACATAAATGATCATATCAATGATCTGATATTGATAATAAGAAGTAAAGAAGAATAATTTGAGTGTGAGACCAGATATGTTATTGTTTATATCAGTTATATCAATCCTTTTTTGAACATGAGTAACTATTAAATATATAAGATCATAGGAGATCATTGAGTTGAGTGATGTAATAAAAATTTCTGTATAAGATATATTAACTGTATTTCATACAATGATTGAGCTATAGGAATTTTTCTTTAAGAAAATTTTTTATTTGAAGACACTATTGTTTAGAGGAAGGAGAACAAATATGGTGGATGCAGTGACATAATGTGTTGACATGGAGATCAAATTTAAAGAATGTGGTTTGAGGAAACACATTAATATACATGGTGGGATTATATGGAAATTAAGGGATTAAAGGTATGAAAGGTTATTACAAGGGGAAGCTGTAAAAACTATGTGAAGATACTGAGAAGACCTATGGGATGATGGAATCTGTAAATACAATGAGATGATGTGTGGGTGTGGGATGCACTAGTGGTTTTAAGATGATACCTAGCCAAATACACTTTTATGTATGAAAATATTATAATGTGTAATCCTTGAATATATGTGATTAAACATGGAAATCAGAAGGTATTTTGATCAAACTGTGTAAATTCTATGCATTTTTTTTATTTTACATGCTATATAAAATGCTAGATTTACTTGCTAGGTTAAAATATAAAAAGATACATTTTCACTAATTGATAGTGAAGGTTAAATTTCAAGGGTGTTAAAATATTCTAAAAGACTTTGGAATTTTGTAAAAATAGTCAACACCTCATTCACCCCAGAAAAGGTAACTGCGTAGATCCTATAAGTAATTTCAAAATTTAAGGAGTGATAACTGATGTGGCATTATTTTATTGTAGTTTAACATATAATTTAATGAATTAAATGTTTTCCCCATTTAAAATCTCATTTTTAATGGCTAATTCTTGAATACTGGATGATTTGAGTGAAAATTGTTTTTTCAATCCTTAATATTCAATGTTTTAGTCCTCTAAATTTCAAAAGTTCTTAGGTTTCATTTTCATTATATTTTAATGAAGAACTATTATTTTGATATTCATTGAAAATGTATTTATCAAGTGGTTTTTATTAATAATTATTTCTTTTTCCATGTTTTTTTGTAAAAAAAGTTTTATAATTCAATTTTAATTTTGACTTGGAAAATTCATTTTTTGTTTTCCTGATAAAATATTTTCTCTTTTTGAATTGATGACTTTTTTTATGAATTTGGATTCTATGTATTATTAGGATCATATTCTGTGGAGAATTGTGTTTGGAAAAGGTAATTGAACATGATATGATGTGTTTTTTGGTTAGTCAATCAACTGCATGTTGAAAAACAAAGAGGATAAAAAAGTGGAAAATGCGTGAATCGTATGCAATAACATATTTATTCTCTTTCACATTGAACATAAATTTATTGCTGATGTGCATTAAAATTTTTAAAAACTCTTTAAGAGACCGCAATTTCAAAATTTTAATATACTTTTCCCCTAGAAAATAAAACACATATTGAACCTCAACATTCCATGTAAAAAATTGGTAATCTTCTTAAATGAATGCACATTATAGATGGAGTGACCGTATTAAAGAAAATAAGATGAATGGATGAACATGAATATAAATTGTGGAAAGTATTTTATTCTATGATTGACCATGAAAGATAATATATAATTTTCACTTGAGCTCAGCTGAAAAAGAAATTGGGTATGATCTCGATTGATCGAAGTAGAACTTTAGACCTAGGGTCTCATTAACATCCATGATTCAAGGTCAAATTGTCTGATAACTCTAATATGGATTCACTAATCTAAAAAATATGGTAGGGAATGTGATCATTTAAAGAAAAATTTATACCATTTGGTGAAGAACTTTTATCATGCATGTTCTTTTTGAACCACACTTATGCAATCGATTAAAGTGAAATTAAGTTTTAATGATCATTGGATATGATTATACTTGAGGTTTTGATTCAAATAAATAACTAATACCTTGAAAACCAACCTTGATTTGAAGATATAAGATCTAGTAGGTGACTCGATTTAATTTCTAGAGACGGTTATTAATGATCAATGCTCCAACCATGATGTCATATTTATTCAATTGATGAAAGTGAAGATGATGTGTGTTGGGATGTTGAATTTGGATCCATAGGAGGCCCAATAAAAACAAAATGAAATAATAATTTTTAGGTATAATTAATATAAGATTTTGAAACCACCATGTCTGAGAATTGAGTAATCCCTATGAAGATTCAGAGGATGGATGTTGAAAATGATGATTTGAAACTGAAATCAAATGTTGACACCAATACTGAGAAATTTTGAATCACCATAAATCGTTGGTGAGGTGAAGAAGGAAGATGATCGAGCCACATCATAAAAGCTTATGAGGCTTGGATAATGAAGCAAAATTTTCATAGATGATTGATTGGAACCCGATGACACCACCAATTGATGAATATGAATCAATTAAATATCCTCAAATATTATTTCCATGCTATATTTTTATCTATTTTTTAAAAATTATATAATTATATTTGGCTAAAGAAGTGTTGTTTTTTATTCCATTGTTCCTTATGTATATTTATGTGAAGTCAATGAGGCCTCATGGTCTTTCAATGATTCAGTTGTATTGTTCATCTAGTGCACACACTATTTGCTTTATCGAATTTTGTAATGGTTTATTGTTTAATTATAGTTAGTTAGTTGAGAAAATTCTCAAATAGATTTTCTGTTGCACTAAAGTAGTTGGGATAAAGCTTGATGAGGGTGAAAGGATTAATACTTAATGAAAATTTATCTTAACAGTAAGGAATAATGATTAAAGGATAAAGGGAAATGGGTTTCGATCAATTGGATTTGAAATAAAAGACTGTGTTAAATTGAATTACTGAAGACACTTGGAAACTAATGTGGTGTTGAAACAATTAGAAGTTAGAATTTGATACCAATATAATACTTTATATTATTTTTAATGAGTGATTGTAAGATTTCTCAATTTTTCCTGAGAGTGGTTTGTAGAGGCAACTAGTCTGATGGTAGCCTTCAGGACCATCAGAAATCATGGCTAAAGTTGACTAAAATATTAAATAAATCTAAATTTTGGATCATTTTGATGATGGATGAGACCTTGTAATTCAATTATGTGTAGGTTGATGTGCATTCATGGGTAATGAAATTATTGGGCATGTTCATCCAAATTTTATTAACCCAGACCTAAGTCTTTAAGACCAATATTGAAGACCTGATTCACCATCCCATCAAATTATATGATTTTTGAATTCTAAAATTCGAAATTCAATAATTTGAAGGAAATTTTTGTAGGTGAAGGATATCTCCCTTGATTTAAGTTACCATAGAGATGTACAAAAATATTCTGGAGATTTCCTAAGGATCTAGAAAAGGCCCATATATGGAGGAGAACATTCATTTATGAGGGATTTGTTTGTGTCACTTATGAAGAAGATAAAAAGTGATGACTATGACACTTAGATTTCAAGGATAACTTATCAGAGCTGTGGTTGTAATCATGAAGTAGGGTTTTCCACATGAATGGTTATTAATGAAAGAAGAATGTAGAACCGATAGGGGGCCCAAGTTAGCATAAAAATAGTATGATTGGAGAATAGAAAGAGATGGGTAGATAAAGTAGGGACAAATCATGAAACAATTGAAGCAAGAAGTGGTGAATATCAATAAAAAATATTCCTCTTACTCTCTAATATTACCTATTTTCATGGTGTTTAATAAATGTTTATAGAATAAAATTCTTGAATGTTATGGAATTGAACATGTTGATCAACTAAAATCTCTATAGGGAAAGAAATTTTTTCAGTAGATATTATTACTTCATTCATGATTCCAAATTGTGGATGTTACCCTCTTGATTATATTATCCAGATATCATTTCCAAAACATAAAGGGTCAATTAAAATTATCCTCAATCAAATTTAATTATAACTGTGTTTTTAATCTGGATATAAATATTAATAGTAGCACAATGATTCCAAAGAAAAATTAGACATATTGAAAATTAATTTACCATTTTTTGGTATAGTGGATTCTATAGTTGAAGAATTACAGTATTTATTTAATATTAGGTTGACATATAAATTATCTAATCCACTGATTTTAATTAGTTTCAATGTTCTTAATATCTTTTCATGTATGAAATAAAATATTTCTGAAAACAACCAATCAAGTTCAGATAGTTAGTCATTAATTGTTTATTAATTATATATTCTTGATCTTATTTCTCCCCTCTGATTTTTCATATAATTAATCACTATCCATATACTTCATTTTCTTTCAATCACAAAATTTCACCGCCATCATCACTTTATTTCATCATCATTTATCTGTTATTTTTTCTGGAGTTTTGTTTGAATTTTATTTTCAACACAAAAATTTGTAAGAAACCATCCTTATAGATCAGTCCCTTCTCACCACCAACTAGTTTTAAGTTGGTTTTTAAATATTTAATATAAATATTTCCTAGTCAGTAATGAAGGTTCAAGTGAATCAGATTTTGATACTATTTCTAGGGAAGGAACATGCGACCAATAAAATTCAAAAAAACATATAAAACATAAATAACATTGAATCTATGTGTTTAAGAATTTAAGATCTACATGAAAACATTTATAGACCTATATATATGAAATCAATAGGGATTTAAATACTCTAAATTTGAAAAAGAAAATTGAAATGGAAGATATTTAGGTGAGTCAAAATAATCAACAAGTTGAAAACCTCAATCCACCTCCTATACATGAACTGATAAAGAGGAAAAGCCTAATATAATTATTTTTCTGTTTTCTACCAACCCATACTAGATTATTCTTATACCTTAGTATAGAAACTATGAAATAAAATAATCAACAGTGTCCATGATTCCATCATTCAATGGAGTTACAAATGAAGACTCACTTGACTTCATTAGGAACTTCAATGATATAATTTAGTATCTTCTACTAGGAGGATTACTTGAGGAAGAACATAAAATAAGAATGTTAAAAAAAATTATAATGTAAAATGATAAAACATGGTTTCATCATTTAGAGATAGATATTTTTTATTCATGGAACTAAGTGTATAATTATTTTACTATGGAATCATACCCTTGTAGGATAACCCACAAAATTAGGTACAAATTCACTTGTTTTCTTTAGTATGAGTGAGAATTGTTCTATAAAGTATGGGGTAGATTTAGATTTTTTATTTAGTCAGTTTTTGAATCACTAATAGACTCAAAATTCTATAAAGGATTCATTTTATAATAGTATCACACCCCATCACTAAACACTGGTTGATCAGTCCTCTCGAGGGGATTTCTCTGATAAAACTATTGAGGGATAAAAAACAAATTTTCAATAGACATGCACATAATTCACACAAAAAAGTATTCTAGGAAGAAAAACATTATTATGATGGAAAATAATCCTATTATCAAAACTAAGGTATAATATATAAGTTTTTACAATGAAAATAAACACAAATACACTTAGAGAGCATTGGCATCACTGTGGTGTGATTGGGTATTCCAATTAATGTTGCCCTAATTTTGAAATGACTTACCAGTTCACTAAGAATTAATACTCTATTGGATATGGAACTAGGATGAATCCTAAGGATGATCCATTCTCAAACACATATAATCAGTCCATAGAAATCATCCAAATCACTCCTGGAGAGAAAAGTAAGTTCTACGACCTACTTCTCCCCTAGATATTCACAGTACCCAAGGAAAATATTCCAAACCCAAACTAGATATTAATCTTCTAATTATTAATGTAATTTAGATGAAAAATTTTCTTCTAAGATGGATCATATTTTAAGAATAATATTCTCTCAAGAGGAAACACTTGAGGCTTAATTATATAAACAAAAAGGCTCAATATGATGCCGATAGATTCCAGATAGATTTTGGATACAAAACTTTGAATCAAAAATGGGATAGTAAGTTATGATAATATAATCAAGTGAAAAATTAAGGTTTTAAATAATTATTGATGCTAATCCTAGGGACTATTTCATATATGTTACAACTAAGAGTGGTCTTAAAACTCACCAAGAAGCTATAAATGATCCAAAACCTATTAAAAATGAAATTCTTGATGAAACTAGACACCCAAATTTGGAAATAAAAAAAAATATAAATTTGGGAACAAACACTAAATTCACTTTCAAACATTTTTTTCAGTTGGAAGCCTGTAATAAAATGATTTGAAAAAAAATAAAATAACATGGAAGAAGAAACATTAATAAGAATGTGAAATAATTCCTACTGTAATGAAAAATTTCACCCCCAATCATTCTTTTCCCTAAAATAATAATGAACAATAATTAATATATAGAAATATTTAACCATATAAAGGTTATCAAGAAAATAAACATTAACATACCTTTCATGTATTCCTTAATTAAAATACCATATTTTTTTAAATAACTGATGAATTTTTTTTAAACAATAATAATTTCTAATAAATTGATACTTGTAACTATATAGGGGACTTTAGTGTTGTCTTATAGAATAGGATACATCCAAAACTACTAAATCCAAAGATATATTACATACATTTCACTTTATGAGGTTTTGGGGTCCTTTTTAACTATTTGTGTGATCTAGGTGTGGGTATTAATCTAATTCCATTATCATTGTTTCCTTGTTTGAGATTAGGAACTCCAAAACCCACCATTGTTGTCTTATAGTTAGCATATATATCCATTACTCACCCAGTTGGGAGAATTTATGACTTTTTTGGTTAGAGTAGTAATCTTTTTCCCTACTATATTCTTGATATTATATAGGGAGTGTGATAAAGAGGCACCGATCATCCTTGGTAGTCCATTATTTTACATAAGAGGATATGTCAATGATGTGTCAAAGGGAAAGTTAATTTTTAATAAGGGAGATAAAAAAAGAATTTAATGTTTTAAAAAGAACTAAATAACCCACACTAAGTCAAATATGTCCAAGATATTAATTTCTAGATATTGAAGTACTTGTTGATGAGGAATAGGAGGATATTTTTAGGATAATAGTTCAAAACAAAATTAAAACTAAAATATGTACCAAAACATGTATGGGTATTTTATTAGGAAAAGAGGAATGACCTGTTAATGAATTTTTGGGATAGTTTACAAAAAAATTGGTTGAATTTTATTTAGAAAATATTATGAACACAATTATAGAATCTTTATGTGATAAGCACTCTTCTAGGAACAATTATGATGAAGAGGATGACTTTTACACTACCTACTTTAAGAGGAATCTATAATACCTTAGACCACCTAGCCCAAGTGTCTTCCATTGAGTCAAGAATCACCCAATATATAGATCATGCCTCTTCCTACTCATTTGAAATATTATTTTATGAGTGATTTATCTACATTTAATATTATCATATATTTTAAATTATAAGTTTCCTAAGATGAGTGTTTTTTGTATATCTTGTAAAAATTTAATTTTTTCATAGGTTAATACATAGATAACATTGAGGTAATAATACCATCATATTACATGCATAATATACCCATGTAAATAAACCCCAAACCAAGAGTATAGGGGAAGATAAGGGGAAATCCCAACATGATAGAGGTGGTGAAGGAGGTGCTAATAAGATTTCTTAACATTGTAATAAATTTTTATAATTTTAGAAAACCCAAGGATTCATCCTTTTTTTAGGTTTTACACAAAAATAATGGAGTTATTATTGTGTTAAATGAAAATATAAAAAAAATAAACTAGGATATAGATAATGTATAGGGTCTTTATTGAATATAATAATCTCAATTCTTCTACTAGGAAAGACCATTTTTCAATTCCATTTTTTTATTAGATGCTTAATAGGTTTATTGGTAATGAGTACTTATGATTTCTTAATGAATACTCTAGTTACAAATAGTTTTCAATAGATCTTGAGGACAAAGAGAAAACAACTTTTACTTTTAGATTTTGGATATTTTCCTACCAATTAATTCCATATTGCTGTTTTGGAGCTCCAGACACTTTCTAGGGATATATGCTGAAAATTTTCTCTGATATGACTGAGAAGATAATTTAGGTTTTATGTATTATTCCTCAATAGATGGATGTGATTTTGAAGGCCATCAAAAAAATATAGAAATAGTTTTAGAAAGGTGTCAAGAAATTAATCTACTTTTAAACTAGGGAAAGTTATAAATCATGGTCCTTGAGGGGATTTTTTTATGTTATAAAGTATCATAGAGAGGTTTGAATTTGATAATGATATAATTGATGTGATAAAAAATTTACCACCACCAAAGAATATAAAATGAATTAGAATCTTTTTAAGACATGTTGGTTTTTATAGGAAATTAAATAATGAATTTTCCAAAATCACAGAGCCCTTTTACTCACATTAAGTCAAGGAAACACTATTTTTATTTGATGAGGGGTGTCTAGAGTAATTTAAATTTCTTAAATAAAAACTCACAAACTCACCTGTTATCATTTCCCTTAATTAAAAACTTAATTTTAAAGTGATGTGTGATGTTAGTGGTGTGGTCGTAGGTTCTTTTAGGAAATAAAGTAGAATAGTATACATGTAATTTACAATTCTAGTATGATGTTTGATGGTGCCTTCGATAATTACTCTACCAATGAAAATGAATTGGATGCTATTTTGTTTTCCCAAGACAAATTTAGGTAATATCTTTTAGGATATAAGGTTATAATTTTAAATGAACAATCTGATCTTAAATGTATACTGGCTAAGAAATAATCCAAACCAAGTCTTATGAGATAGAAACTTTTGTTCATAGATTTTGATCTTAAAATAAAGAATAGGAAAAAGAGATGAATATGCAATTACAGACGAATTTTAAAGGTTACCCATCACCCAATTTGGTAAAAAGGGAAATAAAAACTTCATTTACTATTGAATAATTATTTTCTACTTCATTAAATAAAAATTCTTGGTTTTTAGACATTACTAACTTTCTAGGTATAGATTTCATGCCCAATGAAATTTCATAGAACCAAAGGATTAAATTGATTTCTAATATGAAATATTAATTATGGAATTATCCATTATTTTTTAGAAGTAGTTTTAATAAAATTATTAGTAAATGTGTGGTATAGGATAAAATTATTTACATTTGTGATAGATTTCATTCATCATCGAAGGCTGGAAACCATGGAGGGAGAGAGGACTACCTAGAAGGTCTTGTAGGTTGGTTTTTACTAGCTGATTTTTTTCAAAAACTCTAGGATTCATGTTGCTAAATGTGGAAATTTTCAAATATAACTTATTTGAAACACTTCCTTAATTGATCAAAATATTACTATAATAAAGACACAACAAAAGAGGGAAAATAATGACGATCTTTCTTTAACTATAAGTTAAGTATCCCAATTAATGAGTAAAGATACTTTTTTCTCAATAAAGCTCTTTTTACCTCACTTTTTCCAAAAATCAATGTCCCCTTTCAGTAAACACTTTTTCTTTAAACTATTTGACTTCCCTCATTTAATTTTATTTCACTCATCTCTCATTTTTCACTCTTAATTTTTCACAACTTTTCATTTTATTTCTTTTTTATCTCACTTTTTTTCTAAACTCAACACACTCTTTTTTCTCACTCACATTTTTACCTTTCACACATTATTTTTTACCATTTTTTTTCTCTTTTAGTATTCTTTATATATCTTAATTTGATATTCATATGCTTATAAGGGACTAAGTGGATTCAAAACAATTTTTCTACAATTAAAAATGGAGAAATGATTAGCATTGTCATCATATATATTCCCCCTATCAAACTTTCATGGCCTCCCAAGAAAAAAAATCCCCACTCTCATTAGAGAAACATCACAAACCACCTCATCTTGATATTTCCTAGTATAATATGAAATTATGACTTTCTTAATTACATGTACCTCACCACTATCATTTAACCTTTGAAACCTATATGGTATTGGACCTTTAATAGTGAGTAAACTCAACTTTTATACTAATAAGGTACTAACCACAATAGTATAACTCCCACTGACAATGATCGTGATATTTATATTCTCCTAGGTATTGAATATTGTATGACAAATGTTTGTACACTTATCCTTATAATGATCATATTTTTTTTTGAATGTTTAGAGTTATTTTTTCCATTAATGCATCTCCATGTATGGGTTCTTCAACTTCCACATCTAAACACTCATCTAATGGTAAAATTTCATCCTCACTAGACCTATCACTAAGGATTTATCCATTATATTTTGAAAGAGGTGGCTATTTATATCCAAATGGGAGATATACATGTCAAACACCTAGGCTAAAAATTCTAAAGCCTAAAAAACAATTTTTGACTTTGTTTACACATTTCCACGGCTTTGGGGGGAAATATTTTTCACCAAAAAGACTTTTTAGAAACAATCCAAATACTTTAAATATTACCACCATAAATTTGGATATATGGGGCCCACTACTTTTTACTTTAGATATTTTTTCCATAAAAATTAATTTAAATTCATAAGATCATTTGGTTGGACCATTTAAGTTCAATTTTTGTCTTTAATAGGAGTGATTAAAGAAACATTTTCTCCTCCCATGCGTGCATGTTGGGCCTTCTCTTGTAATTTAAAAGAGAGGAAATATGAAGCATATTTCATCCTTAACATTATTCCTCTTGATATTGGGCCACTTATCCCATGAAATGGGTATTTTGCATTTATGCCCCTTCCACTATTTGTTCCATGATTTCTATCAAATCCTCGATTCATATGTGTTTCATGATTCTAATCACAAGAATTATAAGCTCAGTTATTTCATGGAGAAATATGGGTGTGCACAAAAAATTGGAACCACTTATCACCAATACACGAGTGGACATACTGAAATTTCAAAAACAGAAATTAAAAAGATTTTAGAAAATACATTCTATAGTTCATGAAAATATTAGCCTATGAAGTTGGATGAGGCTTTATGGTCCAATAGGACTGCTTCTATAACTACTATAGAAATGTCTCTGTATAAGATTATTTTTGAAAAAACTTTTCATATTTCTATGGAATTTCATCATAAGTATTATTAGGAAGTGAAGGCCCTAAACTATTATTTCAAGTCTACCGGTGATAATAGGTTTTTGTAGTTGAGTGGGATTGAGGAAATTAAAAGAGAATCATATGAGAATGCCCATATTTACAAAGAAGGAATAAAATCCTTTCATTACTCAATCATTCATGATAGAGACTTCAAAGTTGGTCCAAGGGTATTTCTTTTTAATTCTAGGATGAATCTTTTTTAAGGAAAATTTAATATCAAGTGGCATATACCCTTCAACATTCTGAAAGTTACAGTAAATGGGGTTGTTGATCTTATTGGAGAAGATAATAGACCATATTTGTTTAATGATCAGAGAAAAAAACACTACATTAAAATAAAACTGAAGGGCTTGGCTAAGGTCTCCTTACATGAATGTTGGGCTCGAATTGAGTCCAACTGCGGACTATAAACTCAGTGTTTCATGAGAATTAATTCATGATTTATTTTATTGTTTGTTTTATATTAATCTAATTTTCTCCATTAAAATAATTCTTTATAATATACTCTCTTCACTCTTGAAAATAATTGAAATATTTATCCAGGTTCATTTACTGTGTAAAGAAGCTAGAAGTTGGACCAATTCCTAGAACAATTGTACATTATCGGATCAGTCGATCACGTCTAGAAAATTAGAAAACTGTTACATCAACCACAAGAATGGATGAAATGACCACATGATGAAATGAATTGGTCATGTGAAAAATTATTATGGCTTGTAAAAGCTAGAGTGATCTTATGACCAATGTCAAGTGACCATGGAAATCAATATATTACATGAGATTCTAACTATTCTTCTAGGCTAAATAAAGTTGCATACTGAATCATCTGGATAAAACTCCCTTAAACCCAATATTTAGTTACAATCTTCCCAAACTCTAAATTCTTAATTCTAATATTATTTTTTTACATTTTTTGGGATTATAACCCAGAAACTCGAGGTCTTACTAAAGGATAATAAGGTGGGAAACACTCGAATCAAAGAGATAAAAATTTCTTCATCAAAGGAGTACTACTTTCAGTTTTTCAAATATTAATTTTCACATTCATAATGTATACAATTGGTAACTAAGTGTGTGGGGGGACACCCGTCCTATTTTTACATGAATTTAAAATTATGAATCTATTTTCTTGGTTGGGTTTCTAGATTTCTAATTTTTTGGGATTTTAAAATTAGGTTAAACTTATTTTTAAACAAAGATATTACCTGGGAAATGATTCTAGATTATCATGTTGATATTATACATAATTGTTTAAAATGATACATTTAGAACCATATTATAAATTATTATGTCTTATCTTAAAATAAAAAACATGAAATTATATTCTGGATATTATTATTGATGAGTCAAGCTATTATTATACCCCCTTCAATATGATTTCTCACAAATACATTTCAAATAAGTTTCGAATCAAATATTTTTAAATGTTATCTCATCTTAATATTCAACATTGGAGACAATTTTCGGTATTAATTGTGGGGAGAGGAATCATATAATGCCCTTATTTGTGCTTTATTGTTTCATACATACCAAATAATGCCTCCAAACATTTCAAAAAAATCAAAAATTTGAGGATATTTTTGGCTACTTCTTGTACATTAATATTGTTCGTCCTGGTGTATAATTACATTATAGACACTGAGGTTAACATTGAATCTGAAATTATTAGATTTTAATGATTACTGAGTGATTTTTCCATTTTTTTATTTTATTTATATTTAGTAACTAAAGAAGTTAGTATTGTAGGTAGGATATTTATGGAAATATACATAGAATACGAGGAAACAGAACTTTGAACTTGAACCTAGGGGACTTAAAGAGACAACACAAAAGATAATATAATTCTTTTTAATCTGGAGTAAAATGGGTAATTGGAAACTTGTGGTGAATCTCTAAGACATTATGAACTAATTATAAAATTCACTTTGACATTCAAAATGTGTTTATCACATTCATGGCTTCAAAAAATTTAATAAAGTCATTGATTTAAAAAAATGAGTTCATTAAGGTAAGGGGGATATTGAACACAAATAAATAAGGGGAAATTGACTTCTAAGATTATAATTTGAGTTGTATCAATGAATTGAATCATAGATCTTTGATTTTTTAAACATAAGGGAGAGTGATAATTGAAGGTGTCTCCTTTTGTAATTTTGATTCTACTAAAAAGTAACTTGTTTGTACTTCCAGGACATGAACTTGACTTGGAATTTAAGTAAGGTAGTTTTTTATTTTATATATGAGGCATAAAATTTTCAATTTTTTATGATTCTTTGATTTCTTCACATCTACTATTTTCCTCAATATAAGAGGGACTTATTATATAAATTATTTGGAAAGTTTTTTCCAACTCAAGATCTTTTTCCATATTAATCAATGTTTCAACATGCTTTATTATGAGCAGATCTAAGACGTCATTTTCTATTTCCAATGTTAAAGCATTAATAGTTTGAGGATAAAAAAATATTTAAATATGGAGGAATTAGATTTTAAATTGTTTTATTACAGTTTACAATATCAGATTTTATAAATTAAATGTGTTTTAAAGGGGGAAATGTATTTTTATTGGATAATTCTTGAATATCAGGTAATTTTAGTAAAAATAAATCTTTGAAAACCCTACAAAAAATAGTGTTTTGGTTCTCTAAATTTCAAAAGTTATTTGGTTTCATTTTCTTTATAATTTAAAGAAAACCCATTATTCTGATATTTTTTAAACATTTATTTCTAAACTGATTTTTGGTATTAATTCATTATTTTTCTTGGTTTTTATTTTAATTTAATTTCGAATTCAATTTTAATTCAGACTTTGAAAATTCATTGTTTCTTTGATAAAATCTTCTTTTTTTGAATTGATAATTTTTTAGTAAGTTTTGGATTCTGTGTTTTTTTCGACCATGTATAGAAGTGTTCATGAGATCAATCAACCAACTACACGATGAAAAAAACTTGATGATAAAGAATGTGCAAAGGAATGAATATACTATGAAAACTAATTGAATATGTCGTGTATTGAAAAGAAATTCAAGATGTTGTGCATTGGAATTTTGGAAAAGCCGTTGGGAGACAGCTATTTCAAAATGTCAATCAACCATGAAAGAAAATATAGAATCTTTTCATGATATCAGATAAAGAAGAAACTCCGTACAATCATTACTAATTGAAGAAAAATTTGGGATACAGGGGCTTCTCATCATCCCTGATTCAAGGACAAACGGTATGACCAAACTCAGTGTAGACAACCAATTTTGAAATCAGTAGTGGAGAAGTTGATTAATTGAAGACCAAGTCATTCCAGTGGAGGCAGTTTGGGTTAGGTTGTAAAAATGATGATTTGAAACCAAAATAAAAAAGATGACATCATTACTGACATATATTTAAGATTGGGTGAGGTGATGATGTAATATGACTAAGAGACGCTGTGTAGACTGCTGAGGCTAGGATAATGAATCAATACCTTCCAAGATGATTGATCTGAACTAGATAACTACACTAATTGAAGAAGAAAAATCAATTTAAAGTCTTTAAAGAGATACCATGCTAAGTGTTGTAATCTAAAATGAATGTAGTGTAGGACCAGTTTTTCCCCACATGACTAGAGGGGTATTGAGTATCATATCTAAGTTGCCTTAGGATGGGAGGGGTGACTAAAGCTTATATATGATGTTCAACACAATTCCCATCTTTGATGTGGGACATGACCCCTACACCGAGAAATATTGACCTATATAGCTTCATTGTATTCATTTGAGATTCCATGAATCTTTCCATTTAGTGCTTTCCCTACGATCAGAGGCTTGCCAACCCCATTTGATACCAATTGTAGGATCTACATTAGGGTTGTAGGAACCAACATCATAACATTGTCGGCTTTGGTTCACTAACTCATGGGTTTGTTCTGTGGTGAGGTTTTCTCCCACTCCATCTTCATATTTAACCGAGTACTAACCCACAAGATTCATGGGATGACATCA
Organism: Viscum album; assembly: GCA_963277665.1. Classification (NCBI taxonomy): domain Eukaryota; kingdom Viridiplantae; phylum Streptophyta; class Magnoliopsida; order Santalales; family Viscaceae; genus Viscum; species Viscum album. The sequence goes on from OY728166.1 coordinate 812,952,739, forward strand.
TACGAGGCCTGGCATAGAAAACGACTGGTGGTGCACTTTCTACTCACATTTGTCTGCATCACACATGTTAATAATGTAAACACTTACCTGAAAAAGCTGGATGACTAGAGTATGCTGATGATCTTCATTGGGTCTGAATCTGAATCCAAAGAACACCTCATGTACAACCCTATCAGGTTATGTGTTCATGTAACATGTGATGTCATCTTGGATGAGGTTGAGTAGTGGGTTTGGAGTGCTCCTGATGAACAAGGTGTGTTGAGTAGTGAGAATCCATTCACATTTGAATACATAAGGACATGTATACCAGGGACTGTGGAGGCTGACAACACTATTGGAGACCAGATATCATCACTCAAACCCATTTGTGTGCACTCTACAGACACTTCAACACTAGACATGGTCAAATTTATGTACGTACCATCAACTATAGTGGACTTTTCTTCTCTTCCATCAAACATGGTGGAAGCACTAGACATTGATCATGACGATGCCCTGCTTTGATTTTACACAATCTATAACATTACCAGGTAGACAACGCCACCTAGGTTTGTAGGATAAAAGCTCAACCTGGATGAGTTGTACTTCATTATGGAAAATGAGCCAAGCCCGATCACCTGCATGTCGCATTAATTTTATATAAGTCAGTGACAAGTACATAGAAGGTTTCGAGGGAGGAATAGTAACCTGAGAATATTTTCACTAAGTCGCTTGGGTGTGCATGGTTCAGGAGCTGTGCATAAATATTGGCATCATTGAGATCCAGTGAACGTAATAGAAATTATTGGGTGATTTTTGACTAATTTAATTAATTGGGATTTAATTCCACCATTTCATTCCTCTTCCCTCATTATTTTCCCTTTATTTATGGGTCAATGTGGTTTGACCTCATTAAGGCTACCACATGGTTTTATTTTCATCGTAAATATGTCTTGATTTTATGTGTGTATATAATACAATAGAAACCTCTCAAGAATATAATTCAAATTTGGTGGTGTGCAAAACATCTTTCGTGCTTTGGAATTTTTTTACTTAATCCTCAAATGGTTTTTCTTATGTTTTCTTGTTGATTTTTCAAACATTTCCAACAGAAATTCCATCTATGTTTTATGAATTCTAAGACTAGATTATGTTGAATATCTGTTATTTTCCGATACTAGTGTTACATGTACAGATCTATGTGAAGATGGTGAGGCCTCATGGTCTTCCAATGATCTGGTTAGTTTATTCTGCTTGTGCACACACCAGTTGCTTGACTTAATATCACAATGGTTCATTGATTTTTATTTTTTTGAGTTAGTTGGAACAATGTTTTATGGGATTTTGTGCTCTCTAGAAGAATTCATGCTCAAGATGGATGAGGATAATAGGATTAATCCTTGATTAAAATTATTCTTGACTAGAGAATAATAATTAAAGGAGAAAAGGTGTCAGGATTGATCTATTGGAGTTGAAATTAAGTCCTATGTGTGATTAAATTAGTGAAGACAATTAGAAATCAATGTATTGTTGAGATAAGTTAAAGTTATAAGTTGATATTATTGGATTCGGTGGATTATAACCAACTACTTTGTACTTTATGATAAACTTGTATTCATGGATTTGAATATTAATAAATACCTTGCCGCATCTTGATTTTTCTTCTGCATGACAATGCATGTGATAATGTCCTAAGGATAGCTATTACACTAAAGGGTCATAGCGGATCCCTATAATGATGAGAACCCGTAAGTTCCATAACACTATTCTTGAATATATGTTCTATGGTCAGATGATTTTATTTGAGGGACAAAAATAATATAGGTCATTAGGGGTGAGGACTCATAAAACTTTGAGGTACCTTCTCACAGTGTGACCCCTTGGTAATATTCAGGAGGATATTATGGGAACAAAACCCACCAGTAGGAAATCCACATTTCATAGTGTCATTTGATATTCCTATATATGGATGTGTGTATTGGTCCTTAAACTATAGGATTGTTATTAATGGGTATTAAAAATTGTGAACATAAATGTATTGACAAAAACCCAGGTAGGATATGTTGGGTGTGCCATGAGTAATATTGCAGTAATAGATAACATGAGAAGGATTTTCCCCTTCTTTTCCATACTGGAAGTTCATATCTCATGCCCTTTGATGATATTGATATAGCCTAAATAAATCCTTGTCCATGCTACATAATGGGTGATTTAAATTCTCTGAAGTCAAATAAAGAATAATCAAACACATGGGTTGATGGCACTAGAATGCATCCCACTTGATTTGAGATACCGATACAAGTGGATTACATTACATAGTAAGAGTTCATAGGAGGTGACACATCATTGTAGTGTTAACTTCTTTCTCCATGGCTGTCTTGGTGTGTTTCTAGACACTAACCTTCAACATTATGTAGGTTTTGCCTAATGCCAATGATAAAGAATCCTAGAAGGTCACACACTAAGTGTGTCCAAGTATCTCAGTTAAATATTCATTTAAAAAGTTGAATAAAGATTATTACCGATTGTGGTTTGATAATTATTTAAGGATGTATAATTGAATTTATTTTGACACTAGTTATTCAAGAGAATATATTGTGGGAGAAATTATATATTTATTAGTGAGTAATGCAGTGATATTTATTTAATAAATAAATAGTAATTATTCAAGGTCAAATAAATGTGGTTGATGAAATAAAGAAAATGAAAAAACAAAAGTGCACACCGTGTATATTAATATATACACGCCATGTATATTTTCTATGAATTTGTGAGAAATAATATTATTTATTTAATTAAATAATATTAGGTGTAATTTGTTGGGAACATGTAAAGTAATAATAGTAGTCATACTCTATTAGTAGACATGGGGAATTACTAACAATTAAATGAAATAAATAAATACCTATGAATAATTATTTTATTTTATTATTCTAAGTATTATAAATCCCAATTACATTATTCTAATTAGATCTATCTAATATTTGTGGTTGTGCACAACGGATCTGGATAAATCTATCAATCCAAGAGAAAATTCCTTTCCTCTAAGAATGCTCTCATGTTATGAGAGAGACCCTCCTCTAATAGATCAAGGAGAGCATTTTGGAAGCGGCTCTTAAGTTGATCAAAGGCGGACATCGCAATCGAAGTCGCTTCTGTGCTATTACCCAGAGATCCCTTCAGTGATGTCTAGAGATATGTGGAGCATTTTTTGGATCACCACTAGAGGAAGCCTACACATAGCTTCTACGACACAATGATGGATCACATTGGATCATAACTGGAAACATTAATAGATAGATAATTTCATCAAGGTAATTCTTTTCTTTTAATTAAATTAATTATAACCAATATATAATGATCCTCTCTGTGGTTCCGGGAATTCCCTCTTTCCTTTTCTTTATTCATTCTATTCCAAATATTTGATGTTTTATTATCGTGATAGATCTTATATTGATCATTATTAACAGTAAAATTAAATTTGGATACACCCAACCACGTTATTTTGCAGTTCCTAGAACCTACAGATATCAAAATCATGCTTGATTGTATTTTAAATATGAGCATTGAATCTTTCTGGATGCACCCCAAGTGTTATTTATAGAGTCAATGGGTATTATGGAATCCTACACAAGCATCAATCATCATGACTGAAGTTGGTTTTCATAATGAAGAGCATAAAATTTTGGATCTTTTTGATGAAAAATAAGAATTTGGAATTCATCGAAGTCTAAGTTTATGAGTGTTCATGGGAGTTGACATTATTTGGTATATTCCTCCAAATATCGTTGACCCAAACCCAAGTCTAAGTTTATTCCCAATATTGAAAACCTGATCCACAATCCCATCATATTACATGAGACAAGAATTCAAAAATACATAATAAAAGAAATTGAAGCAAATCAGGGTAGAAGATGGAGATCACCCTTGCTCAGAGTTAACATGGAGATGGATAAAAATATTTAGGAGATTGATGTGTTGGAGTTGGTGTCCTAGGAACAAGTGTTTTTACTTTTATTACATAAATATTTGATGTATTTAATTATCAAAACTCGTCTTAGTGGGGCCCATGCAATGACTCCCCAAGTTAGCCTTGAATAGGCCATGGGCTGGTGATTAGAACTGAGTAGGAATATCACTAATATGAGAGCCATTTTTTATGTACCCGTATGCATGAAAACGTATCCAAGCCCACAAAATGATGAAATATTAAAACTACTATGTAAAAAATGTATGCATACCACTATATCCCATAATTAGAGTATGACGGAAAACAAGGTGACGTAATATGGACAAATACAATCCCACCATAAGAATTTTGTAACCCGAGTCCAACATGTAAGAAAAGGGTATTGGGATTGCTGTCTGAAATCCACATAAACACACCTCAGGCTATTCAGTCTCATAATGCAATGTCTGGCCCTACTCTGCCTAGGACTCTATCAAAAGGTCGATCATCTGCACAAGACATGACACGTGTAGGCAAAGCCCATGCAGGGTCAAGTATAACAATACCTAGTAGGAAACCTAGAAACCATAAAGAAATAAAACAAAGGAAATTAGAGTCATCTCTACACATGTATATTTCTACAATACATATAACAAGAAATATTCAGATATACTCAAACCAAGACACTTAATCTAGAGGTAAGTCACAACCACATCATACCCGCACAAGGAACTCAGCTCGAAGATTCCACAAAGAACCCATTTGGGAGAACACACTCCTGAGTCAGTTAGCACTGAGGACATATGTTTGGGAGGTACTACTCATCAGGAACTCTCATGAGAAGGATACGCTAATAGTCTAAAGAGAATACGATACAACATATGAGGATCATAGACAAGTCCATGGGGTATTACCAAAAAATCAATCTGGATTACCCTGCTAAGTAGAGGATCAGTATCTGTATAGTATTGGTCAGATAGATAACAAGAAATCTATCCCAAGGCACCAAAAAATGAATAGAATATCCAACTCCAGACCTCTTAGGGGATTCCAACCACTCTATCCATGAAGTCCTGATGAAGGGATTACATTCTTAGGAGTAGGAAATGATTCATACCAACCTTTAGGGAAACAATAAAGGAAATAAACCCTATAGAATATTTTCCAAGATATAGAGGACAAGATAATAAATTCATGTAGAAATGGGTACACGGAATGTGTTAGGGTCACACGTCTTGTCCCTTGACCTTGGGTATTACTCATGTACAACGGCATGTGTCATTCCAAACCATGTCATGTAGAAGAATGGTACATGGTGTGTAGTTAGAGATATATGGAATATACTTACATCCAGGGCCCACCCATGTACTTTGGTTGTGTGCTCGTATATAGTGGTATCCCATGTATGCTTGCTCGTGTTCCATTACATGAGGTTGTCCATGTAACCAAATTAGGTCATGTTGTGTGGGGGAGTACACAACATGTAGGCAAACCATATACCCCACCCCTTGTTTATGTACTTCCCATGTACACGCTGAGTTGTCCAATGATGAACACACACTGTGTTTCGGGACTACAAGATTTGTGTATCAAGTTTTCTAGAAACTCATATTCTTCCTCTGCATGCCTCAGACGATTATCCAGATCATGTTCTATTGGTCATTTCATCCCAAAACATCATATACAGGGTCGTTTTTCCATATCAACACCAAATCGATGGGTTTTGGGCCAACAATCAGCACAGAAATCCAAATTCATTCATCCATATGCAACTCACTCAAAGAATGGGTGCTTTCTGAATTGATTTGATCCAGCCATTGTTTTCATCATCGCACCTTCATTGCATCTCACCAAGTCTGAATCTACAACCTTAGATCATTGCTCTAATAACTGTGTGCGCAATGATTGATCCTTCGGTCGAGTTTCGAACTGAGGACCACGGGTCTCCTATGATGAATGAAAAATTGTGAGAAATAGTGCAAGGAATAATCCCGAGGAGCAAACCTTGACCATGGTTCATTCTTGCCTCAATCCATTCTTTTAAGAACAGTAAATTAATCAAAAATAACCTTCATAATAATTATCACCTAACAAACCCTGTAGAATAATCCCATCCCACAAATACAATCGATCCTCAGGATAATATTTTCATGGATTATTCTGCATTCTTCATAAGAATCAAGAATGTGGAAAATAAAATTTAAATTACACATCCTACATAGATTTGGATTGCTCACTAATAAATAATGGTTACTGTGTCATTGTTGTTGGTGAGTTCTATCATGATCATCATTCATCAATCATCGATTCGAAGTTCCATCACTGTATTCTTGAGAAAATTCTCCAGATGTCTCTCTCTAGGCTATCCAAGGGATTTCAGGGTCATGAGACTAACCCTACATCTCTGAAAAATGGTTTATTTAAAAACCAACCTATCACTATATCGACGAAATAAAATAAAATATTTTTTCTTAATTTAGTTTAATCATTTAAAATGACCTTGACAACTTTCAACCATCCACTCACGTCAACCAATGTTAGATAGCTCCTAGGGTAATGTCATTGTTCTAAACTCAACGGTTCCCTAAGAATATTGATTGGGGCAACCGTTTACAAGTTATTCCAATTTTTTAGGGAAGCCTCACACACATGCTATTTAATATTTTAATATTTTTCCAACATTTGTTTCGGGCACACTGGGCCTCAAGAACACAAGTCGTCTCACTGCCAGGTCTTGAAATAAATCCATATAAAATTTAAAAATAATACATGGAAAATCCAAGATGTTACATTCTCCCCAACTTAGGGATATATGTCCCCAAAAATCCAAAACAAAGTCAGCTCAAAAATACATGGGTACTGAGCAAGAATCTTATCCTCACGCTCCCAAGTCCTTTCATGGAGATTTCATGTGCTTCCACTAGACACACACCAATGGAATCAATCTCCCATGAATAATCCTCTCCTTCCAATCCTCAATCTTCACTAGGTAATCAAAAAAATTCACTCTATCCTCAATGTTCAGCTCACCCTAGTCAATGATGTGTGATGGGTCATGAACATACATCCTCAGCTGCGACACATGGATGATATTGTGTACCTGATCTTACTGTGGGGGTAGAGATAAGCAGTATGCCACCTCACCAACTATACGGAGTATCTGAAAAGTACTGATGAACCTCAGAGATAACTTGCCACCTCATCCAAATCTCTATAACCCACGTCAAGGTGAGGCCTGTAAGAACACAAGGTCTCCTTATTCGGACTCCAAAGGCCTCCATCTCATAGAAACATAATACTTTTTATGGATCTAGGTATTCTTCATCTGCTCCTAGATGATCTGCACCTTTTCTGTAGTATCTCACACTAACTCTACACCCATGAGTACTGACTCTCATGGGTCATTCTATCAAAGTGGTGACCTGTAAGGTCATCCGTACAAAGCCTTGAATGGTTTCATACCAATGGTGGAATGGTAGCTACTGTTTTACAAAAATTACACTAGTAGTAGGTGATCCTTCCAACTACGACCAACATCTAACATGAAAGATCACAATACGTCCTCAAGAACCTAAATGGTCCACTCCATATAGCCATCTGTTAATGGGTGAAATGTATTCCTCAAGCGTAATTGGGTCCCAAATGCCTCCTACAATCCCTTCCACAACAAATATATAAAGTGAGCATCATGATTTGAAACTATCATCGATAGGACTCTATGGAGTCAATATATCTTTTGAACATAGAAGTGTCTTAATCTATTTACTAAACTCTACTCTTAGATAACTAGAAAGTGGACCAACTTGGTGAGTCGGTCAATGATCACCCAAATGGCATCATGTCCCATGGACGTATGTTGTAAACCCGCCACTAAGTTTGTTGATATCTCATCCCACTTCCATTATAGCACCTCAAGGGGTTGAGATAAACCTACTAGAACTCAGTGTTTAGCCTTCACTTGTAGACAATTAAGGCATCGAGAAAAAAAACTCTGCAACTCCTTTATTAATTCATGGCCACCAAACTAACATCGAAGGTATTGGTACATCTTTACCACACATAGATGGGCCGCCAAAGGTGATGTGTGAAACTCCCTCAAAAACTCCTCCCACAACATCACCAGTACCATCGTGCATCCTCTGAAGAGAACTACATTCTCCCCACCTTTTGAATGTTCATTCAGAGCACACCCTGTGTATATATGAGCATGTGGGGTATCACATTCGATATCCATAATTTGTTCCTCACTGAATCCCAATAAGAGTGGAGGGGTAACAACCATCGACTAAAGGTAATATTCTCTATCTCCATCAACTAAGGATAACTATAATGAGGCCAACTGTTCTGATGTCTTGTTTAGCAACTGAAAACTAGATCTCCTATTGAAAGAATCTACCACCATGTTCCCCTTCCCAGGAGTATAGACAATCTCTCAAGTCATAATCCTAGAGGAATTATAGATATCTCCTCTATCTCAAGTTTAGATCCTTTTGAGAGAATATATACTTGATTATCTTATGGTCAGAGTAGAAGATAAACCATTCTCCCATCAGGTAGTGTCACCACATATTCAATTCAAAGACTACCACTACTAACACAAGATCATGGGTCATGTAGTTATGCTTGTTTGGTCTCAACTAGCATGAACCACAAGTAATCATTGCTTGACTATTTATTCAGACACAACCAAGCCTAGTTAAAGATGAATCGAAGAACACTACATACTCAAAACCCTCCTATAGAAATATCAAGATCATAGTGCCAATAAAACTCTTCCTCAACTACTGAAAAGTCTACTAACACTTATCTTTACACAAAAATGACTACCCATTTTTAGTCAAAGCTTTCATAGGTGATGATATCATGGAGAAATTAGACATTAATATCAAATAATATCCTTCCAACTTAAGGATGCTCTGCACCTTAATCACGCTCTTGGGTGGCACCAAGGCTAAAACTACCCCGACCTTGGCTGAGTCCACTTCCACTCCATCCACTGAGATAACATGTCCTAGAAAGCGGAATTCATGAATCCAGAACAAGAACTTCAAGAGTTTCTGTAAATATTATTCACTCGGATTTTTTCCAGAACTATCCTTAAGTGTCCCGCGCACTCCTACTCAGACACCGAGTATATAAGGATATCATCGATGAAGACTACCATGAACCACTCTAAGTAAGGTTGAATGATTTGATTCATGAGTCCCATGAACACTTTTGGGAGTTTTTCATTTCAAAGGGAATAACCATGTACTCATAATGACCATAACGACATCAAAAGGTCATTTTTGGTATATCCTCGTTCTATACTCGCAACCGGTGATAGCCTGGTCGGAGTTCAACATTCGACAAACATTGTTCCCCTTTCAAAATATTGAAGAGGTCATCAATTATCGTTAGTGGATACATGTTCATCATGGTCACCTGGTTCAAGAATCGGTTTTCTACACACAACCTCAAGATCTCGTCTACCTTTTTGGAAAACAAAATCGGGGCCGCCTAGGGTGAAACACTGGGTCTCACCAAGAACTTTCTCTGTAAGTCCTCAAACTACACCCTAAGATATTGAAGTTATGTATGAGCCATCTGATATGATGGTATAGATATTGATGTTTTATTGGGGTGTAGATCAATGAAGAATACTATTTCCTAGTGGGGAGTTAAATCTAGTACATCTTTAGAAAATACATCCTCGTACTTCACCACTACTGTAGGAAACTAGAAACTAATAACATCCACTACATCGAGGGTCAGGCTATCCAATTGACGAGTAATTGGAAACACCCTCATTTACATGAGTCAATCCTATATTTTTTGGGTTTACATTTGACCTAAAAAGGTAAACCTCATTACATCACTATGGACACATCACACCCTTCACCTAAAACATTCTATATGGGCATGGAATATAGATAACCAATTCATACCAATAATGACATCATAAGGCCTCGACACTGCCAGTAAGAGGTTCCAACTGAAGATCTCGTCTCTAATGTTTAGGTAACACTGCCATCATAAGTGTGTGATCATTGAGTCTTTTCCAATAGGTGTATCTAAGCGTAAAGTTCAAGTAAAATGTTCCACAAAAATCTCCAGGTATCGTAACAAAAATGTGGAAATAAATTAATGACTACCACCTATGTCTATTAGTACAATAGATAATGTATAAAAGACAAAGATCATACCTTGAATCATTCCTAAATCGCCTGGGTCATAAGCCTTAACCACATGAAATTATCCCTACTCTTATCCTCTAGCTCCCTAAACCTGGTGTGGACCACCTGGGGGAGGTGGTGGTAAGATTTTAAAATGTCGACCACCTTCTAATTCTCTCCCAACTCCTTGGCCACATCCACTGCCTTGCCGATCTACCTAATATTATCATTGTCTCTACCTTGGTAGTCCATCCACTATCTCCCTATCAATATCATGATGGGTTATAAAATCTTGAGAAAGATGACCCCTACCATCACATGAAAATCACTACCTCTCTCTGGGTTGGATAGACCCACCCTATGAGCCCTAAACTGCAGATACTTTGTCCAAGGACCTCCCACTAAAATGTCTCCCAAATCCCGGTGCCTAAGACTAACATCAGCTCCCTACTACTGAGAACTCTACTCCTTCTTGTCCACTACTGATTATCACTTATTTTATCTGCTCATCTAAGAATATTTCAAACACAAAATCCTATTCAATAACCCTGAAATATGTAATAATGAATAGAGGGATAATGTTGGCTTGGATGTCTATACGCAGAACTCTCTCAATGTTCCAATCCCTAAAGTACTGATCTTAAACTATATCCATCAAGTACATACAATGGTTGGTTAACCTCAATGAAAAATCGACTACTGTCAAGTTGCTCTACTGGAGCTGAATAATCTCATAGATAAACACAAATCTTAGAGTAGCTGGTGATAACTCTTATCTGGAGAGGTTCTCGAACTCGGTCTATGAAAGAGCCACCTCATAATAATTATGGATAGAAAAACTCCACCATCATCTATTGGAACCATGTAGAAGGATCGCCACCAGGACCTCCATTGGATTTGATGGTTTCCTACCTAGATGGAAAACTCAGGTCACCACCTCATGTTAGTATGCATCCACCTATAGGTTGGGCTCTCCTCAGAACCTGAGGGGTCTCTGTCACTGAAACTCATAAAGTGAGTGTATCTTGTTCTCCTTATCCACTGCTAAAATGGGTTCCATATGCTTCTTTATAGGTGGTGGTATAGATAGTTCAACTCCTAAAGGTGAAATCTAGGGAACTTGTCCCCATGTCAAAGCCTCATCACTGAGGGGTCCATCCACATGATCAAGCTGATGAATTTTAGCTGGTATAAATCTTGGATGAATCTTAAAACAAGAAAGATGTACCATAGTCAATGAGTATATTTGGAGAGCTAACTCAAGAGGGATATCAGAACCACAACCCATTCTGATATGTTTCATGTACAATTATTTTCCCTACAACCATTTTTTTCATATATCGAGCTAAAAATTTGGTTAATAGAGTCCAGGTGTATGGATATGTCGATAGTCGCACCAGCACTAGAGTCCCTAGATTGAAAGCTGAACTCAAAACACTTAACATTGTTTCCTTAAACCAATATCATAGACTCTGAGTCCTAAAGTTGAACTAAGCATCATTGATACCACTCTGACATGACTCATCCCAATGGGGCCCATGTCACAACTCCCCAAGCCTTCCTCCAATAGGAAAGGGGATGGTGACTAGCACGGAGTAGCCATATCACTAACATGGGAGGCATTACCTATTAACCTGTACACACACACACATCTCCAAACCTAAAAGTTACTAAAATGTAAAAACCACTAAGTAAACAATGCATGCATACCAATATATCCCACAATCAGAGTACAATAGAATGTAAGGTAAAGTAAATAGTTCCAAATACATGCCAACCATAAGAATTCTATAACATGAGTCCATCCTGTAAGAAAAATGTACTGGGACTACTATCTGAAATCCATAGAAACACATCTCAGTATGTCTGGCCTTACAAAGCATCGTCTAGTCCTAGTATTCCTACGAATCAATTAAAAGATCGATCGTCTATACAAAACACGATACATGTGGGAAAATCCCATGTAAGGGTGAGTATAACAATACTCAGTAAGACACCCCAAAACCACAAAGAAATACCAAAAAATGAAAGTACAATCATCTCTACATAGTTATATGTCTATAGTACATATAACAAGAAATATCCAGATATACTAAAACCAAGCCACTCAGTCTAGAGGTAAGTCACAACCACTGCATACCAGCTATATGAATTTAACTTGAAGATTCCACAAATCACTCATCTGGGATAACACACTTATGAGTATGATAGCACTAATGAAATTTGTCTGATATGTACTGCTCATCAAGAACCATTATGAGAAGGATACACTAATAGTCGGAAGAGAATATGATACAACATATGAGGATCATAACTAAGGCCATGGGGTGATAAAAACAACTCAATTTATATTAACCCTATAAGTATAGGATTGGGTTTCATGTATTGTGGGTAACATCGATACCATGAACTCCACCTAGGGCATGACGAAATAAATAGAGGATCCTACTCTAGGCCTCTCTGGGGATTCCAACCACTCTATCCAGGAAGTCCTACTAAAGGGATCACAGCCTGAGGAGTAGGAAATTATCCATACCAACCTTTAGGGAATTGATAAATGGAACAATCCCGAGAGAAACTTGTCCAAGATATGAAGGATAAGAGAATCAATCCATGTAGATGTTGGTACATGACATGTAGTAGGGTCACAGGTTGTGTCCCTTAACCCCAGGTAATGCCCACGTATAGTGGCCCATGTCATTCCAAACCGTGTCATGTATAATATGGGTACATGGTGTGTAGTAAGGGTTACACATTGTGTCCTTACATATGGGGTCTGTCCATGTACTTCGGTCATGTGTCAGTACATTGTGTCATCCTATGTATCATTGCTCGTGTACCAGTACATGGGGTAGTCCATGTAACCAGTTTAGTACATGTTGTGTGGGGGATTACACATTGTGTAGGCAACCCATATACTCCAGCCCTTCTCTGTGTACTTCTCATTTACACAACAATTTGTCCAATGATGAACATATGCTATGTAGCCGGGACTACATGCCATGTGTATCAGGTTTTCCATAAACCCATCTTCTTCCTTTTCACACCTCGGAAGATTATTTAGATCTCGTTATGGTGTTCCATTCACCCCAAAACATCATATCATGGGTCATTTCAACATCTCAATGCTTAATAGATGGGTTTTGGCCCTTCAATAATCTCTTAAATCTGATTTCATTCATCCCCACACAACTTTCCTGAAGAATGGGTGATCCCAAATCACTTTGATCCATCCGCAACTATCATCGGTGTACCTCTGTTTCCTGACAAAGAGTCCAAATCTACAACCTCATATCATTTTTCCATGAATTCTACATGCAATCATCAATCCATAGGTTGAGTGTTGAACTATAGACCAAGGTTCACCTGCGATGAATGAGAAATAGGCACATGGAACAATCTTAAGGAATGAACCTTGGCCATCGTTCATTTTTTCCTCAATCCATTCTTGTAAGAATAATAAATGAATCAAAAATAATCTTCAAAAAAATTATCACCCATCAAACCCCGTAGAATAATCTTATCCCTAAAATACGATCAATCTATGGGATAATCTGTTTTTTGATTAGTCCGCATTCTTTATAGGAATCAAGAATAGGGAAAATAAAATCGAAATAATGCATCTTACCAAGATTTGAATCTCTTTTCAATTGTCGATTTTAAGTTCCATTCTCGCCAACTTAGGAGAGTTCTCTAGATCACTCTCTCTAGGGTCTCCCAAGGATTCCAAGGTTATGAGACTAACCCTATATCTATAACAATGGTTTTATTTAAAAAACATATCTTTTCATCTCTATGTTGATGAAATAAAATAAAATAAAATATTCTTAATTTATTTTCTTAATTTTAAAAACTGGTGATTAATTTCCACAATAGACCTGCACCGACCACTGTTAGATCACGCCTAGGGTAAATCCACTATTATGAAATCAAAATTTCTATCTTATTTCTAATCTAGGGAACCATTTATATGTTCTCCATTTTTTCAAAGAAACCACATGCATGTGTTGTTTAATATTTTAATATTTTTCAAAAATTTGTTCAGATCACACCAGGTCTTAGAAATGCATGTCGTCTTAGCACCTAGTCTCAAAATCAATCCATATAATATTTAAAAATTATACACATAAATATCTGAGATGTTACATGAATATTAGTAAAACTTCTTATTACATATTTTTTATTATATTTTATGACTCTAATGTAATAATGTTCTAACTATACATCGCATCGATACAGACATTGCAATTCCCCACTATGATGAGAACCATGATGTGCTATAACGATATTCTCAAATAATGTTCTATGGTTGGATAACATGTAATGATGGGACACATAGCACATTGACTGTCAAGTGTGAGTACTCATAAGAAGATGAGACTTCTTCTCATGAAGTTCAGACTGGCTAATCTCGGTGATAAAATATTACGAGAATAGACCCACCATTATGAATTCTGTAGTTTTTGGAGTCATCGTATATTCCTATCTATGAGTGTGTGTGATGGTCCTTAGACTTTAATATTATTATTAATGCACGTTACAACTTGAGTACTTAGATGTATTTCATAAACCAAGATGATAACAGTTCATGGGGAAGTTGGATATTTTGGGTGTGTCACAAGTGATATGTTATTATTGAATAAGTAGAGGAAGGATTTTTTACTTATAACTTTAAGGAAGATAATTACATGTCCCCTTCATTTTAATAGAATCATCGGATTCAATTTCATCATCATAGTGTAATGACATGTTTATTTTAGATAGTCAAAGAATTACATATCGAGCATATAGGTTGGTGACACAAATGTGAAACCTTATTGATGAGATATTGTGAGAAAGGTATTATATTACACAGATATAATTTGTATGTGGTTGTAAACATTGTGATTTTAAGTTCTTTCTCTTGGGTTTCTTGACCCATTTCTAGACTATAATCTTGGACTTTTTGGCAAGTTTGCCTAATGCCAATGAGAAATAATCCTATAGGGTCACACACTAAGTGTTTCCATTGATCTTAATTAAATTATATTTGAGTTTAAGTAATGGAATAAATAATATTCTCTTATTTTAGGAATTATTTTATTCAAGTTATATTGATTGTATGAATTAAATAAATATTTATTTTCCAGCATGCGAATAACATATTTATTTTATTTATTGAATATTTTAATAAATATTTACCTTCTAGATTTTGAATGAAATATTTATTTTTGAATAAAATATATATTTATTTATTCAATAAATACTAGAGGAGTTTGAATGGACCAAGACCAAATCTGGTGAAAAATATTAATTAATAATAACTTTACATAATATTATATATTTTTCAAGTTTCCATGAACCATAAAATAGCAATAATATAAATATTATTATGTGGAATGAGTTTTATTAAAGTTAATAAATGTTATTTAATAAATGGTAGGTAATCAAATAAAATTTTAACTGAAATCCAAACTCTATAAATAGAAGGCTATGTCTATTGTGTAGAGTATCCAAAATAGAGAATAGAGAATTGTTCCGCATAATTAATTCTATCTCAACTTTTCTTTCTATCACTCTCTCAAGAAAGAGTTGTTTAAGAGATATTTCTTTAAGACCAGTGAATGACCGATCAAGAATAATCAATGTAAGACCTTTGAATCATTGTGATAGGACCTGTAGATCGAGTGGTGTTTCTCAAAGATCATAAAAGATTATGTAGATCCTTGCTAGAGTGGTTCAATCCTTGGATCCTCACTACCCAATGAATGTAATACAAAAGGGTTTCTTAGGATGATCAAAATTCACCAATGAGGAAAGTTCCTAAGCTTAGGTATTTATTTCTTCAAATATTAAATAAATTTATTATAAATGTGACATGAAAGATCATCTATCTTGGTTTTGGGAAATGATTACTAAAATAAATTTTAATATATCGCCCACCTCTACATGCTTTAGTTATGCTCGGAACCAACAAGTGGTATCAGAGAGGTCATGTTTAAATTTATAATTATTTATTAGATTGTTGATCTATGGGAAACTATTGTTAGATATTCATTTCATGATATTATTTCTTTAATACGATTTGAATTAACATGTTATCAACATATTAATCATGTTTGTTTAGTGTTTTATTTTCTTAAGGTTTAAGAAAAATTGAAGAACGACCAGAGAAGCCATCGAGAAGTGCCAAATCATTGGCTGGTAAAACTGGGTTACACAGTGTACAGCCGGATCACATGCCATATACCCATGCTCATTGTCTTTAGATGCATTGAAAATTTAATTACATGTGGTGATTTTATTGAACATTACATGTTGGTTGGGCCAACCGAGAACATGTTAAGTGGAAACAGGGTGTGTAGCTAGCATGTACACACTGTGTAATATGGCTAAGTTAACACACCCAAGCCCCAGGCATGTGAATTGGATATACAGAAATCGAGGTACATGGAATTTAGTTACATGTACAATCTGTGAAGTCTCCCATTAATGGAAAATTTGAAAATTACATTAAATTTTAAAATTGAAGCATTAAACCCTTATTTTACGGAAAGACATGCCATTGTGTGTTTGACAATTTAATAATGGGTTTAAAAAAATTAAGTTCCAAATTAATTTACAGTAATTAATATGTCATTATTGGTTCTTCCATTTATTTTTAATTAATTTCATTTATGATGGGTATCTCTAAATAATATAGTATGATCATTAAGATGAAAGGAAATTAATTAATTTATTAATTAATTAAATAATTCAAGTGTGTTTTTCTTAAATAACAAAATAATTAATAGTCAAATTAATGTTATCCATTTAGTTTTTCATATTCATTGCATATATGACCATTCTTGAGCTTGATGAAGACCTGAGTATGTGTGGGATGTTTCAATTTAATTTATTGAATGAGTTTGAAATTATTTAATATTAAATTAATTGATAGAATGAGATTAATCCCTCCCTCCATTATTATGTCAAACCTACATGTCCAAAGATATTTATGTAACCCCTTTTAACCAATCATTAGGTTCCCCTCACCTGCATATGAATAATAAATATTTGTAATTAATAGAGAATTCCAAGGTGCATAGAGGTGGTTTAAGAAGAAACCATAATAATTTCAACCCAAGTGATACAAAGGTGGATCGGTGGAATTCTGTAACTCATGCCAAGACTAGAAATATGAGTTATTTCCCATAGGCCAAAGGTTGATTTAATTTCCACTCATTAAATCAATAGTTAAATAAAGATCATGAATGGTTTAATTAATTAATTAATTAATTAATTTTATCTATGAATTTATTTATTTTATGGATGTAAGAATGTGATTAAATATATAAATCTATAAATTTAAAAAGATGGAAAATAAATAAATAAATTATTTAAAAATGTTTTATCCATCATGGTTAATTAATTAAGTAACATGCACATAATATTAACAATATTTGTAAAGGAAAAAATGAGATATAATTTATGCATAATAAATTAAAATCCATTAAATAAATATTAATTCAGACTAAGCCTTCCATTACTTGGTTGGGAATGAAACGATTGAACTAACTGTAGTACATGAACAAAGTTTAAACACATAAATTTATTAGGAAGTTCTCATTAGATTTTTAGGTAGACTAAACTGAAATTGTATTGAGTTTAAAGACCAATGTCTAATAAATAAAAATTTAGAGGAAAGTTTTAAGGAAATCCATGTCATGATTTCAAGATAGGGGAATCTACTCAATAGATCAAGGAGCTATAAGTCCTCAGATGGAAAGATTTCATACCAAATTACTTTATTATGTTTTTCATGTCCAAAGTCTGGATCATTAATAAAAGTAATGGGGATCCTTTCCACTAGAACATTAAAGAAACTAGACATTCTAAGATCAATGGTGAGGACTATTGAAACTTTATAAAATAGTATTAGATTTAATAAATAAATAAATAAAAACATTTAATTTGTTATATATCACTTATTTTTTAACCAAGAAATGTACTAATAATATTCTATTTTTAATTATAGAATAAAATTAAAAGTTCATCATCAACCCTATCCTTATTATCAATATTAGATAAACATAACCTCCTAACAGAAGGTAACTTCCAATAGTAGTTTATATTCATTCAGTTTGTTTTATTTCCTGAAAGGAAATATTACATGCTAGAATACTCAATGACTAACCCGCCCACTAAAGGGTTGAGTGATGAAGAGTTACTTATATATGAAAAAAAATTTGAGTGACATGGTAGATGTTCAATCATTTCATTGATGTCCAGTGAACTAATGAAGTTTCATAGAAACATGGATTTGTATTGAATTCTTGAGAAAATATGTGGTCTTTACCAAGAGAAATCTATATAGGAACAATTTGAGATTTCCAAGGCACTCTTTCAGATCAAGATTGGAGAGAGTGTACTATCTGGGTTTCAGGTAGTCAAGATCATTGGTTACACTGAACACTTAGAGGTTTCAAGGGTTTAAACTCCCTAAAGAACTGGGAACTAACCTCATTCTAGAATCACTCCCTCAGAGATTCTCTATCTTTGTTGTGAATTTTAATATGAAAAACATTGAGAACTCTCTGACAGATCTTCATACTCATCACTATGTAGATAAGGATATGAAGTGTGAAAAAACATTCATCCTTATGGTGAACAAATGTAAAGGGAAACTGAAGATCTTTAAGAAAAAAATCTTCTTTAAACACTTCCAAGAAGATTAATATCAATGGGAAATAAAGGGAACAAGATATTCTCTATTTCATAGGTTAAAAGAAGGGCCATTGGAAGAAAACCTACACCCATCCAAAGTAGAAAGGCTAAGCTTCAGGTGCATTTGTTATTTAGTGAAATTTATCTGTTTCTATAAATTGGTTATTAGATATTGATTTTGGTGATCACATTTGTATTAAAATATAAGAACCAAGTAGATTTATAAATATTGAATAAGGAGACGTAGATCATAGAGCTTCTAACAATGATAAACTTGTTGTGGTATCCATCGGGGACTACCACCTCACGTTTCCAACTAAAATAATCTTTATTTTAAATGGTTGTATTTTTGTGACTTCAGTTACCAAAAACATTATTTCTGTATCCAGACATGATACAGATGGATTTATTTTCAAATATAGAAATAAATTATACGTCCTTTATAAATATAGAATTTATTATGGTAAGGAACATTTAAATAATAGTCTTTATGTGGTGGATTACACAAACCAAATAATGAAAATTGAAAACTAAGTAACTTCACATGACTCATACCACACCCAACCTTGGTATCATCAGAAATGTCATGTAAATGAAAATCGCTTAACTAAATTACATCAATATAGATATTTATATTCTTTTAAACTAAAACCACTTGGTGTATGTCACACATTTTTATAAGAAAAAAAGACAAAATATCCATTTAGTGGGAATGGTGAAAGGGCTAACAAGCTTCTTGAATTAGTTCATACTGATTTGTGTGGACCATTTCCTATTGAAGTAAGGGGTGGGTACTCTTACACCATAACATTTACTAATGATTTTAATAGATATGGATATGTCTAATTAATGAGGTATAAGTTGGATTCTTTTTACAAATTCAAGTAATATAAGAATAAAGTTGAGAACTAGCTTGGTAAGAAGATTAAGAAACTTTGCTCAGATCATGGTGGATAATTTATTAATCAAGACTTCATTGATTATCTATAGGAATTAGGGATTTTATCTCAACTCAATCCCCCTTATATGCCTTAATATAATCATGCAAGTGAAAGGAGGAACCATGACTTGTTGGACATGGCTAGATCAATGATGAGATAGACAATAATTCCATTATCCTTTTGGGGATATGAATTACAAACAGCATCATACATACTAAACCAAGTTCCAACTAAAGAAACATATGGTATACCATAACAATTATAGAATATAAAGAATCTCATGTTGTCTTATTTAAATGTGTGGGGTTGAAAATCGATTTTTAAAGCCTCTTTAAGTAAAAAGTATTCACCCCAAGGAACAAAGTGTATCTTTATAGGATATCCTAATGAAACAAAGGGATGCTACCTATAAAATTCTTCAAAAAAACTGTTTTGGTTGATAGATGTACAATATTTCTTGAGCAGGATATAATCTCTAAATGAGATAGTATGATTGATATAGACTTCGATGAAGTCCATTCTCAAGATACACAATAGTTGTCACAAGAAAAATTCCACAATGCCCCATGGAAGAAGAATTTTTTCTAGAGACACAATTAATGTTTAGGAGTACTATAGAGGTTAGAGTACTAGAACGGTATAGTTTTCTAGTCACTGAGGATGGTGACTCATTATTAGTTGATAATAGTGATCTGTTAACCTACAAGGAAGTAGTAAGTGGAATAGATGTTCCCAAGTGGTAAGAAGACAAGAATTTTAAAATGGATTTCATGTACCAAAACCAAGTCTAGATTTTGTAAGACCCTCTAGTAGATGTAAATATCACTGTTTTAAAATGGGTATTTAATAAAAACTGGACATAGAAGGAAAATTCAGTACCTATAAGGTGCAACTAGTTGTAAAAGGATTTAAACAGCATCAAGGCATTGATTAAAAAGAAAACTTTTCACTATAATAAATGATGAAATCCATTATAATTCTACATAACATTGTATATTTCCAGAATTATGATATTTAGAAAATGAATGTTAAAATATCCTACCTTAACGGGAACCTTCAGGAAGATTTATATATGTCACAACCTAAATGGTTTGTGAGTCCAATGGATTACAAAAAGGTATGAAAGTTGAAAAGATCCATTTATGGATTATGGAAAGCATACAGGTCATGGAACATTCATTTTTATGAGGCCATAATAGAATTTTGTTTCATAAAGAACAAATTTGAGTCGTGTGTCAATAAATAGTTTAGTGGGAGTGTAGTTGTTTTCTTATTAGTATATGTTGATGACATATTACTCATTGAAAAAAAATACTATTCTTACAGTCTATTAAGGAATGGTTAAATAATTTTTTCTCTATAAAGGAATTGGGTGAGGTAAGATATATTATTAGGATTAAGATCCATCATGATAGATCCAAGAGTTTTCTCAGCCTAAGTCAAAGTACAAACATTGACAAGATACTAAAGAGATTTAGTATGTAACAATCCAAGAGAGGATTTTGTCTAGTATCACATGGTGTTCAACTTTCTAGGAAAATGTTTCTTCATTCACATAAGGAAAGAAACATAATAAAAATAATTTTATATGCATCATTGATTTGTTTAGTAATGTATTATATGATATATACTATGCTAGATGTAGCCTATGTGTTATGAGCAGTAGGTATATATCCAGCTAATCTAGGTGACCACCATTGGATAATAATCAAGACTATCCTCAAGTATCTAAGGAATACTAAGTATATGTTCATGGTTTATAGATGAGATGGGGAACTAGTCATCATATGATATGCATATTCTAGTTTCAAAACCAATCAAGATGATATGAATTCACAAATGGGACACATCTTCACTTTCAATGGAGTTTTTGTGTGATATAGGATCTCAAAGAAAGCTTAGGTTTATATTCTATAACATATTCTGAGCATAATGCAGCTACTGAGGTAGCTAAAAAAGTAGTATTAATGTAAAACAAATTCCAGGAACTTGATATGGTACCTATAATTAGAGATCCTATCACACTCTATTAGGATAATACTACAGCGGTGGATCTTGCAAAAGATCCAAGGTCACATCAGTGGATGAAAAACATACTTCGTAAGTATCATCTCTTGAGGGATTTTTCTTAGATAGGTGAATTTGCAATGAGCAATATTTCTATGGAATACAACATTTCAGACCCCTTGACTAAAGCCTCAACTTAGTAGAAAAATGACTATCATGTGAGGTCTAGCGGATTGAAGGTCATAGACAGTTGGCTCTAGTATAAGTGAGAGTTTTTTGGAGTTGGTGTCCTAGGACCAATTGTTTATAATTTTATTACATAAATATTCGATGAATTGAATATTAATAAAACTTATTATTATATATTTTTTGTTGTTCTCCATGACTATAATGTAATAATTTCCTAGATTATATGTCACATTGATAAGCTCCTAATAGTTCCCCATGATGATAACCTTGATGTGCTATGAATATATTTTCAAATATTGTTCTATGGTAAGATAACACACTCTGATGGGACACATAGTACATAGACTGTCATTTATGTGTACTCATAAGGATATGAGGATTATTCTCATGAAGTTTGCACTTAGAAATCTCTAAGACATGAGATTTTGATAATATACCCTCTAGTAGGAATTCTTCATGTTTTGGTGTCATTAGATATTCCTATCTACAAACATGTGTGATGGTACTTAGAATTTAATATTATTATTAATGCATGTTACAACTCGCGTACATAGATATATTTTGTAAACCATGATGATAACAGTTTATGGTAAAGTTGGATATGTTGTGTGCTTTATGAGTGAAATGTCATTAATGAATAAGTCTAGGAAGTATTTGTCCTTTCTATCTTTATGTAAGTTGATATCACGTCACTTAGAATGGAATAGAACCATCACATTAAATTCCATGTCCATGGTGTAAGGACATATTTATTTCAGATAGTTAAATAAATACATATAGAAAATATATTTTGGTGACATAAATGTGAATCTTACTTGATGAGATATTGTGATAAAGGGATAATATTATAGAGTGAGCATTCATATGTGTTTGTTAACATTATGGCATTAAGTTCTTTTTCATGGGTTCCTTGACCCATTGCTAGATTGTAATCTTGGAATTTAGGTAATTCTTCTTAATTTCATTGAGAAAGAAACCTTGAGGGTGACACACTAAGTGTTTCTATTTATCTCAATTAAATGAAATTTGATTTTTATTAATGTAATAAATATTATTCTGATGCCTGACGAAAAATTGTATTCAAGTTATATTGATCATATAAATTAAATAAATATTTATTCTTCGGCATGTGAATAAAATGTTTATTTTATTTATTGAATATTTTAGTAATTATTTATTCGATGGAATGTGAATAAATATTTTTTTATGAATATAATATTTATTCAGTTATTTAATAAATTTTGGGGAGTTCGAATGGGTGAAGACTAAGTACATTGAAAAATATTAATTAACAAGACCATTACATAATATTTGTTATTGGGAAGTTGTTACACACCATAAAATAATAAAAATATAGTTATTATTCGGTGGAATGGGGTTTATTAAATGTAATAAATGATATTTAATGGCTAGTATGTAATTAAATAATTTTTTAACTTAAATCCTAACTTTATAAATAGATGGCTATGAATATTGTGTAGAGTATCCAAAATAGATAATAAAGAATTATTGAACACAAAAAATTCTCTATCAACTCCTCCATATCCATCCCTCTCAAGAATGACAAGTTTAAGAGATATTTCTTCATGGCTGGAGAACGAGTGATCAAGAATAAGCAACACAAGATATTCGACTCATTGTGTTATCACTTGGAGATTGAGTGGAATTCTTCATGGATCATAGGAGCACATGTGGATCAACTCTAAAGGGATTCTATCCTTGTATTCATACTGAAACAAAGGTATTTCAAAAGGTTCATTTCAAATGATCAATATTCACCAATGAATAAATTTCTTAATCCCAGGTATTTATTTCTCAAAATATTTAATAAATCAATTATAAATTTAACGTGTAGGGTCCTTGATCTTGGTTTTAGGAAACAATTATTAAAATAAATTTTAATATATTTCTCACCTATACATGCTTCTACTATTCTTGAAACCAACATGCTGAAGGATTAAGAACATGACCTTGTGTAGAGGAGCATATTATACTTTCAAGGATTTGTTTTTGTTTCCTAAAAAGAAGATCAATGGTGAAAGACATGTCATGTGGAAGTTGGGGAGCCATTCTCAGATCTATAACTATGATCTGAAGGTAGGTTTTAGTGTGTGAATAATTATTAATAGAATAAAAAATCAAAATATAAATGGATATATAGGAACACAAAAATAAAAATATGATCAATTAAGAGAGATCAAGGCAAAGAAATTAGGTATAGATCGTGGAGGAATTGAATTTGGAAGTGAAGCATATTGATATAGAAGATTCCTCTTCCTTTTGTATATTCCATGTTTTCACTATGTATAATAGATTTTTTTTAAATGAAATTATGGAGTATTATTGAATTCAATATTTTGATCAGTTAAAATATCTATGGGAAATGATATTGCACCATTAGCTGTTATTACATCATCCATGATTCCAAATTCGGGATGTTTCTCTATCAATTATTATCTAACAAACTCATTTCCAAAACATTGATACTCAATGAAAATTTATCTGGATAAAATTTAATTAGAAATTTTTTTTCAATATAGAGATAAATATTGATAGAAACACATTGAGTTCAATGAAAAATTAGACTAAGTGAAATTTGATTTATCATTTTGTAGATGAAATGATTTTGTAGTTGAAGAACTGTAGTATTCATTTGGCCTCAGGTTAACCTGTTTATAATCTAGTCAACCACTTTTAATTAGTTCATGTGTGCTTAAAATCCTTTCATGAATGAATAAAAATATCTTATGAAATCACATAATTGAGTTCCCCTGGTTAATCATTATTTTTTTATTCATGCTTACTTTAGGATCTACTTTCTTTCCTCTAATTGATCATTTTTTAATCACTATCCATACACACCTTTCATTTTCACTCGCACAACTACATCACCACCATAACTTATTTCCCTAATTAATACTATGTTAGTCGTTTCTAAAGTTATATTTGAATTTTCTTGGTCACACATACATTTTGAAGAGTCACTCCCTATGGATAAACCCTTTCTCTCCCCTAACTAGTTCAAAATATGATTTTAAATAATTAATTTGACCCTGTCATAGTCAATGACCTATGTTTAGGCTCGTCAATCACCCTTTTAATTTCTCAATTTCATAATTATGAATCCAAATTTATTTTTGATGTTTTATCTAATTAATATTAATGAAAATATCATCAGATTTCATTTCCCTTAAAATATCTCATTATGGAAATTTCAGTTTTTTACTCTTCAAAAATCTCAAAATTTTGCAAAGTGTTATCTCTTATGTGGTCCTTGTATAGTTTATATCATAAGAGTAAAATGACTCTTATTATCTTCATTGTAGTTCCCTACCTTTACCATTTTTTTATCAAAATGACACTTACAGAATGACTATTATCAAAATGACCCATATGATTGGTGAAAATGAATTTTATGGGGATGACCCTTATAATCTATAACAAATGACTCATATGGATATTACTCTTATGGTATAAAAATGACTATTTTTCTTTTTTAATGACTCTTACGTGGTTCTCTTGACTTTGAATCAAAATAAATCTAAAATAGAATTGCAAAAAGACTTCAATCCATTTCAAAATCACTTCAAATCAACCCAACACCTTCTTAATCACTTTAATTCACCTTAGAGAAGCTTTAAATAATTATATGAATTATCATAATAATTCAAAAACCTCTTCATATTTTTTTTATTTTTTTTCAACATTTAAATAGTGAATTTGGAGTATTTAAATATACTACCACTTCTTCAATATTCCAACTTCAATCTCATTCATTCTAGCCTTCATAAAACTTATTTTCAACACTAAATAATGCACTTTTCTTACCAGATAACACTAGGATGGTTTCTCCAAAATCTAGCTAGATCTTTTCAAAACATTGAACCATATTTAAGATATTTTGTAATTAAAACATTACATGATGTTCAAAAGATATTTTTTCAGCCAAATTTTAACTCTATAATAAAATTTAGTAGATAGTGTATCATTCACCCTATAACATAAATCATCTCAACAATCATCATATTTATATATAATTGTTTCCTTGAATCTGTTCCACCTTTAAAACAATTACCCATCAAAGTATGGGAAGCATCTTTACCTTATTTATTTAATGTATTCTCTCTCTATCACCCATCATTATAATATTCATTGAATTTCCTTCAAAACTATATTCATAATAGATTGAAAACAAATAACACATCACCTTGATTAATCCACTTGGGACCATTAATCCCCCCATTTGGATTTGTTCTCAATAAAAAATTTACTCCTAAAGTAAATGTTACTCTTCTCCCCCTTATTAACATTAAATGAAGAGGTGACTATAAGGGGAACATTATTCTCCTTCTAATCTAAAATTACTAAATTCTCCAATTTTTTTCTCCCCTTTGTTGTCCAAATTAGCCAATTCCATGTGAGAGAAGGGTGGAACCACATCTTTCATTGCTATGTTCCATAAACTAATGAACTCTAATGATATATAGAAAACTTGGTGTATAAAATAAGAGTGATCAATTTATAAAACTACGTGGTCCATATGGAATCCATAAAGTAATTACATCTTTGACTTAGCTTCTTAGGGGATGTAAAAAAATCAAGATGTTTATGATCCTGCAATCAACTTGAACAAAACCTAAAAACATTCAAGTGAAAGGATGTGTTTATTGCTTTTAAATTATTTTAATAATCAACCCCCCTTAATAAATAGATTAAAAATCAATCTAAACCTATATAAAAACAGATTATCATGCCTCAAAATTTTTAAAGGATATCAATAATTTCATAATTAATATGAAAAAAACCCTGAAAATTTCATTTTCATAGCTCCCTGTCAAGGAATGCTCTTCAATTGTCTTTATCATGTATAGTTTTCTTCAAAAATAATATATAATTAGTTATAATACCCATTAAATTCTAATATAAATTGAGATATGAAAAATTATTTATTATAAGGAGACACCTAGATATCATTTTATGTTCTCTATAATGGATTGTTCTTGTTTCTTTATAAACATCACATCATTCAACAAATTCCCTCCTTTTAAGAATCACCTTTAATTCCCAATATAAAGTAGCACATCGAGTCCAGTATAGAAATTTGGTAAGTTTCCATTAGAACCTTAATATGATAAATATGGTTGATAATTATCTATCAATTAAGAAACTCTTATATTTATAGGTATAAAATATCCAGAACTCTATATATTGGCTTCACCCTTAATTTTATAAATCTATTATATTTTGGGAAGCATTGGATTATTTTCTTATTAATTATATTTCTTATCTAGAATCAAATTCTTTATTTTAGTAATAAAATCACTTTCACTATTTTCATATTTCTCCATATTCTTGGAAAATTATACTAGGTTATCTATATGCATTAGTTTTGGAACAATGTAAACCTTCTTCTTATGTGTAGACTCCCTATTTAAATAATATTCCTTGATACTTGGATTCATTAGTGTTTTCCACTTATTTTTAAATAACTCCTATCATATGGGAAGACAATTCATGAACATTTTAACTGAATTACTGGATAGCTTTAACCTTCCACACAACACTTTAGTAGCCTTTAGATTATCCTCTTTGGGAATCCTCTCAAACTCCCTGTCAGATATTTATTTTGTCAAACTAATAATGATTTTTCAGTCCAGAATTGATTCATTTATATATTTTAACTTTAATCCATCAATATTGATGGTCATAGAAAATTTATAATGGTCCATGATGTCTCCTTTCATACCATATTATAACTATATTAGTGTTATATTTGTGACACCCTTCTTTGATTTTATCTTTGGTGTATTTTTTTCAACAATCTTCTTTTGTTTATTTTCCAAAGAATTATTGACTTCTTTTATCACCTATTTCTTTTTTTATTAGGATCATATTTTTATATAAGTATAGGATTTTTGTGGAGTTGGTTGGTACTAGCACACTTCTTCACTATAACCATTTTTGTTGAAATAATCAAATAAGTTAAAAATATATTGAAATATATTCTTATAGGATAAATTATTATTCTTCTATGAAATATTTATTTTCACAGTAGGTATTCTATTTTCTTCAGTTCCAGACCCCCAAAATATAATCCTTATATAATCTTCATATATTGACATGTTATGCCAAGATTTATATCCTAATGACTAAACCTATAACAGTACCAATAATGACCAAAAACCTATTTCTTTTATCTTTGGATGAAGTTTATCGAGATTCGATAGCTTATTATTTTTGAGTAGATACCCTATTTTTTAGCTTTATTTAGGGAGATGTTAATAATTTAAAACCCTATATTCACCTTTGATGAAGTCATAAATTTATTTGAATATTTTTCTCCCACATTTTTTTTATTTTAATTTGAATTGAGTATTGGCCATCAACGCCATATTAGTGCACATAAAATTAATTGGAGCATAGGTTACCTTCTTCTATGTAGTTGATGGATCAAGTGTTGATTTTATTATTTTTTTACACTATTCGAAGTATTTTTTTAAGTAAGACTCTTATCAACAAGTGGGGTGAAACACGTCTTATTTTAGTGTTCTGTGAAGAATCAACACGGATATTTTCTATAGTTATCAGCTTCACATACAACTCAAGACACTTCAGATTAAGAATTCACTTCTGATATTCAATTAATTTTACCATTTATTTAGAACCATTTTTACCTTTTAAATTTTATATTCACTCATATGAATTTTCTAAAGTATAGAATTATCCAACTATTTTATTCTCTTGTTTTCAATTTCTAGATAAGATTCCTTAACATTCAATGTTTCTTTTTGTAATTTCTCTCATTCCTAGATCACTTCAGAAAAACAATCCATTAAAACCTTCCAAAAAACATTACATTGAGATTCTTCTACATATAGTGAATATAATTCATTGAAATGTACGATATATTTTTCCCTATCTTTAACCAGATTTATTAGAGTGTTTCATCTTTTCAACTTTTACACCAATTCATCTTCTATTACATCATCTCCCAACTCCAGATATTATTTTTCATTATATAATCCCTTGATATATAAAAATATATGATTTATTTTACTTAGAGTCATGGATGAAACACACATTTATGCCTTAATAGGGATATAAATATAATTTTCTATTTAGAAAATTTCTAAAAACTCTTCAAATATACAATTCATATCAATTGGAAAAAAAATACTGGGGAATGGAAAAATTTACATCATTCATAGGGAACTGTATGCTTTCATAACACTTGATATTACCTTAGGATTAGGTGTAGATATCTAAGATGGGGGATGAATCAGGTGTTAGCCACATTTACAAAATTCTTTGAACTCTTATATACTTTTAACCTCATTGTTCATTGAACTATTATTATCGGTTATGAAAAGTGGATTCGTTTATCTTTTACCAAGAGTTTAAGAACCACGTATAATGAAGTAATCAAATATAAATATAAACACACCATTTTTTACAAGGTCCAACCCCAATTTGGGAAACCTACTCCTTGATATGTTTAGTTAGAATCTTATGAAACAGATTCCCCACTATAATATTATAATCAATTTTAAGTGGGTTAGATATAAATAGTTTTTAAATAATTCTCACTATATTACACAAGTGAGTAGGATATCTCTTAAAAAAATATAGACTATTTAATTAATACAATATTATACTATCTCTTTATAATTCTCAACAGCTTCCACCCTTTTTAAAGTAGATCACCAATCTGTAAAGAATGTCACAACATCAACATCATCAGATCTTGTTTATCTCAATAAAATAATTCAACTACCCTAAAATAATATGTTAGAGTATATATAACGTGGTCTCTATTCTTAACTTCGTTCTTATATTGTATTCCAAATATCATTTTTGGATCCACTCACCTCGTACTTAAAGGAACTCGACTACCAATGATGGATCGACAGAATTGCATGCAAGTCAGGTTTCCTCAATTCTTCTTCCTTCTTCCAATTCTCTAGATTCTATAATATTGAGTATCACAAGATCTAATATAAATTCAAGATTATTATTTTTCTTGTCCAATCATATTTGGCACACTAAATCAACTCTCGGTTTATTATTGACTATATCTTCTTCTTCCATGATACCAGGTGTTTCTTCTTATTCATAAATGCATTTGTTTATCTTATATTCACATATAAAGTAAATAATACCTCTCTATATCTTGTTTTATTTTATATTCTAATATCACCAAAATATATTTCATATATATTTTATATATAAAATCTTTTACAATATAGATACAACCATCTCTTCTCATTTTCCTCAACACAATCACGTAGGTGTTCTCCCACAAAATCCATTTATTTCCTAAACTTTTTTACATGGGTATGCTCCCATGATCTCACATATCCCTTTTTATTAGATGTATTGTCTCAAATATATTTCCAGAAATTACATTATTTATTTATTTCTCATTTTATCCCAACAAAATAAATCCATATTATTTCTTCTAGAATGTTGAGGATTATTCTACTCAAAATATTTTCACAAATACCACAAATAAACATTCACTATAACTATATAGAAATCATACAAAAATTACTATAATGGAATGCATCTTCTCTTCATGACATTAGTGTATCTGAAATAATAATTTAATATTATGTTATATTCATTAATTATTATATTACATCTCAACTTGATCATCCTATTTTCAATTATGAATATCATCTAATTAATTTTTCTTGAATCACAATTCCATTTTTGATATTTAAAACACTCAATAATAGTTTGGGTATCATCAAATTTATTCCTCAAAATTTAGATATGATAAAAAATTGATATTTTTCTAATAAATATATTATAAAACATTAAACAATTTAAGCATTGATCACCCTTTTTATTTCTCACACAAATAATCTTGAATCATAATTCATTTGTAACATTTAATCCATTGATGATTAGTACCTGCATCATCATATTTTATTTCCATTATAATATTTGATATTTAAATTTTTGTTTTTCACTCTATATAAATATCAAAAAAATTCAAAGTTTTGACTCTTGTGTGGTCCTTGAATAATTCATATTATAATAGTTAAATTACTCTTATGATGTACACTATAGTTCCCAATCTATTAATTTTTTTCATTTTTTTCTTCAAAATGAATCTTACGTAAATGAATCTTATACAATTAACTCTTTTGGGAATGAATCTTGTGTTTTACAAAAAAATGTCTCTTATATAGGTGACTCTTATGGCCTACATAAAATGACTCTTACAATTTCTGAATGACTCTTATATGGTCCACTTGACTCTCACTTTTATGAAATGATAAACATAATTCAAAAAAAACTTTAAGTCATTGCAGAATCATTCCAAAATCACTTCAAATCTACTCAAGGACATCTTAACCACTATAAATATCCTTATCATAACTTCAAATAATTTTTTATAATTATTAGAATTATTGAAAACCATTTTAGCTTTTTTATAAATAATTTTGTAGTATTTAAATACTCAATTATGAGTATTTAAATATGTTACCAATGCCTCAATATTATACCTACAACCTCATTCAATCCAACATCATACAAGTAATTTTCAATACTTAGTACAGTAATATTATTTCTAGATAACACTTGGATTGTTTCACTAAACTCTAACTAGATCTTATCAAAACATTGAACTTCCATTAATATCTTTTTTAATTAAATCTTTAAAAGTTTTTCAGCAACCAATTCAATAGAAAAATTTAAAATCCATAACAAACCATAGTATATAGTACATACATAATTCATTAACACTTTTATTTAAGCTTTAAAAACTGTATCAATGGTTATCAAGTTTCTGGATAGTTTTAATCTTGAATCTATACATCCAATTCTTCAAGTACATCAGATCCCCAAACTTAGTTACCCATAAAAGTATGGGAATTATCTTCATATTCTTTATCAGGTGGATTATTTATCCATCACCCGTCATTCCTATATAAATTTAATTTTCTTCACAACTATATTGATAACACATTGGAAACAAATATGATATCATCCTGGTCAATCCACCATGTCACATCATATTGAAACATAAACATTAAACATTGAAGTTGTAACATGATGTGTCTTATTATATAAATCTTAAATAATGTAATCATTCTCTATTTTACTTAAAAAATGAATCATTTATCTCATGTTATGACATGTTCATTCATCCCAAAGTATACATGTACTCTATATAACTCTTGTTTTTTTGTGTTTCATTATGAAGAATCCTAGAAAAAATATTATTATCTTAAAAATCAAATTGATATTATAAATCATTATCATTTTCAATAAAAAATAATAAAACTAAAATAATAACCTAAATAGATCACTCTTACAATAGAAAATCATCTCCTAGTACTGTGAGATTGGAAAATTATTGAGGTTAGGTATACCTTCTAAATCTAGTACAACTCTACGATCCCAACTGTAACGAACTGATCTGAATACCCTCTCAAATTGGTAATTGTACACATATAACACTTACTTGAAGGGTGTTTTTGATCCCCATGGTCTGATGACTAGCATTCGAGCATAAAAACAATAAAAGGGAATGACTTCTCCCAACCTGAAGCAATGGCATGGAACATATATATAACAGAGACAATAATGGAAAAGATAAATATATTCCATAACTAAAAAATTTGCTGAAACTAAATAACCCAAGAATAGAAACAATCTTAAAGTACAATTCCAACCATAAAGGACCACTAAAATAGGAAAACCCATCTACTACATGTTATAGCATGGGAAGACTCCCACCATCTCACCACCAGCTACCCATCCAAGGTGAAGGAAAACCTCACTGCCTTGTATTTCCCTGTATCGAAAGAAATAACTTGGTCTATGCACCACCAAATAGGTATGCAAGGTGTGAGATAATAGGCTCGATAGGGTATCACCCAAGTGTTCCATATCAAGTCTCTAAACAATAATCTAGGCATACTAAACTTTAAAGAAAAAAAGGCATGATAACAGTTTAACAGTTTTTATATCAAAATTGTGGAAAAAAATTTAATTTTCCCCTTTTCAACATTTCCAAATAAATAAGGTAAATCAGTTTTGAAGAATTCTGTATCCATGTATCACAATAGATATATCATCTCAAAAAAATCATGTATCACATATCATATCAAATACATGATAGTATAATAAAATGGTACAAACCAAATAAGAATCATAGGTAACATCATGTTAGGAACCACTGTAGGTCAAGATAGCTATGATACTAATACCTAACATAGACAATAACATATGCATAAATACAATAGACATATAAATCGAGTCTAGAGAGTATAGTAACACCCCAAAAAATGAACCTCCCAAAAAATCTAACAAGACACTAGAACAATGGACCTACGGAGTAGAAGAAAGCCCCATAATCAAACCCCTCGACAGTGGATGAGAACTATTATAATAAATTCCACCTAATATCCCAAGTCTTCCTATGTGCTCTATTTTTCAAACCAGTTCATAAAACCATTTCTATAAAATCATTCATTGAAACCCTTTTCACAATTCATTGAAAACCCTTTTAATTTACCAAAACTGGGAGAAAACCATCTTTTATAAAAACTCAGTTCTACACACACACAAAATCAATTATAGAATGCCATTTTATTTAATAAACAATTTTTCCAAAATAGTATTAATGAAGTTCACCAACATAGGCTAGAGATGGAATCACCAAGCTCAAAACTTGGGTCGCACATGCCCATAATGGAACCCACCATAATAAAGGGTTTAATAATGATAAACGAGGCCCTATAATCAATTTATACATATTATAATTTATTCAATTTATGAATAGGATTGGTAGAGAAGAGTAACCAACACATACCTCATGGACACACACATATCGCACTACAACCAATAAAGGAACAACCTTCAGAATAAGACCGCGCAATAGATCTAGAAGAAAACAATAAGAAACAACACAATGGGTCAACAGACCCGATAACACAACACAAATAAGTTACTATAATCAAAGAAATGAATATGAATAAAGTTCTACTCACCTAGAGAAATTAAAACCATCTACTATGGTGATAAATCACTAAAAAAATCTACCTAGATCGAACAGAGACTCCCAAAATCGTTAAAGAGGCCTTCTAGGTTGAGCAAAATAAAACTTTTTGATGAATGAAATAATATATCAGTAATACGGTGCCCTAAAATCCAACCCCACGAGATTTACATGGTTTTTAGTCCCTTTATACATTATATAATCCTTGAGACAAAGATATGCTGAAAAACCATCACCTTTTTTTTAAAAAATTGGCCTTTTTTATTACATAGTGTGTAATATTTATATGGAATGTACTCACATAATGTTGTGTACCAGGTTCACAAAATATACCCTAATGAAATTAATTTTTGTGTAATCCCATTACATGATGTGTATTTCTCTTGTAGTCTACAAAAACTGTATATTCTTACACAATAATTCAAAACACCTCAGGTGTCCTCCAAACTCAGGAATAGCCCCAAAAATCCATTAACACATTTATATCTGGACATAATTAATTCAAACAAAAATCCATCACCAAACATTAGGTCATTTCATAGAAAATTTTCTTCATCCCTATGAGTTATAAGATACACCCAATTAAAGAGGAAAACAAGAAAATAGAATGGAATTAAATGAAATTGAGTTATTGTATGTCACAAACTCCCCACCCAAATACTTTTCATCCCCAAGAAGTAATGTGGAAGAATGAAGTCCAATAAAGAGGCGAGGATACTACTCCCTCATCAAAAAATCATGCTCCCAAGTCTCATGAGAATATTATCCATGCCACTATATCAATTTAACCAAAAGAATCAACTTCCCATGAAATACTTTCACATGAGATTCAACATTCTCAACTAGCTTCTCAATAATGGAAGCATCTGGATCTAACTCAATATCTTCCCAAATAATAACAATAGAGGGATCAGGATGATATTTCTTGATTTTAAATATGTGGAAAATATCATGAATTCCTATCAACTAGACAACAAATTGAATCCGATAAGCAACCTGCCCAAGCTGTTCAGTGACCTCAAATTGTTTTATATATATTGGAGCCAAATTTCTCTATTTTTCAAGTTGATTATGACCCAAATGAGTGGAAACATTCAAGAAAACATGATCACATATAGAAAACTGTAAATAATGAAGTTATTGATCCACATAATATTTCTTCCAACTCTATATTATAACCAAACACTAATGTATATCTTGAATCCTCACAAACGTCTCCCAAACCAAACTATGTCCCACCCAAGATGCTTCGCACACCACTACCCAACAAAGAGATTATTTTCATGGGATACCATACAAAGCATCAAAAGGATCCATTATGATTGAATATTGATAATTTTTATTATAATAAAACTCAACAAGTCTCAAATGGATATCACAAGATTCACCAAAATATAAGACACATTAATGAAGCGTATTCTCCAGAATCTTAATCGCATGCTCTATTTGACCATCTATCTATGGATGATAAGATGTACTCGACTTGACCTGAGTCCCCATCTCCTCTAGGAGACTACTCTAGAATCAAGAAGTAAACCTAGAATATTTTTCAAAAACAATGGTTGAAGAAACTATATATAACCTCACAATTTTTGTATATACAGCTTACCTATATCTTCACCATTTTTAGAGTCTTTAATCAAAATAAAATGAGATGAATTTTTCCACCAATCAATCACCACCCAAATAAATTTCCTCCCTCAGGGTGTTTGTGGAAATATGAAAACAACACCCATAGATACCTTGTCCTATTTTTAAACCAATAATAAAAGAGGCTAAAGAACCTTGAAGTTTTCAAATTCCCTTCATTAATCTATTGAAAAGGTATAATAATATGACACATAATCAGTGATGTCACACTTCATACACAGTAACAATAATCATTGTCTTGTGTCATAATACATCTCCATAGTGCCCGGATGAATGGAATGTGAAGAACAATGAAAATCAAACATAAATAAGATCCTCTCATATGCTGGGATGAAAACCCAATCCCCAAAACCTAGAATAACATATGAACCGAGAGAATAACTAGAAATGATTGCTCCATCGTATAGAGTTTCACGAATTCCTATGAAATCATTATCTTGATACTGAATCTAGTGAATAATCTCAATGAAATATGATGATAACTGACCATTACTCAGAACCATACCTGAAACATCTTCCTAAGCATCCAGATGTAATTGAGAAAAAGTCCCCATAAGGTTCCACTCTTCCTTCGATTCTTAAACAGCTTAAGATGGAACTTTCCTGCTAAAAGAATCTACAATGACATTACCCTTCCTCGAGGTGTAGGCGATATCAAATTCATACATTTGAAGTTATTCCACCCAATGACTCTATATTATATTCATGTATTTCTGAGAAAAAATATATCTCATATTATTATGCTTATAAAATACCATAAACCATTCCACAAAAAGATAATACTTTCAACACTTAAGCACATGAATAATTTTGGGAATCTCTAAATCATAAGTGGGTAATTTTTATGTTGTGGTCGGAGTTAAAGAGATTTGTAAGTTACCACATGATCATGCTACATGATAAAAAATCCAAAATAGTTCCATAAGAATCACATAAACCCACATATCTTTTACCTATATTAGGTAAGATCAGAATAATATTAGATGTCAGAAGTCATTTCAACTCATTGAAAGAAGACTAACATTTTTCATCCCATATAAAATTTACACTTTTCCTAGTAAGAGTAGTCAAACGTGATTCCAACTTTGAGAAATATTTAAAGAATCATTGATGGTATCCAGTAAGTCTAAGGAATCTCTGAATCTCAAATAAAATGGTTGGAACTTCCCATGAAAGGATAGCCTTTTCCTTATCAGGATCAACTGAATCCATTCTTAGAAATAACATGCCCTAATAATTTCACTTCTTTAATCTAGACGATACATTTAGAAATATTTCTATACAAACAAAGACTCTCCAGGATCTCTAAAAGTAAAATCAGATAGTACTCGGTATCATAATTATATCTTGAATACACCAAAATATCATATATGAACACTACCACAAAAGTGTGGAGATACTAATGGAACATATGTTTCATCAAATCCATAAAATCTTAAAGATAATTATTTAGACTAAAAAACATCACCAGATATTCATAATGTCTATACCTTATCTTTAAAACTGTCTTTGGTATATTACACTCCCAAACTCTAAGATGATGATAACTCAACTGAAGTTCAATATTTGAAAACCACTTTACCCCTTTAAATGATCAAAAAAATGATCCACATAAGGAAAATGATACTTTCTCTTAACCATCACATTGTTAAAATTCAAATAGATTATACACCACCAGATTTAACCACCTTCCTTCTTATAAAAGAGCAATGGGGCTGCCCGAGGTGAAACACTAGGGTGAAAAAGAATTTTCCAACATATTGTCAAACTGAATCTTGAGCTATTTATGTCAGTTGCTGCCATAAGATAGGAAGGTATCGATATCAGATACGATCCTAGCACCAGATCAATTATAAACTCTACCTCCCTCTATGGAGGAAGCCTAGATAAATCATTCAGGAAAATGTCTGGAAAATCATGAACAAAAGAGGGAAGATCAATAATAGATGAAACATCATTGGTCACAACTGCAACAGCCAACAATAAACTTCTGAGCTCTAAGAGGGAAGGTACTCGTGACTAGACCTAGGATCCCACTCTCCCTAAAACATTTATGAGCTCCCACCGGTCGCATGAAATGTGACACGTCGATGATAAAAATCATCCTCAACACTATGAACAACAAGACAATCCATCTTGATGATGACCTCATTCAAATCTAGATCAAGAACTAGAAAATCATATACTAGTTATACATCATCTATTGATAACGTACAAGAAGAATACTGAAACCCCATATCTTTCCTCATCCCAGGAGGTGTTTCTAACTTCTTAACAAAGGAAATAAGTTATATTGGAAGGTTAAGCATATCAAAAAAAACTTCCATATATAAATGAGTAGTAAGAACCAGTATCAAATAAAGAAATCACTACTGAGGATGTAATAGACATGATACCTCTCACTGTCACTAGACCCACATCTACCTTTGCAGGAAACTCATCTATTGTATGAAGGTGGTTCGCTCATACGGTTTCTAGATGTTGTCCTGTAGTCTTTGAAACATTTGACTACACCGTAGTAACCTTTGGAGCTGACTATCACTGACCATAACGAGGAGTAGACATAGTCTAAAATAAATGCTATAGATGATCATAACTTCTACAAGTATTACACTTCTTTATAGGTGAAGGAGAATAATTTGGTGTGTTTTTGGCCTTTCTACACTGATATTAAGTTAGAGGCACACCACTAGCTAAAATTTGAAGTGATGAAGAGGTCTTATACCATGAACCACCTCTATTTCTCTTGCGATGATCCAGACACTTCCACTTTTTTTCTGACATGCCACTAAAGTTGAGACTAGGTAGATGAAAAGGGGAAGAATATCCATCCTTTTCTACCATATTCAACTCTTCTATCATATCCATGTCCAATATCTCCTCATAGTTCAAAAGATACCACATAAACACATATAATTTGATATCTAGCTACAAACTCTATAGGTACTTCTAAACATTTAACTAGTCATTCTTCACAAACTCTAGTGTAAAAAAATCGATTATAAAACCGATTGATGTACACTGACACAAAATTCTCTCCTTGTTACAAAGAGAGTAACTCCAAAGACTTCACCATCATTAGTAACTTTGGGAAAAAATATTTATTATAAGAGAGTATTTAAACCATTCTAGTCCAATCCCATGTGTATATCTACTTTTACCATGGAATCCCACCAACGCATGTTAATACCTTCATGTCTGAAAACTACACACTTCACATTGATATTATTAGGTTTATCCATGAATTTAAAGATCTAATCAATATTTTCCGTCCAGTCCTCCACCTCTTGGGGTTCATTCGTACCTTTAAAGGAGAGTGGTTTCCCTTGAAAGAACTATTGTTATCAACATCTTTCTCATATAGTTCCAGGATATACCTTAATAACTATGTTCTAAGATTGTGGCACATTTTGGTCAATAACACAAACTGATCACACAATAGACTTGATAAAGTTTTGATCCATCGAAGGATTCCCTTAAGAAGAATCGAGTGCACCCCCTTGAAGAACTCATGGAATACTTCTTAGAGGCATACTGTTTCACACCAAAACAAAACAATTGATCATAA
This sequence comes from Viscum album, assembly GCA_963277665.1. Classification (NCBI taxonomy): domain Eukaryota; kingdom Viridiplantae; phylum Streptophyta; class Magnoliopsida; order Santalales; family Viscaceae; genus Viscum; species Viscum album. The sequence continues at coordinate 812,991,878 of OY728166.1, forward strand.
ATAGAATAATATCACTTCAAACTAGAAAACCCATAAGAAAAAAATGATATTAACATCCAAACTCAAAATAAGAGACACATATCCCAATATCCTATGGTAACTTGAGTCTCATCGCGGTAAGAGTTGGACATGCACTCACCGCAATATATCTCTCATGTCCTAAAAATATTATCTTCTGTCTACCCAAAGTCCCAAGACAAAGAATATTAATGAAAAACCCCAAAACCACCTTTGATATAACTTTCTAATGAATCGAACCAAATTCCCTCTCAAACAGGTACCCAAATCGATGAGCCACATACCCAAAGGGCATTCCAGATCCCCAAGGGTTGGAGACTAGCACCTAAGCATCAAAAACAAATCAGGGGAATTTATTTTTCCCAACCTAAATCCAATTCATGAGACATATATATAATGGATAAAATAGTGGAAAATATAAACATATTCCATAACTAAAAACAAACAGTGGAAACTAAACAACCCAAGAGTAGAAACAATCTTTAAGTACAAGTACAACTATAAAGGACTATTGAAACATGAAAAACCATCTACTCCATGTGATAGAATGGAAAAAACACCAGCACCTCACAACTAGCTACCCATCCTAGCTAACAAAAAACCTCATTTCCTCACTGCAGTGCCATGCCTTTCCCCACATCGAGAGACACAACGAGGTCTATGCACCACCAAAGAGGTACACTAGGTTTGAGTTAATAGGCTCAGTAGGGCCTCACCAAAGTGTTTTATATTAATTCTATGAGTAATAATCCAATCATGCAAAAATTTAAAGAAAAAAATTTATAATAAATGTTTTTATATAAAAATCATAGAAGAGGAAACTTAGGACACCCATACATAACATAAAAAATCATGTACACATCAATCCACTAGACATATGCATCGAGTCTATAGAGTAGAGGGACACCCTAGTAAGTAAACCTCCCAATAGGTCTAATAATTCCTTAAAACAATGATCATAGGGAGAAGAGGAAAGCCCCATGAGCAACCCACTGATAGGTGATGAGACCTATTACTATACCTTCCACCTCAGTAACAAAGGCTCCCCATTTTTTATTTTATTCAAACCAATTCATCAAACCACTTCCATAAAATTATTATTTGAAAACCATTTCAAAATTCATTGAAAACCCTTTTTAGTCACCAAAACTATAGAAAATCATATTTTATAAAAACCCAATTACACACACACACAAAAAATAAATCACATCATGTTGTTTTATTTAATAAAAAAATTTATCAAATACTCAAACATTGTAGTTCACCAACACAGCCTAGAGATAGAACCACCCACGTCAAAAAATAGGTCACCTCCACCCACAAAAGAGCCCACCACAATAAAGGGTTCAACAAAGACAAAATAGGCCATAGAACCAATATACACATCTTATAATTAATTCTATTTATGAAAAGGATTGGAAAAGAACATGAATCAATATATACATCAATAACACACACCTACTTCACCACAAACAACAAAGGAACTACCCTTGGAATAAGATCACACCATGGATCTATAAAAAAATAATAAGAAACGTCACTAAGGGTCAATAGATTCGATAATGCAGCACAGTAGTGCTACCACGATGAAATAAATGAAGAATTAGAAATTATTACTCACCCATAGAGATGAAAACCAATCAAGACAGCGATCTATCACTGAACAAATCAATCCTGATCGATCAGAGAATCCTAAAATCACCGAAGAAGCCTTTTAGGTTAAGAAAAATAATACCTACAGATGAAGGAAATAACATATCACTAATATGGTGACCTAAAATCCAACACCATGACATTTACATGGTTTTTAATCTATTTACACATCGTGTCATCCTTAGGACTTGAATACACTAGAAAACACATTGTGTTTTTATTAAAAAATTGATCCTTTATTATCACACGACATGTACTCACTAAGCGTTGTATACCAGGTTCCTGAAATCTTCCTAGTAAAACTTCCACATCATGTAATACATTATACAGTGTGTATTTCTCCAATAGTCTGCAAAAACTACATATTCATACATGAACACCCAAAACACCTTAGGCATCCTCCAAAATTGAGAAGGACCTTGAAAATCCATAAACACATTTATAACTAGACTCCATTAATTCAAACAAATATCTATCTTTGAACATTAGTTCATTTTTCATAGAATTTTTTTTCCAGCCCCAGGAGTCCCAAGACACACGCAATTAAAGAGTAAAACAAGTAAATAAACAATATTTACCTAAAAGTAGTTAACAGGATGTTACACCAACAATTATATAACTATTTATTATATGATCTCAATATCTCACTTAATTCCATAAATCATAGAACCCTCACATCATGAACATCAAGAAAATTACAATGAATCTACAACCAAAATATTAATTCATACAAATACAATAATAATATAAAATTTAATCTAATAAGTTTCATTATCCAAATATGAACCCCAAAATTATCCTTGATTTTATATCCAATGGGTTTTCAGGATATTGGTTTCATAGTAATTATGTCACTATATTTGGAAAGTGTTGTTATAAAAATAAGAAATTATACCATAGGTTTACCAATCATTTGATTGTTTTTATTATACTTGAAGTGACTCGATATTTCACTATTTATTTTCCTTAAAAAAAATATTATATTAATATCATGGTTATCTCAAAAAAAAACTAAAATAAAATAGTTATATGTTAAAATAAAATTTTACCATTATAATATTACTGTTAAATTAGTGGGTATAAAAAGAACTAACCATATTACAAAATCTATGGATATAAAATAATAAAATGACATTGGGTTATGAAATTCTCCCTTATGAATCCCATTTATCTGAGATTGGGAAGAAGATATCTTTTCTAGGGTTTTATATAGACCAATCCCAAGATAAACTCAAAAAAATTCTATGTGAGTGAAATAATATTCAAAAGAATTTTAAGCATGGGGAAATTTACATAAGGTTTATGCTAGCGACATCACCACCCCAGACTTCCATTAGAGCGTACCTTATGTTAAGATCCTACATGGAGATCTCAAGGGTCTATATAAGTATAAATTAGGATGATATAATTAGGTATATATTACTGTAACAAGATATTTATCATTTTTATTTTTCATATGTCTCATTCTGACTTTTAATGAAAAAAGTTTATTTTTCTATAAAATAGTTTTTCTTTACATTTTATATTTAAAAACTAAATTTATAAATTTTAAAATATAAATGAAATAAAATTAAATTAATTTTTGGATTTATATTTTCAAAATTATCCTATAATAAATTAATGGGATTTTTATAAAATAATTTTTTTAGATAAATAGTGGAAAATAATTTTTTTACCAAAATTGCAAATTTTATGACATTATAAGAAAAAACATTAAGTGTATACAAAAATTTAATTATTAAAAGATGCATTTAAAAAGTAAAACTATGATTTTTAAAAATAATATGTTGAATTAAGAAAACCTATGATTAAAATTTTAGGAACATAAGTAATATTTTCCAATAAAAACTAATTTTGGTATTTTGTTTTAATTAAATAATATCTTAGTGAAATTTTGTTTTTAATTAATTTTAATTCCATATAAATTTTTTTTTTTAATAAATAAATTTATATCATGAAAATAAAATACGATAATAATTTTACCCTACACATAAATTTTAATCCTAAAAATAAATTTTCTAGAAACGAGTTTTTACACATTACATGCTATAATGTTAAAATTGATTTTTCTTAAAAATAAAATTTTTATTAGGTAAAAATAATTTCATATTTGGAATCATTTGGTTGAAATTATTTAAAAAGGATCATTTTATTTTTAGGAATAAAAATAAGATCACTAATATTAAAGTAAATTACAGTGATAGTGGTGAAACCGTTATTGATTAAAGTAAATTACAATGATAGTGGTGAAACTATTATTTTCAAAGATTTTTTTATTAATATTATGTAATTTTTATCTAACAGATTAAGCTATTTTTTTAAAATATTTAATTGGATATTATTTTTAAAAACATATATAATTATATTAACACATATATAATAACTATTCAATGCTAAATATGATTAGGAACACATAATGGTTAAAAATCATTTTTCTACAAAACACCAGTTTTCTATATTTAAAATATGTTAACTTAAAAGATAAATTTATCATATTAAGAAACTAAATTAGATTAAACTCATATTAAATTTAGGTTCAAAATAATCAAATGTTTCAAGAATATTTACCTTAGAGTTTTAATAAAATCTTAATTACTTGGTTAAAAACTAGTTTCCATGGTAAAAATAAAAATTGTAAAATGTAAAAAACTAATGGTTAATGAATTGAAACATGTTTAAAAATGATTCAAAATCAATGGTTAAGGATTTATTGAAATCATATCACACAAAACCCAATTATTTTTTACATTTGGAACCATTGACCCTTGCATAGTTTCATTCCATTATTGAAAAATAATAAGTGTCTACAAAAGTTCCCTTTTCTCCACTTATAAAAGTGGACACTTCCACCACTTCATGCCTCACCAATTCCTGCATATACATTACTAAAAATATTCCATTTTATCCTTATATAATCCTATCTCATGTTCATAATACTCTAGTTTCTATTAGTTATCCTAATCTCTTACTTTTCAAGGAGACTTTCAACAGAAAGTTCAAGGTCCCTAAGTAAGTGTTACTTAATCCTTATCTTTTTCTTCATTTTATTTTTCTTACAAACCTAGTATATAAATAGTAATATAATTACCAAAATATAATTATTTTATTGATGTTTTATTATACTAATGGAATAATTATCATTTATTCCATTCCATCCACCTAGAAAAACAAAATGACATCGATCGTGCATTTGTGTGGACTACAGCTTCCACGAAGAGACGACTTCTATTTTTCACCACTACTCTTCACTGGTTATTTGGATGTAATTGAAGAATAGATGTTCCAAATATAATATAATAATTATTATTAAGATACAAATTATAATACACCTTCAACCCATCTCATTATTTATATATTTAAAACGTTAATCAGGCGTTGTGCAGACGACAACCTCCATGAAGTAACACTTTCTATTTTTCATCATGATTTTAATTATTTATACAAATCACTAAAAATATGATTCAAATAATAAAAAAATATATAAATAATATTGTTATGATTTTTTTATAATTATATTTTTCCAAAATAAACAATTTCTTAACCATACTCACCAATTGAATTTTGTTGTGTTCGTGTTTGGGTTGGTCTAACCACGTATGTGTACAATGTAATTAAAATGTATCATGGATGACTATGGGAACATAAAAAATAACATTATTATAATTCAATATGAAATTAAATATTTGTTTATGATTCTTGAAATTTTATATTAATTATTTAACATAGTATTAAAATATCATCTTCGATCGCTAAAATTACTAAAAATAAGCTGACACTGATTCCATTTTCACACAAACACACTACAAAGTAAAATAGTAGATTATAGGTTGTTATTTAGAGGGTGTTATGCACAACCCACTCTAAATTCATTTTCTTAATAATTAAAGGGGGTTAATAACAACCCCCTCTAATCATCGAATTCATAAGGGGTTATAAACCGCCTCAAAATTAATTTTATGTATAAATTGTAGGGGGTTACATACAACCCTAATATTTAGAGTGGGTTATGAACCCACCCAAAATTTTTTATTATTTTATTAGTATCTCATTGGATTTTAGAGGGGGTTTATAACCGCCACTATTCAATGAGATTAGTAATGGTTCACAACCCCATCTAATATCTTAAATTAGTGGGGGTTCAAAACCCCCTCTAATGTCTTCAATTAGCGTGGGTTCAAAACCCCCTTTATTGACTCAAATTAAAGGGGGTTGTGAACCATCACTATTAAAAAAACTAATTCCATAATATATATATATATAGATAGATAATTAAAAGAAAATATATAAATGTATTTAAAAACATTATATGAAAATTTTATTTAAAATATTTATATAATGGTATTTATATGTATACATAAATATAACTGTATAATATTATGTACATTAATATATATATTTATTTGTATAAATTTTGTTTTATATAATATTAATTATATATAATTTAAAACAATAAACATATTATATAAATATATACATAAATATTATTTATTTTAAAAACATATCATATAAAAATCCAGGCCTGTAGTTTTTTATAATTTACATTATAATAATAATATATATTTATAAATAATATGTTTATTATTTTATATTTTATATAATTACAATTATATGTATTACAATTTATATAAATAAATATATATTATTGTACACAGTATTATACAATTATATTTATTGGAATGCATATATGTTACTGTACATAATAATAAATATATGTATTGAAATATGAGTTTTTTTATATGTTTTTTGAGTTTTTTTAAATAGGAATAGAGGGATTTTTTTTGAAAACTATGTCAGAAAGGAGGCAGGGGACCTTTTGGTTAAGTCGGAAGGAGGTAGGGGCATTGCTGCCTTTCAGAAGAAAAAAAATATACATGTTTGTATACATAAAATTTTTATTTATTTACTTTTTTACTTCATATATATATATACATATATATATAACAAAAAGAATTAGCAGAATTTATCTGTTATTTTATTATCTAGCATTACTCTCATTAATAGATTCAACAATTCTAATAGAAACATTCACCCAGGGGTCCCTTTTATAATAGGGCTTACCTTGAAAACCATTCTGCATTTCTGATGTAGGATCACAGTTCCCCCTTTCCTACACAGAATTAATAATATATTATTATTAGTCATTTTTAATCAATTAATTAATAATATTAATTATGATTTAATATATTATTAAACAACTTATTAATTTCTAAATAGTTAATAATAAATAAAATGTTTTAATAAATTTTAAATTAAATAATATATAATTAATAAAAAATAATCTAAATAATAAATAATAAAAATATAATGTATTATTATTATTATTAATTAATAATTAAAGAATAATTTTAAATATTTATTATTAATTATTTTTTATTTGGAATCAATATTTTTCAATAGTAAATAACATTATTTAATTAATACTATTAAGTAATTAATATTAATTTCCAAAAATTATTTAATTAAATAATAAAAATTTATTAATTAATTAATTAATAATAATAATAACTAATTAATAATTAGTAACTAATTCATTAAATAATATGATTTTCATTTTAATAATATTAATTTCTAATAAATATTAATTACTAGTTAATAATAATTACTAATAAATATTTAAAATTATTAATTTAATTGTTAAAAATAAAAATGTAATTACTAATTATTAATTAATTATTAATTACGAAATATTTAATTACTTATTAAAAATTGTACTTAATATTTAACTAATTATTTATTAAGTAATTATTAATTTATTAATAAATATTGATTATTATTATTATCCAATTACTCATAAATATTTAAAATTATTATTTAGTTACTAAATATTAATAATAATGATTAAATTTTTAAATTAATAATTAATTATTAATTATTATTATATTTGAATTAATTAATTAATTAATTGTTTCTAATATATAATAATTACTAATAAATATTAATTATATAAAATGATTTAATATTTAATAATATTAATTTATCATAAATATTAAATACTAACTAATTTTAATTAATAATAAATATTTAAAATTATTATTTAGTAACTAATTAATAAAAATAGTAATATAATTATTAATTGTTAACTAATTAGTAATTATAAAATATGTAGTTACTTACTAATAATATTATGTAAAAACAAACTAATTAATTAATTATTAATTAGTAATTATTAATAATTATTAAAAATTATTAATATAAAATTACTAATAAATAGTAATAAATATTATTTTGTTGGTAAATATTATTAATAATGATAAAATTATAAAATAATTATTATTAATAAATTATTACAACTTAATTTAATAAATGTTTTTAATTAATATTAATTACTAAATATTATTAATTAAATATTATTTTTTACTGTTTGAAAATATTAATTTCTAAAAAACATTAATTACGAATAAATATTTTAAATTATTCTTTAGTTACTAATTAATAATTTTTATTTTTATTTTTATACACTATATATTATATATTTATTATTTAGTTAGTATTAATATTAATTTTTATTAATTAAATATTATTTAATTTCTAATGAGTTAAAACCTATTATTTATTATTAACTATTTTGAAATTAATTAGGTATAATAATATTATTAGATACCAATTAATAGTATTAATTAATATTGTTTAAAATATTACTAATATAAATTAGTTAATTATTTATATTTTATAGCAACAATTAATAGTTAATTATTATTTTTTAGTAATTAATATTTATATTTAATTTATTAAAAATGAGTAATAATAATATATTATTATTTCTACTTTGAAAAGGGAGAACCTGAAAATATTCCATTTTATCCTCCTATAATACTCACTCATGTTCATAATCTTATATTCTTAATTAGTTATCCAAATCACTTACATTCCAAGGAAACTTTCAGGAGAAAGTTCATGGTCCCTAAGTAAGTATTAATTAATCCTTATAATTTTCTTCCTTTTATTTTTCTTAAAAACATACTATATAAAGATTAATATAATGACCTCAATATTATTAGTTTATTGAAGTGTTATCATATTAATGGAATAATTATTTTTTATTCCATTCCATCAACTTAGAAAAAAAATGACATCGATCGTGCATTTGTGTGGACTACTACCTCCATGAAGAGACGTCTTGTGTTTTTCACCACCACCTATCTTCACTGATTATATGGATGGAATTGAAGAATAAATGTTCCATGTATAATATAACAATTATTATAAAGTTACGAATTATAATACACCTTCATTCCTTCTCTTTAGTTAGAAAATGAAAACATTAATCATGTGTTGTGCAGACGACCGTCTCCATGAAGTAACATTTTCTCTTTTTCATCACAATTTTCATTCTTTATCTAAACTGTTAAAAATATGATTAAAATAATTAAAAACAAATAAAAAATATTGTTATGATTTTTGATAATGATATTATTCCAAAATAAAAAAAATTATAACCATACACACCAATCAAATTTTGGTATATTCATGTTTGGGTCGGTCTAACCACTTACGTGAACAATGTTATAAAACGGTATCATGGGTGATTATGGGAAATTAAATACTAAAATTATTATAATTTACTATGAAAATAAATATTAGTTTATGTTTCTTGAAATTTTATATTAAATATTGGACATAGTATTAAAATATCATCTTTGATCGTTAAAATTACCAGAATAAGATGACATTGATTCCATTTTCACACAAACACACTACAAAAAAATAACAGGTTAGAGGTTGTTATTTAAGTGGGGTTATACACAACCCCCTCTAAATTCATTTTCTTTATAATTATAAGGGGGTATGCACAACCCCCTCTAATCACTGAATTCATAGGGGGTTATGAATCACCTTTAAAATCATTTTCTGTATAAATTATAGGGGTTATGTACAACCCTCGCTAATCATCGAATTTAGAGGGGTTTATGAACCCCCTCTATATTTTTTATTATTTTATTAGTATATTGTTGGCTTTTAGAGGGAGTTTTGAACCCCCTATAAATTAAGAAATTGGAGGGGGTTTATAACCATAGCTAATCAATGAGATTAGCAATGGTTCACAACCCCCTATAATATCTTAAATTAGCAGGGGTTCAAAAGCTCCTTTAATTTCTTAAATTAGAGGGGATTCAAAACTCCATATATTGACTTAAATTAAAGGGGGTTATGAACCATCACTATTAAAAAGGAAAATTCCACAATATATATAGAGAGAGATAATTAAAACAAAATATATAAATGTATTTAAATACATTATACAAACATATTATTTAAAATATTTATATGATTGTATTTATATGTATACATAAATATAATTGTATAATATTATGTACATTAATATATATTTATTTGTATAAATTTTGTTTCATATAATATTAATTATATATAATATAAAATTATAAACATATTATATAAATATACATATGAATATATTTTATTTTCATATAAAAACCCTGGACTGTAGTTTTTATAATTTATATTATATTAATAATATATATATATATATATATATAATATGTTTATACTTCTTTATTATATATAATTAAAATTATAAAAATATAATATACAAAAATAAATATATATTAATGTACACAATATTATACAATTATATTTATTGAAGTACATATATATTATTATATATAATAATAAATATATTTATTGAAATACATTATATAAATATTTGTATAAATTTTATTTCATATAATATTAATTATATATAATATAAAATTTTATTTCATATAATATTAATTATTTATAATATACATATTAATTTTATATAATATAAAATTGTATTTAATATAACATTATATAAATATTTTTATAAATTTTATTTCATATAAAATATTTATATAAATTTTATTTCATATAATATTAAATATATATAATATGAATATTTATATAAATTGTATGACATATATATATATATCATATAAGATTAATTATATATAATATTTTACAATTTATATGAATAAATGTATATATTAATATACATAATAATAAATATATGTATTGATATACATTAGATAAAAATATCAAATAAATAATTTTATATATTATATTAATAAACATGTATAAAATATATAAAAATATATTTACGTATATAATAATTTACATAAATATAATTATAAATATATAAATATATGTGTATATAAATAAAAAATAGAATTATAAATATATGTAAAAATATATTTACTCAAATGTATATAAATACACATATAAAATATATAGTTTATATAAATGTATACACTGAATACAATGTGAATGTATTATAATATAAATACATAAATACATAATATAAACATGTACATTTAATTTATATAAATATATATTGGTTATAGATTTATATTTATTTAAATATTTATTCAAATAATATTAATTTGAATAAGGTTTATAACACATATAAATATATTTATGTGTATTTATTATAAATAAATAACGTTTTCATAGTGGTAGAGGTGTGGATGAGTTTGTTGGGGAGATCCCGGTTCGAAACCCATCGGTAGAAAAAAAATAATGCAGATAAAGGTGAGGGAAATTTTTTTCCCGTGTAGATAGTTTTCGGTAGAGGGGGCCCACATGAACAGGTTCTGAATGGGATGAGAATGGTAGAGGGGAAACCAGCGCAGACAAGGTGTGGAATGGGAGAGGTACTAGTACAAGTCGGGGGAAAAGGGAGGGGGAAACGCATAAGGGGAAGGACCCACATGGGGGAATGGGAGGGGTTGTAGTACTTAGGGGTTGGGGATGATTTAAAAAAAAGAAATTAGAGATTTTTTTTCACAAATTCCTCTAATTCAGTGTAAAATAGGGGCAATTTTGAAAACCACCCCTAAATTGGTAGGACGATTTTCAAATATATATGTGTGTGTGTGTGTCTGTGTGTCTGTGTTAGAGTAAGTTATCAAAACCACCTCTAATATGTGAATCAATTAGAGGGGTGTTAATACCGCTTCTAATTTGGTTTCCAATAGGGTTGGTTTCAAAAAACACCCCTAATATTTTACTTATACCTCATTTAGGGTCGGCTAAAAACCACCCCAAAATTGTTAAATAAATTATAAGTGGTTGAAAACCTCCTCTGAGTTGTCTTCTCTGAGATATTTTGAGGTCAAATTTAAGGGTTTTTAGACCACTATAATTTAACCACTGCTAATTCAAACTTAGATTACCAGTATTTTACAAAAACATTTGCTAACAATATACGGTGGGCACATTAGAGGTGGTTATGGGTAATCACCGCTAATGTATTTAAAGGGGGTTATAACCTCCTCTAATCACAAAAATAACCCCTTCTAACAGGGGATTTTTTTATAGTATAATAAAAAACTACATAATAAATAAATAGATTATCATAATGAATTGTATTTATTAAATAAAATATATATTAATAAGGTTCTTATGATGTTAACTAATAAACGTAATTTGATCATTCAGGAAGATAGGCACATGCACCGAATGAATCAATACCATGGTAGGGGTTTCTTTGTATCATTATCAACTCCATGTTACATGTTTGATATTATGTACCATCATTTATTTTATATGATGTATTCACTACCTAATTTATTTCAAATATGAAAATATCTTACATTTCGTGATATTTTAATGTACATTCCATAATCTTTTTGTTAATCGAAGTATGTGACTCAGGATGGGGGGTAAATTAAGTTCTTAATTAAAATTTATATTTAAAATGGATTAAAAACAAATACCCCAATTTAGAATCAAAGATGTCCCAGTTAGAAAAAGTAGTAGATTTGTAAAAGTTTTGATCTTTTAAAATATTTCTCAAAGAGTGATTAGTTCTCAGTTGAAATATTGTGAAATACTATTTTAAAATTTAAAATTGATCTACTAAATCTAATTATAATATAAAAAATATCTAATATTAACCATCAATGTAAAATAAATTATTTTAGATAAAAATATATAGAGTAGATAAAACATAACATTAAAAGGAAAAATTGAAATAATAATAAGAGGTTCAGTCTCAAGATAAGACTTAGTCCACTTCAATTAGTGATCACCTAGCACCAAGCAGTTTATATAAACAAAAAATTTCATCCACACCCTACATTGAGGTATACAACAACACATACAATGTTTTCCAGGTCACAAATACCTCTTCCACAGTTTTTGTGGGACTATAAAAAGTGATAGTCCATGCAGGGAACTCTTCCACTATTATCTATTAGAGTATAATGTGTAAAATTATAAGTTGTAAAGATATCTTTGTATCTTATAGTTATGCAAAGGAGTTAGTGTCTATTCAAAAAAAATATAATCGCATACTACTCATAATGTAAACAAATTACACAAACATATCATCTAAAAGGGAATAAGGGATAGTGTTTCTCTGTGGGTTATGATTTGAATATTCATAAATCCTTTAAGAAATCTTGAAATGAAGTTCAAGTTGTTTTTTCAGAATTTGTTTATAAAACAGAGTATCATAGAAGCTTTTGCATTATAGTGTATGAGTGATCCAAGTGTAAAATAATCTTCTTCTTTGTGTGTTATTTTAATACTTGAAGTATAATCTTTCATACATTTAAATTGATATTTCTTGTTCGGTACACTTTTTGAGTCGTGTTTGCTCTCATTTTTTTCTAGGTATCTCTCACTCATGTTTGTTATACTTATATTCTTCAGCTGACGTAATGCATGCTCTCAATCGTATTTTGGTACCATGTACATTGTACTGCAGTTTGACATTGATTTTAATGTTTCCTATAAAAGTTAATTAATTTAATCAACAACCATAAATTTCAGAAATATAACCATTAGAAATATTGAATTTAAAATTAAAAAGGAAAGGTATAGGTGAGTCTTTTTAGCGGAGACTCTCTTGAGCGGTAGGTTAATTAAACAGTAACTCATGGTTGGAGGTGACTTATTCTTGGAAGTTAGGCTGACAGTGTCTTTGGAATTGTGACTCTTTGAAATGGTGACTCTCTGGAGTAGTGACTCACCCATAGCGGTGAGTCAGGATTGGTGAGTCCGGAATGGCGAGTCAGGAATGGTGAGTCAAGAACAGTGACTCTTTAAAGCGGCAACTCACGATAATGGTGAGTCATACTTAGAGCATTATGTCAGTCTATCTTATAATTCCAAAATATAACATAACACAATAAACACATTAGAAACATAATTAAGAATGATTTATGATTATTAAAACTAGGAGAGGTCAACATTCTCCCCCTTTTGATGATCATAAATCATGGAATTATGTTTAATCAATGAATATATAATATGGTAGAAAACGTGACATTAAAATGGTATTATAGTATGGATAATAACTTAAATTGTATTATAGAGAATAAATATCAGAGAAGAAAAAATTTAAATTGATATACCAAAATGATTTTATCCCCCTTTTGGGATTATAAAAATGGTAAAAATAAAAAATAATAATAATAAGGATTGAAGAAAAAGGAATATATATTGATAAAAGTTTCCTGGTACATCCCCATTAAATACAAAAAGTCTATGTTTTGGGCATCTCGATGGTAGGATCTAGAGGTTATTTCCCTTTAGAAGAATTTTTGGGAGTAGATGCTGAAGGTTTAGGGATAGCAGTCAGCATTGGAGGATAAACTAATGTAGTGGAAGAAGGTAGTTCCCTATATATAACTAGTCTCAAATGTCTGAGTTCCTCAGTAGGAGTCATGGTAAAAGTTTGAAATTTGGGAGGTAAATGTGCCAAAAATATTGGTTACAAATGTATAATGGTATTGTGGATGAGGATAATGGTACACAGGTCTAGTAGTGAGTATAGCATTAGTTAAAGTAATGAGAAACGAATTTGGAGCTAAAACTAAAATGGTATGAACATGCAGATAATGCTTCAGAAGATTGATAAAATAAGTAATAATCATTCTTCCCTTTTCTATATCCTTATTGAAGTCATCCTTTCTTTCAATAAAGGGTTTAAGAGCATGAGTAAATTCCTTAAGTTTCTTAACTTTCTCTCTGAAGGTTTGTGTGACTAATGGAATCCGCTAATTTTCATCCAAATAGTTAAAGTGACTAGTCAATTGATTCATGGTGTAAATTATTTTAAATTAAAAATCTACTTTCATGGTGATCTCTTCTTGAGTAGTAGTGAACTATTTGCAATAAATCCTGACCATGGAATGTGCATGATCACTGTTTTTTCAAATTTTTCTCAAGCATTATTGATCCAAACCACCCAACATAGTCTTCAATTATTCTCTGAAAACCGATCTGAGCAACTCAACATTCAAAGCTTCAAAAGGATAAGAAGCTGAAGAGGTTGAAGTAGATTTTAATGCAACCCTACAAAATGATCTCAATTGTTCAACATCAAACACTAGATGAGGAGGTATAACATCTAGAGATGAATCAGAATAGGTATCTCCAAGTCTTTTCACAGTACCATCAATATATTCTCTATAATCAAATATCATGCATTTAACCAAAGTTATGATAGATTATAGTTCATTACATAACCTCTTATTCTCTATTATTACTTTCTGAATTTCATGATTATTCTAGGGTTGAATTAGTCCAAGGAATTACTCCAGAAGCAGTGAAGCATCTATTTCACTAAGATTTGTTTCAAGTGAAGGCTTTGATTTCAAAATGTATCTAAATCCAGATAACAATTTCTCTCCAAAAAATTTTAAGTTATCCTGAATTACATATTTTGAAGGTATCTGAGTAGTGGCAGGGTAATATTCCTTAATATATGCTAGAATAAGCTGAAACTCATTTGATAATTCCATTTCCTTAATTAAGGACTTGTGAGGGTCATTGGAAGTTGGATAAACACAACCAAAAACAATATATCTAGGGTATTTTTACCATTCATCTATAGAATAAGTATCAAAACGGTTGGGTACTTCAATTATTACCAAATTGGGGGTTTTCTTCCCCTCAACAGATACTCCCTTTTGATTATCAGATAATTATATTCATTTAATATCATCATTTCCATCCACTATGTCAATCGTATTTAGAGGTTCCATATTTTCAACCACATATTTCTTTAATCCTTCAATTAGATCATCAATAGTTCTAGATGGTAGAGCAGGATCCATTCTATCAGATCCATCATGATGTTAATGATTTGAGCTATCATTATCACTTTCCTTATCTTTCTAATCTCCTTCATTTTTATCAGATTATTCTTCTTCTCTATCTCTATCATTTTCCTATTCATGTCCATTTTCATCATCCTCCACTTCATCATCATAATCATCTTATTCCCTTTTTTTATCACTATAACTTTCACTTTCTTTATCATATTTATCAATAAGAGTTTCTAAGGTTTCAGAGCCACTTTTACAATCAATGTTTTCTTATTTAGTTTTATCATCATCATCATCCTTTAGAAGAGTTTCCCTAGAGTAGAGAGTCTGTGAAGGTATAGGAGAATCATGTGAAGGTTATTCATTATCTTTAGTAAAATTAGGATCACTTCCATCTTCAATAGATAGGTTCTATTATTGATCTCTAGAGACTGAGGCCTATACTTCTTCATCGGAGTATTCAATTGCTTCATCTGGTTCTAAACCAGGATAAAAAATATATTTTGGTCTTCCTGGGATGGTCAATTGGGATGAAGTTTTCATAGATATTTTCATTTACCTCTACCCATTGTTTCTTCCATGTATCACAACATATTTTTATCCTCTTACATATATCCTTGGTAATGAAAAAACCACCAAAGTCTATAATAGACTCTTCATTTTATCCTACTAATACTTTAGCTTTTAACATAGTAGAAATAAACTTTTAACAAAATAAATAAGTGGATCTTGAAGTGGTTTTAATCATATTACACATATGACCAATGATGTATTTTCATAGATTGATTTTATATCACTTCTCAATGAGATATAGAAAATTAAAATCTTGATACCTCATTGTAGAAATTTTACCTCTTCTCAGGAAAAGAAGATGTTGGATAAATTTAAACAGTAGTCTGGTTTCACTATCTAACTTGGAAGCAACATGACTTCTAGTAATTTCATCACTAGCTAGATCTATTAGACTCCTTAAAAAAGAAAAATTCACTAGTAGGAGGAGCACTTCCCTACTGATCTTCAAATATACCCTTATAAGGTACTCCTAAACATGTTTCCCATAGACATGAGTATAATACACATCTATTTATGTTTACTATAGTTCTTATCATGAAATTATCTCCTTTGGTCAAATAAAAGTGAACATATTGATAGAACTAATACACTAACTTTGGATACATGGGTCTCTTATTATTTAAAAAAACTCTAGCCAACCTTTCTCTTGCAATACTCTTAGCACGAGGTAATTACTTAAGAGAATCCATTCCTTAGATATCTTCTTTTCTGGTACAACAACATAGTTCATGAATTTGGGATTAAAAGGTTCCTTAGTTTGTCGGCTCGAAACACTCTTCTTCTTTGATGGTCAATTTATTTCTGGATATGATTCAGATAGTTGATTAATTCTATACATTATGAACATCTAGGAGCATTCGAAGGTAATGTAGATAAGGATAAATGGTAGGGAAGGAGGTTTTAAAATAGGGTTTAATGGTTGAGAGGCTAATGAAATTTGATAGGTTCTGATTTTATCATTTAGGGATTTAAAAATCGAATATATGAAATTCATCAAATTAATAAATAAAAGTAATCAATATATTAATCAGATAAATTTTTGAAAGGATAAAAAATGGTGAGAAAATCAATGGTGAGACATCAATGGTAATAGTGAGACATCAATGGTAATAGTGATACATCAATGGTAACAGAGAGACATCAAGGGTGAGACATCAATGGTGAGAATTCAATGGTGTGTAATCAACAGTGTGTCATCAACAGTGAGACATCGACAGTGGTACATCAATGGTGTGTCATCAGTGGTTTTTTACTTAAATAAAATTAATCATTCCTAACTCAGGTTTGATGTAACTCATTCTCTCTGAATTCAAAGGTTTAGTAAAAATATCAGCAAGATGATGTTCTATTCCAATGTATACAAGAGTTATATCACCATTTTTATAATAATCTCTCACAAAGTGGTGTCTTACATCAATATTTTTTTTTCTAGAATGAGATACTATATTCATATAAATGTTAATATCAATTTTGTTGTCACAATTTATAGGGATATTCCAGAATTGATATCCATAATCTAGTAATGAATGTTTCATCCACAAAATTTGACCACAAAAACTACCAACAATTATGTATTTAGCTTCATCATTAGATAATGAAATAGAATTTTATTTCTTAATAAACCATGATACTAGTGACTTACCCAAAAAATTACATTTTCCCTATGTTATTTTTCTATCTAACATGCATCCACTGAAATAAACAACAGAATAACTAACTAAATCAAATACATGTCCTCTGGCATAGAACAATCCTAAATTGGTAGTATATTTTAGATATTTAAAAAATTATTTTAATAGAATGTAAGTGTTACTCCATTGAGTTTTCTTGAAAATGAGCACCCATAAACACACTAAACATAATGTTAGGTAGGCTAGGATACATCCAATCATACCTCTATAATTGGTTTGATCCACTAGTTATTCAGCCTCGTCAAGATTCAATTTACATGTGGTACTTATATGAGTATCACTACATTTAATGTTATCCAGACCAAAAAAATTTAAAATATATTTTTTATATTTACTTTCATTTAAAATAATTCTTTTTTTATTTTGATAATTTTGAAATCCAAGAAAGAATTTGAGTTCACCCATTAAACTCATTTCAAAGTCACTTTTCATCTTTTTTGTAAAATCAATACCTAGGAAATTTTTAGAAGATCCAAAAATAATATCATCTACATAAATTTGAACAACTAACACATCTTTTGAAATTATTTTGATAAAAAGGGAAGGGTAAGCTATATCTTTTGTAAAACCTTTTGAAATAAGAAAACAGACAAGCATGTGATACCATGCTCTAGGAGCTTGTTTTAACCCATATAAATATATTTTTTAATTTCAAAACATGATTTTGAAAATTGGGATTTTTGAAAACTGGGGGTTGTTCCAAAAAACATCCTCAACTATATAACCATTTAAGAATGCACTTTTGACATCTGTTTGATAAAGCTTAAAATTATATGAGCTACAAAAGAGAACAAGATTATAACAACTTCAAGTAGTTTTATAGGTGCAAAGGTCTCTTTATATTCTATTCCTTCTTCTTGACTATAACCTTGCACAACTAATTTATACTTATTCCTTAATATAGTACCAAATTCATCAATTGTGTTTCTAAACATCCATTTAGTGCCTATTGTAAAGGTATCCTTGGTTCTATCAAAAAGTTTCCATAATTTATTTCATTAAAATTGATTTAGATCTTATTTCATAGCCATTACATAGAATTCATCAATGATTTCCTCATTGATATTATTAGGTTCATTTTGGGAAAAAAATGGCTTGATGTCTGACCTGATTCTTTATAGAAGCTCTAGTTTGTGTACCTTTATCTAAGCCTCCAACTCCAGTATCTAAAGGGTAATTTTTAAGTTTCCTAATGCCTTTAGAAAAATATGTAATGGTTACCTATGGGTATTCTACATATTTGGGTTCTACATGTTTAGAGTCTGGAAAATTTCTAGAACGGGATGATTTTTATACTTGTTTGAAAACAGAATAATAAGGTTTAGAATTTAAGTACAGTTTTGAAAAATAATCCTAAATATTTTCAATAGATTTTTTGGGCTCATATGGATTTTTCTCATAAAATTTTACATATACATATTCTTCCACATATTTGGTTCTCTTTTTAAAGACTCTATGGGATTTTCTTAAAATTGAATAACTTAGGAAAATTCCTTCATCGCCATAAGAGA
Organism: Viscum album; assembly: GCA_963277665.1. Classification (NCBI taxonomy): domain Eukaryota; kingdom Viridiplantae; phylum Streptophyta; class Magnoliopsida; order Santalales; family Viscaceae; genus Viscum; species Viscum album. The sequence goes on from OY728166.1 coordinate 813,011,360, forward strand.
AAAATTTGTCATGATTATCCTTAGTATTAAGAATAAATAATTTTTATCCAAAAACTCTAAATTAGTTAACCTTAGAATTCCTATTATTCCAAATTTAATAAGGGGTTCTTTTCAAGATATTTATTATTAAGACTCTATTGATTATATAAAAATCTTTATTTATAGCCTCTTCCCAAAAATAGATAGGTAATATGTATTCATTGATCATATTTCTATCAATCTCTTTAAGGGTTCTATTTCTTCTTTCTACAAATCCATTTTGTTGTCATGTCCTAGGAGCAGAGATGTTGTGACTATAACCATTTTGTGAGAAAAATTATTCAAAATCTTTATTTTCAAACTCACATTCATGGTCACTTCTTAATGTCTTAATTTTAAGTACACTTATATTTTCTACTGACCTAGAATTTTTGGTAAAATAGTAACTAGTTTAACTTTTGTGAGATAAAAAGAAAACCCAAGTATACCTAGAAAAGTCATATACAAGTACATAAACATAGTACTTTCCATTTAAATTTGAAACAATAGATGGTCCAAACAAGTCTATGTGAACCAACTCATGAGGTTGAGAATTTGGGACTAATTTCTCTGGTTTGAAGGATATCTTATATTGTTTTCCTTTTTTATAAGGATTACAGACTTTATTATTTGAAAACTCAAGTTTAGGTAGATACTTGACTTACCCTTTTCTAGTAATATTTCCAAGTGAGTGAATGTTAAAATGGACTAGTCACCTATGTCAAAGCCAAGATTCAATATGAAAGTCACATAAGCAAGAAACGTTTTATGAAAGTAAAGAATCCATAATAACACAATAAACATTTTCATTTCTACAAGTAGTAAAAACTAAATTATTTTTAGATTCAAAAATATTAAACACATTATTTTTCAAATTTTACATGAAAATCATCACCAAATAATTGCGAAATTCCCAGAATATTATGCTTTAAAAAATAAAAAAGTACTTTTTAAAATAAAATTGAATTGGTGTTACCAATTTGGCCAAGGCCAATGATCTTCCCATTATCATTGTCACCAATGTTGACATATCCACCACCAAACATTATTATATTCTTGATGTTTGATTATTCTTTTATCATATTCCTTGAACACCCACTCTCCAAGTACCATAAGTTCATACATAATTATTTTAAATAGATTTCTTAAAAATAGATTAAACAAGAAATGATTTTGGTACCCATATCTTTTTGGGTCTAGAAATGTCAGTAATCAAAGATTTAGGAACCCATACTTTCTTAATGGGTTTCCTATAAGCATTTTATTAATTTGTAGAGAAATAAACTCTATTATTTCCTCTAGTAAAATAACTTATTTAACGATTTTTAGAACTCGAAGAAATAGAAAAAATTTCAGAACTAGAATTAGCATAATATTTCCCAAATTTAGGAATAAAATTATTTTTAATTATTCTCCTTTGTCCAAGTTGGTGGCCTATACCTATTGTGTATTTTGGAGAAATTTTTTCTCCAAGAATTTGGGTTAAAATATTATTCTCATAAGTTATATTTTTTAGATATTTCTTAATCTATTCATTATATAGGTTAAGTTGAGAATTTTCTTTAAGAAACAAATCATTTTTATCATTTTCTACAGAAACTTTAGATTGAATAGAAATATTAAAAGAATGTTGTTTTTAAGTGTTTTTTATTTGTTTTTTAGCTCATTAATAGTATCATCAAGCATGTTGCAATAATTAATAAATTTTTCTTTATTCATGTTCTCATTAACATCATTTTCATTTTTATCTCCAGAGTAATGAGGGTTGTGTCCAGGAGAGATAGAAGTTACCTCTGATATATTTTTCATAAATTGCATGTTGGATTTTTTAACTTTTTCATCATGAGATGAATCAAAGTCATTGTAGGATTCCTTAGATGAACTCTAGGTAGCTTTTATCGCTTTCTTGTAATTTTTATCCTTGTTGTAATATTCATTATTGTACTTCATTTTTGGGTAGTCATCCATCACATGTCCTTTTATCTTTTATTCTTAACATGTGAAGTCATTTGAATTATCATCTTTCTTCCAATACTTTTTCCACTTCCCATGATTGTAATATTTTCCATCAAAGTTATATTTTGTAAAAAACTATTATTTCTATAAAATTTATTGAATTTTCTAGAAATATGATCTATTCCTCATCACTGGCAGTTGATGAATCATCATCACATGAAATTTCAACTTAAAATTTATCATTTTCAGTTTCATTTTAGTTTTTTCTTCAATGCAGTGGTTTTGAAAGAAAAATATTTTCTCTTAGGTTCATTTTTTTCTTCTCAATTAACCTTTATATCTTCCTAAAATATCATAAATTTTCTTACCAGATTATTTATATAAATTAAATTGATGTCACAAGATTCTCTAATTGGCACTGATGTCCCACTCCATATCTCTAAAAGACATCTCAAGAGTTTCTTGATCAGATCTTTTATATAGGCTAACTTTCCAAATGAGTATATTGTTTTCACGATATCATTGAACATGAGATACATGTAAGAGATAGGCTCATCAGGATTCATCTTAAAATTATCATATTCAATAGTATAAGTGTTAATCTTAATTTTTTTAACATTATTAGTTCCTCCATGTGAGATATATAAAGTATCCCATATCTCATAAAAAGTTTTACATACAGAAATTCTATTAAACTCTTTGTCTCCTAAGGAACAATATAAGGCATTCATCGATTTTCAATTATTATTATAAGTATCCTTAATTGGATCATCCTAATTATTTATTAAATTAGTAATAATTTTATACTCATCTACTATAGAAGACCAAATTTCAAAATAGAGAATTTTAATATATATTTTCATTTTTATTTCTATTGGTCATAATTTGTCCCATTGAAATATAGAGGTCTATTGGTAACAGATCATTCTGGTCTATTATCCATATTAAAAGACTATTAAATAAATATAAAGAACAAAATAATTATAACTAACATAAAATTTAATATCTTTAACATGCAACTATAATTACAGTTAAAAACGATTTGAAAAGCTTTTAAGTCCTCTTATACCAAATGTTGGTCAATGTAGGAAACTTAAGAGGTGGGTGAATTGATTTCCTAATTAAAATTTATGTTTAAAATTGATTAAAAACCCCCAATTTAGAATAAAATATAGATCAATTAATCAAAGTAGAATATTTATAAAAAATTTCATCTTTTAAAGTATTTATTAAAGGGTGATTATTTCTCAGTTGAAATAATTTGAAATACTATTTTAACTAATGAAATCTATTTAATAAATCAAATTATAATATAAACACTATCTGATATTAACTATCAAAGTGAAAGAAATTTTTTTAGATAAAAATAGATATAGTAGTGAAAACAGAAGCTTAAAAGGCACAACAGAAATAATAACAAGAGGTCTAGTCTCAAGATGAGACTTAGTCCACTTCACTTGGTGATCAACTGGCACCAAGAAGATTATATAAACATAAAAATTGATCCAAAATAAGGATATTGGTATACAACAACACATATAGTTGTGTCTATATCACAAAGACCACTTTTATAGTTTTCGTGGGAGTGTAAAAAGTGGATGGCCACACATGGACCTCTTCCACTATTATCCATGGGATTATAAGGTGTAAAAACATAACATGTGAAGATATATGTGTATATTATAGTAATTAACAAGATTAATTATGTGTTCACAAAATAGTGATAATCATACACTACTCGTAATGTAAATAAATTTAAAAAATATAGCAAATAAAAGATTAAAAGGGATAGTGTTTCCTTATGTGATATGCATTGCAGCTTCATAACTCTTTGAAGATAGCCTAAAATGAAGCTCAAGACATTTTTCAAAATGTTATTGTAAAAAATATTATCATAGAAGCTTCAATATTGTGGTTTATGAGTGATCCAAGTGTACAAAAACCATATTATTCATGTGTTATTTGAATGCTTTAAGTATAAGCTTACAAATGTTTAAATGGATCTTTCTTATTTGGTACACTTTTTAAGTCGTGTTCGTTCTCATTTTTCATCAGGCATATCTCACTCATATTTTTTTGCATTATATTCTTCAGATAACATAACACATGTTCTCGATCGTGTTTTGGTACCTTGTACCTCATACTACAGTCTGTAATTGATTTTAATGTTGCCTGCAAAAGGTCATTAATTTAATCAGGATCATTAAATATAAAAAATATGACCATTAAAAATATTTAATTTAAAATGAAAAAGGAAAGGTAGTGGTGAGTTTTTTGAGAGGTGACTCTCCGGAGTTGTAGGTTGATTCAACAGTGAATCATGGCTAGGGGTGACTTATTCTTGGAAGTCAAGATCATGGTGTCTTTGGAATGGTGACTCTTTGAAATGACGACTCTCTAGAGTGATGACTCAGACATAGTGGCAAGTCTGGAGTGGAAATTTAGGAACAATGAGTTAGGAACGGTGATTCATGAATGATGACTCTTTGAAGTAGTGAGTTAGGCTAATGGTGAGTCAGTAGTAGTGAATAATCCTTAGCAGTGAGTCATGCTAATGTTGAGTCATTTTTAGAGTATTTTTCTAGTCTATATTATAATGTCAAATGATAACATAACACATTAAACTCATTAGAAACATAATTAATCAGGATTTGTTATTATTTAAACTATGAGATCTTAAAACTTCCTCTCAATATCATTTTATTATTGCATTAGAAATATAGTAAGGTTCATTGGGTATATGTTGATCCAAAAAATTCATTAATTTCGCATTGATTTTAGTTCTCACAAACACCCACATTTGTGTTACTAATAAATTTTTTTAAGTGAATTTTAGGACTATATTTACTAGAATATTTATTTACTTATCTAGAATTATTTAAGATCTTTGATTATATATTCAGTTAAATTTTTTTTCCTTAAATATTCTCGATGATTCAAAGTATTCTGGGTTCACTATTCATAACCATATGTTTAGAGTGAACATAAGGATCATGAACCCCACTTTAAGAAAGGAATGTTACTTTTTTACCCTACATTTGAAGTGAACATATGGATCAAGAAACCTACTTTTGAGATCAACCTTATGTTTTAGGAACAAACGTATGGTTCAAAAAACCAACATTTGGAACCACTATACATTTTCTACCATACTTTTAAAGATTGTCACTATGAAATGAAACCCTATGTTTGAATCATTTTTCTATGAGATTTAAATTATAGATTATTTTATATGTTTTATAAAATGGTTTATTCAGAGCAAATATCTTTTTAAAAATGATTTAAAGACCGATTCAAAGGTCCTTATTCAACATATTAAATATTCTTATTTCCAAGGGACGTTTTTATTTTTAATGGGTGTTTAAATTCAAATTTCAAACGTTCTAATTGTTTTGAATATCACATTTTATCAGGAAATATTCTAATATTTATTTAACTTGATGTAAATCAATCCTTTTGTTAAGTATGTATACTTGAATCTTCTAGCACATAAGGATTTATATTATATATGTTTCTTTAGTTTTTTAAATAGCTACATTTTGGAGGCATATATGATTTGATTTTTTTGATCTTCATGCTACTTATAATGTGTCTTTTGTCAATATTTGTTTCAATTCATCGAAGCAGTTATCATAGAAACACTTTTGAGACATACATGTTTATCATATACTGGGTATTAACGTAACTACTCTTAAATCAAGGATGAATCTTGCATTTAATTGAAGATCATTTTTCCAAAACTTTTCATTCTTGAGGAGCATCCACATTTTTTAGCTGAGATTGCAACTATGAAATGAACCAGTATTAAACTTATACATCTCATCATTTTCACTAAAATTTCAACTAATATTACTCAGTTTTGGAAGAGTTTCAACTTATCACACTAATCCATGGATATATTTATTCCTTGTAAAAGAACAATAAGTCCCTTTAAAATAATTTTTTAAGGTTTCAACTATATTCACTCAGTTGTAGAGGTCCCTGGAAAAAGGACCTTTTGGTAAAAATTAAAGAGATCACAAAGAAAGAATTGATTGAGTGGAATAGGGGATTTTTGTGCCCCGAACCACTATACATAATCATGTTAAGTTCTTTATTTTATTTATTTTCCACTTGTTACTCATCTTTAATATAGAAGGAAATAATTTCTTCATTTCAAGAAGGATGTTTTGTTTTGGCCAATTTTTTTAAAAAAGGACCCAATTTACCCCCTCTCATGTCTTAATAATCTTCATTATGACCTAAAAATTGGTATAAAATGTTATTATCAATAGGATACATTAATTTTGGATCTAACAAGTATAATTTAAAAATCCAGACCAAGAAAAATATTCATGTCTGATCTTAGAGAAGGTATGTCAATGATCCATGCTCCTTATTTTAATTTTGAAAAATATGAATGATGGAAATAAAAAATGATTATTTATTTAAAGAATCTAGGAATATGAGGATATTTTAAAATTTTCAAGACTTATAAAATTCCTAAAGAAGAACTGAAGATGTGGAATACTTATCAAAAGAATGGTTATGATCTTAATTCAAGATCTATGCATGTTATTATTTATGGATTAGGAACTGGTGAATTTAATCTTGTATCACAATGTAAAACTACCTATGAAATATGGTATAAAATTATTGTTTCCTAGAAAGGAACCTATATTATTTTATAACTAAGGTATTATAATACTAAGATTAAATTCGATACATTCCGGATATAGGATTATAAAATCATTACTGAAATGAATGGGAGATTGACATAAGTTTTCAATGACATTACTTATTTGGGAACTCCAATTTAAGAACTATGTAAAACATTAAAGGTACTTATAGTTTTAATCTCAAATTAGAATGGAATATCTAATGATATTCGATAATCTACACAAATTAAAATTGTAAAATGAAAGTGTTGATTGAAACCTTAAATGATGCATGATGTTTTGATACAAATAGAAATTGAAAATCTTATTTCAATCAAAAAAGAAAATGATTCAATCAATTTTTTGATAGATTAAAATTTTGATTAAAAGGATAGTCATTTGGGTTTAAGAATTAAGATATCAGATCTTGATGAAAAATTAAATAATATATACAAAAAGAGAATGGATAAATTAAGGGAGAATAAAGTTAGATTCTATAAATGAAAAACAATGGTCATTTAATGCACAATTGTCCTATGATTAAATTTAAAAGGAATAATGATTATAAAATAAAAAGGAAAGAAATTCATGAAGGATGATTGGAGTGATTTTGAAGAATCAAAAGATGAATCTACTTCAAACTCTGAATCTGTGGATAAAAATCAAAAGATAAATCAATGTATTATGGATCATGATGATTAGGTAAAAAAGATTCTGTCAAAGTTATAATTATACAAATTGTTTTTATAATGAACATAATAAATATTTTTCTATGATTCTAGAAAAAATTTAATCCTTAAATAAAGAAAACAAAAAAAATAAAAAAACACTCTCATGTAGAGGACATGTATTAACGGGTTTACTTATAACAGGTTTATTTCAATGGGATATTGAGCCAGTTAAGGCATTGTGCCTCTAAGCCTTCAGGATTATTATGGGTTCTCCCTTAACCCAGTTTAAAATGGATTTATATTTTCATTTTTTTTAATAAATGGTCTGGTCCCCAACCTAATTTTATATATAAATTATTTTTTTCTAGGTTCTAAAATCAAATCCATGTTTACTTTTAAATGTTTTCATTGTAGTATTAATGGTTATATTAATCAATCTTATTTTATAAATCCTCAATTTTATAGTTTTAATCATATTTTTTATTCAAATAATTTCTTGAATATAAAATTAAAATTTCTACTCAAAACAAATAGATCTGATTACCTAGTTCTTTATTTGCTAACACTACCATACTAAAGAGATTATGGGTACCAAAAGGCATGTGTGTTTGAAATTTTTCAGGTTTTAATTATTTGAATTCTATGTTAAATAATTAATTTTCTACATGAAAAGTATGTAAATATATGATATATATTTATGAAAATCAAAATTATTTTTCAAGGATTAACCAACTTTGAAGTAGTTCACTATTTAAGGAAATATCCTTAAATATGGAATTTTTAAAATCTTGGAAGTACTCTATTTCCATTTTAATGTTTAATTTAAATACACTAACTATTTAAAAAGGGATATTTTTTTAAATTTTCTATATTTTATTCCTATATATTTAGTTATTATTATCATTTTATTCACTCTTTTTTCCCTTGAAAAACTTAAATTTCTATTCTTAGTCTTGGGGGGGTTATTTTGAAACATTATCATGGGTTTGGATATTTTATTATTATGAAATGAAATAATTTTTTTAATAAATATTTAATTAAATGAAATTATTTTCATGATCCCTTTGGTCAAATGTTTTTCTTTTTAATGGGAAGTAATGATTTTGGGGGAGTTTATAATGATCCATGTTTTTCTTTTTCTGTTAACTTGTTCTTTTTTAATTTTTATTCTAAAAAAATTATTTATGTTTTTTAGATTATTTAAATTCTTTAAAACTTTTCCTCATAAATATATTTTTTCCAAAATATATTTTTAAATGTAAAATAAAAAATTATTACTCTACAATTTTGGCTTGAGAAACTGAAATTTCAATTTAGAACAATAAAAATATAACATTTTTATTCTTCTATTGAACTGGAACCCTTTTATTCTCTCAATCTCTCTCAAACCTTATTTTCCACTTCATTGCTATGTGAAATTCAAAAACCTCAGATGAAGACAACTTGAATGGATTAAAGATACAATATACATATAGTTATGAATATGATTATCTCAATTTCTAACCTTTCATGGTCCAAAACATTTGTTTGATCATGGTTTTTTACAATATGTTATTGGGAATGAGATAAAGAAATCTATAAGAATGATATTTCTTTTTTTGACACTTTAACTAAACTTATTTTGGATCAGTTAGTTTCTTTAGTTGAATTATCCTTGGAAATATATTTTAGAAAAGATACAAAAATTCTTATAAGTGAAGAACCATAAGTTTACTCACTTGCAAAATTTATAGATGGAATACCTTTTTTTATGTCTCATACAACTCTATTGGATGATAATTAGTTGTATTGTAGAGAAAATTATCATTTTTTTACTATGTAAATGGTTTATAAGTTTAATATTTTAAAGGTAGAAACTATAATGTTGAGAAAGAACTTGAAACATCTCAAAAATCTTATAAAGAGATTAAAAATTCTTCTTTATCTAGAACATAATTTGAATACCTTAAAGCATAGTATCAAATCCTTAAAGAAAATTTAATCTCGTGAAGATATTTTGATGCATTTAAAATGGAAATAGTTGACTAAGTTAGGTATATAAAAAGATAATATGTTTCTAAGTCATATTTTTGTGATTTAAAATAATTTTTTGCTATCCAATTAAGTTTGTTAAGAGCTATTTCTTACCATGAAAAATTTTCAACTTCAAAAGTACAAGGATATATAGATATTATAATAAGAATAGATCAGTTGTTAGAAATTTTAGTTGTAATAAGTGAAAGCGTTCAATTTCTATAAAGTAAAAAATAGATCTCTTCTCACATAATTTGAGTATTATAAAGAGCGTGATGTTCAGTCTTTGGTTAACCAACTAAGTCAAATGATGGCTCAATTTCTTCAATACTCTAAGACTACTAATAGTGATCTAAAAATGTATCTGGTGGAAGTACTGAGGATATTAAAACACTCAAGATATTTTTTGATAGGATGGGTAAAGCAGATAAGTTATAATTTTGAAGTGCTGCTAAAGGAATTAAAAGCAATACATAAGACTGTGTTAGGATCCTTGGTTTTGGAATTCGAATCCTCAAAAAAGACTGAACCTAATATTTTTATTATCTTAAACCTTAGTCTATATAAACCCTTTATCCCAAAATATCATTGTAATTTTGTATGTTTAATAAAAATATCTTTTTTTATCTTTATTTTCTATTCACTATTTTTCATAGTTTTATATCAAAACTTATTCATCCTTTAGAATACATATTTTTTAATAAAATATAAAGGTCACTAATTTTTGTACTATATTTAATGCTTTTTAATTCAATTCAAATTTTCTTTTTGATATCACAAAAGGGAAAGAAATTTGGATAAACACACCCTTTTTGTTCATTTCTATCCTATCTAGATAAATCTGGATAAAAACAACATTTCTATGTCAATATTATGTCTCTAAAAATTCTTATATATATGGGGGAGAAATTTTGATAACCAAAATTTTCTTTCAAATACTTAAAATTATTCTTTTGGTTGGATATAAATTTTTTTATCTATTTAATATTTAAATCCCATATTTTTGTGTTTTTATTTTTATGGGTTTTGTGATCCTAAAAAAGGGGGATATTTTTTGGAATATGTTGATCCAACTATTTTATTAATTCCTCATTGATTTTTCTACTCACTAAAACACACATTTTTGTTACTAATAGAGTTTATTTAAGTGAATTTCAGGATTATATTTACTAGATTATTTATTTATTTATCTAGAATTATGGATGATCTTTGATTATATATTTAGTTGAAGTTTTTTTTTCTTGAATATTATAGATGTTTTAAAGTAGTATGGATTCATAGTTCATAATCATACATTTGAAGTTAATGTAAGGATCGGGAACCCTACTTTCAAAAAGGTACATTAGTTTTTTACCCTACATTTGAAATAAATGTAAGGACCAAGGAACCTACTTTTGTGATTAACTCTACATTTGAGGAATTAATATATGGTTTATCAAACCAATGTTTGAAAACAACCATACATTGTCAAATGTACTTTTAAAGATTATCGGTACACAATGAAACCCTATGTTTAACTCAGTCATCTATGATATTTGAATTATTAATTATTTTTCATGATTTGAGCAATTGTTTACTCATATTAAATATCCATTTAAAATTGTTTTAAAGACTGATTCAATGGTCCTTATTCAACAGATTAAATATTTCCTATTTCTAGGGGAGGCTATGATTTTTAGTGGGTGTTAAAATTAAAATTTCAAAAATTACATTTTTTTGAATATCTCATTTTATCAGGAAATATTCGCAGATCTGTTTAAACTGAAGTAAATCAAATTTTTTTGTTAAATACCAAGAATTGTATCTTCTAGAACATACTGATTTCTAGTAAATACGTCTCTCTAGTTTTTTGAAAAGATTTACCTTGGAGACATACATGTTTTGATATATTTCATCATCATGATAGAAATGATATATATATTTTCAATATTTTTCTATAGTTCATTGAATCAGTATTCAAATCCATACTTTAGATACATACATTTTTATCATCTACTGAGTATTCACTCGACTAATCTTAAAACAAGAAGTAATCCTATATGTCATTGAATATTATTTTTATGCTACTATTAATTCTTGAAGATCATATAAATTTTTTAATTGCTTCTACAACTATGTGTTGAACCTATATTTAATTTATGTATCTAATATTTTAAACTGAATCATGAACCGCTTGTACTCAATCATGGTGGAGTGTCAGCTTCTCTTACTAATAAGTGGATATATTTGATCCTTATAAAAGAACCATAAGTCCATTAAAATCATTTTTTAAGGTGTAAACTTTCTGAACATAGTTTTAGGGGTCTTTAGGAAAAGGAACTACTTGTAAAAATCATCACGATCATAGAGAGAGTAATTTTGGAGTGAATTATGGGATTTCTAAGCCCAGAACCATTATTCATCACTATGTTATATTTTTTCCTTTATTTGTTTTCTATTTCCAAATCATATTTAATATATAAGGAAAGGATCCCTAGATTTCAAGAGGGATGTTTTTCTTCAATTTTATATAAAAAGGACTCAATTCACTCATCTTGTGTCTTTATCATCATCACTCTGACCAAACAAGGGATTAATCGACTCGATTTATGATTCATTGGGTCGTGTCTTTTCTTACCTAAATATACTTTTGAAGCTTTATTTGATCCTAAAATTCTTATATTTTATATGATATATGTTATTTTATATGGTTAAATTACTTATTATCATCAATAACCACTTATTTGATCAATTTTTTTCAAAAATAAAAGCGTGATATTGGTAAGAACAACTCTCGTTCTTAACGATGGATTTTTCTCTTCTATGTCCCCATTTTTCTGATCAAAATTATTTTATTTAAATAAATAGAAATATTTTTTTCCTTTGATATTTTCCTTATTTCCATTTACCACTTTTAAAAATAAAAACCATTAATCTTTTCCCTAATGTGGTTTTCCTTTAAAATAGCCATAAAGTTTAAGAAAGAAATTTATTTCCATGTTTGAAACCATATTTTCCACTCGAAAATTTATTAGCCTAATTTTTTTATTTTAAATGATTATTTATTTGTAACTCTTTATAAAAAGTTTTTAAAAAATTTCTCTTTCCTTGCTTAATTTTTTTGAAAGAAATTTTCAATTCATCTTGTATAACAATGTTTAAAAGGTTTTTTGAAAACTTATGTTCTCTAACTTATATTTTTCCTCCACGTTTTATTTCTCAATAAGTGATGTTTTGATAACCCTCTATATTTTATTATTATATGATTAATTTTTAAAAATGATACTTTTAATATCCTATGATTTCTTATGTTCATGTTATGTGATGTTTTTGAAAAGATTAAGAAATCCATTCTTTTTCCATGGTTTATTTAAGATATGATGATGATTGATTTTTAGTGGAACGCATATGTATGGATAATGATGGGTGGGGTACTATATAACCATCCAATACATTTTTTTAAATTTATATATCATGATATTCTCGGGTGTGTACATAATGAGTTTTTTCACACATGCATGGGAAAAATGATTTTGCTCACATTTTCAGGTGTGGACTTAATATGTTTGTTCACATAGGCATGGTCAAAATTTGTTTTTTCACAAAGGTTTTCTTATGATTATAGTTATTATATATTTATATGTTTTTCATCAAGTTATTCTATATTTATAAGATGTATTTAATTTTCATGGTATGACATGTTTTCATGTTACACCTTATTTTTAAATTATATCACACTCTTATGTCATGCTCATATGTTTTATGATTATTGAGATGTATTTTGAGCCATTCCATAAATTTTATGCTTCCTTAATGATAATTTTATGATCTTATTGTTATAGTATCTAGTCTTATAATATTTTAATAAGATATTTGTCATATTTATTATGTACTCATTCTGGTTTATGATATGATACATTCGGATATATTTTTCCCTTACTGACTGTTTTAGATCACCCATTTCTTTTATTTTCATCCCACATGTTATAAAGATTATCGAATTGTGTGATATGTCTGGAAATTGGTATATAGGAACACTATTACAGAGTAATATTTCCAAAATTTGTGAAATAATATGTTTATACAGATAATCACCAAGACACCAAACCTTTCAGTCCTCAGGTTGTGTGAATTTTTGTGATATGTCTTATCTAAATCATGAAATTCGTGTATTATTTAAGTTATGTTTACCTTGTTTTTATTTAGTTGGCATAAAATAGGGGTTTAGGTTTTTTGGACATTTGTTTTACTTATTTAGGGTATTATTTTAAACAACTTTTGTGAAACCCTTGGGATAAGTTTAAGTGATAAGTCCAAGTATAGGTTAATATTTTAAAATTTTGATAAAGTGGATATTGTGTGGTTTTCCTAGAAAAAAAATTCATTTTTTTATACAACAAGTGGATGTATGCTCTAAATAACTTGTACCTATGGATAACAGCCCTAAACAAGGCTTTTTGGGTATTAACTCAGTTATCACCTGACGCATGAAAAAGAGGGCTAAATGCAAACCTAGTTTTAAACTCCCAAGGGATATTCTTTGGTCAATATAATTATATTTATAATCAATTATGAAAGATTTAATATGTTAATGAATTGGGATAACAAATATGAGATAAAATAACTTAAAGAAACCTTGATTAAACTGGGAGTTATTAAAGTCGAATTGAAATATAATTTTATGGTTCTCAATAGTAAGAAATTTCAAGGTTGAATTTTTATGAAATCATTTATGATAATCCTATTATGATTCTAATTATTAATCACTCATATTAATGAATTTATGTTTTAGTAATGTATGAATCCAAAAGAAACCATATTAACATTAGATTCCATAGACAATGTGAATTTTTTACCAATGAGAAACATAATGGGATACGAGATGGAATAAGAAATCAAATAACTATTCCCAAAAAATATCAATAATTATGATTAAAATAGTGAACATAGTTGAAATCCCAAAACAAACTAAAGAAGAGAAGAATGGAGTCTCATGAAAATTTGGTTGAAGTAAAGAATGAATAATTTCTTTTGTGTAAAAAATGTGGGAAAAGGTAACCCAGGGAATATATCAAATAAATTGGAATATGTTTTATCTACTATAAAGGGGGGAATAAATCAACTAATTATTAAGTAAAATGAAGATATCAGTGGACACAGTGAAATGAAAATGAGTTTCCCCTAAAGTGCCATTAACAGTTTAATGTCCTAAATATAGGATATTTGGGAATTAGACAAGACAATGGCTTATTCCAAGGGATAAAAATAATGATGGGAATCTAAAGGTAAAGGGAAAAAGTGAAATCTTATACAACCACAACTTCTAAAGTATGTTTTGATAATGATTTGGTGTGAGGAACACTGATTATCCACTCAAGAACTACAATTCATGTATTCCTATCTTATTTAACCCACATCCTTATACCCATAATTTTTTGTAATGAAATAAAATCACCGACCTTATATATAGATGTTTAATTTTTAATAAATACATTTATAGGATTGGTTATTATGACCCAAGTATATAAATCCTCTCTAATATATGTTTATAGGAACGTGTTTCCAATAAAATCCTATTATCCTTACTTTTGTTAAAAAATGATATTAAGAATGTATTGGATATCTTTATAATGTTAAATGAAAATATAGTAAAATCACATCTAAAATTCCACCCATAATCACTTATTATTATAAGGCTGACTATAATCTCCAAATGAAAAAAAATGTCCCATTTATTTGGGTTTTTTAGCACAAGTGGTTGAAGAAAAACACAACATTAGTTATATTAAAATTATGAGGGAAAATATGAGTTAACTTGTCAAAACCAGGACAATGAGGATGAAAACTCATCAGAAATTAAATATTGATTCATGTAATCCCTTAAAATTTTACTTGTGTAATAATTAAAATTATAGGGAATCAATTTATTTAAGGGAGAGAGAATGTAATAACCCTATATTTTACTATGTATTTTCATTAAATAAATATTTGTTTAACAATGTATCTCAAACACAACACTAAAATAAATATAAATTGTGATATATTAAAATAAAATTAAACCTTTATAATATAGTTTTTAAATTGGTGGGTATAAAAGGAAGTAGCTATATTACAAAATCTAATAATAAAATAGAAGGAAATGGAATTGGGTAGCAGATGCCGTCATTATAAAGCCCATTTATCTAGCCTTTATAAGGAGGAATATTCTATAGGTTTTTCTTGTAGGCCATTCCCAAGACTGACTTGAATAATTATGGTATGAACAAAATCTCAAAGGAGGGAAATTCAAGTTTGTTGAAATTGTTATGATATCTATGCTAGCAAAATCCCTACCATCGACTACCATTAGAGTGTGCCTTATGCTTAGATATTACACATAGATATTAGTGGGATTTTTTAAATAAAAATTAAGTTGATATAATTAGGTACTTATTAATGCAATAATATATTTATCACACGTATTTTATACATTTATAATTATGAATTTTAGAGAAAATTTAATTACTATTTTTTTTTAATATTCCAGATTTTAAAAAAAAAATATATAAATTTTAGAAACTGAATTATAAAAAAATAATTTAATATTTTAATTTATAAGGAAAAATTATCTTAGTTGTAATTTTTTTTAATTTTTCTAAAATAATTGATTTTTAGGTGAATAGTGAAACATATTGTTTTCACCAAAAAATGTAAATTTTATGTCATTATAAGAAAACCTTATAAGTACATAAAAATGATTAATTATTAAATTAGGTATTTATTATTTAAAACTATAAATTTTAAAAATGCTATTTTAAATTTATAAAACTTTTGATTGATATTTTTAAAACATAAGTAATATTTCCCAATAAAAATTATTTTTGGTCTTTTATTTTAATTAAATAATATTTTAGTAAAAAAATGGATTTATTTAAAATTTGAATAAATTTTATTGATTTCTACAATAAATTAATTTATATCATGAAAATAAAATCCATGAATAATTTTACCCTACACAAAAATTGTAAAAAGGGGTTTTTACACATTACATGTAGTAATATTAAAAATGATATTTTTTCCATATAGAAATGTTGTTTTGTAAAAATGATTTTATATTTTCAATTTTTAGGTCCAATTTATGTAAAAATTTTCTTTTTGTTTTTAGGTATAAAAATAATATTACTAATATTAATGTTAATTACAGTGATAATGGTGAAACTGTTATTTTTAGAGATTTGTTATATTAATGTGGTGTAAATTTTATCAAATAAATTAAATTAATGTATTTTAAATCATGACCCTAATATGATGTTTAAAAAAATATAGTTATATTGTCACACGTTTAGTTTTCAATCCATGTTAAATAATATTAAGAACACATAATGATTAAAATATCATTTTTCTACAAAAAATATTTTTTCTATATATAAAATATTTTAATTTAAAAGTTAATATTATATTATTTAGAAGTAGAATCAGAATAAATTAAGATTAAATTTTGGTTTATAATAAACAAAAAAATTTAATATGATTTACCTTATATTTTTAAGAAAATATTAACAACTTGGTAAAAAACTAGTTACCATGGTAAAAATAAAAATGGTAATATATAAAACCCTAAAAAATGAAGTGTGTTAACAAAAGTGCCATTTTCTTCAGTTATAAAAGGGGAAACTTACACAACTTAATCCTACACACATTCCTTATAATTTATTCTTAAAAATATGAAATTTTCCCCTCCAATAAATCTATATACTTTTCATAAGCCACCAGTCTCAATTATTTGGCCTAATCGCTTCATTTCTAAGGAGAATTTCCATAGAATGTTCAAATTCCTAAAGTAATTATTAAATAATCCTTATCCATTTCTTATTATTTATTCTCTTCAAAACCTACCATATACAAAGTAATATAATGAAATTATTATCATTTGTATAATTATTATTTATTATATTAATTTAACAATATTTATTTATTCCTTTCCACTAACCTAGAAAAACAAAAAAACATTGATCATGAATTTGTACAGACTACCACCTCCATAAATATGAATCTTCCAATTTTAATCACCACCTATATTCAATATATAAAAGGATGTAATTGAAGAATAAATTTTTAATATATAAGATAATAATTATTATTAAGATAAAGATTATAATCCACCTTAATTCCCTCTAATATTTTGAGAAATTAAAACATTAACTGTGTGTTGTGTAGACTTCCACCACCATGAAGTAACATTTTTTGTTTTTCATCATGATTTTAATTATTTATAGAAACCCATAAAAGTAATATTAAAAACCTTATAAACATATAAATAATATCATTATTCTTTTTTATAATGATATTATTTCAAAATATAAAATTTCCTAACCATACTCACCCATTAAATTTTGGTATGTCCATGTTTGGGTTGGTCTAACCCCTTACATAAAAAATTCTATAAAACTATATCATGGATGACTAAGGGAACTAAAATACTAAAATTATTATAATTTAATATGAAAATAATTATTCCTTATAATTATATAAAAGTTATATTAAGTATTTATCTTTGTATTAAAATATCATCTTCGATTGCTAAAATTACTAAAATAAGCCAACATCGATTCCATTTTACCATAAACCTAAAAAATATATAATAAATAAATTGAATATTATAATGAATGGTCCTTATTAAAAAAATATAAATTAATAAGGTTACTAAGAATATATCTAATAAACTTAACTTTATTATTCATGATGTTAGGCACGCATGTAGAACAAACCATGACCACATTAAGGGCTTCTTTGTATCATTTTCAACTCCATGGGGCACATTTGATATTGTGCACCATAATTTATTTTATATATTGTATTTACTACCCAATCACTTTCACATGTGAAAATATCTTCCATCTCATGATATATTAATTTCCATTTCCTGACCATCCTCTCAAGATCCTTTGATTCTTATATTACTAATATCATGAGGGTTTCATCAATTCAATTTTCAATTCCATGGGTCATAGACTTTCCTACTTGAATATAATTTTCAAGATTTAATTAAAACTTTTATTACACTATTTTATATATTATATCTTAGTTTTATCTGTGGAAATTAAATCTTATCTTCAATAACTACTTCTTTCATAAAAAAATTCTAAAATAAAAGTGTGACATTAGTAAGAATAACTTCTTTTCTTACCATTTTTTTTATCCTCCGTATCTATGTTTTTCCTATCCATGAATATGGATGGTAAATTATAAAACCCAAATGGAATAACTACAAATTCATAATTCTCATATCCAGTCTAAAGCATCATCTTCAAAATACCTTCCTCCTTTACCATCAGCTGATTGTACCGTAACATGAGATAAATATTTCAAAAATATTGTGCTTCCTAGAGATGATCAATCAAATAATATATATGACTAAAATGATACTTTTTCCTAATAATTATTTTTCTCAAGGATGTATAATAAATACAAAGTCTCATTCAACCATAATTATTTATAAAAAATAAAATAGGATCACCCCATTGAAAAGTTCTAGAATGAATAAATCCTTATCTCACAACTCATGAAACAACTTTTTCAATTCCAAATGTTCTACATGATCCATAAACTAAAGGGGTTTTGAAATAGGATTATCATCAATTACTAAGTAAATAGTAAACTCAAACCAATGATTATAAATAACACTAGGAAAATCATTAGGAAATGTATCTATATATGCATTCACAACTGGAACATCCTTAATTTGAAAAGTTTATTTCTTTTCAAAAAAATGTGTTAGGTTACTTTTAATTTCATCTATAATCAATTTCTCAGCTTATTGATATGTTATCAAGGTTATGAAATCATTAAATATAAAATTTTATCTTTTTAATCTATATTAACATGATAAACTAAAATCAAATATATACCCAAACTCATATCAAACTATACTATGGTAAGTTCAATAAGATTTGTAGGATAGACCATCCCACTAATAATAATAGAAATATTATTTTTAATATTGGTTTCTTTTATATTTACACCTATAATTTCCACTAAAAGTTATATATTCTTTTCTTGAGGTTAAATTCACATTTTACTTCAAAATTTATCATAAATGAAGGGATGTGAAGATCCAGATTCAAACATAGCATTGGAATAATTTGAATAAAAAAGTATCATACCTGTCACGACTTCATTAGATAAACCAACATTAATCATATTAGTGGGAAATGATTTTTTGAAACAATTATTCCTTATATATTGATAATTTCCACCCTAAGTAACTAACTTCATACACATGTTAGTATAATTCCCCAACTAATTGCAATTAAAAAATATCATTATATACTGGATATCTATTACACCATTTTTGGATTTTTTAGGAATCTTTTTTTTGAATTCATGAGCCCTATGACCAAACTTACCACATTGGTAACACCTTCGAGATCCTATCAAATATTCCCAGAAATATTAATTACCACACTTGGAACATATTGAGGGATTGCCTATATATTTCTTAATTGACTTATTCTCTATTTATTTCCACATTGACCACTTCTTACTCTTGTCATCATGAGTCCCATAAGTGTTATCAGACTCCATCTCAGTTTTCATAGTATAAAAAATTTCCCATAACTTTTAAATTATTTTAAGGAAAAAGTTGGTGATAAAATTGGTTTTAATCCTAATTAAAATATATTAATTTTACTATCAATGCCTTGAATATAATTTTGTATGTATCTATACAACCTTATAAAATTTTCTTCATATGTGACTATTAAATCATCAACTTTTTTACACCATTATAATAATTTTTCTCTATTATGATTTAAACATCCTTAGGAAACTATTTCCCTAGAAAAAAATTCTTAAATGTATCCCATTCCATAGAATCTTTCACTTATCTCTCTCTCTATCTTTATCATGTTTTTAACTAATGACTACCATCAATCAGTTTCACCTTCAAAATAATAAATTGTAAGAGTTACCGTTTGAGATTCTGAACATCCCATGACTTCAAATATCATTTCTAGATCATTGATCCAACCTTTAGCTACCATTAGATCAGATATACCACAAAAATATGTAGGGTGTTGTTTCATGAAAGTATCAACTATTAACATGTTTATCAATAGTGAATTTTGTTTCTCTCTAATATGTACACCACAAAAATTAATATCATGTGTTTATTGAGAAATGACTATAACAAATTTTTCAGTTGTAATTACATCCATTCTAGGATTCTGCTTTTCAAATAAATTGTCTTATTTATACTTTTCTACTATGGTTTTCCTATTTCCTTTACAAAAAACCATTATAAACATATATATATTAGACGAAGCAATATGGTAACCTTAAAATGTTATATCATTTAATCTTTTCTCTAGAGTATAATATCTTAAAGGTATTTACATACATTATAAAAACGTATAAATTTATCTAAATCGACCTCTAATACCAACTATAATGACCAGAATTTAAGACATTATATAACCTTGAGTTTTTACTTAAGAATTCAATTTTTACATTCTCCATGATCTTTAAAGTTTAGAGTTTTACATAAATTGTTCATAAATATTACTTAACAAAAGCATATATTACAAAGTGGAAACTTCTAATCCATATCCATTTTTTATAAAATATAAAATTTTAAAATGAAACATGTTTTTTCATGAAAAATATCCATGACATTTATCTTGACTTCTTTTTTTTTCTAACCCATCAGTAAACACAATGAAAAATACTTTAGATCATGGGATGAGCACAAAAAACCCAGTAGGGTACATAAAAGTAAGAAAATCCATTTTCCCAGTGCAAAAAAATGAAAACCCATAAAATATTTAACTTTATCACCATATTCTTTAAGAATATGAAATAAATAAAATTTACATTAAAAACACACACTTTTAAGTCAAATAAAACCTTTAAAACCCATATAAATTAACTGAAAATCCATTTAAAAAACATAGATAATTATATTCATAACCCATGTCAGAAATAATTAGAGCCTAGATAAATCCATAGAAGAAACCACCATAGTTAACTCCATATTTGTTACCTTTTATGATAAGGAATGTTACTCAATGAATTGGAGAGCAATATCAGTCTCACCAGTTTATATAAGTTGTGTCAGGCTCACCTACTAATTTAAGATATACCGGGATCACCCACTTGTATAAATTGTATCAGGATCACCTATTCATCATATATAATTATCATATACTATATAATGAATAAAACATTTCAATCAATAAACATTTCATCATAAAACCTTTGAAAAACTATTTTGAACCCTTATTAAAAACACTTTCAAATATCGAAATACCCTTTTGTTTTGAAAACAAAATTTTAAAACTAAAATACCCAAAAAAATGAAAAGGGGGTTTTTATTTGAAGAAAATATGGAATCTTGTAATGTAATCAAAACATAAAATAATTTTTATGATAGTGGTAAAATTTATTTATACCATATAAGTTAAAATAGAACATTCATTTTTCCTTTTTGCAAGGAAATTCAAAATATTCCATATAAAATACATAAAAAGATTCATTTTAAAAACCATTGAAAGAAATTCATAAAAAGTAACGTATAATTATTTTATTTAAAGATAAATACATCCATAAAATAATTTTAAGAATATGTAAAAGGAATTAAAATTTAAATAAAATAAATATTTAAACTATCTTAAAACAAGGTTTTAGGTTAAATAGTTCATTACATTGAGTCTTACTCTTCACATACAATACTTATCTTCTAGGATAATAAAATTATTTTAATTATTTAATTTCCTAATAACCTTTTAAAATTTTATAATTCACTTTATTTTATGTATTACCATGTCATATTCTACTACTTAATCAATTTGGTATGTGTTGGACATTTTGATGAAATTGGGCTCCTATGTCCAAAATGACTTTTCATGGACTACTATAGCCAATGAGGTGATTATTAAATCATCTTCAAAATAACAATAAGGACATAATTATAATTTTAATAAATTAACTATACTTTTAAAACCAACCATGAAAGATGGTTATAAAAAATGAACTACATTACAATCCTGGAGATGGTATACCGTACATACGCATGAGTAATGCTTTCATTTTTGAACGATTGTGATGGAAAGAGGGTAAGTATTATTTTTTTATTTAAAGAATTATGATTATATAAAAAATATAATATTATATCTTAAAATAAACTTATATTTATCATCCATTTTATGTGGTGAAAAAAATGAATCACATCACTTCATAGAGGTGGTAGTCCACACATACGTATGAATGACGTTATCATTTTTCAATGGATGTAAAGTTAAGAAAGTAGATAATATATTATATTTATAAGATAATAAATATGTCACGAATAAAATATATGTACATTAAATCCATCATTATAACCATATGTTATAGGTAGTTATGGAAAGAAAATTACATCGGTTTTCATGGGGGTATTTTGATGTATACATGAACAACAGTTCTATTTCCCATTTGATTCAAGTGGATATGGATTTATACTATTCCATAAAAATAATAATTTCTCCCTATATGTAAGATAGAATTTTTATGTTATCATGGTTTAATAATATTTTAAGAAGGTGTAAGAATAAATAAAATAAAAACTCTTGGTTAATAACTATACCTCTTTTTCGGACAACCTTTGTAGGTTTCCACCAAAGGCCTTAATAGAATGGGTTTCTAACCAAAATTGGGACTCTATGAAGTGGGTAGGAATTTAAAGAAGTTATTTATTAGGGTATTTTATAGGATATATTACTCAAAAGGTGTTAGGAATAGAGTATATGGGGTTTCCATTTATAAGTAAGGGGAGGGGCACTTTTGGAATTACATAAAGTACTAAATTAATAAAAATAATTTTCATAAAAAATGAATCCAAATTGATATAATTATAATATTGGGTGAATAAAAGTATAAATCCTCTCATTCAATAAAATCTGGGTAAGTTTATAATATGTTTTTACCCTATTTTCTTTCTTTTAACCCCTCATTAACCATTTTGTTGATTACCATAAAATCAAAGTTATATAATATTAAGGGATCAAGAAAATAAAATTAAAAGAAAAAATTACCCATAAATATACCAGGGATGATATTTTCAACCATATCAAATTTACTAATATTAAGATTACATTTATAGGAATTTTAAACCATTTAATAAAATATTTTTTATATTAAAATATCATTAATGTCAATTTTAGAACTATTAATTTAATTTGACTTTGAAAACAACATGAAAGGAATGAAATTTGAATATAAACCTTTAAAAAATCCATAATTTTATATATTTAACTATAAAATCCATGTATCACAACAAATCACTAATAAATATTACTTTTCATGTTTTTTTAAATAATTTACTTGGTTTTTTCTACTGCTTGTACAAGCACTCTGTCAGAATTACGTAAGAATTTAATGTAATTATTTCATCACTAAATGTTAAAAATAAATTAAAATGATACAAAAATTAATTTATATTTCAAATAAACATTTATAATTAAATATAATTTTTTATATCTCTATCACAAAATATTATAGATATTATAATTAGGACAGTGATATTTTTTACTTTCTCCTTTACTTAAATATTATAAAGTTAAAAATAAAATATAATTGTAAAAAATATAGTATATTAGAATTTTGGATGGTTATGAATGAAATAGACTCATACAATGAAATAAATGATTTTTTAATTAATTATAAGCCTTATCACATTATTTTTAACCATAATTAACCCATTTTACCTTCACTGTGGTAAGATAAATTTATTATGGTTACAATTCATAATGAGAAAAATAAAAGTGATCTATTTATATAATTTAGACCTCATTATTCAGAATTTTGAATCTATTTGTCAAGATTCGGTTTATATAAGTGTAAGAAATTAATTTAAGATTAAAACTCATAACACAATGAGAAATAGTTTTTTTAGATGAATTTTAAACCCATAAAGGTACTTAAAAAATCAAGTATAATTTTAACATCCCAAGATTTTATATTACGTTCTTTTTTAAAATTTAATTTATTGGAAAAATATGTTTCCAACAACACCAATATTAAATAAACAATGATATAAAATTAAATATTGTTATTTTTAAAAATACTATTATAACCTTGTCGTTAAATTGGTGGGAATGAATAGTATTAACCAAATTATGAAATTTATATATTATATATATAATCAAATGTTTTTACGTTCATCCGATTTATTTTATAGGAATAAGATAAGAATGAATCAAGTTTTACACACTAAAAGACTATATTTTTCTAAAGGTAGTTTTACCACCTCTTAATGGTGTACTTATTTTAAAACTAAATGTTCAAAATTTTCAAAATTATATTGAAAAAAATAAACTACATTTTTTAAATAGTAATTTCAAAATTATCTTAGGGTGAAATTTTGGTATTTTTTTGAAAATATTTATTTTCTAGTGAATGGTGAAAAAATCATGATTTTTATAAAACTTTTATTTTCATTATATTTAGGATTGGAATAGTAAACTCACATATTAAATCATACATAAAATTTAGTTATCATATAAATAAAACTATGGTATTTTTAAATCTTGTAATAAGTCAATAAATGTTTTAAAAAAGATAAATTGAGTCTTGATATTTTTGTGAAACATAAATGTTTATTTACTATTTTGTAATTAAAATAGTGATTTAAAATAATAATTATTTTCATAAAATAAATTCACAAATTAATATTTAGTTGTATTATGATTATAATATAATTTTATGAGACCTCAATCAGTTTTTCAAAGTGTTATAAAATCAGTTAAAATTTTAAAATCAGTATTTTCCATGTAAATAAAAGTTTTAATTAAAAATTAAATTTATCATATTTAGAAAATTATTTTTACAAAATTGAATTCATTTATAAATTATATACATAAAAATGGTTATGGTTAATTTTTTTTATTTTTCTAAAATAATTAAATTTTTGTGAATAGTGAAATATGTCAATTTACGGTATATATACATTATAAGTAAAATATATTATTACTTGAGTCATGGTTGATGTAAGGACCATTGGTTCGAACTCACAAAAACTATTTACTTTAATTATTCACAATATTGAAAACTCTTCATAGTCTTAAGCCAAAATAATAAATAAATGTATAAAATATCTAAAAAACTTCCATCTCCTCCACTATAAATACCACCTCTCACCCCCTCTTCTCCTTACACCTCCAAATCATTAAGTAATGTCTAATTTATACCCAATAACTCTCCCAAATATCTTATCCACAATATAGAATTATTGTTCTCCTCCAAAAGACCATTTCAATGTTCCTTAAGGAGGTTTTCAAGGAGAGGAATTCAAGAGGTAAATTTTCTCATTCGTTCTATTAATATTCTATCAATTTATATTATTTTATTATCTTTTACTTACCTCTTATATACAAAATTTCATGATAACTCTATTATAATATATATAATTTTATTTTATTATGTTAATGGGATATCCACCATCAATTATTTTTTCTTCCACTTTTTATTCTTAAAATTAAAACCATCATCTGTGAGGTGTCGATTTACCACCTTCGTGGATGAAGAGTTTTAATTTTTAAATTAATCCGTCAAGGATGGTCATAAAACCATTTTCATGGTTAAAATAGACATTAATATATGTAATAAAAATTATTTAATTTTTTGGAACCAGTATATGTATATAAAATATTAATTTATAAGAAAAAACTTGTTCGTGATGACCAAAAAATACCAACAATAATCTAAATAGTTATCATTAATTCTTTATCTAATGAATCACCCACATATCTAAAAAATGATATATATATATATATAAGACCATTAATTATCATTTAATTTCATTAATAATATATAATTTCAATTCTAGATAAATATTTCAATATTACATGATCTTTTGTACATGTATACATGTCAATCGATCATGAAAACCAAGGAAATAAAGACTCTCAAACAACAAAATTGAATCTTATAACTCATTAAAAAGGTCATAAATGAACTGAATAAAATTATACCAAATCAAATAAATTTTTAATAGGTTATAAATTCAATTATTAATGAATCCAATTTCATTATTCAGGACATTATATGAAAGTGAGGAACACTTTTAGAAATAAGGTAAAGGTTTTCTCATATCTTTTTTATTTTTATGAGATATGCCTTATTCACCACTATTTTTGGTGTGTGGTGAATGTATACTAAACTTTGATGTATAATATCATTAATACATCTATATTCATGGTATTAAATGTTTCATTTATATTCATTAATTTTTTGGGACATAGGATTTAACTATTTTAAAAGTGGTAAGGGATTTTCCCTGATCATCTATTTTTCATTTGGGTTATAATTTCTCTCTCTTTAACCCAATGTAACTCTTCTTTATTTTTATTTAATTATTCTAAATTATATTTACTTGTTAAAAAATCATATATACATATCATTTCATCTATCTTTGATTTGAAATACATTTTTTATAAGGTTACCTTTCAAATTCATCCCGTTAAGAAAGTTTGATTAAAAGGAACATCCCAATTTAATACCCATTTTCAAGTTCCATCCATATTATGTTTTAAGTAACCATTATTTTTCTAAAATATCTATTTTTTCCTGAAAAACATCTTTTTTCATTTCTGGTTTTATTCCAAAAATATTCATTTTTCTGTTTTAAATAATCTTTAGTATTTTCTCTTAAGCCACACTAAAGAGGCTCATTTCAAATGTTTATTAAATGCTCTTTTTTACATGTTTTCACTTCAGTTAGAAATAATTTATGCATAAAATATAATTTAATTGTCCTTACCTTTTATTTTATGGGATATACATGTTTACAATATGATTTTTATGACAAATACAAATGATTTTCTAAAAGTACTCTTCTTTTCAAAGAAAAATGGGTTTTCTATCAAGGATTTCTCAATGATTTTATTATATTACATTTATATATTATTATGATTAAAATATTTCAATGTGTATTGGAAACATTGATTTAAATATGTCTTTATATTCTACATATGGGGAATGCATTGGACTTATTAAGTGATGGGTGGGGCCCACTATACCCCCTCGATGCATTAGTAGGTCTTATGAGACAAAGTATAATGGGTCTTGGCTTAGGCCTTACCCATTTATGTATAATTATTGGATGAGTAATTGATGGTATGTTTATGATTCCATGAATTATGAATTCCCCGATTATAAATTATTAATTGATAGCCCATGTGATTATTCTACTAGTAGAATATCCATTGTCAAGTTTCATTCTCATGTAATTATTTATATTCCAATATTTATTCAGCTTTTATTCATGCCATATTATGCTTGAGATTATGTTTTCATTGAATGGGGTTTTACTTATTCACCATGAATTATTGTTTATGTTTATTTATGACAGATTCTTCCATATTGTTTACCCTTTCTGAGCATCTGAACTCACCCCTTTCTAATGTTCTATTTTTACCCAGGATGTGAAGATGTATATTATGAATCACTTGTAGAGAAAATCTAAGAGTTTATGGATTTTTCCAATGGATTTGTTATTTTGTTTTTACTTTAAATTTTTAATGTAAAACTTATGTTTTAATATTTTTTTCAGAAGCTAGTAAACTATTCAATCATTTAGGAAGCGAACACATGTTCATAGTACCACTATAATGAAGTAAGTCAATAGCTCTTGGCTACTAGGGCCAGGGTCTTACAATAATGATTATTCAAATGTAATTAATTAGATTGTATATAATTAAATAATAGTTAAGTTAGTTTAAGATAAAATTTAAATCATAATGGTACTTTTAAATTACTTTATTTAACGAAAATAAATGACGATTTTACAAAAGAATTGTTATTTTTCACCATTATCTAAAGAAATAAATATTTTTAGAAAAATACTAAAATTTCACCCTAATCTAATTTGGATATGATGATTTAAATACTGATGTTAATTTTGTAAAATCCAAATTAAAAAATTTAGATAATAAAATTTTAAATAAAACCTTATAATATAATTAGTTTAATAAGAATAAATTATTTACTTTTTTTATTTAAAATGTTATGAACATTATTATAATTATTATAACTATATAAAATCTAATTCATGAATACTAATAAGTCATGAAATTGATTATTAAATTAACCTAGGTTGTTACAATGCTATTAATTTATTTGGTTAAATTTTTCTCTTCACCATGTTTTATAAAATTCCATATACTAACATCAATAAAATAAATTAATAAATAATTATAGATAAATAATTTAATCCATTAATAAAATAACAGTGTTTGAAAAATATGTTAGTTTAAATAAATAACTAATATAACCAATTAATATTATTAGATCAACAATATCACTTCATTGATAAGACTTAAGTTAACAATCTAGTTTATAAAAATTATTTACTAAACATTCTTTACATAAATATGCATTATGTATGATTGTATAAAATAGTTCATTTAAAATACAACATGAACTAGAAGTAACACAATCCACCTATCATTAAGTTTGATTTTATAAAGGGTTAAATTCTTAGAATACCTATCCTCTATTAACTTTATCATCCCTCATGTCTATTGGGAGGTTAATTATTTATCATATGGACTTACCAATAATGGGGTGACTAGTAATTAGTGTATCAGGTCTGATTTGTTACCTGTTACTTTGAATAATATCATAGAGAGGGATAATTTTAAAACTCCAATATTTAGACTCATATAAATCATTTATGATTTTAAAAAATGATCCTTGGAACTTTTCTCGAGGTCTCACCATTTGACATTCAACTATCAATCAAAATTAAAATTGAGGTAGAAATTTGAGGCTTTAAAGGAACTACCTTTAAACAATATAAACATGCTATTTCAAATAAAACACATTTACTTAAACTATAACTTAGGTAATTGTATATCCAATTAAATATTCTGAAAAAAAATTCAACTAGTTATATACCATTGTTACCAAAATCTCATTTCACCCATCTTAAAATGGTTATTGATGTTTTATTAACTAAAAAAATTTGTTAAAAATACTGATATAATGTTTTTTTATATAATTTAAGAAGGATTTTACTTTGTAAATCCCCTAATTTATCTTTAATAACACAATTTATTAAATGATTGAAGAGTTTTTTATACTTCATAATATCCATTTGGGAATATATGTAAATAAAAAACACAAGTTTTATCAATCTATTTCAATTCCATAACCAAACACCCATCAACCCATTTAAAAAATCATAAATAAAACACTTAAAATTAAATTGCACATGCATTTTCAAAAAAAATTAATGAAATTACGAAAATAAAAATTTATAGAATATAAAAGTAAATATTACAAAACTATACACATACCCGCATAGGCATTTAATGTTGTAATGGGGAAATAAACCCCACTAACATTATACTTTGAAAATAAAACCATAATAAACCCTTTACATTTTATCAAAATAATCTTAAAAGAACTATAAACAAACAAGAATTTTTTTTAATAAAGTAGGATGTTAATCAACATAAACATAATAAATAAGTACACATACTAATACAATTTACTAAAACATATAATTTTTAATGAAAATAAATCCCACACAATAAATTCATAGTTTTTCTAAATTAATATTAAACATTATAATTAAATTAAAACAACCAACAAACATTACAAAACTATTCCTTAATAAAGTACAATGCATATTCTAACTAAAATTGGAAGTAAATTCATTATATATAAATTTAAAAATCTTATTAAAGGATCCATGATTATATGAAATAGTTATTATAATCTAAATCCATATAAAAAATACCAAAATAATGTTAATAATATGAAAAAAAAATCTAAGAATCGTGAATTATTAGGATATATATTTCCATATATAAACTATAAAATGTATAAATCAGACCCAATAATGAAAAATTATACAATCCTCTAATAAATATCACCTCAAAAACAAGTTTAAATTGGATTAATGTATAGATATTAAGTAAATAATATTTAAAATATATAGATATAATTAAATCATATTTATTTTGAATTGATATAAAAAATACTCTTAAAGAAACTTGGTTCAATGAATTATGAAGAATTAAAAACAAAGAGGATATCATTTTTCATATGCTACCATGAAAAAAAATTATCAGCCCAGTTGTAGAGATGATGGACCCAAAAATAAATTATTTGATTTCAAAAAATATTTTAATGAACAAATATAATAATGGGGGAGAGTTCATGTGTAATGACCCAGATTTCCCCAGACCTTTCCTTTATAGGAAACTAGTGTAGTGGGTGTTCTAGGTGGAAATAGTGTCTCATTTCAAGAGTTTTTCAAATTTCTATTTTTTCATCAGTAACATAGAGCATCGGTGTCGGCGGGTTAGTGTGTCGGTATGTTAGTGTGTCAGCATGTTAGTGAATTGGTGAGTCAAGAGCATTGGAATTAGTGAGTCAAGGGCTTCAGCATCGGTGAGTCTAGGGAATCGGTTGGTCAGAGCATAGGTAGGTCAGAACATCGGTAGGTCAAGGCATTGGTAGGTTGTGGAAAATGTAGGTTATTACATTGATAGCTCAACGTCAATGTCTTAGCATCGATAGGTCATGTCGGTAGATCATCTATCTATGGCTCTGTGTTGGGGAATCACCAATCGGTGACTCATTTTTAGTTTTCCCAGTTTTTCCCAGCTTTCTAATTTTTTCCCTCTTATGTTTTATTTGACGTAAACCAAGTTTAAATCCTACTTTAAGCATTTTTTTAAGGTCATTTCAAAGGTTATTAATTATATCTTTAAATATCTTAACATCCTGGGGTGATTTGAGATATCCAAACCGCATGATCTTGACCATTATCCCACATTAATATCTTTTAAAACCATTCTTCCTTTAAAATAGGATCTGACTTCTCAAAGATGGGAGCTTCCCTTACTTATTTGTTTTCTATTTCCCCTTGGTTTTCCAAGATCCTTCCTCTATAAATTATTTTTGCACCTATTCTAGAGCTCTCCTGCTTATCTTCCTTGGAGTCCTTCCCTACAGCGCATGTAACCCCTGTTCTTGAGGAAAGGGTGAACTTTGATCCTTTGGTCATCTAGTAGGGATATATTTTGTATATTTTTATTTTTTCATCATGCAGGGTGGGTGTACTAATGATTCCTTTTGAGGAAAGACTGAATAATTTTGTTAAAATGATACATAAACAAGGATTAAACATGATCAAAGGATAACAGTGGTAAATAAAATAATGGGTAAGGAGTGGTTTGATATTTGATTGCATGTTTATTTTATTATCTTTTTTCCTTCAGGGATTGATAATGGATGTATGTCTTCTAAAAATCATGAGTATTTGTCTTTTCTTGCACAATGGTGGCGTCCCATTTGTTTTGTTATGATGTTTAATAATCATCCATAAGATGAAACCTCTAAAAAATATATACTTAGTTAATTGAAATGGATTACCCAGGATGAAAACCCTTATGTGATCACCCCTGTTATAATTAATCATAATTAAAGAACCTCTACTGGTCAAATCTAAATAGTTATACACATCCTGTTGATAGGCGTGGAAGAGTGTTTTTCTCTTTTGAGATTTGTGGTTTATGTGAGTTGTGTGGTGTTGTTGTTGGGAGCACGGTTGTGGGTACAAGGTTGGATAGAGTATCTGGTTCTGTGAGAAGGTTGTGGTATGTGTGTATAGTGGGGATGTGGGTTAATAGTAGTTGTTGAGGGCTTTGTGTGTGGGGTAGTATAGGGGGTGTGTTGGTATCCTAGTTTGAGAGACTGGTTTATTGTGAAATGGATGGACTTTTAAGTAGATGAACTCCCTTTGTGTGTGCCATGACCATCGAATAGTGTTGGGCTGTGGGACTATGGTGTGGTTATGATCTTGTTGTGTAGTGGTACATCATTGAGAAATTACTTGTGCAGCGAGGAAGTGGTGTTGTGTTCTAAGAGAAGGATCGTGCGGTATAGTTTTAGATAATGATTGTTGGCAACAACTGAATAGGTGTCTAGCCAGATTCGGGGTTTGTGCAGTGGGACTACAAATCTGGTTTGGTTGTTGTTTTGGTATGGTTATGGTTGGTATTTTCCTAGTAGTTCTGGAATAAATTAAGAAGATCCCCCCCCTAAATAAATAAATGGAAAGTGGTTAAATTAAAAGGGGTCGGGCTTATGCTTGGCAGTGGGTGTTTTTTGGTTATGCATATAGGGGTAGCAACAAAAGTGGTACTGGTGGGCTTGGTTGTCTGGTTATTTCTTGAAAATACATATATTGGGCTGATTTTTTTCTTAACTATATATATATATATATATATATATTAGTTCCTTTAATTTCTATAATCACCACACCCTTGTTCAGAACTATGTGACGAACACCTCTATTTCATGGGGGAGGGTGTCTTTACCAACTTCCTAGTGGGAGGATGGATTGTTGATTACTGACTTTCTTCCTCGCACCCACTATTTGGTTCTTACTGCTTGATCGTATTCGGGCAGGCTATAATGGTTTAAGGATTACCATAGTCTAAGGTCCTTCAGGCAAGTGTTTTTGTAGATGAGAGGCCAAGGTGTCTATGAGCCAGGATTATTTTTCGAAGTGTCTTCGGGATGAGTCCAAGGTGTCTTCAGGTGAGAGGCATGGTTGTTGTGGACCAGGTGTTTAAAAGTAGGTTTTTGTGTGGTTTGGGTACTAGGTGTGTGTGGTCGGGTTGTGGTTGGGGTACTATGTATGGGAAGATTGGTAGTATCAAGAAGTTATCCATTTAATATTAGTAGTAAACTAGTGGGAAAAGTGGTGCAGGGTACCCAAATATCGATGTTCTTATACTACTACTTTACTTTACTTGCGTTATTTCGTGAGTGTGACTTGGTGAGGTTAGGTTGGTTAGTATTCCTTAGTATGTTCTTTGAGGTTCCACTATTTTCTCATAGGTACATTAGTATGTTCCTTCACTTGTGCATGGGTGGATTTAGTTTTCCTACTCGGTATACTTGTATACTCACCCTACATATATAAAACTGTTTTTTGGTTTGTGGGAGGACTTTGAGGACTGTGCTGGACTTTACTAGCTCAGGCATCGGGATTAGTTTCTATTGTTTCCAAGTTCTTTTCTTTTGGTACTTTACTTTGTATTTTCATTGTACTTTGTATCAACTTTACTTTTGAACATGCATGCGGTAATAGATTTTGGATTTACTTTTACTTTTAGTAATTGCAGTTGATTGGGATTTACCATCTTATCTCTCAACCTTGTTCAATAAAAAGGGTAATTCTATTCATATTACCTGATATTTTATACCCTTGATGTTAGTCACTGCTTAGGGGCCTATTAAAGGCGGGAATCAGGGGTCATTATCTCTCATTCATCTTGAGGAAGTAAGGGCATGGAACTTTTTTGTCCCTTCCCTCATCTTGAAAAAGGTGGGTAGTGACAAAATGGAATCAAAGGGAGGTTTTGGGAGTTGAGGAATATAATTGAGTTAAAAGTTAGGCATAGTGAGAATTTCATGGGATGGTAGGGAAATTGTATTAGGTGAACATGGTTCATGAAATAGGCTAGGTAAGATGTATAGGACATTGTATTTTAGGTCGCCCCATGATCTGATGCCAGGACTCTAGACCTACTGAATGAAAAAGTGAGGCTACACTGATTGTAGGGTAGAGACCCTGGGAATTGTACATGCATCATAATGACTTGTGTTATTCTGTGACTTGGGTGTTTTGGGAATTTAAAATAAATGAATAGTTAAAAAAATTTAAAATAAATTTTCCACACTACCCAGGCTTTTTAATTTCTTGTTTACTTTTCAGCTAGGACACGCAGACATCATCCACATGTGGTACGAGTAGTTGACGCCTAACAGGTTAACCCAGTTGATCAGCAGAGGTCTGACCAAGAGGATGAAAATGACCATTGGTAGAAGACACTTAATGCTTTCCAGTGGAAGACTTAGGAGAAGTATGAGGGCATCATCTCAGACATAGAGACGGAGAGTTGGATCAAGGAGTTGGTGATCCATTTTAGCTTGTTCTAAGCTCTGATAGAGTACCAGGTTCCTCTGGTAGTGATCCAGATTTGAGGATCAGCACATTAGTGGTGGATACTTTACCTCAGGGAGAGGAAGGAAACTGAGGTTTTGTGGGCAGACTTTGAAAAGGAGTTCTGGGCAGAATTTCTTTCTTCCGCGATGAAGGCTGAGAATAGGTATGAGCTACTCTCTCTTCAGCAGGGGATTATGTCAGTGAGGGAACTGGGGATCAAGTTCAATGAACTACTAAACTTCACACTAGATCTATTCCTGGATGAGGATTCTTGAGTGAGACACTTAGAGGTGGCACTCCAACCTTCCCTTCAGTATTTCATTACTCATTTCACTCTACCGACATACTTAGAGGTTCATAAGAAGACCGAGGTAGTAGAAATAATGCACTCACTTGGAGGTGTGCCATGAGAGGGGAGCCAGTCAAGTTCTTCAAAGGGGAAACTCATCAATAGTAGGTCTCCGGCGATAGGGCCCTCCAGTTTTCTACCAGCAGGGAGTAGGCCTTAGTTGTTCCAATTATGATCTTTTGGGCCTCACCCATTTCCCATGGGCTCAGGACTGTGGTGATTTGTCTTTGGAGGCTTTGAAATTTTTTGGAACTGGTTCCCAATTCGATCATTGTATAGTGGGGGTGGGAAGATTCAGCACCCACCTCAGCAGTATAAGTTTCTGGTCAGGCCTTTCCAGCAATAGGGTCAGCGAGATCCTGCTCTATCGAGGGTAGACAGTGTCGGAGGTGTATAACCTCAAAGTGATCCTCAGGGACCTCGACCAAGGCATGGTTAGGGAGGCGGTTGACAACATATAGGTAGAGGAGATGGGTGTGGGTAGTTTCACACCATAGAGGTAACAGTTCTAGCAGGTCCAGAGGTTGTTCAAGTTATGATCATTCTATTTAATACTCTTGTGTATTCTTTGTTTGATTCAGGATCTTTGCAATCTTTTCATGCACCTGGTCTATCCCATGCTCTGGGACTATATGTGTAGATACTTCCAATTCCCTTGGTGTTGAGTATTCCAGTTGGAGGTCGACCAGTCTATTTGATGTTTTTCCAGGATGTATAATGATGTTGGGGCAGCATCAATCCAATGAGGAACTTCTTTCGCTACAGATGCATCCATATGATGTCATCCTAGGCATTGAATAGTTTTTTATATGCACTCAGTTATCAAATACTTCTGGATAAGGGTTATGTTCTCAGATATGGGTGGCCATCATGTAGAATTCATCATTGAGAGGAGATTTCTGGAGGGAATCAGATGTATAGATCCTCTTATTTCTTTGTTAGCCGAGTTGTTAGTGGAATCAGTAGATAAACAAATGGTGGAAGTTTTAGGGGTTGTTAGTGAGTTCCCATATGTATTCCCCAAAGAGGTTGTGACTCTACCCCCTCGACGTGACCATGAGTTCGGGATAGACTTGCAACCTGGTGCCTGTCTGATTTTGATGGATCCCTATCAAATGGTGCCTTCTGAGTTACTGGATTTGTGGATTTAGGTTGATGACCTTATGAAGAAGGGTTTTATCCATTCTAGTGTGTCACTGTAGGGTGCTCTAGTTTTGTTTTCAAAGAAGATAGACGGTGGTATGAGACTATGCTTAGACTACCATAGACTAAATCAGGTGATAGTTAAGAACTATTACCCCCTTCCAAGGATCAATGATCTTTTCAACTAGTTAAAGAGGGCAGGTTGGTTCTCTCATATTGATATTAGGTCTGAATATCACTAGTTGAGGGTAAAGGAGGGTGACATCCCAAAGACTGCTTTTAGGTGTATGTATAGGCACTTGGAGTTCATGGTCATGCCCTTCGGTGTCAAAAATGCACCAGTTGTGTTCATGGGGATCATGAACTCTATTTTCTGTGAGTTCCTAGACTGGTTTGTTGTCATGTTAATTGATGACATTCTGATCTACTCAATGTCAAAGGATGAGAACATCGGGCATTTGAGGACTATCATGGAGGTCCTCCGACACCACCATCTCTATAGAACGTTGTCCAAGGGCAAGTTCTAGACGTGATAGGTGCACTTCCTTGGACATGTAGTGTCTTAGTAAGGGATTGAAGTGGACCCGTTGAATTTTGAAGTGGTTGTTTCTTGGGAAGAACCCAAGAATGTGGTGGTGGTTTGTAGTTTTTTGGGTCTGGTGGACTATTATTAGAGGTTTTTACCCAAATTCTCATGAGTTGCAGCTCCACTAATAACGTTGACCAGAAAAGGCCAGACCGTCATGTGAAGTGAGTAGTGTCAGGTAGCTTTCATCTATCTAAAGGGGAATATGGTTAGTTCCCCAGTAATTATGTTTCCATAGGAAGGGGTGATGTTTGAGGAGTTTGGTGACACTTCCAGCCTAGGTTTGGGAAGTGTGCTGATGCAGTAGAGATAAGTAATATATTATGGGTCTAGGAAGGTATTTCTTTATGAACGTAATTATTCCAACCATTATCTAGAGCTTTTAGCGGTCATGTTCATGTTGAAGTTGTGGCGCTATTACCTCATCGGGGAGAACTTTGTTTCCTTCACGGATCACAAGAGATTGAGGTATATATTTTCCCAATGAGACCTTAACTTTTGGCATCAAAGGTGTATGAAGTTACTCTAGGATAATGAATTAGAAATCTCTTAAACCCTAGGGAAGGGTAATGTGGTGGTTGATTCCTTGAGTTGGAAGTCGCAGAAGGAGATAGTTTGGGAATCCATGAATGCTTGGAAGAAATTGGAAGAGTTGGCCTCTTTGTGCCTGGTTTCTAAGGAGGATAGTGGAAGAGGATACCTATTTCAGATAATAGTATATTCTTCCTTAATGTGGTAGGTGGAGGTGTCTCAGTGGGGAGACTCAGAGGCATAAGTAATGTCTGATCATGTTGTCTAGGGTGATGCTTCAGAAGGGTGGTCTGAGGATAGCCAAAATTTGATGTTGGTCTATGGGAAGCTCTTTTTCCCAGTAGAAATGCATGAGGTAGTTCTTTGTCAGTTCCATATATCACCCCTGGAAGTGAATCCATGCATATATAAGATGTACCAAGGCTTGATGGAGCATTTTTGGTGGCCCTAGGTGAAGCAGGCAGTGGCGGAGTTTGGGGTAAGGTGCTTAGTGTGTCAATAGGTGAAGGTCGAGCACCATGTTCCCGACAGTATGTTTCATCCCTTGGATGTTAATGAGTGAAATTGGGATTAAATATATATGGATTTCAACATGGTATTTCCAGGGACTCTGGGAGGAAGTAAATCTCTTTGGGTAGTGGTGGATCGATTGACAAAATTTGATCACTTCCTGGTGATCAATGAGTCAACCTTAGTGGATTCCTTAGTATAGAGGTATGTGGAAGAGGTGGTGTGGCTACATGGAGTTCCAAGATCCATTATCTTGAATCAGGATACATGTTTTACATTACAAATCTAGATGGGGTTGTAGTATTCCTTTGTCACCCAGTTACGCCTTAGTACTGCTTTCCACCCTTAGATGGATGGGCAGAAAGAGAGGACCATCCAAATGTTGGATGATATGATGCGAGCATGTGTTCTGGACTTTGGAGGATCATGGGTATGACACTTTCCCCTGGTAGAGTTTTCCTACAATAATAGCTATCACTCTACCATTGTAATGGATCCGTTCGAAACCTTGTATGGAAAACTATGTCGCTCACTTGTATGCTAGACAAAGGTAGGGGAAGTAGCCCTTCTTGGACCAAAGGTAGTGCAGAGCAAGCAGAAAAGGTTTAACTTGTGCATAAGAGGTTGAGGGCGGATCAGGACTGACAGAAATCGTATACCGATCACAGAAGGAGGCCTTTGGAGTTCGAGGTTGGGGACCATGTTTTCATGAAGGTTTCCCCTCGATGTAGGTAATGGAAGTTTGGAAAAGGTAGAAAGATTTATCCTAGGTTCATCAGGCCTTTCATGGTGTTGGGACGAGTTAGAAAAGTGGCATACCAGCTGAAATTTCCACCATAGTTGGATAGAATCCACGATGTCTTTCATGTCTCTCAACTCCATCGGTATCTATCCAATGACTCCCACATCCTAGACTGGGTAGTGTTGGATATCTAGGATGATGCGACGTTCTTGGAGAGACTAGTAAGAATCTAGTATCATGAGGAGAAGGTTCTTCGTGGATAGACCATTCCTTCAGTTTGTGAGTTATGGAGGCATGGTGGCCTTGAGGAGAGTACTTGGGAGTGAGAGGTACAGATGTGTGCCTAGTACCCAGAGCTATTTTTATTTTTTCTCTTGTGTTATTCTTTTTGCCTTTCTTATGATGTAATGTTGACCTTATTTTTTTATGATAAGATATTTCCATGTTCTCTAATTTTGTGTCAAAAATCATTACTATGGGGAGGGTAAAACCTAATCCCTAATCAAGACACATTAATGTGGGTGTGACTAATCCCATGCAGATGAGGTAGTTCCACCCAAAGCGGATAATATCTTGACAGGGAGGAAGGATCTTCCTAATCCATATGTCTGGATATTGTGACCATTGGTGTTTATGTGGTTGTTTGGGGTAGTGGGGACTTAGTGTTTCTACAGTTGTTCAGGAGATAGATGTCTAGGAGGTGTCCTTGGATGTCAAGGTTGCCACTCTAACTTTAAAAAAACATAAGGTGGTTTGCTCCTAAGAGGTATTTTAAGGGGTGGTTGTTCATACCCCCCCCCCCATTTTCTTTTGGGTCAGTTTGAATTATAGAGGATGAGAATAGTTTGAGAGATATCTGATGTAACAACTCAGATTTTCTCTAACCAGTCCTTTGTGAAAAAACCAGTGTTTGGGGTGTTCTGGGAGGAAACGGTGGATCATTTCAAGAGTTTGTCAAATTTCATGGTTTCCATCCTTAACTCAGGGTGTCAGCTTCATCATGTCAGTACATTGATATGTCAGTGCATCAGTGAGTCAGAAGCATCAGTATCGGTGAGTCATGGGCATCAACATGAGTGATTCAAGGGTTTGGGTAGGTTAGAGCATCGGTAGGTCAAAGCTTTGGTAGGTCAAGGCATGGGTAGGTCATTGTGTCAGTAGGTCATTTCATCAGTAGCTCAGTGTTGGTAGGTTGCTTCAGTAGCTCATTTTTTGGTGTCTCCACATCAGTGACTCACCCATCGGTGAATCACATATCAGTGACTCATTTATATTTTTCCCAATTTTTCTCAGTTTCTAGTTTCTCCCCTCTTATGTTTTATTTGACATAAACCGAGTTTAAAGCCTCATTTGGGTGCTTCAAAGGGTATTAATTATATATTTAAATATCCTAACTTTCTAGGTTGATTTGAGATACCCAAACTGTGTGATCTTGACCATGATCCCAGATTAATATATTTTAAATCAATTCTCCCTTTAAAATAGGGTCTTACTCTTTAAAGCTGGGATATTTCATTCCTTGTGTGTTTTCAATTTTCCCTTGGTGCACCTAGAGCCTTCATCCCTATACGAGTTATGTGCCTATGATGGAGGTCTCCTGCTCAGCTTCCTTGGAGTCCTTCCCTACTGCTCGTGCGACCCCTATTCTAGACACAAGGAGGAACTTCGATCCTTTGATCATCCAGTAGGGATTTATTTTGTCTCTCTTTATTTTTGAATCATGTGAGGTTGGTGTACTAATGATTCCTTGTGAGGAATAGCAAAATAAATTTCTTAAAATGAAAAATAAACAAGTATTAAACATTATCAAAAGATATAAATGGTAAATAAAATAATGGGTAGGGTGTGGTTTGATGTTTTATCGCATGTTTATTTTGTTATCTTCATTTCTTCATGGATTGATGGTGGTTGTATGCCTTCTAAAAATCATGAATATTGGTGGTCTTTTCTTGCACACTAGTGATTTCACATTTTTTTATGATGTTTGATAATTGTTAATAACATGAAACTACTTAAAAACTTAAACTTGGTTAATTGAAATGGGTGCCCCAGGATAAAAAACCATGTATGATCGCCCCAATTATAATTAAGTGGAGTTAAATAACCTCTACTGGTTAAATATGAATAGCTATACACATCATCTTAATAGGTGTGGTTGAGTGCTGTGTATTTTTGAATTTTTTGACTTATATGAGTTGTGTGGTGCTGTTGTTTAGAGCATGGTTATGGATATAAGGTTAGAGGAGTTGGTTCCATGATAAGGGTGTGGTATGTGTATACAGTGGGGTTTTAGGTTAATAGTAGTTGCTGAGGGATTTTTGTGTGGGGAAGTACATGGGGTGTGTTGGTATCATAGTTTGAGAGACTGACTGATTGTGGAATGAATAGAATTATAGGAAGATGAACTGAATTTTTTGTGTCATGGTCATCGAAGGGTGTTGGGAAGTGGGAATGGGGTGTTATTATGAACTTTTTGTGCAAAGGGACTGCATTGGGACATTTTTTGGGTCATGGGGCTGGGTTGTGAGAGAAGGATTGTGTAGTATATTTTTGGAGAATGATAGTTGGTAACATCTTAACGGGTGTCTAGTTATCTTGGGTGTTTGTGCAGTGGGACTACAAATCTGGTTTTTTGTTTTTTTGGTATCGTTACGGCTGGAAGTTTCCCAGTAATGCTGGAATAAGTTATAGTGATTTACCCCCCCCCCCCACCCCTCCTAAATAAATAAATTGAAAGTGGTTAAATAAATAATGGGTTGGGCTTTTACTTGGTAGAGGGTGTTTTGTGGTTATGCATATTGGGGTAGCAGAAAAAGCATTACTGGTGGGATTATTTGTTTGGTTGTTATTTGAAAACCAGTAGGTTGGGTTGAGTGTTTTCTTACATGTGTGTGTGTGTGTGTGTTTTAGTTGCTTGTGATTTCTATTTTTACCCTGCCCTTTTTTAGCATTATGGGACAAACACCTCAATTTTATGGGGTAGAGTGTCTTTCCCAACATCCCGGTGGGAATATGGATGGCTGGTTATTGAATTTCTTCCTCACACACTCTTCTGAGCTCTTATCGCTCGAGCATATCCAGGCAGGCTATAATGGCTTGAGGCTTACCGTAGTCCAAGATCTTTTTGGTAAGGGTTTATTGTATATGACAGTCCTAGGTGTCTATGGGTCAGGATATTTTTCCCAAGTGTCTTTGGGTTGAGGCCCATGTTTCTTCAGGTGAGAGGCGTGGTTGTTGTGGCCCAGGTATCTGCGGATGGGTTTGTGTGTGGCTTGGAGCCCAGGTGTGTGCAGGTGGGTTATGATAGTGGGAATTTGTATGGGAAGAGTGGTATCATCAAGACTTTATCCATATGTTATGAGTATTAAACAAATATTAAAAGTGGTGTGGGATACCCAAATATCGATGTTCTTGTACTATTAATTTACTTTACTTGCGATATCTGGTGAGTGTGTCTTGGTGAGGTTGGGAAAGTTAGTATTCCTTGGTTGGTTATTTGAGGTTCCACAATTTTCTCATAAGTACATTAGTATGTTCCCTCACTTATTCATAGGTGACTTTAGTTTTCCTATTGGGTATACTTGTATACTCACCCTACATATATAAAACTTTTTTTGGGTTTCCAAGAGGACTTTGAGGATGGTGCAGGACTTTACTAGCTTGGTCATCAGGATTAGTTATTGTTTCTTCCTATTTATTTTTCTTTTAGCACTTTACCTTTGGAGTTTTATTGTACTTTGTATCAGCTTTACTTTTGAAAATGCATATGGGAATGGATTTTGGATTTACTTTTATTTTTAGTAATTGGAGTTTCTTGGTATTTACCATATAATATCTCTACATTATTCTATAAAAAGGTAATTATTTCCATATTATGTGAGATTATATACCCTTAGTGATAGTCACTGCTTTGGGTCCTATTGAAGGTGGGACTCAGGGGGTCGTTATCTCTCCTTCATCTCGAGGAAGGAAGGGAGTGGCACTTTGTTGTACCTTCTCTCATCTCGGAGAAGGCGGGTCGTAACGTCAATCAATGAAGGTTGAGGAGAGGTCATAACCAGAGAGGAAGAGGGGTTAAGGTTAAGGAATATTTGTAGGAGCTGTGTGGTGTGAATTTTTTTTGGGTGGCAACAATATCAATGGTTTTAAAAATTATTAGTATAGGTGTAACACCTTTAGATTTTAAAAGGAAAAAAATTGTGTTCGATAGTGTATAAGACATGAAATAACAAGCTTAGAATAAGATACAACATCCCATGAAATTAATATATATATATATATATATATATATATTTGAATAAATTTAATCTATTAAATAGATTTCAGTACATGAAACCCTGGTATTTTTATTCCAAGTAGCAAGCAATACATGCAACACTGAAGACACACGAAATATATAAGAGTAATAAACTAGCTATTAAATCGGAAGGTATGAAAAGTATTAACTAATTTATGACAAATATATATATATATATATATTTGTATGTATATACTAATCAATTTAAATTATTGATAAATTCTTAGAAAACAATCAATCACTTTTTAATAAAGTAATGTTATTTTTCAAAAATTTGTTTTCTTCAAAGATTATTTTTATTGATTTTGTATGTAAATATTATAATTAATTTTTAAAACTTTAATATAATTTATTTGATAAATGTAACTTAATTTTTGAAATCACCATATCAAAATTATTTTAGGCTTAATGTTTAGTATTTTTCAGAAAATATTTATTTTTTCAGTGAATAGTGTAAATACTAATTTTTGCAAAAAAAATCATTTCTTTTCTATAATTTAAGTAATTTAAAATTGCCATTAGGTTTTGAATTTGATTGAAAGTAACATAATTATTATTTTTAAATTTTTAAATTACTTAAATTATTTTCAATCTACTTTATATTTTATTTTAAAATAAGTTTATTTTTTTGTATAAAAATGAGTTTTTCTAAAAACTGGTTTAAAATGCATAATATTTATATTTTTTAATTAAATAAAATGATCCAAAATGGGGAATGTGTTAAATAAAATTTATAAATGATAAATCATTAATTATTTATTTACTTTCATACAAGAACTATTTTTAGTCATGGATTTAATATAAAATCATATTTTTCTCAAAA
This sequence comes from Viscum album, assembly GCA_963277665.1. Lineage (NCBI taxonomy): Eukaryota > Viridiplantae > Streptophyta > Magnoliopsida > Santalales > Viscaceae > Viscum > Viscum album. Next base: position 813,054,600 of record OY728166.1, read on the forward strand.
CATACACTTCTTGAAAACCTGTTTTTTTGTCGTGTCTACAATTTTTGTTTTAAATTAAATTCAAACAATTATATGTGGTGAATTTTATATAATGTATTAAATATTTTGAATTATAATAATTTATATTATATAATAAGGTATACTTAATTTTTTATGATAATGATTAATGAAAATAGTTAAAATTAATTACCACAATTAAGGATAAAACATGTATTTGTGCATTACATGCGCTTATGTTAAAATTAATTTTCCACACACATAAGATATTTATTTAATAAATTTTATTTAATATTTATAATAATTAGGTCTAAATTATATAATAATTCCCATTTTAATTTTATGTTTAATGGATTAATTACCTAGGTAAATTAAAAGATACAAGTTACCATGGAAAAAACTAAAAGGGTAAAATTGTGTTAATGTATAGAATAAGGAATAACATGATAAAAATGCAATTATTTTTGTGTTTTGTGGGTTTTTATTTAACAAATAAACCCCACAATCAATTATTAATCAATTTTTAAGCCACATTATGTGAGAGTGACCTCCCATTATTGAATACTTTTGAGTATTTTCAAAAATGTCACTCCTCAATTAAAAAAGGCCACCCATCTCCTCTCTTATTCAACCATTAAAAACTATTTGGTTTGGTCAAACTTCCACAATACCATATAAAATTCCTTAATCCTATAATCCTTATTTTTTCAAAAATCCATCCTATGAATGATTTTGGTTCAAACCTAAGAAGGATACCTGAAGAAGAGGTAATATTCATCGAGTGTTTTTTTATTTCTTCCACTACCTCCATAAATTCTTATTATAACATACTGATATAATAACCAAATTAAATTCTATATAATAATATGTTGTTATGTTAAGTTCATTACCTACAAAAATCTCCACTTCCATAAAATGGGTTTTGAAATCATCATTCGTGTATACGGCGGACTACCGCCTCGCGAATCGATGTCATTCATTTTTCTATTACCACCTCTCACAGATGGGCATAATGATGGATATTAAGTTTATATGTTATATTTATAACATTATTATTCATATGGAGTAATTATATCATATATAAATTTTTACATTTCATTCCATAGGTGATACAATAATGCCACTCATGTGTACGACGAACTACCACCTCATGAAGTGATGTGATTCATTTTTCACTAACGCGTAACATGGAAGGTAATAAAGATAAAAATAATGAATATATGTAATATAAATTAAATAATTATGAAATTAATGAAGAATGTATCATTATTTAAATATAATATATTATTTCATTTCATTCCTTTTCACTCACTAAAATTGTGATAACTTTGTTCGTGAACGTGTGGACTGCTGCCTTCAAGAAGTGATGTGACTCTATTTTCATCAACACACCACATTTGTGATATATAAGTATATTTAAATAAATAATTTGTTATTTATTATATTATTACAATTATATAAAGATAAAATTTTCTTTACCTCCTTTCCATAATGATCGCTGAGAAATGAAAATGATATTCATGTGTACATACAACCTATTATCTCTATGATCATAACAAAGATCATTTTTCATAACCATATTTCATGGTTGGTATTAAAATTATAATTGTTATATTAATATTATAATTATTTCATTATTATTATACTATATATGCTTAAATAATGACCTCTTTGACCATAGTCAACCTACCAAATTCATTTAGACACATAATCTGAATATGGTTAAAACATCTGATGTAAATTTATTTAATTAAGTTATTATATATAACCTGATAATATGTGAAATAAAATTAATAATAAACTTCAAAAAGTCTCTGAATAAAGTAAATAATTTACATAAGTTTATTATTCAATGATATAAAGACACACATGACAAGTCAGACACAAGATAACATATTTTGTCTCAATTTCCATTCATTGAGGCATATTTTGATGTTGTGCGCCTATACTATTATATGAGGTTTATATACATTCCATTTGATGTGTTATGTCATTAATTTGTCTTTTTTAATTTTATTTATAGTTTTATAATGCTATTATTTCATGTCTCTTATGATTAAAATTTTTCAAAATTGATAAGGGAATTTTCCTTTAAAAAGTTTATTTTAATGTTTTCCTTCCAAATATTTATTTTAGTAGTCTATGTTTTTAAAATGATTTTATGATAGTTTTTATAGAAATAAAAGATTTATAAATTATATTTTATTTATCTTGTTACTTTATTTTCATTTTTTTAAAGGAATCTTTTTATGTGTTTTATATGGAACGTTTTAACAAAAGAAAAAAGGAATGTTCTATTCTTAACACTCACGACGACCACAAATTTTCACCAACATGACCATTATTTATTTTTAGATTCTTTTTAATTATTTTATTTGTTCAATGAAAACCCGTTTTCATTTGTTGGGTTATTATGGTTTTGAAAATGGGTCTTTTAATGAAAAGGGGATTTTGGTATTGAAAATTGGATTTTGGAAGGAAATTGTATTTTGATATCAAAAATTTATTTGTTTATTACTTTAAAAGGGTTTTAAAATGGTTTAGAATGAAAATTTTTATGCATAAAAATTTTTTATTCATGATATGAAACTTGATAATTATACATGAGAATAGGGTACACCCAGATAGAGTCAGGTGATCCCGTTACAGCTCATACGATGGGGCATCCCAGATAGCATCAGGTGAGATCATTACAACTTATAAGACGGGGAGGCCAAGATAGCACTAGGTGAGCCCATTTCATATTATATGATGAGGCAGGCCTGATAGTACTAGGTGATCACATTATATCTTAAACAATTGAAATGCTCTAATAATGCTCAATTTCATTAGGTAATATTTCTTGACTTAACAGATAATAAGGATGAAGTTACCAAAGGGTTTCTCTTATGGATTTAACTGGGATCCGGTTAATTATGGTATGGGTTTAAGACGTGTTATGATTGTGATTCTATATATTAATGAGAAGTTTTTTAAATTTATTTCTATTCTTTTTAAGTATTCTTTTGAGAAAAAATTGTGTGTTGATTTAATATGAAAATGTTTTATTTCATATGATCAAATAACTTTTAAGATAAAAGAAAAAGTTATATGATTTTTCATGTTTTCATTGGACTAAGGGTTTTCTTTATTTTTATATCCCTTATTGAGATTTTCTTTATAATACTACATTTTAAATAAATTTTTACAGATGTTGATGATGGATAAGGTAAAATAAAAAAATCATTTTGAAATTAATGAAGGTTTTACATGAAAATAATCATACTTTATTTTAATGTTTTATATTATGAAAAAAATGTATACTGATCTGAAGTGTACACTTTGTATTATATGGTATTGTTATGTATGAATTATGACCAAATTCTCTAAAACTGTAAGCCTGAAAAGATCCTAAAATATAATAGAATTGATTATTGACATAAAACTCAATATCATGTAATGTTTAAGGATGTGTCCTTATAGTTGGTATCAAAGGATAGTTTAGAAAACTTTAGAGATTAGGATAGTGTTAATAGTATTACCTTGTAATATTTTACATTATAGTTAAATTGATATGATATAGTATTTGACGATTACCAAGTTTCTTCATATAAACTATTTATTTTTAGAATGATTTTCCATAGAGGAAATGGGAGACATGTAGTGGAATGGCACTGAGAGTAAAATATCTTTCCAAATTAGTACCTCGATATAGTTTTAATTATAATAGAATAGTTTGTTATAGTGATTAATCATATGACACAAATTATTAATGGTGGTGGTATCTGTGCTAGAGAGGAACCCAATCTATCATGAAGGAACATGTATATAGTGGAGCATTTCATAAGGAAAATCCCACATCATTCAGTGGATCATTTGACCCAGTGGTAGCTGAACTATGGATCAATGCCCTAGAAAAGACATTTTAAGTCATGGTATATTAAAAACATCAAAAGGTAACCATTTCTATTTATTATTTTGAAAGTTAATCTGATCAATGGTGGTATTTAGTTAATAATATTAGAGAGAAATATGATATTGATGGCATGTAATGGGAAACATTTAAGAATATATTTTCCTAAAAATATTTCACTAAGGTTGTTCAACATAGGATGGAGAAACAATTCTTGGAACAGAAGAATGAAGATAAAGATTCAATATATGAATATAAAGAAAACCTCACAATATTGGCAAGGTCTGTGCTATATTTTATTCAGGACACTAATAGAAACATTAATAGATTTTACTCAAGATTAAAACCAAGATTACGAAGAGATTTAGATACATAATAATTTAAAAGTAATGGGAATGATTTTAATTTTGATTAGAAAGTTGAGATAGTGTTTTCTGATGCTTATGTACCATAATATGAAAAGTGTCATAGTTGATGTAACTGGAAAATAAATCAACTAAGAATAAAATAATTAAGCCCAAAACATGTTACAAGTTTGGTAAAATTAATTTTATGGAATGTATGTTAGGATCAAAAAAGTGTTATCAATGCAGTGAGTTTGGTTACAATATTTGTGACTGCAAAGAAAATATTCATGGACAATCAAAGAATGAGATAATAGATATCCAGTCAATGGTGAGATGTTTTAGTTTTAATGAGTTGGGTCATTATTCAAACATATTTCTAAAGTTAGTTTCATAAGATATAAATCAAAAATATCATAAATACAAAGGTGTGGAAATGTAATTTAATACTACTACATTTGATGTTGGGTCATCTGGTGAAGTGGTGACAACTCCAGGGAGGCTGGTATTTTTCGAAGGTTAATCATTAGTTAAATCTTTTAAATACTCCTTTTGTGGTTTTATGTGATGTGACCTTAAAGTGATTAATGAAATTTTGGGAGATTTTTTTTATTGGGTTTATATATAATTAAGGATTTAGTTTAATGAGAAGTATGCCTTTGCCTTTCTTTTTTGGATATGATTTTTAAGGTATGGATAACCATTATGGTTTATATAATCTTTGATGATTAAGTTTATTTTTATGGATGTTCATTATAATTTTTGGAATGCTATAATGATGAAATTTTATGAAAAATGAAATCTTGAAATACAGGTGACAACCCATAACAACTGAAAAGGTTATGGGGCTTAAACCCACAACTGTAGTTCGACAAGGATGAACCACTTACCACTAACCTTCATGATATCCTGGTTAATATGATATGATTTTTAGTTAAAGTATTTAAAAATAAAATATTAATGATGAACCAGTGGTGTTGCTTTTGGGTTTTAAATATTAATTTATTATATTTGATAACTTGTGATAACCATATTTATTTTGGAAAAATAGTTAGAGACATATGGAAAGACTTTTCACTCTTATAGATCTTACAATCCGTTAAAAGTAATTTTTGGTGCTTTACGCATAAAAAATCATTTTTCAATACTCATTTCATGGAATATAGGATGAATTAGAAATTGATCGAATCATAAAAAAAGTATTAAATTGTGATTTTGAAATAGAAACATATCAAGTATGTATATTTACTTATATTATTAGATAGTAAAAAAATTTCTCAACTTTAGAAATAGGTTCTTGAAACAAAATTTTTTTCTTATTACATTCATATATGATGAATAAAATGGCCTTTTAGATCATCAAGAATTTATGGTTTTGAGGCCCTTAACTTTCCATTGATCATTCAATTTCTAATGATCAACAACATCAATCACTCTCTATAATTATTTACGATTTTATTATATTTCCAAATCTTCACCTCCCACTAATTTTCTAATATTTTTAATCCTAGAATGTGTTATTCAATATAACCCTCACACTTTCCTTTAAATTTTATCAATATGATGTTTTATTAATCATTTTTACAATGTAGGTTTAAAAAAATATATTTTCAAATGTCCATATTTTTATTAGTGAGATAAATTTAAAATTTTTAGGATTTAATTTTTTAAAGTGTGATGATGTAACACCTTGAGATTTTAAAAGAAAAAAAATATGTCTGATAGTGCATACAACATGAAATGCCAAACTTAGAAGAGAATGTAACACCCCATGACATTAAGATATATTTATTTTTGAATAAATTTAATCTCTTAAATTTCTTGTAGTAAATGAAACCCTAAGATTTTTATTATCGACAGCATGAAAGACATGTAACACCAAGCTTAAACGGCATGTGAAATATATAACTGTTATAACCAAGCCTTTAAATTGGAATTTATGAATAATATTAAAAAATTTATGAATATATATGTGTGTGTGAGAGAGAGAGAGTTTGTATAACTCAATTTAAATTATTTATAAATTATTAATAAATAATAAATAATTTTTTAATAAAGTAATTTTCTTTTTCAAAAATATGTTTTCTTCAAAAAATATTTTTATTATTTTTGTAAAGAAATATTACAATTATTTTTTATAAATTTTAGAAAATTTATTTGATAAAATTAAATTCATTTTTGAAATCATCAATTCAATATTATCTTAGAATTATTTTTTAATATTTTTCAAAAAAATATTGATTTTTTTGTGAATAGTGAAAATACCGAGTTTTGCCTAAAATTCACTTATTTTTAATAATTTAATTAATTTAAAAACCCTATTATGTATTGAATTTGAACTAAAGTTAAATAATTATTATTTTTATATATTTAGTATACTTAAATTCTTTTTAATATAATTTATATTTTATTTAATAATAATTTTATTATTTGGTTTAAAAACGTGATTTTCAAACAATTGTTTTAAAATGAATAATGTTTTCCCTTTTAATTAATTAAAATAATAACTAATGGGGAATGTTTTAATTGTAATTTATAGATTATATATCATTAAATATTAATTTATTTTCATAAAATGATTATTTTTAGTTATATAGTTAATGTAAAATCATCTTTTGCTCAAAAAATGCTCTGCTCAAAATCCCACTTTTTGAACGCATCGATGGGTTTTATTTTAAATTAAATTCTTCTACTTATGTGAGTTGAATTCGATAAAATGGATTAATTATTTGGAATTATAATAATTCATATTATCTAATAATTTCATTATAAATTTTTATAATAATTATTAGTGAAAATAGTTAAAATTAATTACTCCAATTAAGGTTAAAATGGGGTTTTGCACATTACACGTGGTTGTGTTAAAATTAATTTTTCACACTACTTGTATTTTTATTTAATAAATTTGATTTAAAACTTAAAATAAATAGGTATAAATTATCTAATAATTATCATTTTGATTTTAGTATTAAGGGATAAATTACCTAGGTAAATAAAAAGATACAAGTTACCATGGTAAAAACTAAAAGGCTAAAATTGAGTAAACTTAAAGACTAAAGAATAACGTGATAAAAATGTGATTATTTTTGTGTGTTGTAGGTTTTTATAGACCAAATAAACCATCCCATTAATTATTAATCAATTTTGTATCACATGAGGTGTGAGTAACCTCCCATTATTGAATACTTTTGTGTATTTACAAAAATTTCACTCCCCCTCAATTATAAAAGGCCTCCCCCTCTCCTCTCTTCCTCGCCTATTCAAACCTATTTGGTTAAGACAATAATTATCCAAATACTTTAAAAACTACTCTCATATAACCATATATGACTTATGTTTTACATAAATCCATCATCAGAAGGATTTTTGTACAAACCTAAGAAGCATACCTGAAGATGAGGCAACATTCATCGATGAGTGTTTTTTTATTTCTTAATTAACCTACAACAGTTATTATTATACCATGATGATATAATAAACTCATTATATTACATATAATGAGATTTTTTTTATTTAATTTAATTAACTATAATCATATCCACTCTCATCAAATGGGTTATGAAATCCTCATTCATGTATACTACGGACTACCACCTCAAGAACAGATATCATTCATTTTTTCATTACCAGCACTCAATGTAGGGTATAATGATGGATATAAATTATATAAATTATATTTATAATATTATTATACCTATTTATTAATTATATAATATATAACATTTTAAATTCCATTCCTATGGGATACAACAACGTCACTCGTGTATATAGTGGACTACCGCCTCACGAAGTGATGTGATTCATTTTTCACTAACGCATTACATGGAATGTAATAGGGGTAAGGATAATGAATATATGTGATATTAATGGCATAATTTTAATATTAATGATATATTTATCATTATTTAAATAAAATATATCATTTTTTCTTACATTTTCACGCACTGAAAAAAGTGATAATATGGTTTGTGTATATGTGGACTTCCACCTTCACGAAGTGATGTGACTCTATTTTCATCACCACACCACATGGATGATATATATATTTATATTAAAATAAATAATTTGATTTATATGATATTATGATCATTCTTTAATGATAAAATATTACTTACCTTATTTTCATAATGATCATTAGAAGACAAAAACACTACCCATGCGTACATACGACCTATCGTCTCCATGATCATTTCATAATTCATTTTTGATAAACATATTTCATGAATGGTATAAAAATTAAAATTTAGGTATAAATATGATAATTATTTCATGATTATTATTATGGTGATGTTTAAATAATTACCACTTTGACCATATTCAACCTACCAAATTCATTTTTGACACAATCCAAATATAGTCAAAACATCAGATGTAAAATTAATTGATTGAGTGATTGTATATAACATGGAAATAAGTAAAATAAAAGTAATAATAAATTTGAAAAGGTTATAAATAAAGTAAATAATTATCATAAGTTTATTATTTAGGAAGATAATGACACACGAGACAAATAAGACTCAAGGTAATGGACTTCGTCTCAATTTCCATTCATTGAGGCATATTTTGATGTTATACACCAATAATATTTTATGAGGTGTATATACAACCTCTTTTACATGTTATATAATGAAATTATCTTTTATAATAGTATTTATAGTTTTGTTTAAAGTTATTATTTCATGGGGATTATAATTCAAATTTTCCCAAAGTGATAAGGGACATTTCAATAAAAAATTCACTTTTAATGATTTTTTTAAAACTGTTTATTTTCCTTTTCCATGTTTTTAAAATGATTTTATAAATATTTTATGGACATGTAATATTTATAATGTATATTTTATGTATCTTGTTACATTATTTTCAATGTTTTTCAAAAGGAAACTTATTATTTGTTTTATATGGAATGATTTAAAAAAAATACAAAAGGAATGTTTAATTATTAATGTACTCATCAACAATGACTTCTCTACCACCATGACCATTATTTGATTACTAGATTAATTTGAATTATTTCATGATTTATTCAAAGAAAAAACTTTTGATTTTTTGGGGTATTTTTTATTAAAATTGGCTTTTCAAAAGTAAAGAGTATTTTGGTATTGAAAATGGGTTTTGAAAGAAAAATACATTTTGACATCCAAAAAGGATTTGTTTATGAATTTAAAAGAGTTTTAAAATGTTTTATGATTAAAACATGCAAGAATAAAAATGTTTTATTCATAACATAGTAACTAAAAATTATACATGAGAAAAGGGTATGTTGAGATAGCATCAGGTGATCCCTTTGAAAATTATATGATGGGGTGTCCTAGATAGTTCAGCGTGAGCCCATTACAACTTATACAATAAGGCATCATATATAGTGTAGGGTGATCCCATTGCATCTTATATGATGAAGTGGCCCAGATAGTGCTAGGTGAGCCTGTAATAGGTTAAATGATGGGTGTGTCTAGATATCTCTTTAATCAATTGGGTAATATCCCTTATATTAACAGGAAATAAGGAGGGAGTTATAAAAGGGCTTCTCCTATGGATTTAACTAGGATCCAATTACTTTTGATATGAGTTTAAAATGTGTTATGATTGTGATTCTTTAAGTTACTGAAAGTTTTTTTATTTATTTTTATGTTTTTTAAGGATTACTTTGAGAATAAATTGTGTTTGTTTTCCATATGAAATTTTTTTAAATCATACTCTCACAAAACATTGAAGATAAAGGAAAATGTTATATGAGTTTTCATGTTTTCACTGGACTAATGATTTTCTTTCTTTCTATATCCCTTACTCATATTTTTTTACTCATCCCACATTTTAAATTTTTTTAATAAGTTTTATTGATGGGTTAGGTAAAGGAAGAAGTCAATTTTAGATTCATTGATATTTTCCAGGAAAAGAAATCATTCTTTATTTTAAAATTTTTTTATTATGAGAAAAATATATACTGATCAGAAGTGTACACTTTGTGTTATATGGTTTTTTTATGTATGAGTTATGAACCAATTTTCTAAAACTATAAACCTAAAAATATCCTCAAATGTAATAGAATAAATTATTGAATAAAAACTCAAGATTATGTAATTATTAAAGTCAGTTCCTTATAATATTAGTCAATTATACCAATTATTTTTTAAAACTATTGGTATATTTGTTTCTATACTGATGTTTTTTCCAAACCATTTGTGTATTTGACTCATATACTAATGGTTTATCCAAAAAATCAGTATAGGGATTTGGATATAGACAAAATATATAGAATTAGATAGAAACTGACACATACATAAGATTTTTTATTAGAAAATATTAATTAAAAAATACTGATTGAAAATATCAATAGAAAGTTGCATTGTAAAACTCAAAATAAATTCTATATAGGGAAACATTCCATTAAAAATATCCAATTTAAAATATATGTTTAAAATCATAATATAAAAGTTCTCTATAAAATCCTTCATAAAAATGAAGTGAACTGTCATTGATAAATTAAAGTGAAAATTTGCATTAAAATTTTTTACTTGAAAATTTCATTGGAAAACCCCACTAAAAACTCTATTATAAAATTTCAATGGGAACTTCCACTTTAATATTCTAATGAAAACTTCTATAAAAAATTCCAAATTTCAAATTCCAGTAAAAATTATCACTTGAAACCTTTATGGAAAATTATTTTAGAAACATTCGTTGAAAATATCCAATTAATGAAATTAAAAAAATATCAATGAAAAACTTCAAATAAACTCTACATTTAACCACTAATTAATTCAAGTATAAAAATAAAATGGAATAATTCAATTATAAATTTCATTATAATATTCCATAATAAATTTCAAGGGAAATTTAAAATTAAATTATCCACTGGAATATTACCATTGGAAAATTCCACGGTATTATTTCAATGGTTAATTAAATTGGAATATCTTACTATAATTTCTCAATGGAAATTTATACATATATTCCAAATTAAATTATTGTATGGAAAAATTCACAAAAAACATTAAAGTGAAAAATAGATAAAGTTTTATCTTGAAAATCCCGGAGGATAGTTTCACTGAAAATTTTCAATGGAAACATACACTAGAAATTTCAACAAAAAATTTACACTAGAAAATTATAATTGAGACTTACACTAGGAACATGAAATAGATAATTCTAGTGAATAGTATTACTAGAAAATTATCATTGAAACAATATCTAGAAAATACAAGTGGAAATTTTCACTAGAAAATTATTGTTGACACTTCCACTAGAAATATTCGCTTTAAAATTATAGTGGAATATCTAATTAGAAAAAAACACTAAAATATTCTAAAATAATTATATAGTGTAATTTTTACACTTATATTATCCCTTGGAATATTTATTTTAAAAAAACATTGTAATATTGCAATGGAAAATTATGATGGAATATTCCATTGGGATTTCCTAGGGAAATTTTCCACTTAAATTGTCCAATAGAATATCACAATTGAAAATTACATTATAATATTCTAATAAATTATTTTAGTGGGAATATTTTAATATAAAATTATACTCATGTATTCCAATGCTTACAGTGAACATTTTAAATGAAATAATTTGTTTTCCTTCTTAAGTACAATTTCTCATTGGAATTGTCTGCTAGAATATTTAAATGGGAAATTTCATAGTAATTTGTCCTTGAAAAACATCAATGTAAATCCCCACTTATATTACCCATTTAAATATTTTAGTGAAATATTTCATTATAGTTTTTCAGTGAAATATAAAAATGATAAAATTTTCAATAAAGTTTCACTGGAAGATCTCTCTATAAATAGTAATAAAGAATTATGTGAATGAAAAATCCCACTAGAAGATTATATTGAAAATAACCCATTATAAAATTTAAATAAAATTTGACACTGAAAAAATTCAATGTTAAATTTTAGTATAAAATATCAAAGAAAAATTATAATGGTACAGTAAAATTTTATATAAAAATATTGGTGGGAATTTTATTTCAATTTCAAAATGAAATTTTACACTAAATTTTTTCAAATGAAAATAATCTATTATATTACCCAATATAATTTTTAGTGAAATTTACTATCACTATCCCCTCCCCAAAAAGATCACAATGAGGGGAGAGAGATGGTAACTATTGTTTCCTACCTTCATTTGGCCTTGTGTTGGTGACTAACAATAAGGGTATAGTAAACAAGCATATGGGTGGCATTACACTCTAATAGAAACATGTGGAAGAGAGAGATAAGAATGACCCAAAAACCAATACCTACTCAAACATACACACACACACACACACCCACATATATATATATAATAAAACCCAAGTGAAAAAATTCAATTTCATACTATACTAAAAGAACTGAAAGGGAAACTATAAGTTTCAAAAAGGTAAAGATGACATTAACCACAAATCCCAAAAACTCATACTAAACCACGAGCTAGTAATATTTATCTCAATCACTAACCTACTCCAACTAACCTAAAAAAATGTTTATATATACATATGGTGACCATAAAAATATACTCAGTAGGATCATCCCTAGAGCCTCTCATAAAATATATAATTAAATCATTCTAAATCACATTAAAACTTTTTGAAACTAAATCATCACCTAAATAGGTATACCAAGTTCCCAGCATCACCATGGATATATCTCACCAAGTATCACATACAAGAGGGAATATAATATAATAATGAACATAAAGGGAACACTACACCTACTTCTCTACAAGTTTGTAGCTCTTCCCCAATGTTAGACGTCCTGAGCATCTCTCTCTAAAAGTAAGTCAACCAGAAAACCCTTGGTTAAGGCACCCCCACATGAACCTCATAAATCACATAACCATATCATATAATCCACATATCCACATATAGTATCCAAGTAGTTTATGGGAGCCAACATAGATTTTATGAAGTATATCAAACATCAGGTATTATACATCAAGCCATTACATCCCATACATCAAGTAAGTACCTCAAGAAATTACAGTTTATACCTGATATACCTATAATGAGCCTTTAGATAGTATATCTAGTAATACATGTGTTTAAAATAACCACAATAAATCACAAACGTCTATACACATATATGGGGAAACTAATTTTCATGCACACCTGCACAAGTAACTATCAAGAGAAGAGGGCAGTGCCAAGGGTAGTCAGTGATCCATCTTCCAACCAGGATATTAGAGAAAACACCCACCCAAAGTCCAATGGGTGTTAATTTCCCTAACCAAAATGGGTGGGGAAGTATATGAAATCACAGAATATACATGATATAATATATATCACAACCACACTGAGGGAATAACATAGTCTTAGAAAAAGCTGCAGCTAACGTCGCTCAGACTCTCAACTACCATTGCTAAGACCAGATATCTTATAAGAACATAAGAATTGAAAAGAGATAAATTAATTATTTCTTTTATAATCACTTTATTCCATTAATTAATTCATTATACATTAATTTACCATTAAAATTACCCTGAATTGCAATAATCATCAGAGTAAAGTCCATGCCCATCAGTTATAATCCAAACTAAATACATGGTTCATCAATATTAACATATTTTTGGAATTTTTATTCCATCATCAACCATACCTGTGGGTTGAAAATTTAATTAATCCATTATTTACATCATTCCATATCCAAAAACTCTAGGAAAACCATCCTAATCTACCACCAAAAGGAAACATGCAACCAAGAACATCCAACTGCCTCAAGGAGTGTAAAAAAGAATCTAGATAAAACAAGAAAACCATCCACTAGCCATTAAAAATATTTAATCAATCATACTAGATATCAGCATCTCATCAATGGTTAAGACCAAATTTAATCTATTCCATCACCTTTGATTCCATCCTTGATACCCACATGCATATACCAATGCATCTCACCATCACAAGCATCATCTGCTGACACATCATCTGAGCCTCCCCACCCCATATCAAAGCATCCATCCCAATCTTGGTCATCCAAGTCCCACATCAAATCTAGGCCTCCCCGCCTCATTTCATCCTTTTAATCTCATCCATACCAGCCTCATATCACAAGGATCGTATCATGATCACATCACAAAGTAGCAGGAACAAACAAGCAATCAAAAAGGCCACAGGTCCCTTAAAATGAGGCATTCATCCTTCTTATGTAAATTAGAAGTTATGTCCTTAGAAAATATCTTTACCACATAACTTATTCTTACACCCTTTTAAATTAACTAATTCATTTTTTAATAGGTTCTAGCTACAGGCAACCTAAGGAATCAATATATAAAAATATATCAAACGAAAAATATCCTCTTAGAATTTATTCTAGTCTCAACAAACCTAGAGAAGAATCATTCTCAATTAACATGACTTTTCAATTATAAATATAAAAAATCATCATCAAATTACATTAAACACCATATTACAAACACGGTGCTTCTTTAATTTATCAATCCAATTAATTATCAATTAATTCTCTCTTTATGTTCTTTAACAATTTTCCATCAACAATAACATGATAATTCATTACATAAATAAATATGATAAAAAAGAAATTCATATATATCACACCATCTAGAAAATCATGAGGCTAACCCCTATCACGGTAAAAAGAAATAACATCAACAACATGCAATCTCTATCCAATTTATTTAATCCATTTCAATAATTATTAGGTAAATTTAATTTCCATACAAAGGGATAAAACACGATCAATTTATGATTTTATATAAATATAATATAAGAAAAAAATACCCCACCTACAAATTTGATGATGTTATTCGCATGATAATAGACCATGTTGCATATCTCTGATCACCTCTACTGTAAGAACTACATCCATTTGAGGACTCCGATGAAAAATTTCACCACTAACAACCTAGATAAACCCCATTAGAAACAAAAAAGATCAAACACTATAGCATGGAGAGATGATACAGGAGGATATAAGGTCAAACTGGGAGAACTTGCTTGAAAATGAAGGAAGAACGCACCATGGATCATCTCAGATCACCACAGATCATGGATGGATTCTCAAGGACCGATTCCTATCAAAGGGATCTCAAAATGTATAAGGGAGGAGTTGTAGGTTTCTTGGATCAAGTGAGGGAGGTGCTACAACCATGGGGTTTGGAGAAACCCAAGTGGCTGAAAACATTTAAATATATACATCATTGTAGATTTATACAGCATGTAAACCATTTACATTTCATGAAAATTTCAGGTTTTAGTTCTCACTAAAGAATGAATTACCTTTCTATTATTTAACCCCATAAATATACATGTCGGGTAGCATCCTATGAAACTACCTTAACAATCCGTGAACCAGACTTACACGGAACGTAAAGAGTGCATGACATGTATTCCCTATGTTTCCATCTTTTCATATTCAAACTCCTCCAAATGAATTCCAAGCCTTCTCTAAAAACAATGAGCCTAAAAAACATGCAAAGGATCAGACATCTTGGATCTGGGTCTATACATTAGATATCTCTCAAAACATTCTCTTCTCTAAGAATCCAAAACCAAAATAGAGAGTAAAATGAAAAGGGGTCATCCGAAAAACCACCCTGTGAGATACCTCTCAAAGGTCTCACCCCCATAGGAGCTCAAATACCACACTCAAAGGAAAATAATGTAAATATTTGAAACAAAAACAACTATCTCCTAAACACTCCCCTAGGGGAGATACCTCTCAAACTAGAGTAAATATACAACAAATAATTAGAGGAAACCATATCATAATCTATAAAGATCAACACCCACAATAAAAAAAATGTTACAAGAGAAGATATACATGAAAAATAGCTCAAGGTACTAAACGCGAATCTACGAATCACATTCCTAGGTACTCTCCTTTATGCCACCACGCCACCACAAGACATAAACCAAGGGAATATCATGCCCATACAACATCTTCTCCTGGTGGTCCCAGATATCAACAGGATGCTCCTCGAAGGTCACATTATCTTCAACATTGATCTCACCCCAATCAATGACATGAGAGTCATCATGAAGATAACAACAGCGCCACGACATGTGAAAACATCCTGTATTTGACTCATTTATGGGGGAATTTATATCTGATATGCCACAGATCCAACATGATCTGACACCTAGAAAGGCCTAATAAACCATGGATAAGCTTACTCTAATGACTAAACCTCCTCTCCACACTATGAGGAGTCACCTATAAGAACATGTGATCTCCAATGTAAAATTATAGAGGTATCCTACTATGATAAAAATATGATTTATAATGACCCTTCACTACCTTAATCCTATCATGAATTACCTGAAGCATCTCTGTCATATTTTTTACCAGTTCTAGACAAAAAATTATAGCCTCTCTGACCGCACAACAACACATTGGAGAACAACATAGTCAGTTATACAAAGCTTTAAATGGAACTATACCAATGGTAGAGTGAAAACTGTTATTGTATGAAAACTCAACCAAAGGAAGGTGCCTCATCTATGAACCTCCAAAATCTTGGACACAAGAAAACAACATATTTTCAAGAGTCTGGATAGTACACTCTATCTAACCATACATTTGAGAATGAAAATAAGTTATAAGGCATAAATAAGAACCAAAAGCTTGCTGGAGACCTCTCCACACCATGTAGGTAAAATGAATATCTCAGTCATAAATGATCATCCTTGGGATTCTGTGGAGTCACACCACCTCCTCTAGATACTTCCTTGAAAAAAATCCACTGAGCTCAACTCCCTAATCACTATAAAGTGGGTTAATTTTATCAAATGATCAACTATCACCCATATAACATTATAGTCTCCCTGAGCTTGAGGTAAACTGGTAACAAAGACTATTGATATTTTTTACCACTTCCACTGGGGAATATCTAATAGTTGAAATAAACAATCGGGAACATGGTGCATGACCTTAAACTTCTGGAAGAACGAATATCAAGAAACAAACTATGCAACTACATGATTAAACTCAAACTACAAAAATAACCCTCTCGACACTAAATACATATTTATCACATATGGAAGTACCTGCAAAGAAGAACTATAGAACTCTCATAGAACCACCTCAAGCATCACCAGAGGAACAAAAACCCTTCCTTGAAGCAATACTTTATAGTTTCCATCCTTAGTCAAACCATCGGGGGCATTGTCAAAAATAAATCAATCACTCCAGACCTCCACCTCAGAATCCCCCAACTGGGACTCCTCCATCAGATGCACCTAAGTTGACAGAACCATTATCTAGAAAAGAGAACCTATGTCCCCAACCTCCCCCATATCAACATAAATCTCTAAGAGTTCTTCCATAACTCTCCATGAATCCCTAGATTCACATATGTAATCACTATGTGACTTTATGCTCAGCGCATCAGCTACAAAAATTTCCTTTCATGGAATATAAAACATCTCAATGTTGTAATCTTGCAATAATTTCATCCACCAACACTAAAAAAAAGTTCCAGAAACACTGGTAGAAGGCATGCCTTAAGATCTTATGGTTGGTAAAAACCACAAAGAACTCGCCAATGAGATAATGTCACAAAAAAATCAAATAAAACACCACTAGTACCAACTCAAGATCATGGGTGGACAAATTACTTTCATGTGGATATAACTTATGAGACCCAAATGAAACAATCACTCTCTGATGCATCAGAACATAGCCCAAGATAAGCCACAAATAATCAGAGAAAACCTAAAACTTAACTCCCTCTACTGGAAAACACAAGACATGAGCATTGACTAACTTCTCCTTCAGGTACTCAAAAGATTTATAACACTATTTAGTCCACAAGACAACCTAATGCTTCTATTTCAAGGCAGTTATAGGAGTCATAACTTGAGAGAAATCGGCTATGAATCTCCTATAATATCCTTCAACATGAAGTAAAATCCTCACTTATACCACTATATTAGGGGGTTACCAAGACATAAATTCCTCTATCTTTAAAGGATCCATAGTACTCCCTATTAGGATACCACATTCCCCAAGAAACAGACTTCCCAAGCCCATAAATTACACTTCAAAAACTTCCTGAATAGCTAATCATGACAAAGAACTCTGAAAATAGAATGAAGATGATCTGTATGATCCTCCTAATATGTGGATTATATAAGGATTTCATCAATGAAAAACACTAATAAGTTATCCAAGAAATATATGAACACTGCATTCATCAATCCCATGAACACAACTAGAGAATTCATCACACTTAACGTCATTACAACAAACTCGTAATGCCCATGACGACAATGGAAAGTTGTCTTCTGAATATCCTAATATGTCACCCATATATGATGATATACATATATAAATTCAATATTTGAGAACCAAATTGATCCATTAAGTTGATCAAATAAATCATCAATAAATGTAAGAGGGTATCATTACTTCACTGTCACTTGGTTCAAGTGACAGTAATCGATACAAATCCACAATATTTCATCAGCCTTCTTCACGAAAAAATGGGTGCACCCCAAGGTGACACAATCATCCAAACAAAACCACTATACAATAGATCATTGATTAATACTCACAACTCTCGTAGCTCATAAGGTTCCATCCTATATTGATACATCGAGATAGGTGACACGCATGGTTATAGCTTGATCCCAGACTCAATCTCCCATCAAGAGGGTAATGCTACAACCTCCTCTGGAAAGACATGAGGGTAATCTTCCAAAACCCTATGAAACACCAAATTAGAAATTTCTTATGATATTTTCATCAACTAAACCATCAAATATGATAAAGACAAAATAAGACTCTAACCCATCTGAGGGTTTCACTTCCCAACAAACACTATTGGATCTTTATCAGCATTATAAAACACAACCTGCCTTCTAAAGTAATACATGGTATCCTACAACAAATAGAACCAATCCATACTAAGTATGATGCTATATGGATATATTCATAAATGTAGAAAATCTCCCCGAGAGTGGTTCTACCCCATCACTAGATCACAATCTCTACATACTTCATACAAGTCAGCTCGACATCTAACTGGTGTAGTCAATGCCAAGGGAACTGGAAGCCTCTGTACCTAAATTACCAAAGCATGGAAAAGGGTAGGTGATATAAATGATTTCTCCTCTTGAAACAAACAACACATATACCTAAGTATAAAAGAAGTAAAGGGTACCTCGAACGATGTCTGCCTCAACTGGTACAGGCAAAGCTAAAGCATAAAGATTACCACAACCTACTCCATAGCCTATATGACCCTACTGATGACCACCTCCATGATTGTGCTCTACTCTTTGGGGATGAGGAGTGCCTTAGGGATGTCCTCTACCTAACTCATCTCATCTTTTCTAATCCCAAACTAGACTACCCTGATGTTGCTGTCTCGGCTGAAACTACCTCAATAGTGGAACTTGAAGCATAACACATGCCCCACGCTGACTACTCACAAATGTTAGTAACTCTTTTTGTGGATGACCTTGGCCTCCACAAGAAAAACATGCATCTTATCCTTTGGAATATGCCTAATATTTTCCCCCACCTAAAATGAGATGATGAGGGCTAGGACCTACCCCTGGATGAACGAAAACTCTTCTGTCCAGAAAACTAGGAACCCCTAACTGTATCTCTACATCATGAGGAATCTGGATGACCCCCCTTTCATGATTACTCATCTCTAGTTTGTTTCCTCTATATAAACTTTTCTCTTTTCAACACCTCAGGATACATCTTCAGCATAAATGGTGTAAAATGGTGCTGGATATCTAGACACAAGCCTCCTCAAAATGCCTCTCTATATCCTAATCATCAAGAAAAAGGTCTGAATCATATTGCAAAAGTGTTCAGAACTAGATCCTAGACTCTCACACACCGAAACTCTCCATCCAAAGGGTAAGTATCTTCAAGCGACTATCCACCTTCATTGTCGAAGAAAGGAACTCCACTCTGAACTGGCCTCATAACTTCTCCCATGATACCAATGAATCCTTATGATCCCCATGGAACAAGAACCACCACTACCTCACGGCTATAACCAATAACATCACAACCAACGAATCCCAATGCTCCTTTCAAACATGAATAGAACTAGAAGCTATTTCAAACTACTCTAACTAGCCTTATGTGACTGCATCTAAAATGGATCCCCCAAAATTATATAGACTCTGGTTCTGAAACTCTCAAAGCGTCCTCCTTTATGTGTTGTCGTAGTCAACCTCCACTCTGCGATGATCAATTGACACATCCTATTTAACATATTTAGTGAAAACCTAATGTGGATGTCAACCTAGAACCATTCCTAAAAAATAAATAACAACTTTTTATACTCCTAAACCTATAATATGGAATATAAACCATTAATTAAATAATTATTTTAGTATATTTTTAAGGTTTTAACCTATCTCAAGGTATTCCCATTAAAAAACACAACCACAAAGAAGAATGATGATTGAACCTTTACCAAGTCTCTACCTTGAAATCAATATCACTTTGTTTAGTAGGCTCAGTAAACATAAAGGTACATGCATCAAATCATAGGGGTCCCTTAATACCCATGTCTCAACTAGCCTCCCATGTTTACATCACTGACTAAACTCAGTGGGCATTGTTTCCTTACCAACCCATGTAATCTCACTTGTTCCTACTCCAAATTCCATCATATCCCTCAAATCTGAATCCTTTGATACCACTCTATCATGACCCCCTCACCATAAAGATACTATAATGATGGTTAAGAAGTGGTAAATCCCAATTCCTTCCACCAGTAGGCCCCAGGTTGGAGACTAGCACTGAGGGTATAGTAAACATTCATATGAGAGGCATTACCCTATGAGAGAAACATGTATAAGAGAGAGATAAAAAGGATACAACGACCAAAACCTTCTCAGACATATATATATATATATAACAAAACCCAAGTGAAAACATACAATGTCATATAGTAATAAAACAACTGAAATGGAAACTAC
Source organism: Viscum album (assembly GCA_963277665.1). Classification (NCBI taxonomy): domain Eukaryota; kingdom Viridiplantae; phylum Streptophyta; class Magnoliopsida; order Santalales; family Viscaceae; genus Viscum; species Viscum album. The sequence goes on from OY728166.1 coordinate 813,075,730, forward strand.
AAGTACCAAAAAGGTAAATTTGATAGTGACATGAAGCCCAAATAGCTCATGCTAAACCCTAAGCTAGTAATATCCATCCCAATCACCACCCAGCTCCAACTAACCTGAAAAATAGTTTATATATATGTAAGGTGAGAATAATAGTATACTCAATAGGATCCTCCCCGGATTCTATCATGAAAATTATAAAGAAATAAATCTAATGCATAGTGAACAACAGTGAAACTAACTTGTCACATAAACAAGTATACTAAGTTCCCAGCCTCGCCATGGATATCACTCACCAAGAATCACATTAAAGAGAGGATATAATATAATAATCAACATTAAGGGTACCCTGCTCCATCTTTCCCACTAGTTTTCTTCTCTACTCAGACGTCACATGTCTGGGGCATCTCTCTCCAAGAGTAAGTTGGCTCAAAAAGACATTGGAAAAGCACCACCACATATACCTCATGCATCTCATAACCACATCATCCCATATACATATCCAAATATAGTAACCAAGTAGTTTTTGCGATCCACCACATCCTATATGATGTATATAAAACATTGGGTAATATACCGCAAACCATTACAATGCATACACTGAGTAAATACATCAAGAAATAACAGCATACACCCATAATACTTATAATAATAATTTGGATATTATATCTGGTAATACATGTGTATAAAATAACCAAAATCCATCACAACCATCTACACATATATATGGTAAAACTAACCAATGTACAAACCAACATAAGTAACTACCAAGAGAATAGAGCAGGGCTAAAGGGGGTAGTTATCCATCCATCCTCCCACTAGAATGTTGGGAAAAACACCATCTTAGAGTCCACTGGGTGTTAGATTCCCTAGACAACATGGGCGGGGAAGTGTATGAAATCGTAGAATATACATGGTATAATATAGCTCACAACCACAATAAGGGAGTATCCTATTCTTAAATGCAAATACATATAACATCACTCAGACTCTCATTTTCCACTACTATGACCTGATTTCCTATAAGCAGGCAAGAATTCAAACAAATCTAAATTAATTACTTCTTTAATTTTTTTATTACTTACTTTTGTTAATTAATTAATTATCCATTAATTAAATATTAAAAATAAAATACATTTCATTAATCAATAGTGTAAAGTTCCTTCCCTCTCGGAATAATCCAAACCAAGTACATGGATCATCAAGATTAACATATTTTTATTATTTTCATTCCATCATCAACCAACCCCATGGGTTAAAAATTTATGTAATCCATTACTAGAATCATTCCATATCTAGTTACTATAGTAAAACCATCCTATGTTACCACTAATAGGAAACATGAAACTAAGCACATCCATCTACATTAAGCAGTGGGGAAAAGAATGCAGATAAAACAAGGAGCCTGGTAATCGGCCATTAAATGGATTCAAGCAAGCATACCAGCTCTCAGCATCTCATCAATGAGTAATCATTGATTTAACCTATTCCATCACCCTAGGTGGCATCCTCAAAACCTACATGCATATATCGATGTATCTTTCCATCATAGGTGTAATCTGTTTCCACATCATTCAGGCCTCCCTGCCCTATATCACAACATCCATCCTAGGCTCAACCATCCAAGGCTCGCATCACATCTAGGCCTACTTGACCTATATCATCCCTCTAGGATCAGCCGTACTAGGCTCATATCATAAGTCTTTTATCCATAGAACTTCACAAATCAGTATTAACAAATAAAAAATCAATAGGGAAATTATTCCCTCAAAACAAGGTATTCAACATTCTCATGTAAACGAACACATCAGGCCCTAAGAAATATATTTATCAGACAACCAGTTCTTATTCCATCTTGAATTAACCAATTCATCTATTATCAGGTTACAGCTATGAGAAACCTAAGGAATCAATCTATAAAAAAAACATTCTCTTGGAAATTATTTTGTTTTCAAAAAACCTAGATAAGTATCATTCTCTATTAACATGCCTATTCAATTATTAACATCAATAATTATCATCAAATTATATTAACTATTGGATTAAAAACATGCCACTTCATTAATTTCTCAAGATATTCAATTATCAATTAATTCCATAGTTACATTATTTACGAATTTTCCATCAATAAAAATATGCTAATTCAAAACATAAACATTCATGCTAATAAATAAATGCGTAGATATCACACTATCTGGACAATCATGAGGCAAACCTCTATTATGGTATAAAGAAATAACATCGACAACATTTTATTGCTATCCAATTTCTTTAATTTGGTTCAATAATTATCAGTTTAATTTCTTTTCTATCCAAAGGGATAATACATGATTAATTTATGATTTCATGTAAAATAGAAGAGAAGGAATGAATCCCCTACCACAAAAGTCATCAATGTTCTTCACATGATAACAAACCATATTACGGATCTCTGATCACCACTACCATAAAAAATACATCCTTTTGAGGATTTTGTGACACAATTACACAAACAAAAACAAAGATAAATCCCATTAGAAACAATAGATATCAAATTCCATAGCATATTGAGAAGATATGAGAGTAAATGAGATCATCTTGAGAGAACCCGCTATAAAATGAAGGAAGAACGCACCATGGATCAACTAGAATAACCATATATCAAAGATGGATTCCCAAGGATCTATTCCTATTGAATGGATCTCAAAACACGGAATGGAGGGGTTGTGGGTTTCCTGGAATGAGAGAGGGAGGTAATTAATCCATAGGGTTTAAATAAACCTAAGTGGCTATAAATATTTGAAGATTTACAACATCATCGATTTACATAGAGTGTAAAACATTTAAAAATATTGTAAATGTTGGGTTTCAGTTCTCACTGAAAAAATGCATCACCTTTTTATCATTTAACCCCAAAAATATACATGATGTGTAGAATCTTATGAACCTTTTTTTACAAGATGTGAACCATACTTACATAGCATGTATAGAGTACATGATGTGTATTCCCCCTGTTTCCAAATTTCCATATAAAAACTCCTCTAGACCACTCCCAAGCCTTCTCCAAGTACCTTGAGCCTCGGAAGCACACAAAGGATCGAACTTCTCAGATCTAGGCCTTAAATTTTACAATAAAATAAATCCGTAAAATTAATCACTTATTTTTCCTAATATATTTTATTGAAAATTTTAATGACATTAACCAAAATTTTTTTCTTGAATAAAGTAGTATTTTCTAATAATTTTAAAAAAAATTAATAAAAAATTGAAAAATTATTTATGGATCAAAAAAGATAAATTTGGTGTGCCTTTAGAACAAAAATTATACATTTGAAAATTTTAGAACTTTATAAAAGATAGATAAAATATGATTATTTTCTAAAAATGTAAGATTTTTTATTATTTAAAAGAACAAATTTATTTGAAAAACAATTCTATAAAAAAAATATCATTTTTAAAACATATCTTATATCTTTAAAAAAATTATATCTTTTAAAAACCATATTTTATATTATATATTTTTAAAAATAAACAAAATAAAAAACATAAATATTAATTATATATTTAAAATAAATTATTATTTACTTTGAAAATTATAAAAAATATTTTTTTACCATGAATATTTTTAATTATTTAAAAAATAAATTGTTTTGGTTTTTTAAAAGGTGTAAAATAGTTTTTTTAAATATAAAAAATATTGTTTCATTTAAAAATAAATATATTTTAAAATATAATAAAATAATTATTGTTTTATACATTTAAAAAAATCATATTTCTTGAAAAATATTAAAGGAAATATATTTATTTTATTAAAAGGATAAAACAATCAAATATTTTTTTAAAAATAAATTATTTACAATTTTTTGAAAGTTGTGTTGGTTGGAGTAGAGTACTCAAGAGGGGGGTGAATTTAGTATCTATAAAAATTTCTATTTGAAAATTTTTCTTAAAAGGTTCCACAATAAAAATAAATACATCCCAGTTAATCAAAGTAAAACGATTATGAAAGCTTGACTATTCAAATAACTTCTCAGAATATTGATTAATTCTCATTAATCTCAATATAATTTATTTATATTACTTTGGAAGCTATTCTAATAAGGAAAAAAATTTATAACTTCTGCACAATATTAACTGTCAAAGTAAATCTAGTGATTTCTGAATTATTCAATAAAATAGAGAAAATTAAATTAAACAACACAGCAGATATAAAACAAGTGGTTCAGTCTCATTCCGAGACCTAATCCACTCCACTTAGTAATCACCTATCACCAAGAAGTTTATATTAATAAACTTGATCTACACCCTGGATCGAGTTAAACAACAGTGCATAGGACTGTCTAGGTCACATGACCTCTTCCATAGTTCTTCGTAGGTATAAACTACCAGGTCACACAGGGACCTCTTCCACACTTATCCATTGGAGTAAACAAGTGTAAAAAAGATATGATAGGAAGGATATCTTATATCCTGTAGTTTAGTGCAGGAGAAAGTGTTTGTTTTAATATAGACACACACACACTGCTTGAAAGATAAAAATAGTACAAGATAGAGAAAAGATGATGAGATAAGGTTAGAAGTGCTCTGTGAGTTATTCTATGTAGCTATGGACTTCTAGGATGAATCATATGCAAGTATCGAGTCCTCTTGTGAGAAACAGAGTATCATAAGTCTAGTGCTCTGGTTTTTAGTTAGATCTGGCTCATTTCTTCATGGAGTTTTTTATTGCGAAGATGTTCTTGACTCTGATCTATGGTATCCTAGATTTTGGATTCGTGAATGCTTTGTGGGTTATTCATATGTATCTAGTTTCATGTGTTGGTTCTTTTCTCAAGAATACTCATGCTTCTACTGGTCTACCAATTTTTTGTTTTAGGGCCATGCTTTTCTTCTTATTCTTGGGGTGCATGTGTTAGAGCTTTCAGGATGCATGTATTCTACACCTCATACCTCATAATGTTAGGTGACATGTCTACAAAGAAATATTAATTATGTTAGTGCATTTAAAATACTCAAATATGACCATTAGAAATTAAATTGAAAATGATAAAATAGATTAAAGAACGGTGACACAGTCTATCTAGAAATAATGTCACTTGGAAATGGTGTCTTCTTCTTTGCCTTTGAGAGGGGATATAGTTATGATGGAATAGTTGTATAGAAATTATTAAATGTTAGCACATATTCGGTGTTAGGATCAAGGTGTCTGGTCCTTTACCAAACTTCGAACGGTGTCTTAGAAAGGAACCAGTGTCACAGGTTTCAATAGAGATGAAACAGGTTATGGTGTCTGGTCACAGTGTCCGGGTCACAGTATCTGGGTCATGGTGTCTGCTCACGGTGTCTAATCATAGTGTCTGGGTCAGGGTGTCTGGGTCATGGTTCTTGGATCATGGTGTCTGGGTCACGGTGTCTGGGTCCTTTTCCAGAAAACCAGAACTGGTGGAAGACTCACGGTTTCTCAGACTTATCCAAATATCTGTATATAGAAATAAGCATTAATATTAATATAATTAATTATAATTAATCATTCATAAAATAAATCATTATATACCAAATCTAAATATAGTTTACAATAATCAAACATGATCTATAGAAATTAATGTCTTGAAAAATTTTATTTAAAGCATAGAGAAATTGATCATCTTTACACATGACTTTAAATAGATTAAACATAATGTATAGAATTTTTAGGATTTTGATGATTTGTGATCATTAAAACGTGATTAAAATAGGATAATTACAACAATATCCTAATTTTTTATGATCACAAATCATATAAGTGAGATATATGTTCTTAGTGTGTTGTGTGTCCCTTAGTGTATGTGTCTCTCCCCCTTTTGGGGTTATAAAAAATAGTACAAAAGTAAATAAGAGACTGGTTAATAAGAGTTCACAGTGCATTAGATGGAGAAATATATGTCATTACAAATAGTAGGCAACAAAAATACAGAAATATCCCTATAAAAAGATATTGTTAACTATTCTTCAGCACTGGATGTCTTATCTTTTCCCATGGCAGCAGCATCAGGAGAAGCCACAAGAGCAGAGGTAAAAGTTAAAGAATGGAGTGAAACAACTATCAGAGAAGGATGAGGGAGTCCTTCAAAAATATAAGGGGACAAGGTAGGTTTGGTGGAAGACTGAGGTAATTGTTGGTCAATGACAACAAGTCTGATCTGACTCAGATTTTGAGAGACAGACATAGAGGTAGAGAAAAAGGTAGTGAATGAGGAAGGAGGAAAACCAAGTTGCAAGGGTGTAGCTGGAGGAGCCACAATAGCAGTGCTCAACACATAAAGATAAGGCCTCAATAACATGATGATGTCAGCAATATTCTCACCACCATAATGCATCTCTTTCTCAAAGTCATCTTTGTTCTCCATGAACTTGTCCAAGACAGGAGTGAAATATTTCAACTTTTTAACTTGAGTTTTGAAAGCTTGAGTGACAGGAGGGATTTTCAAATTCTCTACAAGGTACTTGAAATGGTTTGTCATATCATGCTTAGAGAAAATCCTATTGAAGTAGAAATCCACATTCTTAGTAATTTCTTCATGTTCATCTTTTGAAATCTTGGAATAAATTCTTACCAAATCAAGAACTTTGTCACTATTCTTGACAACCATAGATAGAGACTATTTTTCAATGCCACTAAGAACTGATTGAAGTTCTTCCTTAACAACTGTTCTGAGAAGATCACTATCCAAGGAGGGTTGATATGACTGTCCAGAGGTACTAGTAGTTGTAACAATTGAATTAAGGGACTTTAGTTGATTTAGAACTTTTTGAAGACATCCCTAACACTCATTAGTCAATTTTTTGAGACCAATAACATGATCACGCATTTCTAGAACTATTTTCTTGTTTCTTTCAACCACCTTGTCAGCTAAGGAATTTAGATTAGGTTCAAATCGAGAGACAACTTCCTATGTAATCTAACCACTAACATCTTCAACGATATGAGAAATAGGATCTATTCTTTATATCAAAACTCCTTGTATATATTCAACCATAGCTCTATAATACTTCACTTTATCACTCAGTCGTTTGTTCTCAATTCCGAATTCTAGAATTTCAGGAAGCATTTTTGGCTGAATCTGCCATATGATCTTTTCTAAAAAAGGGAAATATCTCTTTCACTTAGGTTTGTTATAGGACTAGGTTGAGTGTTCATGATATTTTCAAATATAGCCAATAAGGTAGATCTAAAGGCTTTCAAATCATCATTTATCACTAAGGTATAAGGTTCTTGATAAGGTTCAAGAATATGAGCTAAGACAGGCTCAGGTTCCTTTGCAGAGATAACTTCAAGAGCAGAGACCGGTTTCAATTGAAACACAGTAGACATATATATAACTTTAACTGAGGCTTCTTGGGAATCATTCACCTCAAAATAGCTATGGAATTTATACCATGTATCCACATTTCTTCAATAAACTATATTAGGAATTTGAACACTTCCGAGATTAGGGTGCTACTCCCCGTCAACAAGTGCATATCTCAAAGGACTAAGAGATTTAGTTACTTGATTTAATTCCAAAATTTCCTCCCCAGTAGCCTCACCCATTTCATTTCTATCCAATTAAAGGGATTTCTCCATTCTTTTCTCAGAATATGGGATAATCTCAGAAACATCTTGTTCCTCTAAGTTTTCCTTAAAAGAAGCTTCTTTCTCAAGAGAAATTTATTGTTCTAAATTCTCTTCTAGAACAGCCTTTTCCCTTACATTAACAACATATTCTTCTTTAGAAGAAGGTTCTTCTTCCAAAATAACAATTTCTTAAAGAATAGGTACATACTTCTTAATTATGAATTGAGGAACAGGTTCACTATCTTCCTTATCTAGGACAGTTTCCCCTATAGTTGTAACAACCTCTTCTTCTTCATACTCAACAGGATAGTCAATAAATTTTATCTCAGTCCAGACTAGGATCAGAAATTTCCTTATGTCTTGAAGAATGCTCAACCAGGTTGAACTTTTCATAAACCCTATCATTATCCTCCACCGATGATTTTGTCCATGGATTCCAACTGATTTTCATACTTTTGACTATAACCTTTGAGATTCAAAATTTATAGTCTTTACTGACTTCTTTATCTCATCCAACAAACTCATTATCATGAAGCATAGCAGAGATTAACCTTGAGTATAACAAGGAGGTCGACTTTTAGGTTGTCTTTATCAACTTGCACATATGAAGTAAAACATACTTACATAGGTTAATCTTGTGTGTATTATTCATAAGATGTATCAAAAATACATCTTAATACTTGAGTGTAGTAAAATATCATTTTCTTGGACTAATCAGATTCTAAACAGACATAAACAATATTCTGGTTCCACCATCAATCTCGGCAGCAATAGCTCTTCTCTTTATTTTATTGCTAGTCAAGCTTCCCAAGTATTCTTCTAAAACAAATATATCTCTGGGAGGAGGAGGACCTCTCCAGTAGTCCTCAAAAATTCCTTCATGAGGTATCCTTAGGCAAAAATTCCATAACCTCAAAGAAAAGGTACATCTTTGGCCATTGATCCAACTTTTCAAAACAAATCCATCTTCTTTATCAACAGAGAATCCAACAAATTGATAAAACAGACCAAATATCTTTGGTATATCATCCTAGTCTTCTTTGTGAACCAATCCATATGTACCTGCTCTTTTAGTACTTTAAATAATATATACTTACTTGACAACAGCCACTTGGAGAATATTTCCTTTTCTAGAACCACTATTTTTTCAACAAAGTTTGGATTCAGAGGACCTTTAGGCACTATATTTGGTGGTCTTTTCATATTCTTATTTGATCCATGCTTCTCAAGAGTTTATGAGGATGGGTGTCTTATTCTGGGAATTCAACAAAGGTTCGAGAGAGAGAGAGAACTGAAGGGTTAAAGGAGGGATTACGGTTTGAGAGAAGAAAGCTCGGGTGAAGAAAAGAGTGAAATTTATTTCATTTTCATCATTTAGGAATATCAAGCATCGCAAATTCAAAATAACAGGAAATTAAAATAATAAAATAATAAATTGCAGCGATACGGGTAATAATATATAGATAAATGATAAAGTGTCTTTACGGAGAGATCGGAACAGACTTTCATGGTGAGACCGTAACAGGTTTTCATGGTGATGCCATAACAGGTTTTCATGGTGAAACCATAATAAACTTTCACAATGCCATCTCTACTCTATGACTTCAAAAATATACAACTGTATTGTTTGAAACAGTTTGTGCCTAATAGTAACTGAGAGATAGTAACTGTGAGAATGTAAACATAAAACAACAACTTCAAGACAATAAACTGTAGAACTATAATAGTTATATAGTAATCTTAAGATAGTGACTTGTGAAACCATAAACTATGAAACAATAAGTTGTGAAACAGTACACTTATTACATAATATTTATCATTCCCAATTCATGTATGATGTAATCAATTCTTTCAAAATTTAATTTTTTAGTGAATATATCAGCAAGCTGATATTCAGTTCCAATGAATTCCAAAGTGATATCACCATTTTCATAATGGTCTCTCAAAAATTGATGTCTTACATCAATATGTTTTGTCCTAGAGTGTGAAACAGGATTTTTTGATATATTAATAGAACTTTTATTATCACCAATCTAGACTTATTTCTAACTATGTTATCAGATTCATCTACTTTATTTCTAAACACCCACTTAGTGCCTATGGTAAATGTTACTTTAGGTCTGTTAAAAAGTTTTCAAACTTTGTTCCTTTCAAACTGATTAAGTTCTTCTTGCATATCTATCACCAAAAATTCATCATTTATAGCATAATTAATGATTTTAGGTTCATGTTGTGATAAGAAGACTTGATGTTCAACCAGATTTCTAAGAGATTCTCTAGTTTGAGTTCCTTTATCTAAATCTCATACAATAGCATCTAAAGGATAGTTCTTAAGAGTTATAATAGCTCTATAAAAGGAATGACTAGTGACTTTAGGTTCTTCAATAGGTTCAGGTTCATTATTAATTGAATCTGAAGAATTTACAAAACTGGAAGTTTTCACAGATTCCATTAAAGGATGGTTAGAGGATTTTGAATTGATTTCCAGATTTGACACATCATCCTCTAGGTTCTCTAGAGTGGTCTTAGGCTCATATGGATCTATCTCATCAAATTTTACATGGACAGACTCTTCCACACCTTTAGTTATTTTTTTGAACACTCTATAGGCTTTACTAAAGATTGAATATCTTATAAATATTCTTTCATCACTCTTGGATGAAAATTTGTCAAGATTGTCTTTAGTATTAAGGACATAGACTTTCCAACAAAAAACTTTGAAGTAGCTTACTTTGGGTTTTCTATTATTCCATAACTCATATGTAGTTCTTTTAAGAATGGCTCTAATCAACACTTTATTAATAATATAACATTCTTTATTTACAAATTCAGCCCAAAAATAAATAGTTAACTCATATTCACTAATCATGGTTCTTGTGATCTCTTACAAGGTTCTATTTCTTCTTTCTACAACTCCATTTTGTTGGGGTGTTCTAGGGATAGAGAAATTATGACTATAGCCATTTTGTGAGAAAAAGTATTCAAGCTCTGGATTTTCAAACTCACAACCATGATAACTTTTAAAGGATTTAATTCTAAATCCACTAATATTTTCTACAATTTTAGCATATTTAATGAAATGAGAGAAGGCCTCACTTTTGTGAGCCAAAAAGAAATTCCAAGTATATCTAGAAAAGTCATCTATAAGAACATAAACATAGTGTTTCCCATTTAAACTAGAAACTTTAGATGTTCCAAAAAAATTCATGTGAACCAATTCGAGAGGTTGAGAATTTTACACTTCTTTCTTTGGTTTGAAGGAAATTTTGTGTTGTTTTCCCTTTTGACAACGATTACACACTTTATCATTTGGAAACTCAAGTTTGGGTAGATCTTTGACTAAGATTTTTCTAGTTATCTTTCTAAGAGAGTGGATATTATAGTTTCCTAGTCTCATATTCCAATTACAAGACTCATTGTGAAATACACTTAAACACGAAGCATTTTGAGAAACTAAAGATTCTAAGTTAACAGAGTATACATTTTCATTTCTTAATGCAGAAAAAACTAATTCATTTTTAGAATTAAAAACATTGCAAGCATAATTTACAAATTTAACATGAAATTCATCATCACATAGTTGTGAAATACTAAGAAGATTATATTTCAATCCATCCACAAAAATTACTTTGGAAATTAAAACTGAGTTAGAGTTACCGATTTGGCCAAGTCGATTTTTCCTTTGGCATTGTCACCAAATGTGACATGTCCACCATCAATTTTTATTAAATTCTTGAAGCATGAATAGTCTACTATCATGTGTCTTGAACACCTACAGTCCAAGTACTGTAAGCTTTTATAAGATCATTTTAAGCAATTTTCCTACAAAATAGTCAGATAAAAATATACTTTGGTACCCATATTTGTTTGGGTCTAATAATATTAGTGACTAGTGCTTTAGAAACCCACATCTGCCTCATAGGTTTCCTATAAGAATTATATAATGTTCTTGAAAAATAAACTCTATTTGGTCCAGAAAATCTTGAAACAGTAGAGAGTGTATCATAATTTAAACTAGCTAAATGTTTTCTTGAACCAGGGTTAAAGCTGTAGGTCCTAGATTTAGAAACAAAATTGGTTCTTCCAAAATTTCTTTTACCAGGTTGATATCCAATACCAGTCGTATACTTAGGAGCAATCTATTTACCTGGAATTTGTACCAAAGTAACTTTACCATTAGTAAACCATTCAAGTTCTTTTTCAATTGCTCATTAGATAGCTTTAGTGCATTGTTTTCTTTGAGTAATTGAATATTTTTCTCCCTTTCTACAGTAAGTTCAGATTTAACAGTTGAGGTAAGAGCATATTGTTTCTTTAAAGACTTGTATTTATCTTTTATTTCATTACATGTATCTTCAAGCATATTATAGTACCCAAACATTTCTTCTTTAGACGTACTTTTAGAATCCCTTTCATCTCTATATTATTCAAATTATGTACAGAAGATTCCAGTGTTACCTCAAAGGTGTTTTTCAAAAAACACATATTCACTTTGTTATCCTGTTCATCATGTGGATATTCTAAGTCACTTGAACTATCCTCCAAATCACTCCACATTGCTTTCATCACCTTTTTATACTTTCTATCTTTGTCCTCATATTTATTTTTGTACTTGATCTTGGAAAAGTTAGCATTTTTATGTCCTTTTCACTTAAATTCATAGCATACTATCTCATCAAACTTGTCACTTCTTTTCCAATCTTTCTTCCTACTTCCCATTTGATCATATCTTCCTTTGAAGCTAGGGTTTCTAAAAAAATTCTTCTTCTTGTAAAATCTCTTAAACCTTCTGGCCAATTGAGCCATCTCCTCATCACTATAAAGTGATTATTGTTCACTACTATAAATTTCTACAGAGACTTCCAATTTCCCTTTTTCGTTGTGTTTAGATGTGGTGGTCTTAAATGAAACAAATTTTCTTTTGGGTTCATCCTCATCTTCATTATTGACTTTAAGATCCTCTTCATACATCATTAGTTTCCCAATGAGATCTTTTATAGGTAACTTTCTAATATCGCGTGACTCTCTAATAGAGATAGAGGTTTATATCCATCTATCAAGTAGGCATCTGATAATCCTCATGATTTGTTCTTTGAAAGTTACTTCTCTTCCAAGAGAAACCATTGTGTTGCCAATTTCATTGAACCTAAGATACATATCAGAATTAGGCTCATCATGTTTCTTTTTAAATTTATCATATTTAATAGTATAAGTATTAAGTCTCATTTCTTTCACGCTAGAAGTTCCTTCACATGAAATAGACAAACTATCCCAAATTTCATGGGCAGTTTTACATGCATAATTATATTAAATTCTTCATCTCTTAAAGAGAAATATAGAGCATTCATGGATTTGAAATTTTTATTATAAGAAGTCTTGGTTGGGTCATATCATGTGATTTATCGGTAGCAGGAATCTTATACTCATCAATAATTGAAGATCAAATTTTAAAACCCATACTTTTTAAATGAATTTTCCTTTTAATTTTCCATTGGGAATAATTGGTTCCATTAAAAAATGGTGGTATGTTTGTTGTAGAACCTTCTAGTCTATTATCATTAATAAATAAATAGTTTTAAAGAGAAAGAAATTTAGAATTAATAGAAATTTACAGATCTTTAACGTAAAACTAAAATCATAGTTGAATAGTTTCAAAAATAGAGACTTAAAAGGAATAAAAAAATTCCTCTGATACCAAATGTTGGTCAGAGTTGAGTAACCAAGAGGGGGTGTATTGAGTATCTATAAAAATTTATGTTTGAAAAGTTTTCTTAAAAGGTTCCCCAATAAAAATAAATATATCCCAGTTAATCAATGTAATACGGTTACGAAAGTTTGATTGTTCAAATAACTTCTCAAAATATTGATTAATTCTCAGTAATCTCAATATCATTTATTGATATTACTTTTTAATTTATTCTAATAAGGTAAAACAATTATAAATTCTATACAATATTAACTATCAAAGTAAATATAGTGATTTCTGAATTATTTAGTAAAATAGAGAAAACTAAATTAAACAACACAGCAGATATAAAACAAGTGGTTTAGTCTCAAGCTGAGACCTAATCCACTCCACTTGGTGATCACCTTCCACTAGGAAATTTATATTAAAAAACTTGATCCACACCCTAGATCGGGGTAAGAAATAGTGTACAAAACTGTCCTGGTCACACGAATGCTTCCATAGTTTTTCATGGGTATAAACTACTAGGTCACACCGGGACCTCTTCCACACTTATCCGTGGGAGTAAATTAGTTTAAAAGGATATGAGATGAAAGATATCTTATATCCTTTAGTTTAGTATAGAAGAAATTGTGTTTTAATACAGACACACACACACTTCTCGAAAGCTAAAAATAGTACACAATAGAGCAAAGATGATGAGATAAGGTTAGAAGTTCTCTGAGTGTTGTTCTATGCAACTCTGGACTTCTAGGATAATACAGATTTAAGTATCGGGTCCTCTTGTAAGAAATAGAGTATCACATGTCTAGTGATATGATTTTTAGTTAGATCTGGCTCATGTTCTTTATGGAGTTTTTATTGTGAAGATGTTCTTGACTCCGATCTATGGTATCCCAGCTTTTGGATTCGTGAATGCTTCATGTTTTCTTCAGATGTATCTTATTGCATGTGTCGGTTATTTTCTCAAGAATACTCGCACTTCTACTGCTCTACCACTTTTTTGTTTTAGGGATATGTTTTTTTTCTTATTCTTGGAGTGCATGTGTCAGAGCTGACAGGATGCATATATTCTGCACCTCATACCTTGTACTGTCAGGTGACATGTCTAAAAAGAAATAATAATTATGTCAATGCATTTTAAAGACTCAAATATGTAAATTATATATTAAATTGAAAATGAAAAAATAGATTAAATAACAGTATCACAATATATATGGAAATGGTGTCACTTGGAAACAATGTCTTCTTTTTCTTTACCTTTAATCGGTGAGAAAGTTATGATGGCATAGTTGTATAGAAATCAGAAACTGGTAGCATAGATGTGGTGTTAGGATCATGGTGTTTGGTCCTTTTCCAAACTTCTAATGGTTTATCATCAAGGAACTAGTGTCATAGGATTCAATAGATCTAAAATTGATTATGGTGTCTACTCAGGGTTTTTGGGTCACGGTGTCTGGGTCACGGTGTCTGGTCATAGTTTATGGGTCACAGTGTCATGGTCATGGTGTATGGGTCACTATGTCTAGGTCATGATGTCTAAGTCTTTTTCTAGAATACTAAAACTAGTGGCAGACTCACGGTTTCTTATAAATATCCAAATATCTATATATATACTTAAGTAGTAACATTCAAAAAATGAATTAGACTTAATCATTCATAAAATAAATCATTATAGACCAAAGTTAAATATAGTTTACAATAATCAAACATGATTTATAGAAATTAAGATCTTGAGAAAATTTATTTAAATCATAAATAAACCAACCATCTTTTCACATGAATTGAAATAGATTAAACTGGATGTATAGGATTTATAGGATGTTTATGATTTGTGATCATTAAAACATGATTAAAACAGGAGGAGTCCAAAAAGTCATAACACACCTTCCTAAAAAATATTATTTAATTTAAATATTTATTGGCTTTAAAATATGATAAATCTATTATTGTTTACTCAATACATGATATAAATTTTTTATTATTCTAAATTCATAAAAACAATCTAATGTGCCCAAATTTTTTTTGGATCATGTGTAAACCAAACTATTGGAATGATCTTAAATATCTAATTCAACGTCCAAATTTTTTAACTCGAGACAATTATTTTTATCTCATTGGAGAGACTCATGGATTACCCCTCCTATCATAGACCTTCCCCCATCATTGTTACGAACCCTGGAACTAGAAAAGTCACCACCAAAACTAGTATAGCTAAGGATCATAAAAATCATCAGCATGAATGTTGTGGTTGAGTTAGTGGAGAATTATGGTCTATATAAATTTTTATGAGTATGAGTGGGATAAATATGATGGAAATACAGGCATATGAGGACAATGCATTAGCTGTGAGAATGAAGATGATGATTTGGATTGTATGTGAATCCCAACAAAGTTTGGATGAAAATGAAAGAATTCAAAAGGGTTTAGTGAGAATAAATAATTTAATCCTCAAATTATTTCTTGGGTTTTTTCTATTTGGTATAACTTATATAGGAAATATAAAAGGAAACATAAATCAATATTTTGAACATTTTGTATGCAAAAAATGGAAATCGTTGTTCCATTAACTGATTCAACCTAGGTTCACCCCAAAACATGTGGAATTATGGAACCATTTTTAATTTAGAATAATATTTTCCTCTACCCCAGCACCCTTCCCCTCTTCTCTCTTTCCACCATCGTCATTCCCCACAACCACTATCTCCTCCCCCCATAGCATCTTCCCCATTATCATGACCTTTCGCCACTAATAGTTTTTGCTTCCATCTCACCCCATAAACACCATAATGTTAGGTCTTCAAGGTTCATCATATAATTCATTAGAAATGGAAAAACACCAAAAAAATAAGGATCTATACTAGAACAAAATCAATATACATGATAAATGAAAAATAACTAAAAGGTGCATAATTTTTTTGGGATTAAAGGGTATATATTATTCTCAGATATGGGGAGAATTCTTGAGGAAGACCATGAGGAGTAGTAAATCAAGAACGACTACCTATGAGGTGGTACACTATCCTCTAGATCCCGGTTCATAACCAGAGCACACTCGAGTTATCCAATGGGTGATAAAACCTTCATGAGAAGTGATAAATGTAGATTCAGAAGAAGAATTCTTCAACAAATTTACATGAAACTAATTATCATTGTTATCATTAAATTAATGTGTTGAACAAACTCAAATGAGGATAACCACTTATCCTTTTATAGGAAATTCTTGATTTTTTTCATTAATGAATAACATGTTATGTGTTTTGGGTGTCATCAAACGGCATCCTTTATTGATGCCTTATAGATTAATGTGTTCTATGATCATTGTATAATGTTTTTAATCCATTTTTAGTGGATTAAATCAATTGGAAACCACACTTGGAGGGAACTATTTCCATGTGAATATACCATGCAGTTTTATTAAATTTTTGGGTTGCACTGTATGTAACTAGCTGTACACATACACACATCACATGTATATTTTACATGAATCATATGCATATAATATACATTCATCCTATGCATGTCTAATATGTGCACCATATATATATATAGTATCATATACTATGTGTTAACATGCTATATATATATATATAGTAAGACTATATATATATCCAATTTACATACATCATATGCACATATATTTTAGTACACATCCAATAATATATAACCTACACTAAAATCTCATTTAAACCTAATTCAAAACATCAAAAATATATGTGAATCTATCCAAAATCTTTTAGATATGCTTTCATCAATCTATCATAACTTTGTAACAAACATTTTGTATAAAATTTTATCCTAATCCATTAGCCTAGTTATTTTCCTAGGTTATTATAGGAGATAAAATATAAGAGGGGGAGAATTGTAGTAAAATACATTACTGAAATTTTTTTACCACCTCAAAGAAAATAACAAAAACACTAAGTTCTGATCATCCTAAAATTGTAAATGAACAAATAAATCTTAGTAAAATTGATTAAGAATAATGGAAATTAAGGTTTTCCTAATTTTAAAAAACTTTAGAAAAATTTAAATGCATATCATAAATAGAGAGAACTAATTAATATAGTTGGAATAGTGGAAATAAAAAAAATTAGAGTATTAATTGATGAATCAAGTACCCATTAAAGGATATAATAAATAAATATTTTAACCCAAATAATAAGGGGAGTCATAGACCTTATTCAAGGTATCCTCTACATTAATTTGTTGAAAGGTTTGCCTTCCAATACCCTAAAATCCCTTAACTTAACCTATTAGAAGGTAATAATCTACTTTTACAAAATGGAAGCTCGGTATTGTCTTTATCAATGGAATTTCCGGATCAACCCAATTAGTAGTAACATTGCTTACACATATAGACATCACCTTCTTCCTTTTGTAATCCCTCGATCTCAAAGGATCAAAAACTCATTGATTGCAAGAAATAAATTCTAAGAATTTTATAGTTAAAACCTCTCAATCTTAATCATAAAAGAAACAATCAAACAAATACAATTAGAATCACTCTCACAATAGTAAAATATTGTAGAATTCAAGCGATTTCAATCTCATAAGTGTGTATAGTTTATTCTTTCTTATTCTAGCCCTCAAAGATACAGTCCTACTTATAATAAATTTTTTAATGATTATATTATGTATTTTTTTGGATTAGTTGTAACTACATCATAAGAATATGTATCATCATTTAATGTACTTAGAAACACTTCATATTTTTTATGATGTTTATTTCTGCACCTCTATAGTGTTCAAAAATTTGATGAAAATATTATGGTTAGAAAACTTAGTCCTTCAGAATTTAACACTAAAATACTTCAAAATTAAGGTTACTGTATTTTAATTTTGTACAACATGTACACTTAAAAATAAAAAATTCAAGTTAAATCAAACTAAAATATGATCATATTGTGATTTTCAAAACTAAATAAAAAGTGAGTATTTGACTCAAAAATATCCCTTTATTTGAAAATCACATACAGGAATGAAAACTTTTAGTTTCAATCGAATTTTAAAAGATATACTCCCAGTAAATTTGGTAAAATATAATAAGCTAAATTTATCCCATATCTTAATCAGAATATTTAAAAAAAACTTTTTTAAAACAAAATAAATATTTAAATAATAAAATATATTCCTCAAATTTATATGACCAAAATTCATCTCTCCCTTGGATGATTTTCAATGTAATTATCAATTAAAAACAAATTTGGTTAAATTTAAACCCTTAAGTAAAATAAAGTTAGTAATTCAAATTTTAAAAATATTTCCTATTTTAAATAAAGTTAAAAAAATATCCCCCCTTATAAATAAAATAATCTTAAATCAAAATTTAAAATTTCACCCCATTTTTTAATAAAACAATCTTAAATATCTTTTTATAATTTCTCCCCTTTTGTGCATAAAAAACTTAAATATAATTTTTAATTTTTTATACCTTTGTGATTTTCAAATGTAAACACAAAAATAGTGAGATAAATATAAATATAGATTGAAAAGTGATCCCCCTATAAATAAAATACTATTAATTTTAAAGAAAAAACACCTTATTAAATGGTTAAAATGATAGCCTAAAAGGGGAAAAACCCCCCCTTTCTCCCTTTGGGTCATATATAAATATAAATAAATCAAACATCAAAAAATATAAAAAATATCTGAGAATTATAAAAGGATACATGCATGCCTGAAATAAAAAAGTAAGTATCCAAGTAATGGAAAAATATCCTATTTATTAAGATAATTATAGAAGTAAATCAATATTTAAAGATTATTAGAAATTTTAATATTTAGAAATAATATTTGTTAAAAATAAATAAGTGAGACATCAATTAAAACTTTTACATTCATTGAAAGTATAAAAAAATACATTTATCTAAAATTTAAATTTAATATTTCTTTTGATAGTTTTCAATCAGGTGTGAATGATTCTTGATTTTTTTTGTGATTTTCAATCAAAAATTATTAAATCTATTTAAACAAGAAATTTTAGAATTTTGATCTTTGAAACTACTCCTTTATTTTATTATTCTGAAGCACAACTAACTTCATCAATAGTAGACTATATAAACTAATATTTTCTCCTTGAATTTTGATAACTTCCTCGCATTCTTCATTACTTTTACAATACTATTCTGGATCTCCATGAAGATAAATATTCTGATTTGTATAATGTGATATCTTTTCCTTGATCTGTTAAATTTTTTGAAATATTTATATCTTTTAAGAATGGATTATTTATTCTTCATTTAAATTAATTAAACTTCACTTCATTTCAACCACTATATTTAAAAAAATTACGCTTTTATTCTTGAAAATTAAAAATAATATCTTAAATCATGTTTCCTCTTATATTTTTATTTGGTAAAATTTTTCATAGATTTTTAATATTTTTCAATAAAATACTTTGAGAAAAATTATTCAAAAACATGATCCACCTTCATATTTTGATGAACTAATAGATTCCTCCATCCAAGTCTCATGATATTTTAGTTGAATCTATGAGAGTATATTTTTTAGGAGTAATTATGTCAATAGAATTGATACAATCACCCTTTTTGTTTTTGATGAACTTGATGAGGATGAGTTAGAGCTAGTCTTTTCTTCTGATGTTTTTTATTCTTTAGAAATTATTTTTGAATGGGTTGAAATTTCAACTTCTATGGAATATATTATAGATTCTTATTGGGATGAATCTTAGTCAATATTTATCTTTTCCAACTCTTTATTTTTTAACTGAACATTATTTTTAGTAGTATAATTAGTAACCAAAGGATTTTCACCTTGAGCATCTGGTGATATGTCTTTATCAGTTTTTATAGTTGGTTCTCCTACTTAACAATAAGTATAGGATAGTGATGTGGATTTTTTCCCATTCATACCTTTCTTGTATTTTCCCCTTACTAATGTGATCATATTTCTTCTTGATTTTCTCCTCTTAATAAATCAAATTCATAATAGAAAAAGGTAGAAAAACAACTCTTTCACTTTGGTATTTTTTTGATTCAACATGATTCTCAACTAAATTCTTAAAATATTCTTTAGAAAACATTTATCAAATTTAAACTTCTTCTACTTCATTTTTATCTTCTTCTATGGATGGTATTTGATAGAATATTATTAGGCGGTCTATCACAAGACCACCAAAAAACACATTTTGAACCCAATATTAAAATGTAGTAGTAGTGGGTGTTTTATTATCTTTTTTGGTGGGTTTTGTATATGAGTGAAAACTATGGGAAATTGGATTGGATTAAATTGTGTTGTATTTGGAATTAGTTTCAAAACTCATGGTATAACCTTGGATTACCCTCCTCACTTTCCCATGAATCATTATTGAATTTTAAAAAAAATCATTCTCTAATAAAAATAAATCTCTCTAATTATCATATCCTAGATATTTTAGTTTGACCAAAGAAATATAACAACGACTATATTCTTTATCCTTAACTTTTCTAGTATTTTTATACCAACAATCACTCTTGATTCATCCCAGTGCTAGCTATTGAAAGAATTGAAGAAATCCCCAAGTGATATGTGTGTGTCCAAACATGAAAAATGAAATATTAATTTAAATATGAAGATAAATGAAATATCCAATCATAAAATAATCAAAACACATCTATAGAAATGAGTAGAGAATAATTATAATTAATAATCATAATTCATCTTAGGGGTGGGAGAGTTCTTCTAGGATCGACCACAAATGGCATGTAATTCCATCAATGTAAAAATATATTAGTAAAAATGAATTAAATAAAGAAGTTAAAAAATTATCTCGATCATACAGTTGTGGATTCAAATTTCTTAGTGAAAAGTTCTCCCTCATATATAGAAATTATGTGAGGTTCTTCACACACATTAATTTTATCCATGTGATTAACATAGATCTCTCTTCCATTATCTGGTGATTTTAATAGCTTCAAGAATTTTACTCAATTTATGTGTGGAGCATACCCTCCTTAGATGAAATCGCATATCTAGTTTGAGTTCTAAGATTAATACCACTTGAATATTCCAAATCAAACATTCAATTACCATAGTTTATTTCATACTCTTTCAAGAATAATTAGAGGGTGAAATTCTTTGGTGCATCAATGACAAAATATAATTTGAGTGTCGCTTGACATGATTTCACAGGGATTGTGATGCACGTATTAGATAGGTTTTGAATCGGAGATCTTGGACTTTAAAATTGGGCATATTCATCACTAAATTTCAATCCAGTTTATCCTACACTGAAAATTAGGATTGGTAATATTGCTTTGGACTTCTCCAATTCAATTAAATATAATTTTTTTTCCAATGAGTCAAAAATTCGATTCCATTGACTTCTACTCGATATCTCATAACCTTCAACCATGTGACATTTTATAAATTCCCATAAATTTATCTTCAACCTCAATTTTTATGCTCCTATGGTTGGTTAAATCTCAATACTATATCTATTTATGTTTATAAATTTAGTGTGAATCCCGATTTCACTCAAGTATATCATCAATCATATAGGGGAGTTGGATCAGGTGTCTGATACCATATACATGGAGTGTTTTAGGTCTCTTACTCTTAAATAGGAAACTAAATAGGTAAAAACTTACAGATATTCAGCTCAAACTTTGGATCGATCATTATTCTCTCAGCCTTAACCTATATTGGAATCAAGAACTTCTCAAGGAATCTTAGGTGATTATTCTCTCTTAGTGAATCTTTAGTCATCCATGGTTGAATATACAACTAACGTTCTTAGATGAATCATGTGAAAATATTTTAATGGTTTCAATCGAAAAAATCCCTTTTTTCTTATTCTCATCTTTGGTTTGTCTTCCTCCACTTTGTTCCATAAATCCCAGGTAGTAGATATCTTTAATCCATTTACTCGACTCAGATATGTTTTATGTCAACCTATTGTACCTTCAAAATTAGAATAATTCTTTGATATATTGTTAAAAATGAGTTTGATGTATAATTTAACATTTGGATTCATCTCTAGTAGATATTCTCTGGAATTTAGTTCAACTACTACATGATCTATTCTTTATTTTTTCATTTTTGGTTTCATTTTCTACAAGGCTTTATCATCTTTGTGATTCCATTTGTTTGTCCCCAGAGATAAATTTATGGTAGTTCATTATTAGTGAGAAAACTTAGTTTGGAGTTGTGGATTTGGTTCTATATTCAATTTCAAAAGGAAGGAATTTAGTAACATGAGTTTTCACAACCCACTACAAAGATTGAGAAGGTGTGTCATAGATGAATGATTATAATAGAATCTTGATAGAATCAAATAATAATTACTCATGAAAGTACATGTACAAAATGGTGGATATTCAATATCATGGAAGATAAATTCATTGTCTTATAGAAAAAGGTTCATCAAATGTTAGCATGCTGGAGAGGAAATGGGAGAATATATGCTTCCATGTATGAAGTTGAGTGAGGTACAAAAGGGTGGCACAACAGATGATTCAAAGAATCTTGTTCAGCCACAGATGAAGAATTACCATAGAATATGGTCATTTATTATCATGGAAGGATCCACCATGATGGTAAGATAATTTCATATAAAGATCATTGTGTTTTTAATTTTTCCAGTCTACAAAAAGTGGAAACATATTTTTTCAATGTAGATTTTGTCCTAAGATAATTTCAATTGAAATAAAAAAATTATAGATAAAAACCAAATTCATTTAAACCATTAGATTCTAAATTACAAAAAATTAATATATTTATTATAGAAATTGAATAAAATCTAAAAATATGTTTTAAGCTATTTAATCATTCTAATTCATATTTCCAAATAAAAATAAAAAAACCAATTCACCCAGGATTTATTTTATTTAAGGTATTAAATTCCATTTAAATGGAGTTAAATTTTTACAAAATTTGTCTCTTATCACTCCCTCAAACTTGAACTATTTCACTCTTAGGAAATTCTCATCTTTTAACATCAAAAAGTTTGATCAAAATTTCACTGTGAAAAAATTATGATTTTTTTTTCAAATAAAAGTTAGACAACTAGAAAAATACCATGAAAAAAATAATAATACTTTAATAACTAACCACTTAATTAATGTGCAAATGTATTTCAAATAAAAATCCATAAACAAACTTCAACTTTTGGGATTGAATTCCTCCATCCAGATATCAAATTTAATTTTTCAGATGATATAAGGAATGACATTATTCAAAAGGATATTTTCCATTATTATACTTGATTACACAAGATAAAGAATATGAAAATCATAGATTCTTCTATTGTATTAATTATCAGGCCTATTATATGATTTCAATTCACTTCCTCACTTAAATTCAAGAAAAGTCTAGTTTAAGGAGTAAAAAAATTATATTTAAGTGGAATTAAAATTGTAACAAGTGCCACTTTCATTTATACCTATCTCCTAAGTTTCTAGAACCAAATATCTAATTTCCACTTCCTTGATATAAATAAAATGAAAAAAATTTAAGTTAATTTCCCCATTATTCATTTAGGTTCAATATTCCCATCTCCTGAATGAATTCATTTTTAACAACAAAGAAATTATTAATTTTTTCCCATCCATGATTATATAGAACACTATGAAAATAAATTATTAAATATATATATAAATGGAATTTTATTACTCACACACTTAGTACCTAATATCTTATAGATTCATTATGGGGTCCTAATTGGTCATTTTACTCCAGTTTTAAAGTATTTATATCAATTTATATTCATTTTTCTCCCTGAGGTGTTTTCAAAGGACAAGTTATGAGGTTTAAGTTCAAATATCTAGTGACATAATGTTTTAATTTAGATTAAATAAAAATTTATTCACTCACACTCCTTTACCTAGTACTGAGACCTAATTTCCATGAATGTTGTGGCAAATTCACTCAGCAATCATTTAACACTTACAATTTTAGAACCAATTAATTTCATTCACTCTAGAATGGTATTTAAACTATGAAAGATAACATGAAAGTTAAAAAAATTACACTCCAAAAACCTAAAAATCATGAAAAACAATATATTGATCCTAAAAATAGAATGGTATACTTTTTGATTTATTTTATTTAATGATAAAAACCCTTCAAAGTTGAAAAATGAGGATAAAAAAGTCTTTACATCCTAATATACTTTTACCTCTCCCCAAAACATATCTTAGTCACCATTCCAATTAATTCCAATAATAATTTTTCAATGAAAAAAGTTTTAAAATCGATAAGTATCTAGACAAAAGTAGAGGAAAGAGACAACCTAGAAATTCTTTGACTGAAAATTAAATTATTATTTCAAAATCACTTTTAAGGAAAGAGTGGGAAACCCTGAATGAAATCATAAAATAGAAAACTTTAACCAAGACTAATAGGAACTTCCCCTCTCCCAATGATTACATAATTATGACAATCCCCCACCTCATATCACTTCTCGGCAAGCGGTCCTTTCTAGAGTCGCATAGGCCTGGTACTAATGGAAAATCCATACCCTTTTGTTTATCAAAATCTAAACGGTCAGGCCAAATGAATGATTCATACTCTGTATCTTCATATAGAGCTGAACCATGTAGATTTTTTGTTTCTTCCATAGTCAAAATTCAATATAAAACCATCAAAATCCAAAAAACTGCTTCAAATACCACCCATTTCAGATTTCAAAAACTTCCTCTAAGAGTTAACCAAATTTCATGTCCAAAAAGTCAGAAAAACAATAATCGTTGATGATCTCCCTGAACTTTCCACTTGAACTCACATCCCAAAGGGCCAGAAATATCCCCATGATGCTCTATCTTAGAGAGAATGGAGTAATTATGACACCAGAGCAAAGAACTAAGCAAACAGAGAGAGGTTGAATCGCCAGTGATACCACGTCTCGGCCCCATCACGTCACCTTCGCCACCATCACCACAACTCGGGAAGAAATAATCATCAAACCAGTAAAAGACATCCACCAACAAAACATGATAAAATAAAACCACACAACCATCCCAGCAGTAATGAACTTCATGAGGTTTTAGGAGGATCAAAAACAATATAGTAAAAATGGAAGGATATTCAATTGGAAAGGTTTGAATCCATGAAAATGGTGACCGCAAACTTCCTCAAACAAAAAATCACCTTCCAAAGACCAAAACCAAATTCTTTAATTGAAGGAGGCAACATGAAGACCGGTCATCGCATCTGCCACAATCACGCAAGTTGAAATTCCAACGCCTGAAGAACCTGATCCAGACATCAACATTACTCTTAAAGAGTAAAAAACAATTTATATCATACTTCCATGATTAATTTCTAATTTAGTATGTCATGGATAGATTTGGATCTCTTCTTATATAGAAGGTTTTCCTTGTATGCTTCCCTTAACATTTGTTTCATGTTTCATCATCTAAAACTTCTGTTATCCTCTAGCTTTTACAAATTCTTGGTTAACTCTCTTGACAAACCAATAAGACTTGTGTTTCATCTCAAAAGGAGAATGATAATGTTTTATATAAAAAATTCTATAAGGTGAAATTACTAGGTTCGTAATGATTTGATTCAAAATATATATAAGTTTTTTTAGTGCGTATTAAATTGTTTGAAATTGGTATTGTTAGTTTCTCATTTTCCTTTAAATGATCGTATTTCAAATTGGGTGGTAGTAGTTTCAATTCTGGTTTAATTGGTTCTTCTATTGATGGTTTTAACTTAATATTCTATATTATTTTATCTTGAACATGTAAATTAGTAGTTGTAATGAAAATTAAAGTCTTTAGTAAATTATCAAAATAACTCTCATTGAAATAACTCTCATCAGTGAAAAAGACATTCTAGATTGAGTTCATTTTCAAAAAGATATTCATCAATAAAAATAGGTGTTTCAAGATCTTATCCTAATAGAATCATGTAATAAAATACTTTAAACAGTTCTTTAAAGAAATATGAAAATTCAAAATGGTTTAATGCAAAAACATATTTCTCCTCATGGGGGTATTTTAATGAATCCATAATATTAAAGTCTTGTTTTTTCTCTCCAAATGTCATGTAAAGAGTTCCTTCATTGAAATTTTCATATTGTTTCTATGGTTTATAGAAATATATATCCAATAATAATGGTGTGGTGATATTTACCTCTTCTTTCCTCCGTGTTTATAATGTAGAATTCATCATGGAATAAAAATTTGTGTACCCTTACCATAACATCTTTTAAAAGACCGACTAAGTAGGAAGTGTTTGGTTATAAAGTTACATAACCATGTGTTTGAGTTAACCTATATGCTGATAATAATAAACTAAATAAGTCATAATATTAATATATTCTCCTAAATAACACAATTAATAAGAAAAAGTATGTTATCCTTTAATTCTAGTGATGATGAATGTACCTATGTCTTGAAATTTCTTAGGTATTTTTGGGGTAATTGTGGTACACCCATTTATACCTAAATTTACATTTTAATTACCTTTTAAATCTGTTCTTACTAGTGTATATTAATTTTCAAAAAATATATACCTTGGGAATTAGCGGATGGCTTTTAGCAAAAGAATATTGATTTCTTAATTTTTAAT
Organism: Viscum album; assembly: GCA_963277665.1. NCBI lineage: Eukaryota > Viridiplantae > Streptophyta > Magnoliopsida > Santalales > Viscaceae > Viscum > Viscum album. Next base: position 813,102,498 of record OY728166.1, read on the forward strand.
ATCTTCAGGATCTCTTATTACAAGAATTTTTAATTTGTTTCTTATAGGGTTTAATCCTTATAGGGAAGGGATTTTGTGCCTGATTTGATAATTCTATACTAGACTTTCCTTTATCTTTATTCATTGTGGGTATCTCCGTGGGATTTTATCCTTCAGGTTCGTTTTCAGGAACAAATTCTTCAAGTTTAGTGGGCTATCCAATTCCAACTTCATCTTAATAAGAGGTTTCTTCACTATATCATAGATTATTACCACTTCATAATGAAATTTAACTTACATTACCATTGGGGTTAGTAATTTATTGAGAAATAAGTGTACCTAAACCTTGGTTATTGAATTCATTTGTCATAGATAGAATCTAGCCAACTTATCCATTCATCTCCTTCAAATATAAACTGTGAATATTTTTAGACTTAATAATCTATTTCACTATACCCTCCATTGAATATTATTGATATTCACTTAGTTAGTAGCTTGTATAAGGATGATAGATCCATCTATGAAAGGGTGGTGGCTGGAAAATATTTTAGTAGGCCTTTTGGAAGGGTGTCCTTTGATGTCGTTGGTTCTCATCTCCAAACTGAGTATTATAATACTCCATATATCCTTGCTTGTTTGTTGATTTTAGCTAGTGTAGCCTATGCAACATGGAATCACAACTTTCTTTCACCTTCATGAATTTATAAATGTAATGGTTCAAGGAATAATGGTGTTGGAAGACATGATCAATAGTAGTAATGGTGCTCTTTGGAAATTTGTTCAAAATATATTTTATCACAAGAAAGATTAATTCTTAAAAAAATTAAATAAATTATAGTTAAAACTATTAACCTAATGTAATATACTTTTTTTGTTTATCATTCATAATTATATATAATTTTGGGAAATTCTCTTGATCATATCTCTAGATTCAAGGGGGGGTTTCAATTAAGGATCCTCTAGAGGAAGTATCCAATAGTTTTCTGTCATTTTCTATCAATCCTTGTTAAAATAATACCATGAATTGATTATATTCATGGGGATGGTGTGGATAGGATTTATTTACTACTTTAATCTTTTCAAATAATCATAGAGAGTTTATATACATAATTTTTTAATTGTATATATCACATTCCTCAACTATGAACTCCTTGATCTAATGAAATATTTATGGAGGAAATCCTTATAAAATTCACCTCGGGTGGTGATATATCCATGTTATAGGTTATAAATACACTCCTTTGATGTAACTTTAAGGGATAATGAAAATAAATCCCAGTTGATCTATTCTTTTGATACTTCTATAGGTTTGAATTTGTAGAAAATTTTTTGATCCCAAGTATGTGTTTCATTTGTTTTCAATGAATTAATATGTATTTGGTGATTGGATGTGAGGTGATGATGCTTGGAGGATTATTATGGATTCATAAAATGGAATTGGATCACATGTTTAAGAAATTATAATTATATATCTAATGATTATAGTACTATCCTTCAATAGTTAATGGCATGGGATAATAAGTGTTTGGTGATGGAACTATGTTTATATCATGATTAAACCATCCTGTGATGTGTGTAAATGAAGTATCATTAATTTTGGATAATGATTGAGAAATGTGATCTGAAGGCTCTGAAAAAATATTTTATTTTTAAATGAATTAATTTAATAAGAGGATATTTCATTGGATTATAAGAAGAATTTACATAAATCTTTTTATAAGAGCTTAGTAAAAATTGGCTAGCCCCTAGTAAGACAAGGGGTTATCTTAACCACACATGTGGGTGGCGTGCTCAACCACATGAGAGATAACCTTTATTATTTTATTGAGGTGGTAGGGAGGAATATAAAATTGTTATATCATCTAAATATTTAGGAATATCATTTACAAATTTTATACATAAAAGGGTAGGAGTAACACCATGCGAGGTGGCACAATGGTAGAGGTAAGGGAAGATCTGAGTGGACTCGATTAATCACATATGTCTGATAGGGAGTTCAATATTTATTATTATGAAGAATAAAGTTGCATGTGGAATCCATGAAAGACTCAACATTTATTGGGTACTATTAATCCATTATTAAGATATACAATCATAAGGCACATAATAATAGTACAAGGCCATGTATTCATCTTTAAGATACCATGTGGGAGGAATTTACTTCACATAAACAATGGATCAACCATATATGGAGATTCTATGAGAAATAATCTTCCATGAGTGAAATGAATCTTATGTGAGAATATATCTTATATAATTAATATCTCAAATATTCCATTAGTCATAGATATCCCATGTGTATGAAGTGATTCTTTGAGTTTCCATGAAGTATCGAGTTGCATATGTGAAACACAAACCTTTTGTGTGAATGAATATATTCTATGAGGGTAGAAAATTCATGGATATTATATGTAAATAATAATAAATTTTTAGTAATTTAAATGGTATATTGGATCAATACATCAAGCCAATATAAGACTATTTCATCCTTCTGTGATAATGTCAAGCATCTGTGATCCACAATGAAAGCCAAAATATCTTCCATCAAGGTGAGTTCAAAGTCCAAATACAAGCATGTAATGATCATCCATACATAATTACAAGAATATATATATGGGATATCATGATTTGGTATAATTAATATAGTATGTTATGAATGAGTGAAGGTGATAATCTTACACATGCATGCAGCTTCTATAACAGCTCTGCTCTTTATTACATATTTAAACATGATTTATTACGTAAACTTGCACTTAAGAAAACTATGAGGATCCAAAGGTCTATTTTATTGTGAAATTAGGAACATTAAATGAAAACATAAGACATAAAATACACCATCTTTATCAAAAACTTCTTATACATGACAACAACATTCCTTCATACTTAGCAATACCTAGGATAACATGAGGTCATCTGTAAGAAAAGTGTGAGCTATAAAGCCCGGTAAGGGAGTAAACAAGGAATAACATCAAGAATACCTTAAATTTTAGGAAATAGTAATATCAATGGTTAACAATATAAACATGAACTTAAATTCATGATATAGAATTACTATCATAACATGGAAATATGGAAACGACATACAACATGATATTAGCATGAGCCAAGGCTCGTTGCACATGGATTAGCATGAGTAAACCCTCATTGCACATGAATTAGAATGATTAAACCCTAATTTAACATGGATTATAATGAGTAAAACCTAATTTCACATGTATTATCATGATACTAAACATTTCCCAAAACATTGGAGTGCTATCAGGGCGCACCCTTTATAAACATTTCATTTCATGAATAAGTGTGCCACATGGATCATATAACATGGAATCATTCAACATAATAAGTTATTAAAAGATTAATAAATGTGTAATAAATACATTTATGTACCATTAAATATATATATATGTGCATAAAGGTGAATACCCTTGATAGAGAAATGGTTATGGTATTCACTACACGATGATTTTGGATTAGAAAATCATAGTGCAATTTTGGCAGCATAACGTCCTCATATGGAAGTTCATAAGTTGGGTTGATGAAAGATAAACAGGTCTCTCATAATTTATAAATGTAATATATAGTAAAGGATTCATATATATACATTCCCCAACACATGGAATTTGTAAATAGAAGGCGTAACATAATAAAGAAACTTGAAGAAAGAGGATAAATGGAATAACTCTTATGAACTTTCGACATGGTAACGGGTGTACATGGGAGAAATTGATGAGATAGAAAGAGTTATATAATTAGTAAAACATAATTAAGGAATTATGGGGGAGGTTATAAATGATACCCCAACATTTTTTATTGAAAATAAAGGGTTATAACAATATAAATAAACTTGGAAAAAAAGAGAAAGGAAGAAATCTCTTACTTGAGTGTGTGACTTCTAGAGCTTGAGGAGGGGATTCTTGAGAGCATGGGGTTCCTTGGGAGAAATATAGATATATGAGGTAATAGAAAGAATGTTCTATAATTATTTTTAATGAAGATAATTGGGATCTTTGGTGGTTTTAAATAGAAAATGAGAGGGAGATTCTTTAATATTTCACAAACTAAGGTTTTAGAATCAATATAATTAAATATTCAAAACCACAACCTTCCCATAGTTTTTACCCATGGTTTTTTTAATGTGGATTGGAAAAAATTACTTTATAATGCCAAAGACCGAACTTATTAAAATATTAGTCTTGCTTATGTGGAGGTTAGTCACACTATCAAGGAAATCATTTTAAAATGTTAAAATATTTTATAAGTCTTGGAGGGTCCACTAAGGCATTAAAAAATTAATCAAACAAATCTAAAATCACATTATATTATAGATAAAACATATATTGGCCTAATATACCTTTTATAGTATTTTATTACATCACTATTGGGTCATTATGATGTCATAAAACAAATTATATATTTATACGGTATTTAATTTTTACCCAAAAATTTGATTGTCTCAGAAAACTATGAAAAATTAAATGTTGGATAATTTTGACATACTGATTCCAAAAATAATATTCATTTTATCTAAATAATTTTATAACTATGTTAATTTTTACATTAAAAAAACATCATTTGTTGAAAATTTATAGGTTTTGACAAAAACAGTTTCCAAACCTTAATAAAATCTACATTTGACTCCATAAAAATTATATGATCATTTATATTTAATAAAAATTATATAATAATAATATTTTATTAAAATATTAATTATTCCAAAAATTCATTTATTCATTAAAATAAATTCTTTAATTAAAAATACAATTTCAGTTTTATCATATGAAAATATAATTCTTATCAAACTAAATACTTAATCATTTATAAAGTAAAAACAACAAGGAATAAATAAAATCATCACTTATAATTAAAGGTAGTGTTCTTATAACACTATTATAATAAGAATATTAATAAAACCTTAGTTTAATATAATAATTTATATATTTCTAAAAATTACCATTTTACCCAAAAAATAAATTCATTATATTTTTAAGAAGAACTATTCTCATAAAGGAATTGATGGAATAAAAATTTTATTTATAAAAAGGTATTAAATAATAATTAATTCCTTATTACATAACCCCTTATAAAACTCACATAATACCTAAGGGTAAGGTGTGCGATGGTGACAGACTCTTGGGGTGGCTTAGATAACGTCGCCTGGGTGGTAATCTCTATTAAGATGAACTTCTCTCGTAAGTGATTCTATTAAAGTTTAACATGTTGAAGCTCAGATTAGGATTGGTCAATAGTGAATCCTAGTGATGTTACCTCATTTCCTAGCTCTAACAAATGAGCTTCATACGGCTCGAGTCTACTAGATGAGGTCATCCTCTCCTTTATCTATGTTGAAATGATTTTTTTAAAACCTTAAATTTATATCAATTGTGTGATAACTATTAAACTATTATATTATCAACGATAATGATACTTAATGGTCATTTAAACCCAATAATAATAATAAAAATAGTTCATGTGTTTTCTATATCCATAAGATATTTAATTAAATAAAAGTAAGGGAAATTTTATTCATGAATGTTTAGCTTGTTACAACATTCCCCCCTTCAAAATTTTCACCCTCAAAATTTCATTTTCCCACACTAAAACAAATGTGGGTAACTCTACCTCCTCACTTCCTATGTTTCCCATGTTTCTTCTTTAAACTTTTGGTTTCTCCACAACACTTTGACGAGGGGCATTATCTTATTTCATAGAACCTTTTCCCTATGATCTAATATCTTCACTGACATCTCTTCATAGGAGAGGTCATTCTCTAATGGTGCCACCTATGGATTGAGTACATTTGATGGGTTAGGTATGTACTTCCTCAAGAGTGATACATGGAATAAATCATGTACTTGAGATAGGTTCGATGGTAGTTCTAGTAGATAGGTTACTGCTCCAATGTGATCAAGGATATCAAAATGGCTGATGTACCTTAGACTAAGAATTATCTTATTACAAAATCTCACAACTCTCTTACACATTGATATGTATAGGAATACCATATCTCCAACATCAAACTTTAGGTCTCATCGATGGTTTTAAGAATAGCTCTTTTTTCGACTCTAAGCAGTTATAATGTGCTACTGAATGGTCTTAACATTCACCACCATTTATTCAACCATTTCAGGACCTAGGAGTTTTTTCTCCACAACTTCATCCCAACATGTCAGTGTTCTGCACCTCTTCCCATAAAGGTATTCATAAGGATCCATTTGTATTCTTGAGTGGAAACTGTTATTGTAAGAGAACTCAATCAGAGGAAGATATTGATCCCATCCTCCTTGGGAGTCTATTGAGAATGATCTCAACATTTCTTCAAGTGTTTATATAGTCTTCTCATATTGGACATCAGTTTGAGGATGATAAGATGTATTGAAGTTCATCTCAGTATTCAGAGTGTGTTGGGGACTCTTCCTAAACGTAAAGGTGAATCTTGGATCTCAATCGGATACAATTTATAGTGGTGATCCATGCAGCATCACAACTTCTTTGATGTATGTGTCTTCCAGTTTATCCAATGATAAATCTTCTTGAATTTCAATTAAGTGTGTAGTCTTTGTAAGAAAATCTACAATAACCCAGATAGCATTGTTTCCTTTTGTTGTATTTGGAAGTTCGGTGACGAATTCCATGATGATGTTCTCCCATTTACATATTGGTATGGGTAATGGTTGCATCATCCCCTTATACTTCTGCCTCTCAGCCTTCACTTACTGACACACCATACACTTTGATGTATACTCAGCGATCTCCTTCTTCATGTTATCCCACCAATAATTATCTCAGAGATCTTGATACATCTTTGTGTTTCCTGAGTTAATGGAGAAATTCGAACAATGTGCATCATCAAAAAGTTCTTTCTTTAAAGTCGGATTTGATGGAACACATAGTCTTGACCCAAATCTCACAATTCTTTCTTCATTAACATTGAACTCCAAGGATTTCCCTTTTTTGATAATTTCCACTTTCTTTTGAATTCCCACATCATCATTTTGAGAATAATTTACCCTTTCCAAAATAGAAATTTGAGCAATCATTTTTGAAAGGATTGATGATGTTTCCTTCTTTATGATTCCTTTGTTTATCTTCATCAAATATAAGAATATTGGATTGTTTTTAATTCTCATCAATGAAAGAGTTATTGGATCCTTTATACTTAGTGAATCTTCCACTTTATTTGATTTCCTTAGATAGTAGTGAATTGAGTAGAGATAGTATTTTATCAGCTCTAATTGTCTTTGTTGGCACAATTTCAACTCTTTCTGTGTGAATATATTCATGAGGATTTTGCGGTTCGAATATATTTTACACTTCTCCCTAAAGAGGTAATGTCGCCAAACATTTAAATCTAATATTATTGATTCTAACTCCATATCATGTGTTAGATAGTTTTTCTCATGAACTTTCAATTTCATTGAATTATAGGCAATGACTATCATTTTTCATCAAAACACATCCCATGCCCTTCTTCGAAGCATCACTGAATACCACAAAAAGTTCCCCACTTGGGGGTAGTGTGAGCATGGGCACAGTTATAATACTCATTTTCAAATCCTTTAAGTTATCTTTACATTCATCATTCCAAGAAAACTTGAATCCCATTCAAGTTATCTTGGTAAGAGGGTTTTACAATTGTGATAAATTTCTCACAAATCGGTTATAATATCCAGCTAATCCAAGTAAGCTACGAATATCTGTCACATATGTTGACCTCAGACATACCTCAATTGAATTTTTCTTGGAGGGGTCCATTGATATCACATTTCTTGTGATGACATGAACCAATAATGATACATCCTTCAACTATAAATCACACTTATTATACTTTTCATATATATTCTTCTTTCTCAAGGTCTCTAGTACAGTGCTTATATGCTCCTCATGCTCCTCATGCTCCTCCTTGGTTTTGGAGTATATTATAATATCTTCTATAAATACTACAAAACATTTGTTGAGGTAATTTCTAAAGATTCTATTCATCAAGTCCATGAATATTTCTAGAGAATTAGTGATTTTAAAAGGCATTACTATGAATTCATAATGCATGTACCTTATATAAAAATCAATTTTGGGGATATCCTGCTTCTTCACCCTTACTTGGTAATATCCCGACCGCAGATCTGCCTCAGAGAAGTATTGTGCTCCATGTAGCTAATCGAACAAGTCATCAATTTGTGGAAGAGTATAGTAGTTCTTTATCATGATTTTTTTGATCTCAATATAATCAATGCAAAAGATCATTTACCCATCCTTCTTCTTGACGAAGAGGAATGATACACCCCATAGTGTAGAACTTGGGTATATAAACCCTTTATCCAAATTCTCTTATAGTTGTTTCTTTAGCTTCATAATATCCACAACAGTCATTCTATATGAAGTATTGAATATTGTAAATTCCCCAAGTATAAGATCAATCAAGAATTAAGCATCTCTTCTATGAGGAAGACCAGATAAATTCCTTAGGGAACACATTAGAGAATTACCTCATAATATGCATGTCTTCAAGGATGGTTCCTTCCTTAGACTCAATCATCATATCTAGATATGCATGCTCATAGGGTAGTAATATCCATGCTTGATATGATGGTTCTAAAGAAGATTCATCCTCCTCCTTGCACTTGTACAGAATTGGGGGTCGATTCTCCATATAGAGATTGATTTCCCTATCATGGAAATTTATATAGGATCTATATAGGGAAAGCCAATCCATGCCCAGAATTGCATAAAATTCTACCAGAGGGAGTATGATTAGGGGATTAGTTATATTCATGGGATGTAATAATTTCCCCATTTTTCATTCTCACTGATATCTCTACTTCCATGATTTTTGGTGGTGTTGGGATTTTTCTAATAAAATTTCAAGATATAAAATAATGCATAGAACCAAAATCAAAAAGTATGTTTGCTATTCTTGAATGAATAACTAATGTACCTATCACCACTTTTTTTTCTAAATTTTCTTCAGTGGAAGTGATGGAAAAATCTCTCATTTGCTACCATGAAGGTTGTTGGTTTCATCTGAAAACCCTTGGCTTAGGTCCTTGGTTTTCAAAGTTCCATGATTCTTTCTAGTTATAGCATTGAACAATGTGTTGAGGGTCGAATGGAGCGTTCCCCTCCTCTATCGTAGTTGTAGGTTTTTCTTGTTGGTAATTAATGGCCAAGTGCCCTTATCTTCTAAACCTAAATCATTTCCTTGTCTCCTTCAGGAAATTTTCGGGGTGATTCTTTCCACACCTTTGGAATGTGTGGTGCTGGAATTTCTTAGCACGGTTGGATTTATCTATCAGACTGCCAAAATTAAATTCCACTTTTCGCTTCTTATCATCATGAAACCCTTGAGATTGTATGATCTCTATTTTGACTTTGAGGGAACATCAGACAATTTCATCATAGCAATCGAAGTCACGAATTTCTAAGTCTTTCGGTAGGCTTGGTTTTAGTCCACCAAAGAAGTGGTCAACCTTGCATTCAAGGGTAATGACAAATACAAAGTCATATCATGAAAGCCTTGTGAAGTTTTCCTCATATGTTCTAATGGGTTCTTTGTCTTTTTTTCTTGAGGTCAAGGAAGTATCATTCCATCTTAAGTCAGAGGGTGCGAGGAAAATATTTATCAAAACACATTTTCTGGAAATCCTTCTATTCCAATGCCTCAATCTCTTCCTCAGGATTCATATTTTTTTCAATGTCCACCATTAATCAGCTTCACTCTTTATATGATAAGTAGCCAGAATAACCTTCTCCTCGTCGTAACATTGAAGGATAGAGAATATCTTCTCAATAGAGTTTATCCATTGTTTGGTGATTGAGGGATCATATGAACCATTGAATGTAAGATGCCTTTGTCTCATGAAGCTCTATATTGCAGCTTGTTCCTTATTAGGGTGGGTTGGACGTTCTTCTTTACCCATGTTTCTATTAAAAACTTGAATTAACTGAGAGAGTATCATGACAAAGTTTGTGAATCCCACTCCCATCGGATTGGGAATCTCATTAGAACAGTCATCACATTGATCATTGCATCAGTTGTTAGCTTGAGTCCTACAATTACCTGCCATTGGCTGGAATAAAATAAAAGTTAGGGGTAACACATAAAGGGGAATCAAATTACAAAAAGGGATAGCTTTTAAATTACATTTATTTCCTTGACTTATGAATTTATAGGATTCAATCTATGTTATCTATTATCTACTTCCCAACATATATTCATAGGGGAATTTTTTTATTCCCTTAATAATGGTTCATACTAAGCTTATGAATTTACCAAAGAATATCTACCGAGAGTGTAAAACGAAGAGTGAATCAAGTCTTGTTGTGGTTCACTAGTTCATTTTCAAGTCTATCCCAAGTAATGTTTATAGGTTTTACTCCTACATAAATTTGTACGAGAACCACCTCTACTTGTTTATATCCATACAGGGATTTATTTTCTTCATAAACCACTTACTCTATACTCACCCAAATTTAGGGATGTTTTTCTTATACTTAGTCTTATCCTTAAGTCTTTCACTAGGGTTTTCTAATCCTAATCCCAAAATTAACTAAACCTATCCTATTATTCCAACTATAACAAATCTTCTCTTTATTTCATATTTAAACATGATGTATTACATAAACATGCACTTAAGAAAACTCTAAGGATCAACTGGTCTAGTGTCTTGGGAAAATAGGAACATTACATGAAAAATTAGGACATAAAATAAAAAATCTTTATTGAAAAATTCTTTTACATGACCACAACATTCCTTCATACTTAGCATTGCATGGGATAACCTGAGGAAATACGTAAGAAATGGGTGAGCTATATAGCCTAGTAAGGGGGTAAACAAGGAATAATATGAATAATACAGTACAGGTTAGTCAATAGGAATATAAATGGAGCACAAGAGAAACATTAACATAAATTAATTATATATCATAATTATCATAACATAAAAATGTGACAATGACGTACAACATGATATTAGCATGAGCCAAGGCTCATTGCACATGGATTAGCATGAGTAGACCCTCATTACATATGGATTATCATGAGTAAACCCTCATTGAACATTTATTATCATGATTAAATTCTCATTTCACATGTTTTATCATGATACTAAACATTTCCTAATGCATTGGAGTGAAATCAGGGTGCACCTTTTATAAACATTTCATTTCATGCATAAGTGTGCCACATGGATCATATAACATAGAATCATTCAACATCATAAGTTATTCCGTGATTAAGGAATGTGGAATTAATATATGTAAGTACAATTTAATATGTATATGTTCATAAAGGGTAATACCCTTGACAGAAAAATGGGTACGGTGTTCACTACACGGTGATTTTTGCTTGGAAAATAGCGGTGCAATTTCGGCAGCATAACATCATCATATGGAAACTCATAAGTTGGGTTGATGAAATGTAAATAGGTATATCATAATTTATAAATGAAATTTAAAGTAAGGAGGTAATATATATGTCACGACTCGTCCTCGGGGCCCGTGTCGTGACTACCCCAAGCCCACCTTCCATAGGCCAGGGGCTGGCGACTAGCACCAAGGCGTAAATCCCGGTAAAAAGGGAAGGCATTGCCTTTGTAAAGTAAAAAAGCACCACAGAGTAAGAAAGCGGAAGAAGTAAACACTAAGTAAAAACTGGGTACAACAGTAAGTGCGGAAAAGTAAAGGGGGCCGGAAATAGAAGCCCAACTGTAAAGTACAACTAAAAGGGGAAAAACAGCAACTGAAAGAAAAAGCCGCAGCGTCGAGCCGTCCTCTGGAAGTCCCACCTGAAGGGTGGGTACAGATAGCCTCCACTGCTCCTCGGGTCCAGCCGACCGCTCCGAGTACGTCCCACCCAGTGGTCCACCTCCAGGTACCGTCCTGCTCCGCAAGCCTCCACCACGATCAGCGTTGTCCGTCGTCTGCAACCAACACAACGTAGTGCGGGCATAGCTTGTGCAGGGGTGAGTATAAGATACTCATTAAGGACCCCGAGACCCCCAAAGGTCTCCTAGAATCCACAAAGGATAATCCACAAAGGAAAGATACAATCACGAAGTAACATCCGACACGGCTTAGGTATATGCCCATACATATACCTATGTCATCAATTCTCGCTCGGCTCCAACATCTATGCTCAAGTACAACCCAGTCCACACAGGAAAACAAAACGTAAATCCACACAGGATAGCACAACACAATCCACAAAGGAAAGCAAAACGTAAATCCACACAGGATAGCACAACACAATCTACAGAGAAAAGCAAAACAGGGTTTCAGCTCACACAGGTATACTTCTTCAAAAGACGATAGAGATGATCACTGATCCATCTAAGTCGTCGGACCCACAAAGGATCGATAGGTACTAACCCCCGCAATGACCCAAAAAGGATCTAACCCACAAAGGATCGATAGGTAAATAACCCCCGCAAAGACCCACACAGGCTCGGGCCCACACAGGACCTGTAGGCGCTGGCCCACACAGGACCGCTGAGCGCTGACCCACACAGGATCGGTAGCACTGACCCACAAAGGATCGCTGAGTGCTGTAGTCGTCGTCGTCGAATCCACTGAGGATCTTTGCACAGTCATCGTCGTCATAGTAGCAGTCGCAGCCAGCTCTAGGGTTCCCGCACACAGCAAGCTCGTTCGGGAGGGTCCGCTCCACGAGCCGAGAGGCTGATACATCAACTGACACCTAGTCCAGAGTTGATGTATCCAAAAGTTCTGTATCGTCAACAGGAACTCAACGTCGCAGACGGCGCGTCAATCGGACGCCCGGTCTGAGAGTTATTGGCTTTTTCGTCATAGGGGCCCGGTTGGTTTTTAAGGAAAAACCAACCCGACTGTACTCCGCCTGCATCCAAACCTCGGGCGGAGTAATCCAAAAGATCCGTCTCACAAAGAGGAATTCAACAAGGTTGACGGAACGTCAATCGGACGTCCGAAGCTCAAGATATGAGTGTTTCCGCTCCGAGGGCCCGGTTGGTTCCATGTACGAACCAACCTGGCCGAAACCAAGGTATTCCGAAAACTTGAGTGTGACATACCGAAACGACCGTCTCGATCCAAGGATCACATCGCTGCTGACGGGGCATCGTTCGGAGGCCCGTAGCTCAAGTTATGAGCGAAGGACCGAAAAGAGTTCGGAAACGGGGGGTCTGGGCCCGGACCGACCCGACCCAACCCCCCCTGGGGCGGCCCGAACCAGGTCGACCCGACCCGGGTCCGGGTCTGACCCGGTTTGGCACGACCCGGCTCGGCCGGGGCGGCCCGGCTCGGCTCGGCCGAGTGGCCGAGTGGAGGAACCGCGGGGCGCGCTGCCCCCGCGGGATAAACTATCGCGGCCCCGCGTGGGGCCGCGCTGGGTCAGCGGACGTGGATTTGCAGCGTCCTGTGTGTCACCGGACCCGCGCGGTCATGGGTCTGGTCGGCCGCCTCCGGCGCCGCCGTGCCGGCGACCCGCGCCGCCGGTGGATTCCGCGGGCCACCGGAGTTGCTCTGGTGGTCCGATTCCACTTCTGTCTGCGCCGTGGCCCCTCCCGGGTCCCATTCTTCACTGCCAGGCCCTCAAATCGCCATTGCGGCCCCGTTTGTCATCATCCGCCATTTCGCGCACCAAGAATGAAAAAGTGCTATGGGTTCGGACTTGTTCTTTAGTCTGCACCCACCGCGTTAGCGGTTTTAAAAGAAATATTACACAACAAAAGTTTAACAACGTCGCGGGTATAAATCACAAAGGTTTTTAAGAATCAAACCCCTACCTCGTCGAAGTCGTCGAACGTGCGTTCTTCACGTAATTGATCGTCGTGGGAGAAGAGGATTGTCGCGTCGTGGAAGGGCGTCGTGTCGTCGCAGTATACGGCATTGCGTCGATTAACTCCGAGGATCAAGAACATACAGATTTAATTATAACAATTAAATCCATGTTGTTGTTATAAACCACAAAGAATTAAAAGGTCTGCAATCTCTCACCTCAAAGGATGATCGAAGATTTGTCGCGGATGAAGGAACGTCGCAGAAGAACGTCGCGGGAGAAGAATCATCGGCGTCGTGGTACTTGGCGTCGCGTCGTCGATCTCTGAGGGCTCGTAGTTCTTCGTCGCCCTTCGTTGGAGGCCGATGTTCTTCGCGTTCTTCGCGTTCTTCGCGTTCTTCATGAGGGAGGATGAAGGACTTAAGGTTTCTGTCAAATCCTCTCAACGAACAACACTCAAGAAGAAAAATGTTGGTCTTATTTTATTACATGCCAACAAACGAAAAACAAACTAAGTAATGACCCATTAATTCATAGAATTAATTTCAACGAATAAACCGCCCAATTAATAAGAGCGTTTAATTGTTTAAGAAAATGCTCCAGTTTACTTTATTTAAAAAGTGTTTTCGCGGGTGCGTTACTTAGCGGAAAAGAAACGGTGGGGCTCGTGTGGGCCCCACATCACAAATATCCTACCAAGAGGCTAGGATATTTTGAATTGTACCCTATCCACTTTTACTTATATTAAGCAGCTTTAAGTGGCTTTTAAGTGGCTTAAGTGAAATAAAAATAAATTTGTCGCACCACTTTATTTTATTTCTTAACTTAAAGCCCAAAAATTAAAATCCACACCCGAGCAAACGCAACTCCGGAAGAGGAGTTTCTAAGAAAATACCGGCGCTGCGATTCCATCGGTGCCCTCAGAATTTGATTTCGAGCACCGGTTCAAAATTTAGAAAAACATGATCATCCGTTCACTGAACATACCCGAGCCAAACTTCGGAGAATGATTCCGGGCACACCGGGCCTCGGAATCAGGTGACGTCTGAAACTGCACTCTTGTAAAATTCCAAAGAAAATTAAGAAAAAAAATTCCCTTCAAATTTATGGGTCTTTACATCACTCCCACCTCAGGGCTTTACGTCCCCGTAAAGATACATCATAAGCTAGGGAAACAAATGTGGGTACTGAGCACGCATCTGAGCCTCCTACTCCCAAGTTCTCTCCTGGAGGTTCCCATGCTGCCATCTAATGCGCACTAGAGGAATCGGTCATCCACGTAGGACCCGCTCCTGTCGATCCTCGATCTCCACCGGGACCTCCACAAAAGTCGCCCCATCATCAACGTCGAGCTCCCCATGGTCAATGATGTGTGTCGGGTCGTGCACGTATCTCCTCAGCTGAGATACGTGGAAGACGTCGTGCACCTGGTGCAACTGAGGTGGTAGAGCCAGGCGATAAGCCACGTCGCCAATCCTGCTGAGGACCTGGAATGGTCCGATGAAGCGTGGAGACATCTTGCCGCCTCGCCCAAATCTCTGTAATCCACGTCGAGGTGAGACACGCAAGAAGACGTGGTCGCCATCCTCGAACTCCAGTGGCCTCCGCCTCCTGTCAGCATAAGACTTCTGCCAGCTCTAAGCTGTCCTCATCCGCTCCTGGATGACCTGGACCTTCTCTGTCGTGGCCTGGACCATCTCTGGTCCCACAAGTGCTGACTCCCCAGGGTCTGTCCAGCACAAAGGAGATCTTCAAGGTCTGACGTACAATGCCTCGTATGGTGCCATCCCGATGGTGGAGTGGTAGCTTTTGTTGTACGCGAACTCCACCAAGGGGTAGGTGGTCCTCCCAGCTGTGAACAAAGTCGAGGACACATGTGCGGAGCATGTCCTCGAGAGTCTGAATGGTCCTCTCCGTCTGACCATCCGTCTGAGGGTGAAAGGTGGTGCTCAGACGTAGCCGCGTCCCGAACGCCTCCTGCAACCCCTTCCAAAGCCGGGAAGTAAAGCGAGCATCTCGATCGGAGACGATAGATGATGGCACACCGTGAAGCCGTACAATCTCCTGAACGTAGAGATGCCCCAAGCTCTCCATTGAACCCTGCTCTCTGATGGGTAAGAAATGAGCCGACTTGGTGAGTCGGTCGACAATCACCCAAATGGAGTCGTGACCTCTGGAAGTGCGTGGAATTCCAGTCACAAAGTCCATAGATATCCCGTCCCACTTCCACTCCAGGACCTCCAAGGGCTGTACCAAGCCTGCTGGTACCTGATGCTCTGCCTTCACCTACTGGCAGGTGAGGCATCGTGAAACGAACTCTGCCACAACCTTCTTCATGCCCGGCCACCAGTGCTGTCGTCTGAGGTCCTGGTACATCTTCACCACTCCAGGATGTACCGCCAAAGGAGAAGTGTGAAACTCTCTCAGCACCTCCTCTCGTAAAGCAACTGGTACCAAGGTACGTCCTCTGAAAAGGATGTCGTGCTCTGATCCAAAGGAGAAACCATCAGGTGCCTGTCCTGAGGATATCTGTGCACGCCGCGTCTCACAGTCAGCGTCCCCACACTGTGCCTCTCTGACTCGCTGCAGTAATGGAGGAGTGACTGTGAGAGACTGAATTAAGGCTGCTCCATCTCTATCGATGAAGGATATCTGCAAAGAGGCTAGCTGCTCTGTCGCCTCCTCAAGTAGCTGAATTCCCGTCCTCCTACTAAGAGCATCGGCTACTACGTTCTCCTTCCTAGGAGTATAGACTATATCAAAGTCGTAGTACTGGAGGAACTCGAGCCATCGCCGCTGTCTCAAGTTCAGGTCCTTCGGAGAGAAGATGTACCAGAGACTCTAATGGTCAGAAAAGACTGAAAGCGCTCGCCCATCAGATAGTGTCTCCATGTCTTCAGAGCAAAGACCACTGCTGCTAACTCCAGGTCATGGTTAGCGTAGTTCTACTCATGTGGCCTCAACTTACGTGATCCATAGGTGATCACTACCTGCTCCTGCATCAGGACACACCCGAGTCCGGTCCGTGATGCATCACAGTAGACTACGTACCCTACTCCCTCCTCAGGCAACCTCAAGATAGGTGTGTTGGTCAATCTCTGTCTCAGCTCCTGAAAGCTCTGCTGACATCTGTCTGACCACACAAAGGGTTTCCCCTTCTTTGTCAAAGCTGAGAGTGGTGACGCAACTCTGGAGAATTCTGGAAAAGATCTCTGGTAGTATCCAGCTAGTCCCAAGAAACTCCGCACCTCTGTCACGCTTTTGGGTGGCTCCCAAGCTAGCACTGCCTCGATCTTCACAGGATCCACCACAACTCCCGCATCAGAAATGACGTGTCCCAAGAAGTGGACCTCACGTATCCAGAACTGACACTTCGAGAGCTTTCCATAAAGCTGGTTCTCTCGGAGTGTGTCTAGTACAACCCGTAAGTGGTAGGCGTGCTCCTCCTCAGTCGTCGAGTATATCAAAATGTCGTCGATGAAGACTACGACAAATCGATCGAGGTATGGCTGGAAGATCCTGTTCATGAGGCCCATGAATGCTGCTGGAGAATTGGTTACTCCGAATGGCATAACCAAGAACTCATAGTGGCCATACCGACATCTGAAGGTCGTCTTTTGCACGTCCTCGTCCCGAACTCTGAGTTGATGATAGCCTGACCTGAGGTCTATCTTCGAGAACCACTGTGCTCCCTTGAGCTGATCGAAGAGGTCGTCAATCCTCGGTAGCGGATACTTGTTCCTCACTGTCACCTGGTTCAGGAGATGATAGTCGACACACAGTCGCAAGCTCCCGTCCGCCTTCTTGGCGAACAATATCGGGGAAGCCCAGGGTGAAACACTGGGTCGGATGAATCTCTTGCCCTGCAAGTCCTTCAACTGTACCCATAGCTCTCGAAGCTCAGCGGGGGCCATCCGATATGCTGGAGTGGATATCAGGGCTGTCCCGGGGTATAGATCAATATAAAAGTCTACCTCTCTGCGAGGAGGTATCCCTGGAACATCATCGGGAAAGACGTCCGCGTACTGATCCACCACTGCAGGGAAACTAGGACTCTGCACGTCAACTGCTCCTAGGATGAGGCTAGCCAACTGATGAGTGATGGGTTGTCCTCTTCTCTAAGGAAGTCCATCCTGTGCTGCGAAGGCTCCCTTCTCACCGGTGAAGGTGAACCTGCTCCCGTCGGTGCGCACACATCGCACCTTGCGCCTAATACAGTCAATCTGTGCATAGACTGTAGAAAACCAATCCATGCCCAAGATGACGTCGTAAGGCCTCGATGCTGCTAAAAGAAGATATCAGCGAAGCTCTCGCCTCCTAGAGTAAGCTCACACTGCCGGCACCAGTGCGTAATTGTTGAGTCTGCTCCCATAGGAGTCTCTAGCCGTAAGGATTGAGCCAACGGTTCTGTCGGAATCTCCGAGCTCCGAACAAGGGCAGCGGCTATGAAAGAGTGACTCGCTTTTGTGTCTATAAGAACTGCAGCAAGGGTGGAATAGACACAGATCGTACCTCGAATCATCTCGGGCGCGCCGTGGTCGTAAGCCTCCGCTGCCTGGAGCTGTGCCTGTCTCTGCTCGCCAGCTCCCTGTGGTTGGAGTGGACCTCCTGGTGGTGGTGGTGGTAGAGCCTCAAAGCGTCGCCCACCACCTGTTGCTCGGCCATCTCCTCTGCCTCGTCCACCTCCTCCCTGCGAACCGCCATGGTCGACCCTCTGCCTCTACCTGGGTGGACCCTCAACCGTCTGCTGCTCCTCGGCACGGTGGGTCGGGCAGTCACGAGCCATGTGACCCTGTCCACCGCATGTGTAGCACTGTCTGCCTCTCGAAAGACTGGCTCCGCGCTGTGTGCCCCGCACTGCTGAGCCAGTGTCCTGAGGCCGTCTACGTGAGGGTCTGGTCTTCCTGGACCCCTGAGTTATCCGTCAGCTGCCAGCTGTGGAAGACACTGCTACCTGCCACCCTATGGTATGTCTCGCTGCTGATGAAGGCTCAACAAGGAAGCTCTCGATCAAAAGAGCTCGCTCCAGTACTCCTGCCTGAGTCGGAATGCTGAGGGAGATCAGTGATGCCCTGATCTCGTGTCTCAATCCCTGGTCAAAGGTCCGGGCCCAGAAGAACGGGTCACGTACCATGTCTGTCGAGTAGCGCGAGAGATCGCTAAATCTCACCGAGTACTGGGCGACCGTCAAGCTGCCATGCCGCAGCTGAAGAAGCTCTTGGATGCGCATCGCACGGAGGGTGGTCGGGATGAACTCTGAGCGGAAGAGGCCCTCAAAGTCTGTCCATAGGAGATATGCCTCATCGTGCACCCGGAGCATCAAGCTCCACCATCGGCCCGCTGCAGCGTGTAGTAGGCTCGCTGCGAGGATCACCATGAGGTCTGCTGGTGTCCTCACTAGCCTGAAAACTCATACAACTGCCTCCAGCCAGTCCTCGGCTGCCTGGGGGTCCGTATCCCCGCGGAACCTGGGCAGTCGCTGGTGCTAGAACTCATGTAGTGCACTAAGGCGATGTGCATCGTCAGCGACTGGTGCTGGAAGCATCGGTGGCTCGGCGGGTAGAGGTACCGCCGGTGCCTCTACTGTCAAAGGGACCTGCACCGAGGCCTCGTCGCTCGGCGGGCTATCATCATGTACAACTCTCGGAACCCTAGCTGGCTGCCATCGTGGGGCCATCCTGAAAAGAAACAGGTGTGCCATGGTCAGAACAGTATAACTGGTGAGCTGATACAAGTAATCACAAAGAAAACTTAAAACACACATGCAATCAATGTTTTTGTGCATTAAGTCGGAAATCAGAAGTCAGGGTCCTGGTGTACGGATACGTCGGCCGCCGCACCAACACTGGACTCCCTGGACTGATAACCACACTCAATACGCTAAACATTATTGCTTCACATAGAAAAAGATCAGAGTCTGTGGTAGAACCGAACTGCCTCTGATACCAATTTGTCACGACCCGTCCTCGGGGCCCGTGCCGTGACTACCCCAAGCCCGCCTTCCATAGGCCAGGGGCTGGCGACTAGCACCAAGGCATAAATCCCGGTAAAAAGGGAAGGCATTGCCTTTGTAAAGTAAACAAGAACCATAGAGTAAGCAAGCGGAAGAAGTAAACACTAAGTAAAAACTGGGTACAACAGTAAGTGCAGAAAATTAAAGGGGGGCCGAAAAAACAAGCCCAACTGTAAAGTACAACTGAAAGGGGAAAAACAGCAACTGAAAGAAAAAGCCGCAGCATCGAGCCGTCCTCTGGAAGTCGCACCTGAAGGGTGGGTACAGATAACCTCCACTGCTCCTCGGTTCCAGCCGACCGCTCCGAGTACGTCCCACCTAGTGGTCCACCTCCAGGTATCGTCCTGCTCCGCAAGCCTCCACCACGATCAGTGTTGTCCGTCGTCTACAACCAACACAACGTAGTGCGGGCATAGCCCGTGCAGGGGTGAGTATAAGCTACTCAGTAAGGACCCTGAGACCCCTGAAGGTCTCCCAGAATCCACAAAGGATAATCCACAAAGGAAAGAAACAATCACAAAGTAACATCCAACACGGCTTAGGTATATGCCCATACATATACCTAAGTCATCAATTCTCACTCGGCTCCAACATCTGAGCTCACGTACAACCCAGTCCACACAGGAAAACAAAATGTAAATCCACACAGGATAGCACAACACAATCCACAAAGGAAAGCAAAACGTAAATACACACAGGATATCACAACACAATCCACAAAGGAAAGCAAAACAGGGTTTCAGCTCACACAGGTATACTTCTTCAAAAGACGATAGAGATGATCACAGATCCATCTAAGTCATCGGACCCACAAAGGATCGATAGGTACTGACCCCCGCAATGACCCACAAAGGATCTGACCCACAAAGGATCGATAGGTAAATAACCCCCGCAAAGACCCACACAGGATCGGGCCCACATAGGACCTGTAGGCGCTGCCCCACACAGGACCGCTGAGCGCTGACCCACACAGGATCGGTAGCACTGACCCACAAAGGATCGCTGAGTGCTTGTAGTCGTCGCCGTTGAATCCACTGAGGATCTCTGCACAGTCGTCGTCGTCACAGTAGCAGTCGCAGCCAGCTCTAGGGTTCCCGCACACAGCAAGCTCGTTCGGGAGGGTCCGCTCCACGAGCCGAGAGGCTGATACATCAACTGACACATAGTTCAGAGTTGATGTATCCAAAAGTTTTGTATCGTCAACAGGAACTCAACGTCGCAGACGGCGCGTCAATCGGACGCCTGGTCTGAGAGTTATTGGCTTTTTCGTCCCAGGGACCCGGTTAGTTTTTAAGGAAAAACCAACCCGACCGTACTCCACTTGCGTCCAAACCTCATGCGGAGTAAGCCAAAATATCCGTCTCACTTAGAGTAATTCAACAAAGTCGACGGCACGTCAATCGGATGTCCGAAGCTCAAGATATGAGCGTTTCCGCTCCGAGGGCCCGGTTGGTTTTGTGTACGAACCAACCTGGCCGAAACCAAGGTATTCCGAAACCTTGAGTGTGACATACCGAAACGACCATCTCGATCCAAGGATCGCATCGCCGCTGACGGCACATCGTTCGGAGGCCCTTAGCTCAAGTTATGAGCGAAGGACTGAAAAGAGTCCGGAAACGGGGGGTCTGGGCCCGAACCGACCCGGCCCAACCCCCCCTGGGTCGGTCCGAACTGGGTCGACCCGACCCGGGTCCGATTCCGACCCGGTTTGGCGTGACCTGGCCCGGCCCGGCTCGGCTCGGCCGAGCGGCCGCGCGGAGGAACCGCGGGGCGCGCTGCCCCCGCGGGATGAAGTGTCGCGGCCCCGCGACAGGGGCCGCGCTGGGTCAGCGGACACGGCTTTGCCATGTCCCATGTGTCACCGGACCCACGCAGTCGCGGGTCTGGTCGGCCGCTGACGCCGCCGCGCCGCCAGTGGATTCCGCGGGCCACCGGAGTTGCTCCGGTGGTCCGATTCCACTTTCGTCTACGTCGTGGCTCCTCCCGGGTCCCATTCTTCCCTTCCAGGCCCTCAAATCGCCATTGCGGCCCCGTTTGTCATCGTCCGCCGTTTCGCGCACCAAGAACGAAAAAGGTGTGGTGGGTTCGGACTTGTTCGTTAGTCCGCACCCACCGCGTTAGCGGTTTTAAAAGAAATATTACACAACAAAAGTTTAACAACGTCGCGGGTATAAATTAAAAAGATTTTTAAGAATCAAACCCCTACCTCGTCTAAGTCGTCGAACATGCATTCTTCGCGGAATTGATCGTCGCGGGAGAAGAGGATCGTCGCGTCGCGGAAGGGCGTCGCGTCGTCGCGTTATATGGCGTTGCGTCGATGAACTCCGAGGATCAAGAACATACTGATTTAATTATAACAATTAAATCCATATTGTTGTTATAAACCACAAAGAATTAAAAGGTCCGCAATCTCTCACCTCAAAGGATGATCGAAGATTTGTCGCGGATGAAGGAACATCGCAGAAGAACGTCGTGGGAGAATAATCGTCGGCGTCGCGGTACTTGGTGTCGCGTCGTCGATCTCCGAGGGCTCGGCGTTCTTCGTCGCCCTTCGTTGGAGGCCGGCGTTCTTCGCGTTCTTCGCGTTCTTCGCGTTCTTCGTGAGGGAGGATGAAGGAATTAAGGTTTCTATCAAATCCTCTCAACGAACAACACTGAAGAAGAAAAATGTTGGTCTTATTTTATTACATGCCAACAAACGAAAAACAAACTAAGTAACGACCCATTAATTCATAGAATTAATTTCAATGAATAAACCGCCCAATTAATAGGAGCGTTTAATTGTTTAAGAAAACGCTCCAGTTTACTTTATTTAAAAAGGGTTTTCGCGGGTGCGTTACTTAGAGGAAAAGAAACAGTGGGGCTCGTGCGGGCCCACCTCACAAATATCCTACCAAGAGGGTAGGATATTTTGAATTGTACCCTATCCGCTTTAACTTAGCTTAAGCCGCTTTAAGTGTCTTTTAAGTGGCTTAAGTGAAATAAAAATAAAGTTGTCGCACCACTTTATTTTATTTCTTAACTTAAAGCCCAAAAATTAAAATCCACACCCGAGCAAACACAACTCCAGAAGAGGAGTTTCTAAGCAAATACCGGTGCTTCGATTCCATCGGTGCCCTCAGAATTTGATTCCGAGCACCGGTTCAAAAGTTAGAAAAACCCGCTCGTCCGTTCACTGAACGTACCCAAGCCAAACTTCGGAAAATGATTCCGGGCACACCGGGCCTCAGAATCAGGTGCAGTCTGAAACTGCGCTCTTGTAAAATTCCAAAGAAAATTAAGAAAAAATAATTCCCTTGAAATTTACGGGTCTTTACAATATATACATGTCCCAACACATAGAATTTGGAAATATAAGTCGTAACATAATAAAGAAACTTGAAGAAAGAGGAGAAATGGAATAACTCTTACAAAATTTCAGCATGGAAACCGATATACGTGGGAGGGATTAATTAAGGATAAAGAGGTCTATAATCATTAAAAAATAAGGAGGGAATTATGGGGGAGGTGAAAAATCATACCCCCAATATTTTTAAATGAAAATAATATGGTATGACAACATAAAGAAACTTGGACAAAAATCAGAAAGGAAGAAATCACTTACTTGAGTATGTGACTTCACGAACACGAGGTGGGGATTATTGAGATCTTGGGGTGCCTTGGGAGGATTCTTGAGAGATGAGGGAAGATTAGGGACATGCTAAAAGTATTTTTAGTGAAGATAAGTGGGATCTTGAGTGGCTTTATATAGAAAATGAGAGGGGAATAATTTAATATTTCACAAACTTAGGTTTTGGAATCTATATAATAAAATATTCAATACCAAAAAACATCCCATGGTTTTTTACCATGGTTTTTTCCAAAGGGGAGTGTAAAAAATTATTTTATAAGTCTAAAGTCCTAACTTATTAAAATATTATGTATTCTTATATGGAGGTGATTCACACTCTCAAGGAGATCATTTTAAAATGTTAAAATATTTTATAAGTCTTGGAGGGTCCACTAAGGCATAATAAAATTAACAAAACAAATATAAAATCGTAATATTTTACATTTAAAACATATATTATTTGAATATACCTTTTATATTATTTTATTACATCACTATTGGGTCATTATGATGTCATAAAACACATTATATATTTATACAGTATTTAATTTTTACCCAAAAATTCAATTACCTCATAAAAGTATGAAGATTTCACCATTGGATAATTTTGACTTCTTGATTCCAAAAATAATATTCATTTTATCTAAAAAAATTCTAAATATGTTAAATTTCACTTAAAAACTACCATTTATTGAAAATTAACAGGTTTTGACAAGAATAATTTCTAATCCTTAATAAAAGTTACATATGACTTCATAAAAATTATATGATCATTTATAATTAATAAAAATTATATAATAAAAATATTTTATAAAAATATTTTTTATTCCAAAAATTAATTAATTCCTCAAAATAAATTCTTTAATTAAAAATACAATTTCAGTTTTATCATATGAAAATATAATTCTTATGAAACCGAATACTCAATCATTTATAGAGTAAAAACAATAAAGAATAAATATAATCATCACTTATAATTAAAAGGGGTGTTCTTATAACATTATTATAATAATAATATTAATAAAACCTCAGTTTAATATAATAATTTATATATTTCTCAAAATTACTGTTTTATCTGAAAAATCAATTTAATATATTTTTAAGAAAATCTATTCTCATAAATAAATTGATGAAATAAGACTTTTATTTATAAAAAGGGATTAAAAATAAGTAACTAATTCCTTATTACATAACCCCTTATTACACCCGTATAAGACCTAAGGGTAAGATGTGTAATTGTAACATACTCTTGGGGAGTCTTGGATAACATCGCACAGGTGGTAATCTCTATTAACTTGAAATTATCTTGTAGGTGATTTTGTTCAAGCTTAACATGTTGATGCTTGGATTGGTCATGGTCAAGAGTGAATTCGGGTGATGTTATCTCATTTCTGAGCTCTGAAAAATGAGCTTCGTATGGCCCAAGTATACAGGATGAGGCCATACTCTCCTTTGTCTTTGTCAAAAATATTCAATTTAAAAACATTAAATTTATATTTGTCATGTGATCACTGTTTAATGGCTATATTATCAACAATAATTATATTTAACAATTATTTAAACCTGATAATAATAATAATAAAGAGTTCATGTGTTTTATATATCCATAAGACATTTAATTAAATAAAACAAAGGTAAATTTTATTCATGAATGTTCGGGTCATTACTGCTTCATTTTAAATGCATGTAAATGGATTGAGAAGAAATGATATACTTATTTTACCAAAGGAGATCATGATTCTCGCATGATCCCATTCCGTGTACCGATCCAATGTATACATGGTGTAGAAATTTATAAATGAGGCTACATGAATAATAGAGAATCTCATGTTGTTCCAACATTATAATTTAGATGCATGAGGTATTATCTACATGAAGATAATATGGAGATTAATGCATTCATATCACGGGTTTTCTAATGCTGCCTGAAGGTGATAACTCTATTATTTTTTGTATTCAAAGAATATTGGAGAATGAGGCCATGGTTATTGAAAACGATGTGAAGAAAAATAAGGAATATTATTCACGCCCTTTGTGTCATAAAATGTTGAATTATTATAGGATATTAAATATCAAATAATATCTAGAATAAATGAGAATTTATTTAGAATTCATTGACTGAATTAAATTTTTGCAGTTATATGCAGTTAAAAATAAGAAATCATGGGATCCTTGATCTACATATTCAGGGACTTAAATTCAAATATTTATAACTATTTTATTAAGGTTTTTGTTTATTTGAAATAACTATATATACAAGAGAAATATATAGTTATATAGGATGAGAAGAATTCCATGTTCATGTATTGAAAATATTATTGAGAAATATTATGAGAATTAGATACACCCTATATTGTGGTAAGAAGAAGAAGAGTCAAATCCATGTATCCAATAACTTGAGTATTTGAGAAGTTGTGAAGGATTATATTTCCATGTGGTGCGGAAGATACCATGGTGAGGAAGAATATTTTTAATTGTTTGATCAGTATTGAATAATTGAATAATTGAATAATCTTAGAGTGGACTCCAGAAGTGGTGAAATGTAGTGGATTCTTTTTTGGAGAAAAAATTGTTAAAGGTAGACATAGTGGACTCTGTATAGATGATACTTGGATATCCTTAGTTATAACAATGGTTGAAGATAGTGGAGAATATATGTGTGGGGGGGGGATAATCAAAATAGAAAGGATTAGGCTTTAAGGTAGAGCCTTATAAATATTGTGTGTCGATATCATTCACTTATCAACTTCACATGAGGTGAGGCTAAGAGGATTCATTGAGAGGATCAAGAACTTTAACTAGTTTAGGAGGTTGGATTTAAAAGGTTAAGAATTCTTATAAGGTGTGTTCCACTGATTCACCCCCTCTCAGTAGTAACTAACTAGTCCTTGGGATACACAAGTTGTATCAATGGGTAGGTACCCTATAAAGACCCAAGAATAGTTTTGAGATATAGAATATATTAAATAAATAAATAGTCATGGTTTTCCCAAATTTTATGGTAAAAATTATCAGAGATGGAGGAATAGGATATTACTCTATCTCTTATCTCTCATCCTAGTGGTGAGAGATGCATCCACATTTGGGATTTCTCTGATTTCTAATGATTCTATAATGGATGAATATGATAAGAAAAATATATTTTTAGATGAAAAATATCAAAATTCCAACTTAATTTCACTATCATAAATGGTATATAGTAATTTCATGGGTCTTCAAACTATAAATGAAATCTATAAAAAAATTAAAAACAACTATGAAGTTAATTTAAAAGTTTAGAAATCTTAGATATAATCCTAGATGATCCAATTTCAAGACATAAATATAAACAATTATGATACTGTCATTGAATAATTTATAACGGTTAATGAGATTGTGAGAAACATCTGGGGTTTTGGTGAAAATCTATAAGTTTATATCATTGATAAAAAATTGATGAGGAATGTTCCAGATTTATTTGATTAAAAAATATCAACTCAAGAAGAAAGAGAATATTTGGATCTTTATGAATTACAAAATATTCTCATATCATATGAAATGAAAAATACACCAATGTTTAAGTAGAAATTGAACAATGAATTTTTTTGAAGCTATAAGAAAAGGGAAAGCTAAAGAAAATGAAGAAGATAATGATGATGAGTTGGATGATTCATATGATGAGGAAGATAAAGAATATCTATGACAAATCATATCACATTTATCAAATAGATTCAATATGGTAAATGGAAAGTAAAAGGTATAAAATCACTTATGTATTTTAATTGCGGTAATATTTGTCAAATTATAAAAAAATCCAAATAAGAAGGTTGAAGAATAAGAATATGGTTAGGATAGTGAAAAGATACAAAATCAATAAAATATCCATAATAAGATGTAAAATTACATGTGCCAAAGAATAAGTCTTATGATAAAAAGGATAAGGATGACTCATCAAGAAGTTCATTATAACCTGAAGTTAGTATATTTTCTTAATTGAAGAAGGGACGTGGTTCATCAAGCAGTTATGATAAACAAGAAGAGAGAAATTAACTTGAGTGGGAGTAGAAATAAAAGTTGGAATATTTTGTTGAGTAGATTACATAGCTCAAGAAAGAAAATAGTAATCTTGAGAAAGAGAATAATAATATGGTTTTGAAAATGGGGATCTTGATAAATTGATAAAAATATCTTAATAGAAATAGGAGATGATTAGAAATGATATTGAATATGTTGATGAGATCAATATGCCTAGATTAAAATTGGTTGAGCTTGAGAAGTTGGTGTATGATATTGAATAAAAATTAACTTATAATGAGGAATATTTATTTGAGACACATGTTATATGTCTCACAGTCCATCCTAAGCTAAAAAAATAAAGAGGATTTATAATATTCAATGGAGGTAAAAGTTGAATCTTCTCAAGAAAATGTAAATAAATGTATAAGAAAACAAGGTAAATAAGCACCTAATTTGATTCAAAATAGATCCATTATTTCTCACAATACATGTGTAAAAATTTAATCCAATGAGGCTTGGACTAAGAAATCCATGAGTTGTTCTCACACAAATAGAGAAAAATATATTCCAAGAATATTGATACCCTCTAAGAAAAATAAGTCTAAAATAGATGAAATATAGTCTAACCGTTACACTAGACAGATTCCCCAATATCATGAAAAATAAAAATTCAGATGGTATTGATGGTGTTGTGGATAGTATGGAAATAAATCATTTGTTTGTTGGTTTAAAATGTCATTGGAAGGAAAGAGGCAATTACCTAGGAGGATCTTCGGTGAGAAAATATGGACTGGTACCCAAACAGAGAAGGATATGGCCAGATCTACATAAAATCTATCCATAAAAAAGTATTTGATGTTTTAGAAAAAATATATTAAATGTGTGGATTAGAAGATTAAAAATCTGGGATTTTCATGACTATATTTCAAGGAGACATTTCTTATGATCTAAAATGGGATGGAATTTTGAATACTATAAATGATATGTCATGAACCATCCTGGATACCCTGGTTGTAATATCCCAGGTAAATAAAGAATAAGAAATATTTCATATTTATTAATATTTGTGAATTAAATATTAATTTTACTTTAAAGGGGTTGCTATGTTCGATAGTGTACCCGATACGCAACATTGGGTTTCATTGAAATCTTACGTTGCACACTAATAATATAATATTATTATTTTAAATAGTAGTTAACTCCTAGCCGTTGTATTGGTAGGAATGAACAAAACTAACTACAATATGATTATACATGTTTGTTAAATGTATTTACATTTATCCAATAAAATATAGAGGCTTGAAATGTGAATGAATATAATTTTAAGCATAATTTACATTAAAAGGTCGATTTACCGCCTTTTAATGGAGAACCCTCTTTAAATCTAGTTTTGGTCATTTTTATATGTTCTATTTGACCAAATAAAATTCTTCTTTAGATTTGGGACATCAAATTTTACTTTGGGTAATTTTTTGGTATTTTTCGGATAAAGTTCATTTTTTAATGAATAGTGGAAAATATTGTATTTTAATTCAAAAGTGCCTTTTAATATAATTTATTTATATGGTTATATTATCTTTTTCATTGGTTTTAAAGTTTAATTAAAATATATTTTTACCATTTAATCCAATTTTATTCATTGTAATTAATTTCACTTTGAAATTGGACATAAACAAGTATCAATCTTTTGCTAGTTATTGTTTCTTAAAACATGCTATTTGTTTTGATAACGAGAATTAATTTTAAAATTAATTAATGCCACTTCTATGTTTAGAATTTGTTAAAATAAACATCATTTTTGAATTCATAAAATTAAATATATCTTAGGAGGAATTTTTGGTATTTTTCTGAAAAAAAAACTTCAATTTTTGATGAATAGTGAAACCACTTAGTAGTAGTTAAAAAACTAACTTTTTCATTTAAATGAAATTTTACCACTTCTGTGAATTGAATTTTAAAAATCCGACATGCATAGTTGTTATTAGTTAGTAAAATGTGGTTTAATAAGATGAAAATAATTTTGGGTGAATAGTAACTTTTGACTTTTTTTACCGCGGTTAAAGGTAAATAAGGTAATTCAAGGTAAAAATAATATTATAATAGTTCAAAATTACCTTAACACTTGTACAAAACTTATTGTATGAGTCATGGCCAACCATGGGCATCTTTGGATCTATTTTGGGACCCCATGAAGCCACTTATGAAAGATAATGACACTTTAGATTAATTAATTTAATGTGAAGGCAAAAATGACATAAACAAAAATCTTTTAGTAAATTGATTTTTATATGGTGTTATATAAGGAATATTTTTGTCTATAAATATTAATTGTAAAGCTAAAAATATTTCCTACATGATAGTATTTTATTAGACATTGAATAAATTAAATTATTCATGACACAATAGTGATGCAATATTTACCTCATTAATAAATGATTTAAATAAATAAGATTATAATGATTAAAATATTATCAAAACCCTATCCAATTACTATTGGATGATTTTAACCATGAGTCATATTATATTCAACTTTAATGTTTTTTGGACCAATAGAAACCGAATATCATTATATAATAAAATAATATTATCACACTTTCCTAAAGAGCCCATCCTCGCCCTTATAAAAGGAGACCATTTCTAACCAATTCCTCACACCTCTCAAGCCATTTGGCTCATCCAAACTCTGCCCAATTAAGCTCCCTACATTTCTCTCCTCCTCCTAGAATCCTTACCTTAGTCAGAAGTTACTTCAAGAAGTCCTTTGTTTCAAACCAAAGGGAGTTACCCAAATTAAAGGTAACGGTTTCTCTTAATTTGTTTTCTTTTATTTTAATTATCCAACCCCTAAACTCTTTTTATTATGTTATTTTGTAACAACCATTATATCCTCAATATACTATTATGTTGTTATGATAAGTATTAGAACTTCACATAAACACACCTCCATCTAATGGATGAGGAACATAATGTTCTGTGGATGGCAAACTAACGCCTCACGAAACGATGATTGTTCAATTACCTCTTACCGCCTCTCATGGTAGCCATTATGATGACACTATATTTATATATGATATATATTATTTTTATGTTTTCTTTATGCTTCTATATTTTCCATTTATATCACGCCTTTATGGTTTCCATAGTGGGTAAATATGATAATCAAATTTGAGAAAGTGTGGACTACCGCCCCCTCAAAGTGATATGACTCGTTCATACCATATGTGGTATGTATAAAGGATATATTTAATGATATTATATATGATACAATACTGGAATTATAATACTACTATGTATCATTATGTTTTAATTCCATTAAATATGAAATAGAAATGGAGGTAGCGTTCATGCGTACGTACGGCTTACCGTCTCCATGAATAGTGCATTTCATTTCTTACCTCCAAATGTTATGTACTATTATAAATACATGTATATAATAGATATATATGATATATATGATATCTAAATAATTAATATCATTTTGGATATAATGGACTATTGACCACATGGACAACTTGTAAATATAAGGTGTTCATTTTTGACTGAAGTACCAAATATTGACAAAACGAACATTATTAACTTAAATGATTACATAATGTTTATAACATGGTAATAAGTGATATAAAAGGAGTAATAAACTTGAGAAATGTTCTTAAGTAAGTAGATATTAACATTAGTTTATTATTCATGAGATTAAAGAACGATCGAGTCAAGTCGGACACGAGGTAAGGGACTTTGTCTCAATCTCCTTTCATTGAGGTATATTTCGTTTTAATAAACGACTTTCTTTTATACACTTTATAAAAACCCTTGACTATTCAAAGGGAATATTTTTCTACCAATATTTTTACTAAATGACAAAAAGTAATGTTTCTTTTAACATAAGCGGTGACAACAACCTTTTCCGTCGTCGCGAGTATTATTTGATCTTTGGCTTCCTCAACAAGCCGAAATGTTTTTTTAAAAGATAATAAGTACCATATACTCTTTTATGTATTTTGGTATTGTAAATGGTTTTGATAATGAATTTTTTCTTTCAATATATTTAAGTGATATATTGTGATTGAAATGTGGAAATTTTTTATTTCCTTTATATTAGTTTTATGTCTTAGGATTTTATAGTGGTACTTGGACATTTGATGGGTGGTTACATGATAAAACAAATGACGGGTGGTGCCGTGAATACCAGGATGGGTGGTTACGTTATAACCTCCAATGCATTGGGTATGGAAGTCGGTCGTATGGCTATTCCATTTAGTGCTATGTGCGGAAGTCGACCATATGGTTATTCCATTTAAGTATGTTTATGTACCAAGTTACCTTTATATGTTATGTGTTATTTATATAGTTTTTATGCTAATATTTTGGTTACAAAAGGGTAAGTAATAATCTTTTATTCAGTGAAGAGTATTTACTACTTCATAAAGGTAAAAATTATTACTTATGTTAAAGTATTCATGGTTTACTTTTTATTTTGAAAAACTAACAATTTTCCTTCTTTGTGTATCCCTTACTGAGATTTTTATGCACATCCCAAGTTTTTGAAATGTTTTTCATAGGACATAATGTGGAATAGGGTCAAGGATGGGATCAAGGAAAAGTCATGTTGTCTTAAACATAGAACTAGACATGACTCTCTTTTTTAAGAGTTCATGTTTTGTAAAAAAATGGAAACTGTATAAAAGTGTCTACTTTGTAATATTTTGAGATGTAATAGTTATGTCATAATTATCTAAAACTATAAACCTGAAAAGATCTTCAATGTGAATTATTCATTTAATTCAATATTATGTAAGGTTTAAGTTCGGGTCCTTATAGTTGGTATCAGCGGTCGGTTTAGACAACTTTAGGAGTTAGGGTATTGTTAAATATATATCCATAAACTAAGTCATGTTAATATTGAAATCATATAGCATTTACAGATTACCATGTTGCTTTGCCTAAGATATTTTTGTGTTAAGAATGGTTTTTCATAGAGGAACAAGGAAACTATGCTGGGAAGGAATACAGAGGGCAATTACCTTCCAAAGAAGTATCCTGATATGGTCAAAATCAGAATTGAACAGTTTGTTGCAGTGATGGATCAGTTGACTCAGGTGATAAATAGTGGTTGTGTTTTTTATGATATTTTGGTTTATTCAAAAATTAAAGAGGATCATGAATGTCATTTAAGTTTTTTCTTTCAAACCTTAAAAGAAAAAGAAACTATTTGGGAAATTCAGCTAGTGTGAGTTTTGGTTACAGCAAATTTCTTTCCTTGGCCACATTGTTTCAAAAAATGGCATAATTGTTGATCCTGCTAAAACAAAAGTTGTTGAAGAATGTCCAAGACCCACAAATATAACCAAGATCCGTAGTTTCCTTGGTTTGGCAGGTTATTACCAGATGTTTGTTGAAAATTTTTCACGGTTATCTAGTCCAATGACTAAGTTAACTCGAAAAGGTTTTAAGTTCATCTGGACAAAAGAATGTGATGATTGTTTTCAGGAATTGAAAAGGAGATTGGTAAATGCTTCAGTTTTGGAACTACCATCCAGAAATGGTGAGTTTTTTATCTATAGTGATGCTTCGTTGAAATTACTAGGTTGTGTCCTAATGCAGAATGATCGGTTAATTGCTTATGATTCATGTCATTTGAAACCCCATGAGTTAAATTACCCTACACATGATTTGGAATTAGTTGTTGTTGTTTTTGCTTTAAAAATTTGGAGGAATCATTTGTATGGGGTGAAGTGTGAAATATATATTGATCACAAAATTTTGAAGTATATATTCACTCAAAAAGAATTGAACATGACATAGAGTAGATGGTTAGAATTAATCAAGGATTATGATTACACGATCCATTACCATCTGGGAAAAGCAAATAAAGTGGCTGCTAGTTCGAGTCGAAAAAGTAGTGTTTCATTAACTATGTTATGTTTGGAATAAGATCCTTTGGTTTTTGATTTGATGAACTTTGGCATAGAAGTTGTTGGTGCAAGAAATTCTTCTGTTTTGTATCAGGTGTCATTGAGATCATCTCTATCAAACAGAATAAAGCAAGAGCAGAAAGAAGATAGTGAGTTGCAGAAAAAGGTAGTGTTGGTTCATAAGGGTAAGTTGCCTAATTTTAACATTGATAATGATTGTGTTTTGAGATTTGGAAAGAGATTATGTGTGCCTTGTGATTTACAGTTGAAGAATGAGTTGTTATGTGAAGCTCATAGTTCCCCGTTTTCAGTTCATCCTGGTAGTACTAAGATGTATAGAGATATTTGGAAGTATTACTGGTGGGATTGAATGAAAAGAGATATTGCTGATTTTACTATGAAGTGTTTGACTTGTCATCATGTTAAAGCAGAGCGGAAGTTACCGAAAGGGATGCTTCAGCCTCTACCGGTGCTAGAGTGGAAATGGGAAAATATATCCATGGACTTTGTTGTGGGATTACCAAAGACATCTCGAGGTAATAATGCAATCTGGGTTATAGTTGATTGATTGACTAATTCTGCTCATTTCCTTCCTATTCGAGATACTATGTCTCTAGATCAACTTGCTCGGTTTTATGTTAAAGAGATAGTTAGGTTGCATGGAGTTCCACTCTCCATTGTATCTGATCGTTATCCTAGGTTTACTTATAACTTTTGGAAAGGCCTTCAGAAGTCATTGGGTACTGAATTAAATTTTAGTACAGATTTTCATCCTCAATCGGATGGGTTGTCAGAACAAAAAATTCAGACATTGGAAGATATGTTACGTTCTTTTGCTATGGATTACCAGGGAAGCTGGGACCAAAATCTTTCTTTGGTTGAATTTTCATATAATAACAGTTTTCATTCCAGTATACAGATGGCTCCATTTTAGGCATTATATGGAAAGTGTTGTCGAACTCCATCTTTTTGGGATGAAGTAAGTGAAAGGAAGCTGATGGGACTAGAATTGGTAGAAGAGATGGTATAGAAAGTTCAGTTGATTCAGAAGCATATGAGAACAGCTCAGAGCAGACAGAAAAGTTGTGCAGATAACTAGAGGAAGGATCTTTTTTTGAGGTAGGTGATCATGTCTTTCTCAAAGTTTCTCCATGGAAAAGTGTGATGTGTTTTGGTAAGAAGGGAAAGTTGAGTCCGAGGTTCGTTGGACCTTATGAAATTCTAGAGAAAGTTGGATCAGTTGCATACAAAGTGGGTTTACCTCCAAGTTTATCCCAGGAACACAATGTTTTTCATGTTTCGATGTTGAAAAAGTATATGCCAGATCCATCTCATGTTTTGAGCCTAGAGGTAGTTCAGTTAGAAGAGAATATCTCTTATGAAGAACAACTAGTCTAGATTCTTGACCATAGAGAGAAAGTGTTGCGAAATAAGGTAATTCACCGGGTAAAGGTTTTGTGGAAAACCCATATGGTTGAAGAGGAAACATGGGAATCTGAAAATGCTATGAGGGATAAATACCCCCACTTATTTTGATAAGTAAAATTGCGAGGACGCAATTCCCAAAAGGGGGGAAGGATATAACATCCCAGGTAAATAATGAATAAGACATATTTTATATTTATTAATATTTTTGAATTAAATAATAATTTTACTTTAAAGGGGTTTCTATGTTCGATAGTGTACCTGATACGCATCATTGGGTTTCTTTGAAATCTTACTTTGAACACTAATAATATAATATTATTATTTTAAATAGTAGTTAACTCCTAGGTGTTGTATTGGCAGGAATGAACAAAACTAACTACAATATGATTATACATGTTTGTTAAATGTATTTACATTTATCCAATAAAAGTTAGAGGATTAAAATGTGAATGAATATAATTTTAAGTATAATTTACATTAAAAGGTCGATTTATCGCCTTTTAATGGAGAACCCTCTTTAAATATAGTTTTGGTCATTTTTATATGTTCTATTTTACTAAATAAAATTATTATTTAGATTTGGGACATCAAATTTTACTTTGGGTAATTTTCTGGTATTTTTCGGATAAAGTTCATTTTTTAATAAATAGTGGAAAATATTATATTTTAATTCAAAATTGATTTTTAATATAATTTATTTATATGGTTAGATTGTCTTTTTAATTGGTTTTAAAGTGTAATTAAAATATATTTTTACTATTTAATCCAATGTTAGTCATTGTAATTAATTTCACGTTGAAATTGAACATAAACAAGTATCAATCTTTTGATAGTTATTGTTTCTTAAAAATACGCTATTTGTTTTAATAACGGGAATTAATTTTAAAATTAATTAATTCCAATTCTATGTTTATAATTTGGTAAAATAGACATCATTTTTTAATTTGGAATATCAAATTTAGCTTAGGATTATTTTTTGTATTTTTCTGAAAATATGTCAATTTTTTATGAATAGTGAAACCACTTGGTAGTAGTTAAAAAAACTGACTTTTTCATTTAAATGAAATTTTACCACTTTTACGAATTGAATTTCAAAAATCTGACATACATGGTTGTTATTAGTCAGTAAAATGTGTTTCAATAAGATGAAAATAATTTTTGGTGAATAGTAACTTTTGACTTTTTTTTACCGCGGTTAAAGGTAAATAAGGTAATTCATGGTAAAAAGGGTGTTATAATAATAAAAAATTACCTTAACACTTGTCCAAACCATATTGGATGAGTCATGTCAGACCATGGGCATCTTTGGGTCTATTTTGGGACCACATGGAGCCACTTATGAAAGATAATGACACTTTAGATTAATTAATTTAATGTAAAGGCAAAAATGACAAAAACAAAAATATTTTAGTAAATTAATTTTTATATGGTGTTATATAAGGAATATTTTTGACTATAAATATTCATTGTAAAGATAAAAATATTTCCTAAATGATAGTATTTTTTTGAGACATCGAATAAATTAAGTTATTCATGACACAATAATGATGCACTATTTACCTCATTAATAAATTATTTAAATAAATAAGATTATAATGATTAAAATATTATCTAAAACCGGTCCAATTCCTATTGGATGATTTTATTTCTACCATGAGTCATATTAACTTAGACTTTAATGATTTTTGGACCATTAGAAACCAAATATCATTATATAATAAAATAATATTATCACACTTTCCTAAAGAGCCCCTCCTCTCCCTTATAAAAGGAGACCATTTCTAACCAATTCCTCACACCTCTCAAGCCATTTGGCTCATCCAAACTCTACCCAATTAATCTCCCTACATCCCTCTCCTCCTCCTAGAAGTCTTACCTTAGTAACAAGGCACTTCAAGAAGTCCTTTGGTTAAAACCAAAGGGAGTTACCCAAATTAAAGGTAACGGTTTCTCTTAATTTGTTTTCTCTTATTTTACTTCTTCAACCCCTAAACTCTTTTTATTCCTTTATTTTGTAACAACATCAGTATCCTAAATATACTAGGATGTTGTTATGAGAAGTATTCGAACTACACATGCACACACCTCCATCTAATGGATAAAGAACATAATGTTTCTGCGGATGGAAAACTAATGCCTCACAAAACAATGATTGTTCAATTACCTCTTACCGCCTCTCATGGTGGCCATTATGATGGAACTATATTTATATATGATATATATTATGTTTATTTTTTCTTTATGCTTCTGTATTTTCCATTTATATCATGCCTTTATGGTTTCCATAGTGGGTAAATACGATAATCTCATTTGAGGAAGTGCGGACTCCCACCCCTCAAAGTGATATGACTCGTTCATACCATATGTGGTACGTATAAAGGATATATTTAATGATATTATATATTTTAAAATACTGGAATTATAATACTACTTTTTATCATTATTTTATAATTCTATTAAATATTAAATAGAAACGGAGGTAGCATTCATGTGTACATACGGCTCACCGTCTTCATGAACAGTGCATTTCATTTCTTACCTCCAAATGTTATATACTGTTATAAATACATGTATATAATGGATATATATGATATATATGATATCTAAATAATGAATATCATTCTATATATAATTTACTATTGACCACATGGATAACTTGTAAATATAAGGTGTTCATTTTTGACTCAAGTACCAAATATTGACAAAATGAACATTATTAACATAAATGATTACATAATGTTTATAACTTGGTAATAAGTGATATAAAAGGAATAATAAACTTTAAAAATGTTCTTAAGTAAGTAGATATTAGCATTAGTTTATTATTCATGAGATTAAAGAACGATCGAGTCAAATCGGACACGAGGTAAGGGACTTCGTCTCAGTCTCCTTTCATTGAGGCATATTTTGTTTTAATAAACGACTTTCTTTTATACGTTGTATAAACACCCTTGAATGTTCAAAGGTAATATTTTTATAAGAATCATTTTACTAAATGAAAAAAAGAATGTTTCTTTTAACATAATTAGTGACAACGACCTTTTCTGCCGCCGCGAGTATTATTTGATCTTTGGCTTCCTCAACAAGTCGTAATGTTTTTTTAAAATAAAATAAGTACCATGTACTCTTTTATGTATTTTGGTATTGAAAATGTTTTTTATAATGGATTTGTTATTTCAATAAATTTAAGTGGTATATTTTGATTGAAATGTGGAAATGTTTTCTTTTCTTTATATTTTTTTATGTCTTATGATTTTATAGTGGTACTTGGACATTTAATGGGTGGTTACGTGATAAACCAAATGATGGGTGGTGCCATGAATACCAAGACGGGTGGTTACGTTATAACCTCCAATGCATTGGGTATAGAAGTCAGCCATATGGCTATTCCATTTAGTGATATGTGTGGAAGTCGACCGTATGGTTATTCCATTTAAGTATGTTTGTGTATCAAGTTACCTTTATATATTATGTATTCTGTATATGGGTTTTATGGTAATATTTTGGTTACAAAAGGGTAAGTAATGATCTTTTATTCAGTGAAGAGTATTTTCTACTTCATAAAGGTGAAAAGTATTACTTATGTTAAAGTATTCATGGTTTACTTGTTGTTTTGAAAAACTAATAGTTTTCTTTCTTTGTGTATCCCTTACTGAGATTTTTATGCTCATCCCAAGTTTTTGAAATGTTTTTCACAAGACATAATGTGGAATAGGGTCAAGGATGGGATCAAGGAAAAGTCATGTTGTCTTAAACATCAAACTAGACATGACTCTTTTTTAAGAGTTCATGTTTTGTAAAAAAATGGAAACTGTGTAGAGGTGTCTACTTTATAATCTTTTGAGATGTAATATTTATATCCTAATTCTCTAAAACTCTAAACTTGAAAAGATCCTCAATGTGAATTATTCATTTAATTGAATATTATGTAAGGTTTAAGGCCGAGTCCTTATACCGGTACCCTGATAACTGACCCAGATCAAACATATCCCAAAGGGTGTTCTCGATCCCCATAGGTCAGTGACTAGTACCTGTAAACATATAAGATCAAGAGGGAATGGATTTTCCACTAAATTGTAGAAGATAAAAGAGTTAAAGTTATTATTATCAACACTTCAAATGGATAAGGTTCCAAAAAAATAGGTATAACAAAACCCAAATTAGTAGATCATAAATGTACTCAAAAATGTACATTATAAAACTTAAATATCCCATGAAACAAGTGGGTAACATCTCCACCGATCACCTCCATCACTCCAAGCCCAAAAGATCAAGAATATTCCCCACCTCCAAGTGGCTCATTTCCTTTTCTCAGACCAGGCATAAGAAAATCTACAAATTCCTGAAGGAAAAGGTAGGGTGTGAGCTATAAATCCCAGTTGGGTCTCACCAAGTGTTCCATAATCAATGATAAAAAAATAAACTAGATATGTTATCATATTAAATAAAACTAGACACGAAATTTCATTTTCATATTTAAAGAACATGCTTTAACTAAAAAAATGGTGGATAAATCCAAACAACTAACAAACTAGCTCAAATGAACATTTTATATGAAATAGCATATATAAATGAACTGGCATGAATAAAACATTCCATAAATCAAGGGTAGGTATATCAAATAAAACAACTCCAACCCTGCTTAAGGGAAAATTGTGTCCTCTACCAATTAAGGGAAAATTACATCAACTCCCACTTAAGGGAAAATTATGTACACTCCCATGTAAGGGTAAATTACATTAACTCCCACTTAAGGTAAAACTAGATCAAACAAATTGGTAATTATTCATTTTAAAACACATTAAAAATATAATTTCCCAATGTCAATTTTCAACATTTCATCTCATTTTAAAACAAAATCATAGATTTTCATCATTTCTTGCCATTTCAAAAAATATTTCACTTTAATAATTTTTATCAATATCAATATCAAATCATTTACATCAACACGGCATCCAAAATGAGACATCCTTTTTCACAAATTCACCCCACAATTTAAATTCAATTGAAATTGGGGTTTTTTATTAATTTCCTTATCCCTTTCAAATCAAGAATAAAATCATCATAATTCTAAATTTTTAAATAAATTAAAAACAAATTTCAATTTGGTTAATAAATTCAAGGATTAAATTATAGGTAAAATAATTATGGAACAACTGACCTTTAAATTAATTATCCAAAAATCAGCACACATAATCGGACTTTCCAATAAAGAATGAAGGTTCGTAAGATCTAGAAACACAACCTCGTACTAAGATCCAATGAAAAATAGTTTATATCCATAAAATACATGATTATATATCAAACTCTAAGGATTAATTAAGGAGATAGGGGAAGAAAATATTAAAGAGGAGATCCCACTTACCTAGAGGATATCGAGTGAGATAAACGCCACTTCAATCCGCTAAGGAAGGTGTTTAAAGGTTCCAAAATCACTTTTTGGGAGCCTTAAAAGCCAAGGAAAATGATTAAGGTTGAGAGGATGTTGAAATAGGGTTAAATAATGGGGATTGGGGATTTAAAATAAAAATTTTGAATAATAAAATCTCACATGCATGATTTTCTAGGCAGGTCTGCCCAGTTAGAAAAATCGTACTCCCTATCCATGCAACCTTGCTATATGGGGTGAATAGTTTCTCCTTGGTGGGAGAACAATTTGTCAAAACTTATTCCTATCATGTAAACACTCATTATATGAGGTTTCATGTTTTGGAGGGTCTGACCACATGGTTTGGAAAAACAATGTTCCCCCTCCAGAGCACCATCAAAGGACTCATGGTTTGGTGGGCCAAACTACAAGGTTTTCCCTTAATGTGTGCCAACTATGCATAGTCTCTGGGAATTTAAAACATCTCTAAATTCCACCTGAAACAACTTGAGATGATCCCAAAACAATGTAAAATCAAAAAAAGGGTCAAGGAGTACCTGAAATTAGGTATTAGGATGTTATAACCTCATCATCATAATAACTTTCTATACCCAGAAAGTATGTCATGAAGTTTCAATAGCAAAGAGATGAGGCCACCAATCTCTCACTAGTGAATCATGCTTTAAAATCACATATGAATTAGAACCATGATTCAATAGCACATTGATAAAAGGTATCATCCTTCCATGAAGTACCATCATCTCATAGTCAACTATCCTGACTAGATTCTCAGTCACGGAAAAATCAATCTCAACATCATGATCAATCCATCCCAAAACATGAGATGGATCATAAAGATACTTTCATAGATGAGATACATGAAACAAGTTGTGGATAGATGTCAATTACAATGGAAGTTATAAATGGTAATACACTTTCTCCACTAACTCAACAATCCCAAAAGGATGCACAAAGTAAGGATAAAGATTCTCTTTCCTCCCAAGACATTACTAACCCATCCATGGTGAAACTCTAGAAAACACCTAGTAATTAACAAATAAATCCAATGGTATATGATTAAAATCAACATAAAATTTGTACCATATCTGTGTCATCAAAATTTTATGAACAATCAATTGAATCTTCATCATCGTCTCTTTGACTAAACTTAGACTAACCAATGAAGTTTCATCAATACATGAATAACACAACAAATATTTACATAGACTATCATACAAGGCCTGAAAAGGACCAATTACGATTGTAGATTTGTAACTATTGTTATAAGAAAATTCAACCAGTCTTAAATTTGTATCCCAATATCCCCCAAAATCAAGGACGCATGCACTAAGAAGGTCCTTAAGAATCTTTATAGCTCTCTCTATCTGTCCATCCATCTATGAATGGATTCTTGTACACAAAGAAATATGATATCTCATCACCGCCTAAATTTATCTCCATAAAATGAGAGGTAAAATGGGGATCTCTATTAGATACTATATCATATGGAACTCTATGAAACTGAACAATCTATTTCACATAGAGATTTCCCAACTCCTCAACTTTGGTTTTATAAAAAATGGGTATAAAGTGAGCTTATTTTTTCATCCAATCGATCACAACCCATATTGCATTCTTCTTTATAGGGTTATGTATCAAACCAACCATGAATTATATAGAAATCGTATACCACTTCCAAGTCATTATTGGAAGTGGTTGAAGTAAACTCAGTGGTATTTGGTGCTTGTCCTTGACCTGTTGACAGGTATAGAAATGTGAGAAAAAAATTCAGTGATTTCCCATCTCATAACTAGACACCAGAATTGTCATCACATGTCATAAAAGATATTTTTTGTACCTTGGTTCACCACTCACTAGGAGTTATGGAAATCCCCCATCACATATTTTCTCAATAGAAAAAGTATAATATACTAGTTTTGGAAATACAGGATACTATCATAAGAGAATGAATATTCACCAATGTTCTCCCCACCATAAATAGAGTCCCTAATGCTGTAGAATTTGTCATCAAGCTACTGTTCTAGAATAATCATCTCAAGAAGATCATGGTTCAACTGAAAACCTTCCAATATAATATTGGAATCTTCCTCTTAGACTTATATATGAAAATGTGAAGAAAGAGTCATCAAATTACACTCTTCTAGAGATTCCTTCATGCCCTGGGTTAGAATTTTCCTACTCAATTCATCAACAATGACATTCCCTTTCCCTGATGTATAGTCAATGCTAAAATCAAAATACTGTGGGGTACTTTGCCCAACACCTTTGATAGAGACTCAAATATTATTGAGAATGTAACACCCTATCCCTAATTACACAGAGTTAGTGCATTATTACATAACATTGGCATGATCACAAAAGATC
Organism: Viscum album; assembly: GCA_963277665.1. Taxonomy (NCBI): domain Eukaryota; kingdom Viridiplantae; phylum Streptophyta; class Magnoliopsida; order Santalales; family Viscaceae; genus Viscum; species Viscum album. Next base: position 813,144,936 of record OY728166.1, read on the forward strand.
AAGTCTCGAAAGACTGATAAGTTTAGTAGCCTTGGAAATACTAGATACATTCATAAGTTTTACATTACATTATAAAATGAAAAACTACAACAACATAGCATCCATAGGACACACTCATATCCCTTATACTATCCCTATAGGTCAGTCATAATATACTTCTTCTCATCCTAGGAAAAATAAAACATAGAAAGGGGTGAGCTCAGATGCTCAGTAAGGATAACAATATAGATAAAACTTTCATAAATAAACATAAACATTTAAGGTAATGTAAGACAAAAACAAAATCATTTTAAACTTGAACTTCAGCATAATATGGAAAAGATAAAATCAAATAATTCCATTTACTTATTCACATGGACATTCTACTAGTAGAATAGTCACATGCAATATCAATAGCCACTTTCAAAATAATGGAATGCATAATGCCAGACTTCATAACCACATAGTCAATGCCTTGTGCCAAGACTACAAATAATATTTTGTCAAGGACTTGTGCCAAGACACTAATTTGTCTCATGAGACCTAACGATTCATTGAGGAGCTATATCAGGCTCCGCCCATCACTTACTAAGTCCAATGCATTCCTCATATGAAAAGCATTAAACATAACATAAACATTTGTATTAAAAATAGCATAAGAAATGTAAATACTTTATCCATAAGACATGAATGGTTTAAAAATAACACATCCACAGTCAAACATATCACAAAATCTTCAATACAATATGGAAGTTTTGTATCATAATAAATCAACTTCAAATAAGCTCACAATCCATCAAATGATGCTGACATAGATGAAATAAAAAACTTTTTTTGAGAAATATCTCTTTCTATTTTGAAATAATTTAAAATTCATATAAATATAAAATAAAACATTTATTTTTAAAATATTATTATAATATTGTAAGGGAAACTTTGATGATGTTATAACGGTAGAAAATAGCCGCCCCCGTCGTATAAGTCAAAAAACATTCTTACCATAATTTTGTAGAAAAGGTCATAAGGTACCTTGTTTGGAAAATGATGAAAAGATTCCTTTAAAAAATATATAAGGCCAAATAAAGGTATAAATGACTTTAAACCATTTTCTATTAAATAGTAAAATAGTTTTGAAATACATTTTTAAGAAACATGGATATGGATGATAAAGAGGTCCCAGTAGATACTCACGTATAAAACAACCTCGGATAAAAAAGAGATTGTGAAATTAACCCTTACCTTGTACTTTTCCTTTGTTGAGGGTAGGTTATCCTTCTGTATAATGGTGAAATAATTCTCATTAAATTATAAAATAACCATATGATATCATATATTATCTTCTAATATTGTTTTGTTAATGACATTTCAGTGGTATCGTCGTTTTGGGTGTTAACTGATTCGTTTTCCTTTATATGCTTGGTCACGTAAGCCATGTTTGTTATGGATAGGATGTATTTGATTCATATACATAATGATATTTTGTTTATAAACATTATTTTTAATCATAAAATGAAAATTATTCTTGAATTATTACGATGGGGAATGAATCTCATTGCGTTCATGGAGACGGTAATCCGTATTTACGCACGAGCGACAATATCATTCTTTTGATATTAAAATCATATATAATTGGATGGTATATCATATATAAAGAATCATTGTCATGTTATATTTATTATTTAAATCATTTATACTCATTATTATACCCATTCAAATGATTAAGTGTTTGAATAACAAACTACACCATGACATGGAGACGGTAGTCCGTACGTATGCACGTATGGTGACTTTGTCATTTATTGGATGGATAGAATAATGAATATGGTTGTACCATTTTTATAATAACATCAAAGTATATATAATATACTGGATTTATTATTTTATAATGGAAACATCAAAGAAAGAGGAAGTGGAAGAAGAAAAGAACTTGAAAGAGGTGATAAAATATTTACCTCTTCTTCAGGTTCTTCCTTTTGATTTGATCAAAAGGGATCCTTAGGTTGGCTTTCTGACTAAATGAAGGCCTATAGGATGAAGGGAGGATAGTTGAGAGGATATTTGGGCAGGTTTTGGCTGAGCCAAATGACTTTTAAGGTGTGAATTTGAGATAAGGGGAGGTTCCCTTTATAAGAGAGGTGAGGGTCACTTTAGGAAAAGCTTGAAATATTATTTTATAATTAAATCATTTTCGGTTTCTAATATCTCAAAAATGAATTATTTAAAGTCTAAGGTGGGTATGGGTCGAAAAAATCTCAACCAATAGGTTTTAGACAGGTTTAGGTCATCATATTAACCTTATATTTTAGATTTAACTCTTAGTTAAATAGTTTGACATTTACCATGTCTCTTGGTATTTTTATATTATATGGTAAATAAACAGACTATAAACTTCCAAGAGAACCTCAAGTGGTTCATTAATGAAATATATAATATTATTTAATACCTTTTTCCAAACCTTAGATTTTTAGGAATAGAATACCAATTAATAATATAATATTTGTTTTAGAAACTCTTTTATGTCAATTTTGACACTATTCTGTATTTTGTTTTTGTTAAATTCATAACACCATTATTACTTTAAAAAAATTCATTTAATCAACCCTAAAATTTCTTATTAATATATAAAATTAGTTTAATTCCTTAAAAGTTTCAAATTAGATTTATTTGGATATTTATAATATCAATTATTTTAATCATTCATTAATAAGGTAATTATTGTATCATCATTGTGTCATAATTAAATTTAATTATTTAATTTATAAAAATTATAAATAAAATAAAATTATCTAGGAAATATTTTTATCTTTTTAATTAATATTTATATTCAGATTTATCTTATGTATAACCATATATTAAAAATGGTTTAGTTATTAAACTTTGATTTTAACTCTTTTAACTCTTCTTTAAATAAAATAATAATAAATGTCCTAATCTAATCCAAGTGGACCTAAAGGATCATATTTTATTCCTAAGGTTGTTTTTGGTCAAATAAAACTTATCTAATATAATTAGGACATGTGTTAGGGTAATTATAATATCATTTTTACCCTTAATTACCCTATTTACTTTTTACCGTGGTAAATAAAAGTAAAAAGTAACTATTCACAAAAAAATATTTTCATCTTATTGAACCAAATTTTACTTAATGATATTAACTATGTCTCTAAGATTTTTCAAATTCAATCACAAAAGTGGTAAAATTAAGTTTTATTCAAATTTTCAAATGCTCCTAGGAGGTGGGTAAAAGACAGTAAATAGTTCGATAAAATTTTATATATCTAAACTTATTATAAAATGACTCCAATTAATTATATAGAACATATATATGTATTATGTATCTATTTTTACCTAAAATAAATTAAAATAAAATAACTAATTATTTAAATAAAAAAGTCGATTTTAACCAATAACGCATTGTTTTTTCACTATTAATCAAAAATTGAAAGTTTTCAGAAAAATACCAGAAATTCACCCTAAGCTAATTTCGATATTCCGAATCCAAAAATGAAGTCAATTTTGAATGGTAAAATTTATAAAATTTCAAAAGTGGGTATTACTATTCATAATGGCTAGTTTGATTGGTCACAGTGTGTTAGAATCTCAAAGTTGTGTACAATGCAAGTTATTTTATTATTCAAAGGGAAAGGTATTGTGGAAGCTTGGGGTGTTAGATTCTTCCCTCATTTAAATAATTTCATCCTCTAAGTTTCTATAATACTACCATACAAAAATATTCAGGTGGTTCTTCATCATTAGTTCCTCTGGTTCCCACGTTTCCTCTTCCATCTTATGGTTTCTCCATAGAAATTTTACCAAACGATTCGTCCGGTTTCTCAGCACTTGTTCTCTTGTATAAAGAATTTTGACAGGCTCTTGATAATAAGACATAATAGGTTCTAGTTCAATTTCCTCATAGGTGAGTACATTCATTGGGTCAGGCATGTATTTTCTCTATAGCGATACGTGGAACACATCATGAACTTTGGAGAGACTTGGAGGCATTGCCATACGATAAGCTACAACACCAATTCATTATAGAATTTTCAAAGGTACAATGTACCTGGGACTCAATTTACCCTTCTTACCAAAATGTATAACACCCTTCCATGGAGATACCTTCAAGAATACATGGTCTCCTACTTGAAATTCTAAATCCTTCTTTCGGTTAACGGCATAGCTCTTTTGCCTACATTAGGCTGATTTGATGTGGGTTTGGATAACCTTCACCTTTTACACTGTTTCCTCAACAAGTTCTGGGCCTACGAGTTTTCTTTCACCAACATCATCCCAACAAGTCGGTGTGCGACATCTCTTTTTATATAATGCTTCATATGGTGCCATCTGAATACTGGAATGGAAGCTATTGTTATAGGAAAATTATACCAGAGGTAAATATTGATCCCACATACCTTGAAAGTCAAGTGATCAAGATATCAATATGTATTCAAAGGTTTGAATAGTATGTTCTGATTGTCCATCAGTTTGAGGGTGGTAGGAATTGTTCAAACAAAGTTTAGCACCCATGGATTTCTGAAGACTTTACTAGAATCTTGATGTAAAATAAGGATCACGATTAGAAAAAATAAATAAGGGTACTCCATAAAGTCTTACAACTTCATTAATATATAGTCTTGATAGACATTAAAATGGTAAATCTTCTCTTATAGAAAGAAAATGTGCTAACTTGGAAAGATGATCAACAATGACCCATATTGCGTCATTCCTTCTAGGATTCTTTGGTAGCCCTATGAAAAAGTCTGTTGTAATATTATCGCATTTACACTTAGGTATGGGAAGAGGTTGCATGACTTCTCCAGGCTATTGCCTTCCAGATTTCACTTATTGACAAACCATACATCTTGACACAAAATTAGAAATCTCCCTCTTCATGTTTTCCCACCAAAAAGTTTCCTTCAAATCCATATACATCTTCGTGCTACCATATTCTATAGAGAAATTGGAGCTATGAGAATTATCTAACAATTCCCCTTTTAGATCTGGTATATTGGGAACACAAAGCCTCTTCCCAAATTTCAAAATCCCATCTTCATATATGAATTCACTCAATCTCCCATCATTCATAGCTTTAATCTTCTTTTGAAACTACTCATCATCAGCCTGAAAACTTTTTATCCTTTCTAGTAAATATGGTTTGGCAACCATTTGAAAAAGCATTGATGTTTCACCTTCCATTATTATTCTCAAATCTATTTTCACTAGATCCATGAAAATAGGATCCCTTTCAACTCTTATCTTGTTCAAAACTCCATGATCTTTTCTGCTTAAAGCATCTGCCACCTTATTTTCCTTCCCTGGGTGGTAGTGTATTGTGCAATCATAATCCTTCAGTTGTTCAAGCCATAGCCTTTGCCTCATGTTGAGTTCTTTTTGTGAGAAAATATACTTCAAACTCTTGTGATCAGTATAAATCTCACATTTTTCACTATAGAGATAGTGTCTCCATATTTTCAGAGCAAAGATTACAGTTGATAACTCAAGATCATGAGTATGATAGTTTTTCTCATGGAGTTTTAGTTGTCAGGATGCATAGGCAATAACTATATCATTCTGCATAAGGATACAATCAATTCCTTTTTTTGAAGCATCACTGTAAATAACAAACCCATCGTTCCCTAATGGTACATTCAAGATAGGAGCATTGAAATCTCTTATCTTCAGTTCTACAAAACATTCTTCACACTCTTTTGTCCAAACAAATTTAACCCCTTTATGTGTGAGCTTGGTTAATGGGTTATCCAATCGGTCAAAATTCTTGACAAAATGTCGATAATAACCTACTAAACCAATAAAAATGCATACCTCAGTTATACTCATCGGTGTTGGCCATTCTTGGATTGCCTTGGTCTTTGAATTATCAACCAATATTCCATCCTTAGAGATAATATAGATAAGAAAATAAATCTCTTGAATCAAGAATTCACACTTTCTAAACTTCCCGTATAATTCATTTCTTCTGAGGGTTTTCAGAATGGTGCGCAAGAGATTTTCATGATTTTTATATATTTTGAAGAATACCAGGATATCATCAATAAATAACACTACAAAGTCATCAAGATATTCCTTGAAAACCCTATTCATTAGATCCATGAAAATATAGGGTGCATTAGTCAGCCCAAAAGGCATTACCGTAAACTCGTAATGACCGTACCTGGTTCGAAATACTATTTTCGAAATGTCTTCCTTTTTCACACACAACTGATGATATCCAGATCAAAGGTCAATCTTTGAAAAAAATTGAGCTCTATGAAGTTGGTAGAATAAATCATCAATGTGAGGTAGGGGATACTTGTTCTTTATTGTTATATCATTGATCTCCATGTAGTCAATGCACAACCTCATAGATTTATCTTTCTTATTAACAAAAAGGACAGGGGCTCCCCATTGAGAAACACTAGGGAGAATAAAACCCTTATTACTCAATTCCTCTAGTTGTTTCTTTAGTTCCACTAATTCCATAGTGGCCATTCTATAATGGGGCTTCAATATGGGCCTTGAACTAGGAATTAAATCAATGGAAAACTCAATTTCTCGTCTGGAGGATGTCCAGGTAAATCCTCTAGAAACACATCAACATATTCTTACACAATAGGTACGTCCTCTATTAGAACATTATTTTTCTCTCGCATAATTATTTCATTCCCATACTCCCCAATAATTAAATTTAGTATAGCTACTGGGGGTGGATCTAGATAAGAATTATGTGGTGACATTTCTTCTCTAAAGATAAGGTACTCCTTATCATCATCAAAAATTGTAACCTCCTTCTTCTTTCAATAAATTTTCACATAATGGTTCAAAATACAATCCATATTGAGGATTATATCAAATTCAATCATGGGTATGATGATGAGATCATTAGATAAAGAACATTTATATGCCCTAATGGGAACTGATTCACAAAACATTGTTGCGATGATACATCCCTTAAGTGTTTTGACTAACAACTCCCATGTTAAGTCAAATTGAAAATATATAATTTTCATAGAAAACTGGGAAGATATGAAACAATGTGATGATCCAGAATCAAATAAAGCATTGACTAAACATGAGAAAACCATTAAATTACCTACCACCACAACTTTCGGATCTTCAACCTCAGCAGTAGTGATTGCATAATCTTGGCCTTGCTCCCTTGGCCTTTTTTTAGGTAAGTTCCCTTGGAACTTAAGAAATTCATTTTCATAATGCCCCTTTTCTCTAAAATTGTAGCATTCAACATTGATAGCCTCTTTATTCCCCTTGCAATCACGATCTTGGTGGCCATTTTCACCACACTTGTAACAGACTCAAATTCCCTTCAGGAAACTACTGGGGGTTTCTTCCCACATTTACTACAGGATGGATATTCAACTTTTCCCTTCTTCCCCTTATTTCCATTTCCAGAGTTTTCAGCAGATCACTTCTTCTCCTGCTTTTCTTTAAAGTCCTAAGACTTAGAGAATTATTTTTCTATCTTGATAGCACATGATACAATATCTTCGTATGATGAGAAGGATTTTGAGACTAATTCTCGATGAAGAAATGGTGTTAACCCATTCAATAATTGATCAATATTACTCTTTGGGTGATGTATATAATCCGTTGCATGCCTTTATAACCTTGTAATGCTAGCCTCATATTTGGTGACATTATAATCCTATTTTTTCCTCATACTTAGAAATTGTCTTTCCATATCCGCCCGATGGTCACTAGAAAAGTATTTTTCTAATAAAATCTCTTTAAAATCCCTCCATTATATATTTGATACTTCATCATATTCCTTTTTGTTTTTAATCAATGACCACCATTGATCTGCATCTCCCATGAGGTGATAAACTTCCATGACAACTTTTTCTCTTTCGCTACTCCCCAAAGAATGAAATATTTTCTCTAAGGAATTTATCCATTGCTCAAATACTAATGAATTTGTAATCCCATTTAATTTTGGTGGTTATTTCTTCATGAATTGGTCTAACATTGATCCTCTACATTGTGGATCAAGGTGCTCCATATGGGTAAGTTTATTATTCATAACCAGAGTGAGTTTTCCCAGTATGGTGATAAGCTGATCAGCACCAGTTGCTTCGCCAGCTCCACTATAATTATCTTAAGTAGGAGGGAAATCCCTACATGAATCACGTGCATTGATATAGTTTCCATTCTTTCCACTAGGTTCCATTTCTAAACAATGGCATACACTAGATTGGTTTATGAATCGCAATACATAACTCCAAACGTGTAAAACACTTAACATAAATTGAATAGATTATGGATATAATCCATAATCATAAAAATGTTTTCTTTGAGGAAGTATATACTCATAAACCATTCCTAATGGTTTCTAATGAAAATTAGAGTTATCCTAAGCATATCCCCTTAGAGTGTCGTAACCAAGAGTGTAGCAAGGCCTGTTGTCATGCACCAGTTCCCGTTCGAGTCTAGCTCAAAGTGGTGTTTTTGGGTTTTACCCCTAGGTACATTTGTGCCAGAGTCACCTCTACCTGATCGTATTTAGATAGGGATGTATTTCTTGGAAAACCCACAAAATATCTACAGTAACAAAATTCTAGGAAGTTCTTTTATACTAATCCTTAAAGTCTATCTTAGGGTAATGTTCTCTAATCAAAGTTTTTCAAAATATAACTTCCAAGGTTTGTACTAAACTTTTTCTGATCCCAACTATAATGCCCCGAACCTAGTTACCCAGAGTCAGTGAATTATTATATAACATTGTCATGATCACAAAATATCAAGTCTCAAAAGACCGATTAGTTTAGTAGCCTTAAAAATATGAGATACATTCATAAGTTTTACATTAAATTATAAAATGAAAAGATACAACAACATAGTCTTTATAGTCCACACTCATATCCCTTACACTATCCCTGTAGGTCAGTCATAATATACTTCTTCATATCCTGGGAAAAATAAAACATAGAAAGGGGTGAGATCAGATGCTCAGTAAGGATAACAATATAGCGGAAACTTTCATAAATAAGCATAAACATTTAAGGCAATGTAAGACTAAAACAAAAGCCTTTTAAACTTGCACTTCAGCATAATATTGAAAATATAAAATCAAATAATTCCATTTACTTATTCACATGGATATTCTACTAGTCGAATAATCACATGTAATCTCAATAGTCACTTTCTTAATGATGGAATGCATAATGCCAGACTTCATAACCACATAGTCAAGGCCTTATGTCAAAACTAAAAATAATATTTTTTCAAGGGCTTGTGCCAGGACACTAGTTTGTCTCATGAGACCTACTGATTCATCGAGGAGATATAGCGGTCTCCACCCATCACTTACTAAGTCCAATGCATTCCTCATATTAAAAGGTTTAAAAATAACATAAGCATTCTTATTAAAACTAGTATACGAAATGTAAATAATTTATCCATAAACCATGAATGGTACAAAAATGAAACATCTATAGTAAAACATATCACAAAACCTTCAATACAATATGGAAGTTTTGTATCATAATAAATCAACTTCAAATAAGCTCACAATCCATCAAAGGATGTTGACATAGATGAAATCAAAACTTTTTTTAGAGAAATATATCTTTCTATTTTGAAATTATTTAAAAGTCATATAATTATAAAAGAAAACATTTATTTTTAAAATATCCTTATAATCGTGTAAGGGAAACATCAATAATGTTATAACGGTAGAAAATAGTCACACCTGTCGTATAAGTTAAAAAACAGTCTTACCTTAATTTTGTCGAAAAGGTCATAAGGTACCTTGTTTGGAAAACGACGGAAAGATTCTTTTCAAAAACATATAAGGACAAATAAGGGTATAAATTAATTTAACTCATTTTCTATTAAATAGTAAAAATTATTTGAAATACATTTTTAAGAAACACTGATGTGGATGATAAAGAGGTCCCAGTAGATACTCACGTATAAAAAAACCTCGGATAATAAAGAGATTGTGAAATTAACCCTTACCTTATACTTTTCCTTTTTCAAGGGTAGGTTAACCTACTGTATAATGGTTAAATAATTGTTATTAAATTATACAAGAACCATATGATATCATATATGATCTTATAATACTTATTTGTTAAAGATATTTCAGTAGTATCATCGTTTCGGGTGTTAATTGATTTGTTTTCCTTTATATTCTTGGTTATGTAAGACATGTTTGTTATGGATAGGATGTATTTTATTCATATAAAAAATGATATTATATTAATAAATATTATTTTTAATCATAAAATGAAAATTATTCTTGAATGATTATGATGGGGAATGAATCTCATCGCGTTCGTGGAGACGGTAATCCAGACGTACGCACAAGCGACAATATCATTTTTTGATATTAAAATCATATATAATTGGATGGTATATAATATATACAGAATATTTATCATGTTATATTTATTATTTACATCATTTATACTCATTATTATACCCATCCAAATGATGAAGTGTCTGAATAACAAAATACACCACGACGTGGAGATGGTAATCCATACGTACGCACGTATGGTGACTTTGTCATTTATAGGATGGATAGAATAATGAATATTGTTGTAAAATTTTTAGAATAACATCACAGTATATGGAAGATACTGTATTTATTATTTTATAATGGAAACAACAAAGAAAGAGGAAGTAGAAGAAGAAAATAACTCGAAAGAGGTGATGAAATATTTACCTCTTCTTCGGGTTCTTCTTTTTGATTTGATCAAAAGGGCTCCATAGGTTGACTTTATGACTAAAGGAAGGCCTCTAGAATGAAGGGAGGATAGTTTAGAGTATATTTGGGTAGGTTTTGGCTGATAGAAATTGCTTTGAAGGTGTGAATTTGAGAGAAGGGGAGGTACCCTTTTATAAGAGAGGTGAGGATCACTTTAGGAAAAGCTTGAAATATTATTTTATAATAAAATCATTTTCGGTTTCTAATGGCTCCAAAATGAATTATTTAAAGGATAAGGTGGGGATGGGTCGAAAACCTTTCAACCAATAGGTTTTATACAGGTTTATGTCATCATATTAACCTTATATTTTAGATTTAACTCTTAGTTAAATAGTTTGACATTTACCATGTCTCTTTGTATTTTTATATTATATGGTTAATAAACATACTATAAACTTCCAAGAGAACCTCAAGTGGTTCATTAATGACATATATAATATTATTTAATCCCTTTAGCCGAACCTTATATTTTTAGGAATAAAATACCAATTAATAATATAATATTTTTTGTAAAAACTCTTTTATGTTAATTTTGACACTATTTGGTATTTTGTTTTTTTAATTCATAACAGCATTATTACTTCGAAAAAAATTTATTTAATAAACCCTAAAAAGTCATATTAACCTAGAAAATAATTTTAATTCAATAAAAGTCTAAAATTAGATTTATTTGGATATTTATAATATCAATTATTTTAATCTTGCATTAATAAGGTAATTATTGCATCATCATTGTGTCATAAATGAATTTAATTATTCAATGTCTAAAAATTATAAATAAAATAAACTTATGTAGGAAATATTTTTATATTTATAATTAATATTTATAGTCTAATTTATCTTATGTATAACCTTATATTAAAAATGGTTTAGTTATTAAACTTTGATTTTAACTCTTTTAACTCTTCTTTAAATAAAATAATAATAAATGTCCTAATCTAATCCAAGTGGACCTAAAGGATCATATTTTATTCCTAATTTTGTTTTTGGTATAATTACACTTATCCAATAGAATTAGGACATGTGTTAGGGTAATTATAATATCATTTTTACCCTTAATTACCCTATTTACTTTTTACCGTAGTAAAAAAAAGTAAAAAGTTACTATTCACCAAAAATTATTTTCATCTTATTGAACCAAATTTTACTTACTAATATTAACCATTCCTCTCAGATTTTTGAAATTCAACTCATAGAAGCGGTAAAATTAATTTTTATACAAATTTGCAAATGCTCCTAGGAGGTGGGTAAAAGACAGTAAATAGTTCGATAAAATTTTAAATATCTAAACTTATTATAAAATGACTCCAATGAATTAAGTTGAACATATATGTGTATTATGTATCTATTTTTACCTAAAATAAATTAAAATAAAATAACTAATTATTTAAATTAAAATTCGGTTTTAACCAATAACGCAATGTTTTTTTACGATTCATCAAAAATTGAAAGTTTTCAGAAAAATTCCAAAAATTCACCCTAAGCTAATTTCAATATTCCAAATCCAAAAATTAAGTCTATTTTAAAAGATAAAATTTATAAAATTTCAAAAACATGGTATTACTATTCATAATGGATAGTTTGATTGGTCGCGGTGTGTTAGAATCTCGAAGTTGCGTACAATGCAAGATATTGCATTATTCAAAGGGAGACGTACCGTGGAAGCTTGGGGTATTACAGAGAAAATATATAACTCTAGCTTTTATAGTTATAATATATGATAAACATTTCTCCGAAAAGGTAATGCTAACAACTCTTGAGCTCATTCACCACGGCTAAGAGTTTAAGGTCATGGGTTAGATAGTTATTATCATGTGGCCAAATCTTATGAGATCAATAGACCATGATGGGAACACGCTGCATAATAACACACCCCAAACCTGAACCTGGCACGTCACAAAAGACCACATAGCCTTATCCGGCCATTGGGAGATTCAATACTGTAATAGAAGTCAAAATAAATTTAAGCTCAGTAGAAGAACTTTCACATTTATCATCCCAAGAAAAATTCACCCCCTTTTGAGTAAGAGAATTCATCAGAGAAGTCGTCTTTGATAAATAATTTTATGAACCAATGATAATATACTGCTAAACCCAAGAATATATGAATCTTGAAAACATTTTGTGGTTGTTCCCATGTCATAACATATTTTACCTTCATAGGGTCAACAAATATGGCATGTTTTTAGACCACCTATCCCAATAACTTAACTTCCTAAATCCCAAAATTACATTTTTATAGCTTGGAATATAGTCGGTGATTATTAAACAATTCCATAATAGCTCTTATATGACCCACATTATCCTCCTAGGATTGAGATTAAACTAAGATGTCATCAAAAAAGACCACCATGAATGTATCATGATAATCATGGAATGTCCAATTCATAAAATCTATAAATACTGTAGGTGAATTGGTTAGACATAATGGCATGACTAGACACTCATAATTTCAATAATTTTGTGGAATGTGGTTTTATGAATATCATATTCTTTTATTTTCAACTCGTGTTAACTAGATTAAAGGTTAGTCTTTGAGAACCACTTCACCCCATTCAACTGGTCAAAAATATCATCAATCTATGGAAATGGATACTTGTTCTTTACCATAACTCTGTTGAGTTTCTAGTAATTAACACATAGGTGAAGTATTCCATCAACTTTATTAGCAAATAGAAATGGTTCTTCCCAAGGTGACACACTCAGGCATATAAAGATTTTATATAACAGATTATCCAACTGAAACTTAAACTATTTCATCTAAACTAGTTATTTACCGTAATAAGTAATAGAAAATGGTTAATTACTAAGAACTAAATCAATATAAAAATCTACCTCTCCTACTGGTGGAAAACAAGAGAAATCAAAAGAAAACACATCGGAAAAAATGATGAAAATTAGAGGGAGAACATCGCTCAAATACACCCACTCCAGATCAAAATAAAAAATTGATATTAATTTCCCCAACTTTGGATAAGAAGGTCCATCCCTAATCGACCTCCATTCCCATTCTCCCTAAAAGATATAAAACCCCCCATCAGGTGTAATAATGGTGAACCATCTAAGATTGTAGTAAATCTGGGCCTTATTAGCAATGATCCAATCCATCCTAAAAATAAAATTTAGAGGTTTCATATTGATAACTAGAAAATTATAGATAATCTAGATCTATGATAATTAGAATACACAATAAGGACAACAGAGATCCTTCCCTCTTTTCATTTTTAGGGGTGTAGTATTATCCATCACATAAGACAAAATCTCCATAAGAAGATTTAGTATGTTCCAATACGTGTCAATATAAATGAATGAGATGAATCAATATAAAATAAAGTAGTCACTAAAGATAAATCTATAGAGATGGTACCTCTCATAGTCATTGGACCTATATTATCTTCCTCTAGAAACTCTTACAATGGGTGAAAAATCTTTGTTCTGGATGCATGTTATAAGAACCCGACCTTAAACATTACATAATATTGAATTAAATGAATAATTCACATTAAAGATCTTTTAAGGTTTAGATTTTTAGAGAATTAGGACATAACTATTACATATCAAAAGATTACAAGGTAGACATATCTACATAGTTTCAATTTTTTCATAAAATAAAAACTCTTAAAAAAAGAGTCAGGTATAGTTCCATGTTTTAGATAACATGACTTTTCCTTGATCTCATCCTTGACCTTATTCATCTTTAAGTCCTGTGAAAACATTTCAAAACTTGGGATGACCATAAAAAGCTCAGTAAGGGTTATAAAACATATAATGAAAACATTTGTTCAGAAATACATACAAAACATGAACTCTTTTACTTACCTCATGAAATCATAATATTTTTGAAAGACACATAGAAGTCATTAATCATAAAGGTAACTTGTGGCATCCATATCATACTTACATTGTAACTATCACAGCTACATAGGGAGTTACTTTGGAATACCCATCATAGTATATTACCTAAATCTCTTAAGAAAAACATTCACATTTACCTCCATCACATTACCCAATGCATTGGAGAGTTATCTCGGGCTCACCTGCCCTAGGATTATCACGGAACCTCCCGTATACGTAAATAATTCCCAAGAACCATAACATGATCATAACACATAACATAAGCATAAAGGAAAGATAGAATTTCCACATTGCAATAATAAAATATCATTTCAAGATATTGAAATAATAAATCCATTATCAAAATCATTTTCAATACCAAAATACATAAAAAGAGTATATGGTATTTATTTTTCCTTTTAAAAAAACATTCCGGCTTGTTAAGGAAGCCAAAGATCAAATAATACTCGCGGCAGCGGAAAGGTCGTTGTCACCTCTTAAGTTAAAAAAATATTCCTTCTTGTCGTTTAGTAAAACGCTTCATATAAAATGATTACCTTTGAATAAAATTAAAATTAAAAGGGGTTTATACACCGTATAAAATAAAGTTGTGTATAAAACTAAAAATGCCTTAATGAAAGGAGATTGAGATGAAGTCCCTTACCTCGCGTCCGACTTGACTTGATCGTTCTTTAATCTCTTGAATAATAAACTAAAGTTAATTTCTACTTTCTTAAGAACCTTTTTAAAGTTTATTGTTCCTTTTATATCACTTATTACCATGTTATAAACATTATGCAATCATTTAAGTTAATAACATTCATTTTGTCGATATTTGGTACTTGAGTAAAAATGAACAACTTATATTTACAAATGTCAATGTGGTCAAAGGTTTATTATATCCAGAATGATATTCATGATTTGGATATCATATATATCATATATATCCAGTATATACATGTTTTTCTAATAGTACATAACATTTAGAGGTAATAAATGAAATGCACCGTTCATGGAGACGGTAAGTCGTACGTACGTATGAACGCTAATTTCATTTCTATTTCTTATTTTAATGGAAATAAAACATAATGATACATAGGTATATTATAATTCCAGTATAATATCATATATAATATCGTTAACTTCATCCTTTATACATCCCACATAAGGCATTAACGAATCAAATCACTTTGATGGGGCGGTAGTCTGCACTTCCTCAAATGAGATTATCGTATTTACCCACTATGGAAACCATAAAGGCATGATATAAATGGGAATTAAAAAATCATAAGGAAATAATAAACATAATATATATCATATGTAAATACAGTTCCATCATAATGGCCACCATGAGAGGTGGTAAGATGTAATTGAACAATCATCGTTTCGTGAGGCGTTAGTTTTTCATCCACAGAAACATTATGTTCTTCATCCATTAGATAGAGGTGTGTGTAAGTGTAGTTCGAATACTTCTTATAAAAACATTCTAGTATATTTAGGATACTTTTGTTGTTACAAAAGAAAGAAATAAAAATATTTTAGGGTTGTAAAAGTAAAATAAAAGAAAACAATTTAAGAGAAACTGTTACCTTTAATTTGGGTAACTCCCTTTGGTTTGAACTAAAGAAATTCTTGAAGTGCCTTCTGCCTAAGGTAAGGCATCTAAGAGGAGGAGAGGGATGTTGAGAGCTTAATTGGGAAGAGGTTGGATGAGCTAAATGGCTTGAGAGATGTGAGTAATTGGTTAGAAGTAGTCTCCTTTTATAAGGGGGAAGAGGGGCTCTTTAGGAAAGTGTGAAACTATTATTTTATTATATAATGATATTCGGATTCTAATGCTCCAAAAATCATTATATCTGAATATAAGATGATTCATGGTCGAAATAAAATCATCAAATCATAATTTGACATGTTTTGGATAATATTTTAATCATTATAATCTTATTTATTTAAATCATTTATTAATCAGGTAAATACTGCATCATTATTGTGTCATAAATAATTTAATTTATTTGATGTCTAAAAATTATAAAAAACTACCATGATATAGGAAATCTTTTTATATTTCCAAATAATATTTATAGTCAAATATAGGACTTATATAACACCGTATAAAAATTAATTACTAAAAGATTTTTGTTTATGTCATTTTGGCCTTTACTTTAAATTAATTAATCTAAATTGTCATTATCACTTCCAAGTGGATCAAAGGGGTCCCAAAATAGACCCAAAGATGTACATGGTCGTTAATGACTCAACCAATAAGGTTAGTACAAGTGTTAAGGTAAGTTTGAATTATTATAATATTCCTTTAACCTTGAATTACCTTATTTACCTTTAACCACAGTAAATAAAAGTCAAGTTACTATTCACCAAAAATATTTTCATCTCAATGAACCACATTTTACTTCTTGATAACAACCATGTATGTCAGATTTTTGAAATTCAATTCACAGAAGTGTTAAAATTTCATTTAAATGAAAAAGTCAGTTTTTTAACTACCACTAAGTGGTGTCACTATTCATCAAAAATTGAAATTTTTTAGAAAAATACCAAAAAAATCATCCAAAGAATTATTTGATATTCAGAATTCAAAATTGATATCTATTTTTTCAAATTCAAAACATGGAATTGGAATTAATTAATTTAAAAATTAATTCTCGTTGTTAAAACAAATAGCGTGTTTTTAAGAAACAATTACTATCAAAAGATTGATACTTGTTTATGTCCAATTTCAAAGTGAAATTACTTCCAATGACCAAAATTGGATCAAATGGTAAAAATATATTTTAGTTTCACTTTAAAACCAATTAAAATTATAATCTAACCATATAAATAAATTATATTAAAAGGCACTTTTGAATTAAAATACAATATTTTTCACTATTCATTAAAAAATGAACTTTATCAGAAAAATACCAAAGAAAATTACCCAAAGTAAAATTTGATGTCCCCATTCTAAAAAAGGATTATATTTGCTCAATTAGAACATACAAAGATGACCAAAACTTGATTTAATGAGGGTTCTCCATTAAAAGGTGGTAAATCGGCCTTTTAATGTAAATTATGCTTAAAATTAGATTCATTCAAATTTTAAGCCTCTAAATTTTATTGGATAAAAGTAAATACATCTAACAAACATGTATAATCATATTGTAGTTAGTTTCATTCATTATCGCCACTACAACGGCTAGGAGTTAACTACCATTTAAAATAATAATATTATATTATTAGTGTGCAACGTAAGATTCCAAAGAAACTCGTTGTTGTGTATCGGGTACGATATCGAACATAGATACCCTGTTAAAGTAAAATTAATATTTAAATCACAAATATTAATAAATATGAAATATGTCTTATTCTTCATTTACTTGAGATGTTACATCCTTCCCCCCTTTTGGAAATTTCATCCTCGCAATTTTTATTCACGTATCAAAATAAGTGGGGGTATTTATCCCTCATAGCATTTTCAGATTCCCACATTGCCTCTTCAATAATATGGTTTTTCCACAAAACCTTTACCTAATGAATTACCTTATTCCGAAACACTTGCTCTCTATGGTCAAGAATCTGAAATGGTTGTTCTTCATAAGAGAGATTCTCTACCAAATGAACTACCTCTGGGCTCAAAACATGAGTTGGATCTGACATATACTTTCTCAACATTGAAACATGAAAAACATTGTGTACTTGGGATAAACTTGGAGGTAAAGCCACTCTATATGCAACTGATCCCATATTCTCCAGAATTTCATATGGTCCAATGAACCTCAGACTCAACTTTCCCTTCTTACCAAAATGCATCACACTTTTCCATGAAGAAACCTTGAGAAAGAAATGATCACCTACCTCAAAGGAAAGATCCTTCTTCCTGTTATCGGCATAACTTTTCTGCCTGCTCTGAGTTATTCTCATGTGATTCTGAATCAACTGAAATATCTCTGCCATCTCTTCTACCAATTCTAGTCTCATCATCTTCCTTTCGCCTACTTCATCCCAAAAAGCTAGAGTTCGACAACACTTTCCATATAATGCCTCAAATGGATCCATATGTATACTGGAATGAAAACTGTTATTATAAGAAAATTCAACCAAAGAAATATGTTGGTCCAAACTTCCCTGATAATCCATCGAGAAAGCACGTAACATATCCTCTAATGTCTGAATTGTTCGTTCTGACTGCCCATCTGATTGAGTATGAAAAGATGTGCTAAAATTTAATTTAATACCCAATGACTTCTAATGGCCTTTCCAAAAGTTAGAAGTAAACCTAGGATCACGATCAGATACAATAGAGAGGGGAACTCCATGCAACCTGACTATCTCTTTAACATACAACCGAGTAAGTTGATCTAAATACAGAGTATCTCGAATAGGAAGGAAATGAGCAGATTTAGTCAATCGATCAACTATAACCCAAATTTCATTATTACCTCAAGATGTCTTTGGTAATCCCACAACGAAGTCCATGGATATATTTTCCCATTTCCACTCTGGCACCGGTAGAGGCTGAAGCATCCCTTTCGGTAACTGCCACTCTGATTTAACCTACTGACAAGTCAAACACTTCAAAGTAAAATCAGCAATATCTCTTTTCATTCCATCCCAAAATTAATACTCCCAAAGATCTCTGTACATCTTAGTACTACCAGGATGAACTGAAAACGGAGAACTATGAGCTTCACATAACAACTCATTCTTCAACTTTGAATCACAAGGTACACATAATCTCTTCCCAAATCTCAAAACACAATCATTATCAATTTTAAATTCAGGCAACTTAACCTTCTGAACCAACTCTACCTTTTTCTACAACTCACTATCTTTTTTCTGCGCTGGATTAATTCTATCTGATAGAAATTATTTCAATGACACCTAAAACAAAACAGAAGAATTTCCTGCAACAACAACTTCTATTCCAAAGTTCATCAAATCAAAAACCAAAGGATCACATTCAAACGTAGCATGGCTAATGAGACATTACTTTTTCGACTCAAAGCATCGGCCACTTTATTTGCTTTTTCCGGATGGTAATGGATCGTGCAATCATAATCCTTGATTAATTCCAACCATTTCATCTGTCTCATGTTCAATTCTTTCTGAGTGAATATATACTTCAAACTTTTGTGATCAGTATATAT
The DNA here is from genome assembly GCA_963277665.1 of Viscum album. Classification (NCBI taxonomy): domain Eukaryota; kingdom Viridiplantae; phylum Streptophyta; class Magnoliopsida; order Santalales; family Viscaceae; genus Viscum; species Viscum album. The sequence goes on from OY728166.1 coordinate 813,164,613, forward strand.
TTCACACTTCACTCCATACAAATGATGCCTCCAAATTTTTAAAGCAAAAACAACTGAAGCTAATTCCAAATCATGTGTAGGGTAATTTAACTCATGTGGTTTCAAATAACGTGAAACATAAGAAATTACCTGATCATTTTGCATTAGGACACAACCAAGTCCTTTCAACAAAGCATCACTATAGATAACAAACTCACCATTTCTGGAAGGCAGTGCTAAAACTAGAGCATTCACCAATCTTCTTTTCAATTCCTAAAATCCATCATCACATTCTTTTGTCCAGATGAACTTAACACCTTTTCGAGTTAACTTAGTCATTGGACTAGATAATTGTGAAAAAATTTCAACAAACCTCTGATAATAACCTTCCAAACCAATAAAACTACATATCTCGGTTATATTTGTGGGTCTTGTCCATTCTTCAACAACGTTTTTTAGCAGGATCAACAGTTATGCCATTTTTTGAAACAATGTGACCAAGGAAAGAAATTTATTGTAACCAAAACTCACACTTGCTGAATTTCCCATAAAGTTTCTTTTATTTTATTGTTTTCAAGACAACTCTTAAATGACTTTCATTTTATTCTTTACTTTTAGAATAAACCAAAATATCATCAATGAACACAACCACAAACTTATCCAATAACTCACAGAAAATTATATTCATAAGTTCTATGAATATAATAGGTGCATTGGTTAACCCAAAAGGCATAACTAAAAATTCATAATTGCCATATCTAGTACGAAATGCAGTATTTGGAACATCTGCTTCCTTTACTTTCAACTAATGGTACCCCGACCTCAAGTCAATCTTTGAAAAATACTGAGATCCCTAGAGCTGATCAAACAAATCATCAATATGAGGCATAGGATACTAATTATTAACAGTGATGTTATTCAATGCTCTATAATCAATGAAAAGTCTCATTGAACCATATTTCTTTTTAACAAACAAGATAGGATCACCCCATGGTGACATGCTAGGTCAAATGAAACCTTTATCTAACAACTCTTGCAATTGCTTCTTTAACTCTAAAAGTTCAATTTGAGCCATTCGAGAAGGGGGTTTAGAAATTGGCATAGCATCAGGAACTAATTTAATAGTAAATTCAACTTCCTGATCAGGTATAATACCAAGAAACTCATCAGGAAAAACATCAAGGTACTCATTTACCATTGGCACATCATTAATCTAAACAGTTCCTTTGTTTTCAACAATATGTGCAAGGTAACATTCATTTCAATCTTTTACTAGTTTTTCAGCTTCCTGATATGTTATCAACAGCAAGGGTTCATTTTTGTATACAAACTAAAAATTATTCTAAAAAGAAACCTCTTTAGCTCTGCAATCAATCTTAGCATGATAAATAGAAATCCAATCCATGCCCAAAATAAAATCAAACTCTACTAGAGGCAAAACAATAGGGTTTACAGGTAGATTCTTTCCACACACAAGGACATGAATGTTCTTATGTTTTCTTTTTGTCTCAAAATTTCCTCCAGGTGTTTTTACCGTAAGTTCTGTATTCATATCTTGAGATGGAATTCCCAATTTACTAGAAAATTTCTCAGAAATAAAAGAGTGTGTAGACCCTAAATCAAACAACACATTGGCATAATCTGAATAAACAAACCGTATACCTAATACAACTTCAATTGATGGCCCAACATCTTCTGAAGTAGTTGCAAAGGATTTTGCCACCCCTTTCTGCTTGTAGTCTGGCTGCTTTCCTTTGGTTGAGTTCTTTTTTGGACACTCATTTGCATAATGACCCATTTCATTGTACTTAAAACATTTTTCTGACTGTAAATCAGATTTTTTCTTACCATTACCCTAATATTTTTTAGTGCAATTATGAGCCTTATGTCCCATTTTACCACATCGGTAGCACTTAACAGAATTTAAAAGACATTCCCTAGCATGCTTTTTACCACAATTTTCACAAATTGTAAACTTAAGTTTCTTACCATCAGACTTTTTTGAAGAGTTCTTCAATTTCGCCTGCCACCTCGACCTCTTATTCTGTTGTTTGTCAAAGAATACTTGATCATCGGAAAACTCCATTTCCAACTTCTCCGCACAACGGAAAAGTTTTTCATAACTTTTGAACTCATGAGAAGCTAAAGCCCTTCGATATTTGGCTTTAATCCTGAGTAAAAACGGTTGATTTTACTATCAAGATCTCGTATGAAATTTGGAGCATACCTTGCCATTTGAGTGAATTTTTCTTCATAAGCAGCCACTGATTCATCCTCCTACCTCAATTCTAGGAATTTTTTTTCTATCCTAAGACGAACCACCTTAGGAAAATATTTCTCAAGAAACATAACTTTGAATTCATCCCAATCAAGAGCATCAATCTCCTCACTATCGCTGATATTTTTCACCATCGACCACCACTGATCAGCTTCACCTTCAAAATGGTAAACAGCAAGACTAACCTTTTTATGTTCTGAACAACCCATGATATCAAAAATCTTCTCTAATGCTTTAATCCACCCTTCAACTAGCATAGGGTCAGATGATCCTCTAAATTATGGGGGATGTTGCCTCATGAAATTATCCACTACTGACATGTTCCTCTATGGTTGATCTGGCTGATATCATATATGGATACCACCACCATTTATAGCCTGAGTCAACTATGCAATCGCTACAACAAACTATTCAGTTCCTATTCTGACCATATCAGGTTGCTGATTTGGAAGGTTGTCTTACTCCTGATGTCGTCCCAACATATCTTCCCTGTTTTCTTTGCGGAAAACCATTCTGAACATAGAAATATCTTAGGTTAAGCAACATGGTAATCTGTAAATGCTATATGATATCAACATTAATATAAATTCCTTTATGGATATTAATTTAACAATACCCTAACTCTTAAAGTTATCTAAACTAACCTTTGATACCAACTATAAGAACTCAGACTTAAACATTACATAATATTTAATTAAATGAATAATTCGCATTGAAGATCTCTTCAGGTTTAGAGTTTTAGAGAATTAGGACATAACTATTACATCTCAAAAGATTACAAGGTAGACATATCTACATAGTTTCCATTTTTTCATAAAATAAAAACTCATAAAAAAAGAGTCATGTCTAGTTCCATGTTTTAGATAGCATGACTTTTCCTTAATCCCATCCTTGACCTTATTCATCTTTAATTCATGCGAAAACATTTCAAAACTTGGGATGAGCATAAAAAGCTCAGTAAGGGTTATAAAACAAAGAATGAAAACATTTTTTCATAAATACATACAAAACATGAAATATTTTACTTACCTCCACTACTAGAATTTAGAGCTACGGCTACGGAGATATACCCACGGACAAAAGGAAACGTGGCTATATCCTGCTTATAGCCATGGAAATTTCATTGTTCGTGGCAATTAACCCACCCCACTCCTCAATTTACTATAACCCTCTCGTGCCACTCCTCCTCGTGGATCTTCTCCCCGACATTCCGCGATCCTCCTCCTCCGATGGGCCACCCAACCTCGCCATGATCATCCTCCTCCAGCGCGGCCACTCCACTTCCCCACTGTCGCTGCTCCGATGCGGACTCCCCACCTCCTCTGGCGACGTGCCTCCGATGCGGTCACCCCACTTCACCGTGATTCTCCTTCTCGGACGCTGCCCCGACATGGCTTCGACGCTGCCCCGACCAGCACAGACGCGGCCACTCCACCTCTCGGGATCCTCCTTCCACGCGTCCACACCCGATTCTTCTCCTCCGACACAACGGCCCCACCTTTCCGATTTCTCAGTCGAACCAAGTCCTACCTTGGCATCCTCCTCCCGTGATTTTTCACTGACCCCACTCAGGGGACCCTAGAGAAATCCACCCTTCATCAATTTATCATGTGAAATCCCTACCTACTGCACTCCTTGCCTCGCCAGGTATTTTCTGAATTTCGGCTCCAACGTGGTATTTAGGTCTCATGTTTTCCCTTCTCTAGATCGGTGGATCAATTTATTCTAATCTTGGGTTTCATGGAACTGACATCCAAGAGGAATGGTAATTTTTTTAATTAGGCATGTGATCCTAGTTCAGTTGTGACGTGACTTCTGGAGCTGTGAGATGGGTTGCAACTGGGTGGTACAGGAGCATACACCTATTGACTTTGACATAAGTTGAGTAAGCACAAACAATTCATGCATGGATGTTGTGTATTTTTTAATCAGTGTTAGATGACAGAGAGTAGAGAATCGATGGAAATTTTAGCGAGATTCTCATAGGTGATGTATCTCATAGCTTCAAATGAAACAGAGGAAGTGCCCTATGAAAAAGGGCTCTTTAGAAATATATTGGGTATGGTTATACCAGATCTTGGTTAAGGAAAAGTGTTTCCTAGGGTGATTTGATAATGGCTTGAAAGAATTGGTATATAGATTTAGATTTGGATCTTCTAGGTGTTTCTTGTGGGGCAATTTTAAGTAAATCCATGTGGTGGTGAGTGCACCAATGGATGGTGTGGAAGGTGATAATATTTTTTTCTAGAAAACTCATCACATGCCAAGAATGGAATTATCATGCACAGAGAATGGGTATTGAGTAGTTTTTTGGTTATCTCTTAAGAATGAATGGGTTTTGGATGAATCCAATCATCATGTTTGGGGATAGACAGAATGTGGGTTGTGGTGCTTGGATTTTGATCAAGTGATGTTATGACAAGGGTTATCCTATAGTGGAGAGAGTGACATCAGTCATGGGAAATATGAACCCATGAGGGTAGAGTTCTGGTTTTGGGAGACCAATAGGTAGGTATTTTAAATGGAAATTAGTTTCCAACAACCTAATGAGTACCTAAATTGAGTTGGTTTTTCTTGGAGATTAGAGTCCGAACATGGGCATTTGGGTTGAGTAGAAATAGTAAAGATCCAAGGTTTCTTTAGATTTGAAAATTAATTGGTTATTATGGAAATCATAACATGGGATTGATTGACTAATGACTCAAATGAGGGAATCGCACTAGTTTTCAGACTTGGGGTGGTTTTGATGATCCAAATGTGTTAAATCATGGTTATGTCAAAGCTGGCGATAGGGCTTGATGGTAGTCTAGTTGGTGGAGGCCCAGACCTAAGAATTTCACCATGTTTCAAGAGTTTAATTCATTGGTCTATAATGTTGAACATGATGTGCCTCCTGAAATAGGGGGCTTGGGAATTGAATGTTTTGAAAATGTGGTGACGTCTAGAGTCTATGCATCATCATCAGGATCAGTATGGCTTGTGATGAACCAATATGATTGGGTTAGGAAATGTCAGTGCTTTCAATAGAGTACAATGATAGGTTTATATGGTTGAAAATTTAACCTTATATTCACACCATGATTTGGAATGAATATCAAAGTGCCAAGTTATAATAATGGAATTGAATTCACTTGTTATTTAGTTAAGAAGCATCTAGAGAAATATGATATTGCTCAACAAGCTACTGTAATGTAGACACCCTAATAGAATGGGGTGGTTGAGAGGTAAAGTAGAACCATCAATAATATAACACAAACTATGGTGATCTCTAGTGGTATTACAATGTATAAAAAAAAGTTTCCTTCTGAACTAAGTTATAAAAGGAAACCAACATTGAAGTATTTATGAGTCTTTGGTAGTAATTTCTATATTCTTAACATGGAAGGGAATCAAGAAAATTATAGAAATAACACGATTAAGTTATATTTCATATATGTTCTTTAAAATTTCCCATGAAGTGACTAAGGGCATGAAATATGCTTATGATGTCATTGTTGATAGATTATAAAAAGTTTTAAGAAGGATGGTCAATTATAAAAATGATCCATAAGATGGTCAATTATATAGAGGTTTGGATGATGTCATTGTGTAGATGATGTCTATAAGATGGTCAAAAGTACGGTCAATCATTTTTATAATTGACCATCCTTCTTATAATTGAATGCAAAAGTAGCATGTATGATGTCATTGTTGGTAGATAATTGACCATCATTCTTAAAACCTTTCTTTATTTCTAAGTGAGAAATATTCAAGAGACACTCTTTAAGTTTCTTTTTCAGCATGAACTCTATTTTTATATCTCTTTCATTTTCATCATTGCTTCTATCATCACTTTTGAATACTTCATTATTCACCTTCTCAGTTAGTAGCATTTCACCATCTTCACTAGATGATTCTACCTCTTCATTATCCTTACTAAAATCACTATCTTCACACTTAGATAAAAAGTTTCACATCTTAAACTTAGATAAATTCTTACCTTTCCCATTAAGAGAATAATTTTATGCCTTATTATTCAAGTAATTTCTTGGAATATCATCTTCATCTTCACTTTATTTTTATATCTCTTTCATTTTCATCATTTCTTCTATCATCACTTTTGAATACTTCATTATTCACCTTTTCAGTTAGTAGCATTTCACCATCTTCACTAGAAGATTCCACCTCTTCATTATCCTTACTAAAATTACTATCTACACACTTAGATAAAAAGTTTCACATCTTAAACTTAGATAAATTCTTACCTTTCCCATTAAAAGAATAATTTTATGCCTTATTCTTCAAGTAATTTCTTGGAATATCATATTCATCTTCACTCTCTTAATTCAAGATATTTACCAGCTTTATTTTTCATTTGATCATAGAAATGTCAGTCACAACCAATTTCAGGGCCAACTTCCTGATATGTTTCAAAATATTTATGTCCTTTCCAAACTGTAAGGATTTCTTTGCTGTCTTTCTCATTTCAATAACCCCTTTAGTGATGTCAGCATGTCGATGACTACTTAATTGGTTCCATAATTGATAGGGACAATTAGTAATTATTATTTGTCACTTGCTATTGTTTTTTTTCTTATGCTAGATTCTGTTTAAGATTCATCCATTAAAGTTAAGGAATTATCTCTTATAATATATGTTTTTCTTGCTTGAAAATGGCAATATTGTACGGATTTCCTTGAATTACTTTCATTCATGTATTCCTTTCTCTCAATCTATAAAAGCCTTTGTCTCAACTTGAGGTAAGGAGATTTCATCTTCTACATGGTATCAGTGGGTGCTCTTTAAACCGAACCCTCCCTCTTTTTTTTCTCTCTCGTCTAGGGTTGCCAGAAAATCTTGCGGATTCCCGGTTCTATCTGGCCCTCCCTCCCAGCAGTCTCCCAGCTACGGATGGCCCCTGCCCGACACCACCCTTCCTCTGCCCTGTGGCCTCCAGCCTCCGGCCTCCCAGCCTACGTGGTGCCTCTCCAGGTTTTCGAACCACCCTTCTCGGCAGAGTTGTCTCTCTTCCAGCATCGATGTGGTCATAGGTGTAACTCTGAAAAACTTCATGTGAGAGACAAAAAGACTATCACTCTAGACTTTGAGTATCTCTGGAAGATCCTACCCTCAAAAAGAACATTATATGCTCTAAGACACTGCTCAAGTGTTCCAGGTTTAGTCTCCTCAAATTTCTGGCGACACCACAAGAAGATCTTTCAAAACTCCCACTTCTTCTAAACTCTAAACCTCACAGATCCAGACTTCAAGAATCTATACCATATCTCTCCTTCAATTTCATTGACTATTCACTGCACATGAGATAGATATTTGAAAATCATATAATTCCCCCTTTATGAACTATATGTCGATTGATTTTTATCCTTGCATAATTATCAATGCCCAAGTCCCCTACCATGGGCTCAACTACAAAATTCTATAACTTTACATGTCTTGGCATCATGATATTAAAATGCACAACAACCATCAATGGATATAAGTTAAGATATAGCCTCACTTTTTTTAAACTGTGGCTTTAGAGTAGAAAAACCCACGGTACCGACCTCCTCTCGTTTTATTCGTGGGTTTAGAAACCCTCCCTCCGTCGTGACTCATCTCCATTCCCTCCCTCTGTCGCGAGAATAATGGCCAATACATTTTTTGTCACAATAATATACTGGAAGACATATTCGATTGAAGCATTGAAATATTCTGAATGTATCCCTCCATTTTCTACCAGGATATGCTAATGGTATTCTTGTGAAGTGGTGGGGATATGTGCATAATCCCTGTTTTCTTCTGGAATATATTGGTAAACTTGCAATATTAGCTCATTCCCTATGATCGACAACTCTCTATTCCTAGAAAGAATTCCAAAGGGCCCTAATTTCAGAGTTTAGGGTGACAACCTATAGCGTGACACCCTCAATAGTAGACTGAGGGGTAGTAATTGTATTTCCCTATGATCAACAACTCTCTATTCCTACAAAGAATGTTTGAATAATAGGTGCTTAGGAAGACCATGACATAGACAATGTTTCCATGAGGTTATAGAACTTTTATAGATTATCATAAAAGATATTTTCCAAGAAAATTAGCTTAGAAAAATTGAAATTAAAAATGGGTTATAGGATCTAGATATGACATGAATCACTTTTTAAATCATGTATAAACTTGGTTAATGTTTTAAAACCATCCAACATACCCATTAGTTTTAAATATTCCTGAAAATAGAAGCATATTTCAGTATTCTACATCACAGTTTGACACTTTAGCATGTAGTGGTAGGTCCATAGAAGCTTCCTACACCTGTTAAGCATGTTATACTTTTTACATTTTCAAACCCATGTTTTTATACTCTTTGCAATGGTTGGTGCATCACCTGATAATATGCTTTTGTTGAGCATGAGATTAAAAGAGAGATAAGGCGTGCTTCCAAGTTAACGAGGATGAATTGTTTCTATTCACAAGTATAAGAATGAGGATATGCTTACATGAGTGTAGATTATTAGATGCTTTCAGCCACCTATGTTCAATATTTGAGTAGTCATTCAATTTGACATTACCGTTTATCTGCTTATAGGGTGCTTCTTCTGGTGCAAGATCCCAAACAACTGACTCAGGTACTATATCAATGTCATCATTGTACCTAACGGTATGTAATAACTTATTCCATCATGCTTTTTGTTTTATGTACTATGAATTCTTTATTCAAATTACAAAATTGTAAATGTGCTTTTCAAAATATTCTCTTAATGAAAAATATAATTTTATCTTATGCAATTTAATTTCTCTATGCATCCAAATCTAACATATCATTCTTTATACATTGAACATAAACTATTCTCTATACTTTCAAGGGAGTTATATTATTATTAGATGCTTTATTGTATTTATTACTCAGCTCGATTTTATTATTATCACATGATCATCAGTAGTTGCATTTTTTTTTGTGCTCCAACTCTTGTGTATATAGATTCATATCATATTCTTTCAACTTTTCTACTACCGGGTATGTTATACCTGAATCGTCTGATCATAGGGTTTCTACTTAGCGTACAATTTTATTGGACCATCCGATGATCCTCCATTGCATATTGTATTCTCACAGCACATATTCTTTCCTCTGATTGCAGTGTACTCCATCCGATGATCAATCCGATATTCTCACTCTGCCCATTCGTGTCATTGCACGACCCCTTCATTTGGTTGTTTTACATTAAAATTCTCATACTATGTCTGGTTATCTTGAACCATTTCATCTATGATTATAACCTTCTGATAGTTACTGCATGCGGAAGTATTGCTAGATCGCCTCTATCCGAGCAATGGAGTCTTGATTTATCCGAGCATCTCGGTCGGTGTATTTATGTCTGAACATCCCCCCTGCCCGCAACACCCCCCTTGCCGCCTTCGAATCAGCCCACACCATCCCCCAACACCTGCAACCAGCCCCTTTCAACCAGCATTCCAGCCTCCTCCAGCTCCCTTCGCTCCTGGTCTGAAGATGTTCCCCCGCGGATGTCACTGGATTGGGACAACATGCTGCGATCATGCTGCGGTCACGCTGCGGTCATGTCGTGGTCACGCCGCGGTCACTCCGCGGTCACGCCGCGGTCACGCCACGGTCACGCCGCGGTCACGCCGCGGTCACGCCGTGGTCACTCCACGGTCACGCCGCGGTCACGCCGCAGTCACGCCGTGATTTGGCCCTGCTCCAGCCACATCCAGCCCACACCAGCCCCCTTCCACCTTCATTTCAGCCCGCTGCCACCAGCATTCCAGCCTGAAACAGCCCCCCCCCCCACACACCACCTTCGAATCAACCCACACCATCCCCCCAACACCTACAACCAGCCCCCTTCCACCCGCATTCCAGCCTCCTCCCACTCCCTTCACTCCTGGCCGGAAGATGCTGCCCCACGGATGCTGCTGGATCGGGCCAACATGTTGCGGTCACGCCGCGGTCACGCCGCAGTCACGCCGTGATTTGGCCCTGCTCCAGCCACATCCAACCCACACCAGCCCCCTTCCACCTTCATTTCAGCCCGCTGCCACCAGCATTCCATCCCGCAACAGCCCCCCCCCCCCCCCCCCCCCCCACCACCACCTTCAAATCAGCCCGCACCATCCCCCCAACACCTGCAACCAGCCCCCTTCCACCCGCATTCCAACCTCCTCCCGCTCCCTTCGCTCCTGGCCGGAAGATGCTGCCCCGCGGATGTCGCTGGATCGGGCCAACACGCTGCGGTCACACCGCGGTCACGCTGCGGTCACACCGCGGTCACGCCGCAGTCACGCCGCGGTCACTCCGCGGTCACTCCGCGGTCACGCCGCAGTCACGCCGCAGTCACGCCGTGATTTGGCCCTGCTCCAGCCACATCCAGCCCACACCAGCCCTTTTCCACCTTCATTTCAGCCCGCTGCCACCAACATTCCAGCCCGCAACAGCCCCCCCCCCCCCACCTTCAAATCAGCCCGCACCATCCCCCAAACACCTGCAACCATCCCCCTTCCACCCACATTCCAGCCTCCTCCCGCTCCCTTCGCTCCTGGCCGGAAGATTCTGCCCCGCGGATGTCGCTGGATCGGGCCAACACGCTGCGGTCATGCCGCGGTCACGCCGCGGTCACGCCGCGGTCACGCCGCGGTCACGCCGCGGTCACGCCGCGGTCACGCCGCGGCCACGCCGCGGTCACGCCGGGGTCACGCCGCGGTCAAGCCGCGGTCACGCCGCGGTCACGCCGTGATTTGGCCCTGCTCCATCCACATCCAGCCCACACCAGCCCCCTTCCACCTTCATTTCAGCCTGCTGCCATCGGCATTCCAGCCCGCAACAGCCCCCCTGCCACCTTCTAATATGCCCGCACCATCCCCCAAACACCTGCAACCAGCCCCCTTCCACCAGCATTCCAGCCTCCTCCCGCTTCCTTCGCTCCTAACCAGAAGATGTTTCCCCGTGTATGTCACTGGATCGGGTCAACACGCTGTGGTCACGCCGCGGTCACGCTGCGGTCACGCCGAGGTCACGTCGTGGTATTAATTTTTTTCCCTTTCAGAGCATCTTTCAACGAAGTATTAATAGAGGATGTCTTGCAGAATTTATGTACAATTCTTCACTTATCAGTGGCATGGCCTATCATCCTGCAATGCTCATTGTACTTTGGTATGTTTTCTAATACAAAACATACCTCAATAAGATGATCATTTATATCAATATAAACACATTTCAGGGGGTGTAGAAAGGGGCATGGAGAGGGGTGTCCGGCAGGGGGGTGTCCAGCAGGGGGGAGGGGTGTCCAGGGGGTGCAGGGGGTGTCCAGTGGGGCTGTCCAGTTGGGGCATGGGGGCTGTCCAGTGGGGTGCAGGGGGCAGGGTGCAGGGGGCAGGGGTGTCCAGTAGGGGGAGGGGTGTCCAGCAGGGGGAGGGGCTGTCCAAGCAGGGGGGAGGGGTGTCCGGAAGGGGGGAGGGCTGTCCATGGGTTGCAGGGGGTGTCCAGTGGGGCTGTCCAGTTGGGGCATGGGGGCTGTCCAGTGGGGTGCAGGGGGGCATGGGGGACTAAGGGGGCATGGGGGGTGCAGGGGGGTGTTCAAGGGGGCTGTCCAGGGGGTTACAAGGGGGTGCAAGAGGGCTGTCCAGGAACCTAAGCCCATGCAGGTTATGAATGTCTCTATAGAGAAAATGCAGTGCTATCCAGATCTGGAAAATATCATAAAACATCCCACAGATACTTCACAGGCACCAGGTATAACTATTTCACCACCTATAGATAGTGAGCACGGTGCTATAAAATCTGGTAACTCTATTTCAAATCATAATTCCAATGTTTTGTTTAATGCAGTACTACATGAAATCTGATGATTTATGTTGATGACATGATTACAATTTGTAAGAACATGAGCCTCATAATTATTTTAAAATCACAAAATAATGGTAAGTTTGAATTGAAAGACTTAGACATAGCTAATAAAACCTTGGGAATTGAAATTGTTAGATATAAACCAAATAAATTTTCTTACTTATCTCAAAATGGTTAAATATTAAATATTAAAAATAGACACATGTTTGAATCTCTCAAAATTTCCAATGTACTCCTAGTAAAACACTTTAAATTTTCTTTAACACAAAAACCCATTGCTGATGATGATATTCAATTTAGGTGTAAAATCCATTATGATAATATTTTTGGTAGCATTATGTACTCTGATTTCCATGGGACCTGATATTTCCTATGAAATCTACATTCATAGCAGATTTATGACCACACCTGGGATGCCATATTTTCATGCCCTTAAGTGGATTATTTGATACCCATCATGTAACTCTAATCTGTCTTTGTGTTATGGTAAAGATGTCAACAATTCTGAAATTGTGGTTAGATATGTAGATGCAGACTATGAATGTAATATTTACACTAGAAAATCCTTGAATGGTTATGTGTTCACTTCCTATGGTGGCCTCATTTATTTTAAATGTAACATGCAGTCAATGTTTTCTATTTCAACCATGGAATATATGTATATTTCCTTGATTGAGGATGTGAAATAATCCATATGGATGAAAGGTGCATCTTCTAAACTTATCCTTTTCAATTCTATTATAAATGTTTATTCTAATAGTCAATCAACCCTTTATTTTTCCAATATTTTAGTTTTTCATGGTAAACTAAAACACATAGACATTAGGGGGGGACAGGTGCAGGTGTGCTGGGGTAGCAGGGGGGCTGGGGAGGGGGGACAGGTTCAGGTGGGCTGGGGTAGCAGGGGGCTGGGGGGGGGGCTGGTGCAGCTGGGGGCTGGGGTTGGGGGCTGGTGCAGGTGGGCTGCGGGGGGGGGGGGGGGGACTGGTGCTGGTGGGATGGGGGTGGCAGGGGGCTGGGGGGGGCTGGTGCAGCTAGGGGTTGGGGTTGGGGGCTGGTGCAGGTGGGCTGCGGGGGGGTGGAGGTGGGCTGGGGGGTGTCAGGGGGGGCTGGGGAGGGGGACAGGTGCAGGTGGGCTGGGGTAGCAGGGGGCTGGGGGGGGGGGGGCTGGTGCAGCTGGGGGCTGGGGTGGGGGGCTGGTGCAGGTGGGCTGCGGGGGGGGGGGGGGGGGGGGGACTGGTGCTGGTGGGCTGCGGGGGGGTGGAGGTGGGCTGGGAGTGGTAGGGGGGCTGGGGGTAGCAGGTGGCTGGGGGGGCTAGTGCAGGGGGCTGGGGTTGGGGGCTGGTGCAAGTGGGCTACGAGGGGGGGCTGGGGTAGCAGGGGGCTGGGGAGGGGGGACAGGTGCAGGTTGGCTGGGGTAGCAGGGGGCTGGGGGGGGGGGGGGGGGGGCTGGTGCAGCTGGGGGCTGGGGTTGGAGGCCGGTGCAGGTGGGCTGCGGGGGGGGGGGGGGATGGTGCTGGTGGGCTGGGGGGTGGCAGGGGGCTGGGGGGGGTTGGGAGGTGGAAGGGGGCTGGGGGGGGCTGGTGCAACTAGGGGTTGGGGTTGGGGGCTGGTGCAGGTGGGCTGCGGGGGGGGTGGAGGTGGGCTGGGGGGCATGGGGCTGGGGTAGCAGGGGGGCTGGGGAGGGGGGACAGGTGCAGGTGGGCTGGGGTAACAGGGGGCTGGGGGGGGGGGGGGGCTGGTGCAAGAGTGATGAGGGGGAGCTAATACTGAATTTATTTATATTGTAGAGTATGCACTAGAAGAATCTATACCATGTCCAGCTACTATAAAGGTATGGTGTTTATTTTTTATCTCTATGTTGTTAGAGTTAATTGGTATTGAAGTTACTCATTCTTTTATATCATCAATTTTAGTTGAAATGTAGTTCTTAAATCCAAATAATATATAATTCTTGTTGGATCCATACATGCCTTTAGTAAAGAGTTCCATGTAATGTTTTAAATTTCATGTGTGTTATGTGATGGTTTCCAACTTTGAAGTGGTGTGGGATCTCTTAGTGCATGATCTGGAGGTATTTGACATTATTATTTGAATAGATATAATGATCGGTGTTATGTACTAGATTGAATTTTCTCATTTTTGAGTTCAGTTTAAATCTCTTTTTGGGGTCTCTCTTGACTTTTAGGGTAAGTGGGATTCTAGATTTGGGATAGTAGGGGGGGTGTCCAGACGGGGGAGGGGGTGTCCAGACAGGGGGGAGGTGTGTCCAGACAGGGGGGATGTCGTTGGACCGGGCCAACACATTGTGGTCACGCTGTGGTCACGCCGTGGTCACGCCGTGGTCACGCCGCGGTCACGCCGCGGTCACACCGCGGTCACGCCGCGGTCACACCGCGGTCACGCCGCGGTCACACCGCGGTCACGCCGCGATCACGCCATGATTTGGCCCTTCTCCAGGACGACACCATGCGACGATTACTCCTCCTTAGAGAAACATTGAATGGTTATCTCTATAATTTTTTGTATTTCCTCATTCCTAAACTATATCTCCTCTCAGTGCTGCCTCTCATCCATCTTTCCACAAAACGTGCATAGCAGGTGGTACAAAGGCTCAATTCAACTGAAAACATTGGTTTGGAATTGTCTGGCATATTTTATTGTACATGTATCACATAATATTTGAATGGTTAGCTCTATAATTGTTGGATGCTGCCACTTGTAATGAGGTACTTAATTTCCTCTCCCTCTTTCTTCCATTAAATATTAGACAGATCCTATGTAAAAAAATCATTCTCCACCTCCGGGGAAGGAACTCTCAGCTACCGTTCTTCTGTTCTTCTTCCTGTTAATGAATAAAATTCCCCAAGTATATTGGGAAAATTTTATTCATTTTTTTCATTTACCTCTTCTTACTTACTGCTGATTTCATCAGTCGGATTCGGTCTTTTAGCAATAGCCCATGACATCCATCTGTTGTCTAGGGGGTCCAGTGGGGGGGTCCAGTGGGGGGGGTCTGTCCTGGGGTGCCCAGGGTCTGGGGGGGCTGGCAGGGGGACTAGCAGGGGGCGACTGGCAGGGGGTGGCAGGGGGGACTGGCAGGGGGCAGGGGGGCTGGCTGGTAGGGGGCAAGCAGGGGGGCAGGGGGGGAACTAGCAGGGGGCAGGGGGGCTGGCAGGGGGGACTAGCATGGGGCAGGGGGGAAAGGCAGGGGGACAAGCAGGGGGCTGGCAGGGGGGGCTGGCTGGTAGGGGGCAAGCAGGGGGTGGTAGGGGGGAACTAGCAGGGGGCAGGGGGCAGGGGGTGGCAGGGGGGTGGCAGGGGGGGACTAGCATGGGGCAGGGGGGGAAAGGCAGGGGGACAAGCAGGGGGTGGCAGGGGGTGGTAGGGGGCTGGCTGGCAGGGGGGCAAGCAGGGGGTGGCAGGGGGGAACTAGCATGGGGCAGGGGGTGTCCAGTAGAAGGTGTCCAAGGGTGGGGGTGTCCAGTGGAAGGTGTCCAGGGGGGTCTATGGGGTGTCCAGGGGGGTCTAGGGGGTGTCCAGGGGGTCTAGTGGGTGTCATAGGGCACAATAATGTGAGATTTTTTACTTTTACATCACTTCACACCAAGATTTCACTTATTTGCAGTTTACTGTGCTAGTTCTGTTTTATCTTGTTTCACCCCCTAATGTGTAACGTGAATACGTAGATCAGAAGTGGTAAGACTTGCACAATGTTGGGATATATTGAGAGAGGCAGTAAAAGATACAATGTACTAGAAAAATTCTGGTCACACTGTGCTAGTTCTGTTTTCCTTTGCATCTCTTTTCCTCTGTCTCTAGTTCTGACCAAGGAAATTCTAGGAGGAAAAGTAGCATGGCGGGGAGTTTATGATAGCCCCTATGTCACTGCATAGTTCTTTTATTGTTATTTGGCTAAGTAGAGTTTTGGTTTTTATCTCCATGGAGTTCAAGGTTAGAACATGGAAATTTTTGAGGTTTCCATACTCTTCATGGTTAAGGTGCATGGTTTGAGGAAAATAGTATGACCTCCCTTCGTGAGGATAATTTTAAGTTCATTTTGAATTGTACACAATTTTTTAGCATGAGTTGCGCATAGCCAAGTCTAAACGATGTAGCCCCTTGGTGAAACAATGTAGGATCCTTGGGCCAGTGCAGGGGGGCTGGGGAGGGGGGACAGGTGCAGGTGGGCTGCGGGGGGGGGGGGGACTGGTGCTGGTGGGCTGGGGGGTGGCAGGGGGCTGGGGGGGAGGTTGGTGCAGCTTGGGGTTGGGGTTGGGGGCTGGTGCAGGTGGGTTGCGGGGGGGTGGAGGTGGGATGGGGGCTGGGGGTAGCAGGGGGCTGGGGGTGCAGGGGGCTGGGGAGGGTGGGGGAGACTGGTGCAGCTGGGCTGGGGGTGGACTAGTGCAGCTGGGGGCTGGGGGCTAGGGTTGGGGGCTGGTGTAGATGGGCTGCGAGGGGGGGCTGGTGCAGGTGGGCTGGGGGGTTGCAGGGGGAAGGGGGGACTGGCAGGGGGTGGCAGGGGGGACTAGCAGGGGGCTGGGGGGGAAGGGGGGACTGGCAGGGGGCAGGGGGTGGGCTGGCAGGGGGACAAGTAGGGGGGTGGCAGGGGGCAGGGGCAGGGGGGACAAGCAGGGGAGTGGCAGGGGGGACTAGCAGGGGGCAGGGGGCAGGGGGGCTGGCAGGGGGGTGGTAGGGGGACTAGCAAGGGACATTGGGGGACTAGCAGGGGTAGAGGGGGCTGGCAGGGGACAAGCAGGGGGACAAGCAGGTGGGTGGCAGAGGGCAGGGGGGACTGGCAGGGGGCAGGGGGACAAGCAGGGGGGGCTAGCAGGGGGGTGGCAGGGGGCAGGGGGAAGGGGGGCTGGCAGGGGGTGTCTGCAAGGCAGTGGGGAGGAGGGCAGGGGGGGTCTGTAAGTCATAGGGGAGGGGTGCAGGGGGTGTCCAGGGGGGTGTCCGGGGGGTGTCCGGGGGGTGTCCGGGGGGTGTCCGGGGGGTGTCCGGGGGGTGTCCGGGGGGTGTCCGGGGGGTGTCCGGGGGGTGTCCGGGGGGTGTCCGGGGGGTGTCGGGGGGGTGTCGGGGGGGTGTCAGGGGGGTGTCAGGGGGTGTCCAGGGGGGTTTCCAGGGGGTGTCCATGGGGTTGGGGGGTATTTTTTTTATGTATGTGCACACCCTATATCCATGGTTTTAAACCGTGGCTATTTGTTTATTGCCACGGTTTTTAACCGTGGCTATAGACCTAACTCCACGGTTTCCAACCGTGGCTATAAAGCCTATCCGGCGTCTAATATAGCCACGGTTGAAACCGTGGCATTACGTATACAGCCACTGTTTGAACCGTGGCTATATACCTAAAGCCACGGTTGGAACTGTGGCTATAGGTCTGGGCCTATAGCCACGCCAAACTTAGCCATGGTTCCTCAAACCGTGGCTATTACCTATAGCCACGGTTTGAGGGCCTATAGCCACGGTTTAGAACCGTGGCTATAGCCCGAATTTCCAGTAGTGCTCATGAAATCATAAGATTTATGAAAGAAACATAGAAATCATTAATTATAAAGGTAACTTGTGGCATCCATATCATACTTACATTGTAATTATCATAGCTACATAGGGAGTTACTTTGGAATACACGTCAGAGTATATTCTCTAAATCTATTAGGAGAAACATTCACGTTTACCTCCATCACGTTACCCAGTGAATTAGAGATCTATCTTGGGATCACCCACCCTAGGTTTATCACGGAACCACCTGTATAAGTAAATAATGCCCAAGAACCATAACATGATCATAACACATAACATAAGCATAAAGAAAAGATAACATTTCCACATTGCAATAATAAAATATCATTTCAAGATATTGAAATAATAAATCCATTCTCAAAATCATTTTCAATACCAAAATAAATAAAAAGAGTATATGGTATTTATTTTTCCTTTTAAAAAAATATTCAGGTTTGTTAAGGAAGCCAAAGATCAAATAATACTCGCGGTGGCGGAAAGGTCGTTGTCACCGCTTACATTAAAAAAAGAATTCCTTCTTGTCGTTTAGTAAACCGCTTCGTATAAAAAGATTTCCTTTGAATAAAATGAAAAGTCAAATGGGTTTATACACCGTATAAAATAAAGTCATGTATAAAACTAAAAATGCCTCAATGAAAGGAGATTGAGACGAAGTCCCTTACCTCGCGTCCGACTTGACTCGATCGTTATTTAATCACCTGAATAATAAACTAAAGTTAATTTCTACTTGCTTAAGAACCTTTTTCAAGTTTATTATTCTTTTTATATCACTTATTACCATGTTATAAACATTATTCAATCATTTAAGTTAATAACGTTCATTTTGTCGATATTTGGTACTTGAGTAAAAATGAACAACTTACATTTACAAGTTGTCTATGTGGTCAAAGGTTCATTATATCCAGAATGATATTCATGATTTGTATATCATATATATCATATATATATATATTATATACATGTTTTATAATAGTACATAACATTTAGAGGTAAGAAATGAAATGCACCGTTCATGGAGACGGTAAGCCGTACATACGCATGAACGCTACTTTCATTTCTATTTATTATTTTAAAGGAAATAAAACATAATGATACATAGGTATATTATAATTCCAGTATAATATCATATATAATATCGTTAACTCCATTCTTTATACATCCCACATAAGGCATTAACGAATAAAATCACTTTGAGGGGGCGGTAGTCTGCACTTCCTCAAATGAGATTATCGTATTTACCCACTATGGAAACCATAAAGGTATGATATAAATGGGAAGTACAGAAGCATAAGGAAATCATAAACATAATATATATCATATATAAATATATTTCCATCATAATGGACACCATGAGAGGTGGTAATATGTAATTGAACAATCATCATTTCGTGAGGCGTTAGTTTTCCATCCACAGAAACATTATGTTCTTCATCCATTAGATGGAGGTGTGTGTAAGTGTAGTTCGAATACTTCTTAAAAAAACATACTAGTATATTGAGGATACTGGTTTTGTTACAAAAGAAAGAAACAAAAAGAGTTTAGGGGTTGGAGAAGTAAAATAAAAGAAAACAATTTAAGAGAAACTGTTACCTTTAATTTGGGTAACTCCCTTTGGTTTGAACCAAAGGACTTCTTGAAGTGCCTTCTTCCTAAGTTAAGGCTTTTAAGAGGAGGAGAGGGATGTTGATAGTTTAATTTGGAAGAGTTTGGACTATCCAAATGTCTTGAGAGGTGTGAGGAATTGGTTAGAAGTGGTCTTCTTTTATAAGGGGGGGAGGGGTCTTTAGGAAAGTGTGAAACTATTATTTTATTATATAATTATATTAGGTTTATAATGGTCCAAAAATCATTATATTCAAAGATAAGATGAGTCATGGTTGAAATAAAATCATCCAATCAGAATTTGACATGTTTTGGATAATATTTTAATCATTATAATCTTATTTATTTAAATCATTTATTAATGAGGTAAATAATGCATCATTATTGTGTCATAAATAATTTACTTAATTTGATTTCTAAAAATTATAAAAAAAATACCATGATATAGGAAATCGTTTTATCTTTCCAAATAATATTTATAGTCAAAAATAGGACTTATATAACATCATATAAAAATTAATTACTAAAATATTTTTGTTTATGTCATTTTGGCCTTTACTTTAAATTAATTAATCTAAATTGTCATTATCACTTCTAAGTGGATCAAAAGGGTCCCAAAATAGACCCAAAGATGCTCATGGTCGTTAATGACTCAACAAATAAGGTTAAGACGATTGTTAAGGTAATTTTGAATTATTATAATATTCTTTTAACCTTGAATTACCTCATTTACCTTTAACCACGGTAAATAAAAGTCAAGAGTTACTATTCACCAAAAATTATTTTCATCTTAATAAACCACATTTTACTTCTTGATAAAA
Organism: Viscum album; assembly: GCA_963277665.1. NCBI lineage: Eukaryota > Viridiplantae > Streptophyta > Magnoliopsida > Santalales > Viscaceae > Viscum > Viscum album. The sequence goes on from OY728166.1 coordinate 813,184,657, forward strand.
ACCATGTATGTCGGATTTTTTAAATTCAATTCACAGAAGTGGTAAATTTTCATTTAAATGAAAAACTCAGTTTTTTAACTACCACTAAGTGGTGTCACTATTCATCAAAAATTGAAGTTTTTCAGAAAAATACCAAAAATTCAGCCTAAGAATTATTTGATATTATGAATTCAAAATAGATGTATATTTTTCCAAATTCAAAACATAGAAGTGGAATTAATTAATTTAAAAATTAATTCCCATTGTTAAAACAAATAGCGTGTTTTTAAGAAACAATAACTATCAAAAGATTGATACTTGTTTATGTCCAATTTCAAAGTGAAATTACATCCAATGACCAAAATTGAATCAAATGGTAAAAATATATTTTAATTTCACTTTAAAACAAATTAAAAATATAATCTAACCATATAAATAAATTAGATTAAAAGACACTTTTGAATTAAAATACAATATTTTTCACTATTCATTAAAAAATGAACTTTATCAGAAAAATACCAAAAAAAATTACCCAAAGTAAAATTTTATGTCCCCATTCTAAAGAAGGATTAAATTTGGTCAATTAGAACATATAAAGATGACCAAAACTTGATTTAATGAGGGTTCTCCATTAAAAGACGGTAAATCTTCCTTTTAATGTAAATTATGCTTAAAATTGGATTCATTCACATTTTAAGCCTCTAACTTTTATTGGATAAAATTAAATATATCTAACAAAAATGTATAATTATATTGTAGTTAGTTTCGTTCATTCTTTCCACTAAAATGGCTAGGATTTAACTACCATTTAAAATAATAATATTATATTATTAGTGTACAACGTAAGATTCCAAAGAAACTCGTTGTTGCGTATCGGGTACGCTATCGAACATAACAACCCTTTTAAAGTAAAATTAATATTTAATTCACAAATATTAATAAATATGAAATATGTCTTATTCTTCATTTACTTGGGATGTTACACATGTGGTTGGAACCCCCTTATTCGTGAAGCATTTGATTGCACTGCTATAATTTTAGGAATTAATGATCCAATTCCACTATGATGAGTATAAAATAAATGGAATTATTTTTATAGGTGTTCTAATCAACCATAAGAAATGCACATATTTGGTAACTTAGTACAAACATGGCTCAAATTCCCAACCATTCCATGCTAGAAGAAAGACAAATGGCATCTTCTAGGCATTGTAAGAGGTCTAGAGGATGCCTACTGTCGATAACCACCATGTGACTCATCAAATTTCCTATTTATCTTTATGTAACTCATAAAACATCCACTGGGAGAAAAAGGAACTCCCATCAACCCTGAATTACCCACCAAGTCAAGTGAAACCATCAATGCCTTATCTTGTGTGTTGGAATATGAAGTGATCTTTAATAAGAAAACAATAGAATGGATATCTAGTAAATGAACTATCTAGAACCATCAAGTTTTCATCTTCTCATTCTATACAATATCAGGTGTAAACTACACATGCTCGGAAAAATGTTTCATATACTACATCACGGTCTTGTCAGCCTGCTGGAGGTCAAAAAACTCTATACCTTAACCAGTATCATAGATTCTAGATATAAATAATCTATTAAAAAAATATAAATTCCTTTCACTCCAAACACTTGTGATTTTTTTAATTACCATAAAATCCCACCATCTTCTGCTAGGTCCCTCTAGCTTGAAGGTGGCACATTTCACCTTAATCAAATTAGGTGTTTCCAAAAATCAAACCAAATATCTATATTTATCAATAAATCCTCAGCCTATTTAGGATCATTATAGCCTTATAACTCTAGTGGTTTCTAGTGAAGGAACTCTTGAGCATGATTCTTAGATTTATCCCTCTGATATTCTACAACTTGATCCTGAATGGGAATGGATGTAGGTGCTTGTCCTAGAGCTTGGACAACACGCACAATAATCTCAGCAAGATTTTGGTCCATGAGAGGATTTTCTCACTATTTTTTACCATAAGCTTCCTCCTATATCCTATTAAAATGTCTTATTATAGGCATGATGTAACACAATATTAACAAACAACATTGAAGACAAAATAAGCTTACTTAGATCAACAACTAAAACAAGAGCAATGGGAAAAATAATTACATTAGGTAAGATATCATGACTTGGATTCCAACCTATACAAATAAAAAGTGTGGAAAAGAATAGAATTATGTCAAATTATTCCTCAAAATTATTTTCCCTAGACATACATGGTGACTTATGTCTCATTATAATGAGAGTTGTCCAGGAAATCACTCACAACTACTTCTTAAGTCCTGATAATCCTACCTCCTGCCTACCAAGACAATCCAAACTACATACTGGTATCAAGGAAATATTCTTAACCCACACATTTGATACCACTTTGTCACAAAACTACCCATATACCCTGGTACACTGATAACTGAGTTGGATCTGACATAACTTGAAGGGATTTTCCAATCCCCATGGGTCGATGACTAGCACCTTGCATCATACAAGATCAAGAGGCAATCAATTTTCCAAAAAGTAATGGACAATTAAAGACTTACAAGTCAATATTCATAACAATACAAATAGATAATGTAATAGAAAAAAAATAGTTATAAAAAACCCAAATAAGTACATCTTTTAAGTAATCAAAAACTGACAAGATAAAACTCAAAAATCACATGAAACAAGTGGATAACATATCTAATGGTCCCCAACATCACTCCAAGATTAAAGGATCATGAACATCCACCACATACAAGTGGTTCCTTTCCTTTGATCATACTTAGAATAAGAAAATATAAAAACACTAGAGGGAAAAGGTAACGTGTGAGATTTAAATCCTATTAGGGTCTCACCAAGTGTTCCATAATCAATGCCAAAAAAATAAGCCGTATATGCAATCAAATTAAATAAAACTAGGCATGTAATTTCATTTTAATTTTAAAAAAATATTCTTTCATTAAAAATATGGATGATATATCAAAGCTGCTAAAAAATTGACTTAAATGAACATTTTACATGAAATAGTTTATATAAATCAACTAGCATGAATAAAAATGTCCCATAAATCAACAACATGTATATCAAATCAAAAAAAATACACCCCCTCTTAAGGGAAAGTTACATCCTCTCCCACTTAAGGGAAAATTACATCCACTCCCACTTTAGGTAAAATTACATCCACTCCCACTTAAGGAAAAATTATATCCACTATTGTTTAAGGGGAAATTACATAAAACAAATTAGAAATCATTCATTTTAAAAAACTTTAAAAAAATCCTAATGTTAATTTTCAACCTGCCTTCTCATTTCAAAACCAAATAATCAGTTTTCATCATTTCATTACATTTCAAAACATCTTTTAATTTATTCCATTTTCTCAAGATCAACATAAAATAATTTCCATTAAAAATATTTCCAAAATAATCCATCATTTTTCAAAAATTCACCCCCATAATTTTAATTCTATTAAAATTGGTTTTTTTTCATTTCCATATCCCTTTCAAATCAAAACTCAAATCATCAAAATTCCATGATCTAAAATAAATTAAAAACTCAATTCAATTTGGTTAAGAAATTAAAGGCCTAAATTATAGGGAAACAAATTATGGAACCACCTTCCTTTAAATCAAATATCCAGAAATCAACACCCATAATGGGACTCTCCAATAAAGAACAAAGGCACAGAAGATCTAGGAACACAACCTAGAACTAAGATCCAGTAAAACATAGTTTAGATACATACTATATGTGATTATCCATCATTCTCTAATGATTATGGAAGAATAGAATGAAAAAACTATTAAAGAGGAGATCTACTTACCCATAGGAGATCAAACGAGATCAACACCACTTGGATGCATCATGGAAAGGGTTTGGAGGTACTAAAATTGATTCTAGGGAGCCTTAAAAGACAAGGAAAATGATTAGGGTTGACTGGGGGTCAATTAGGGTTAAACTGAGGGGTTTGGGAATTTGAAACAAAAATTTTGAATAATAAAATCCCACACTCACAATTTATAGGCTACGGCCACATGGGTAGACAAACCATGCACCCTAACTATGCACCCCTACTCTATAAGGTCCATAGTTTCTCCTTGGTGGGATTATAGTTTGTCAAACCATGAACCAACCTTGAAAAACATATTTTTTGAGGTTATATAGTTTAGAGGGGTTGGATGCATAGTTTGGGCAAACCATGCACCCCCTCTAGAGAACCATTAAATGGCACACAGTTTTCTAGGCCAAACTGTGTAGTTTTCCATAACCATGCACCAACTATTTACAACCTCTTGGGGTTCTAAATTTCACCAAATTCCACCAAAAAGAACCCAAGAAAAGTCCCAACCAAATTAAATTCAAAACAAGGTTTTAGGATTACTTGAAAACAAGTAATAATATATTATAGGATATTATTTATTGTGGTAAACTAATAAAAAGCAGTATGAGAATCCTAAAGAAGTAGATCATCCAAAGAAGGAGTGAATGACTATTTGGACTAAATAATTGGGAAAGGATAAATAGATAAGGGAATAATAAGTAATTTTTTAGGCTAAAGGAAACAAACTGGATGTATATATTGAGTTTAAAGTTCATGAGGAGTAATCCATAAGTGGTGACTTAAAATATACAAGAAACATGAGAGGTTTAATAAAACTTGGAATGAATCAAATAATTACATGACTGTATTTTATTTTCAATAATATACAATAAATAAGTTACTTTAATCATAAGGAAATAAATCTACCTTAATAACCTAGGTGGATAAAAATATTTCATACTAAAAAGAAGCTAAAGGGAAAAAAGAAAATAAGAAATCTATTGAGACTCAAAATAAAAGTAAGAGTCCATATAATTATTCACATGCTGATATTTGATGAAAAGAATATCCCAGGTTGAGTGGAATCTCTCATCATGGATATTTTATTTGAGATACAAAGAGGTCCCTCCCTATTCCCTATTATTTTATGTGTTAAGAACTAATATACATGGAATTTAAAGATAATTTTGAGGTTTTAATTGTTATGAAAACAAGAAAAATGATTTCTGAATGAGTTTCTCAACTAGAATAATGATATGATGAGTTCATCCCTTTAGGGGGAGAAAAATTATGGTAAAAGGCTATCAAAATCAGGTATTTCACATAATCTAGAATTACTAGGTATCTCCCTGAAATTTGAAGAATAAGTTATGAGAATCACATATTAAACCCTTAAATTTGATTATTTTAAATATATTATAAAATGGGATGTGGGTTGATGAAAATATGTGATATATGGGGAGTTTGAATCTTTGAAATTAAACTTTCTAATTTTTTTGTTGAAATGTGTACATGCTACAACATATTTCTTGAAAAAACATTATACAACATATATTTGAGAAATAATAAATTTATGAGATAGGTATCAAATATATTGGATTTTATGGACAAAATTGATCACCTTGGATAAAGACTCTTGTTTTATACACCAATTCATCCCACATAGACTTTTAATTTTATAATTAAAGGATCTTTTCTAAGATGTTCATGTGGTATCATCCTTCTCTTAGGAAATGGATACAGGATGTTATTCATAAAATAAGTGTGAGATGAGAAGTCCCCTAAATCGTCCATATGCATTTTATTGGTAATGGGTTCTGAATAATGAGTATACATGTTGACTTTTATGATTTTAGGAGATATTGAAGACAAAAATAAAAAGAGGGGTATTTTGAATCCCATGTAAGTCTTTCATTTGTTTTTAATGAGTGAATATGTGATTGGTGAGTGGATATGAGTTGATAATTCTTAGAAAATTTTTATTCATTCCTAAAATAACATTGGATATCATGCTTGAGAAATTTTCCTTAGATATATGATGATCAGAGTATTGTTCTTCAATGCTTAATGACATGTGATAAAAAGAGTTTGGAGAAGGCACTATGTGTACACCCTAAAAAAACCATCATATGACATGTGTGAATGATGTATCATCAAGTTTGGATGAATATTGAGAAATTTTAACCAAAGACCATGAAAAAATATTTTATTTTTTCTCAAATTAATTTTAGAATAGGATATTGCATCAGATTATATGAAGAATTTACATAACTGTTTTTATAAGAGTTTAGTAAAATATTGTCTATCCCCTAGAAATACAATGGGAAACATAACCATCAATATGAAATTTTTTATCAAAAAAATAAGAGTCAAACTGCATGGCTAGCCCGAGCTGGTAGGGAGTTTCATAATATAGGTAGAGAGCCTATAGGTGTAGGCATGACATGTGAAAATGACATGCATAGAAGTGGCGAAGCACTACAATGGGGGGTGGAAAAATATAAGAGATAGATGAATCTTGGATAAAACCTAGTTACTCACATCTATCCAACAATTAGTGAAACATTTTCTTATTAAGAAGTGGAAAGGTTTGTGTAGAATAAATGTGGGACTCAATGTTTAGTGGGTATTATTACTCCTCCATTATAATACATAGACATAAGGCTTGGATGAATGGGAAAAGTCCACATTGTCTTCTTAAATCTACCATGTGTGAGGATTTTGTTTCATGAAAATACTAAATTGACCCTAGATAGAGATTCTATGAGAAGGAATCTTCTGTGAGAGGTGCATTTTTTCCATGATAATGGATCTTCCTTGAGGAAGGGCTCAGATCCTTTGTGAGGCATGGGTATTTTGTGTGTATAAAGTGTTTCCTTGAGTAATGATTTCACAAATATTTCATAAAGTATCAAGTGGTACCCATTAATCATATTCCTCCTATGAAAATTAAGTTATTATGTTTGTGGAGAACATGCATTTATTTTCATTGTGAATAAAAAATGGTCTTGAGTAATTTCTATAGTATCTTGGATCGATCCATCAAGATAAGATGATATGGTTTCATCCTCTTGTGATAATGTTGAGCATTATTGATCCACCATGAAATCTGAGACACCTTCCATCAAGGTGTGTTTGATGTCCATATACATGTATATGATGATCATGCATACGTACTTCCATGCATATTGATGTGGCATTTATTTTTTATGCTTTTACACATCATTTATTATATTAATTATTTTTTACTATCAAAGTTATTCAATTAATGGTCATTTATATATTTTTGGTTAGTTTATATTATATTTAGTAAATTAATGAAATTAATGATAATTATATTTGTTTCATTATTTAATATATCAATTTTTCACTTGTTGAATCTTTCATTTTATTAATTTTGAATTTTATTTTTAATTATGACATATAGTGTTTTTGATTAATTTTTATATTTTATGAATTTAATATTTTATTTCTTAGTGTATGATACCTAATTAATTAATCTATTATTTAATTTAATTTTAATTTAATATTTAATCTTTTATTTTTCTAACCTTTTAATGAGACCTAATTTAATTTTTCATTTTTTGATTTTAAATATTTAAATGTTTAATTATTTTGTTAATTTAATTTATTTATTGGATGGAATTTTAATGAAACTTTAAATTATTTATTTTTAATATTTAAAAGTTAATTTAGATTTTTTTACTTATGGTACTATGCTAGTGGCTTTTTCCTTCCGTCAAAAGGAATTTCCAGGCTACCACCAACCAAACTACTTCCATGCCTTTGACTCTACTACTGTGAGCCCTACTACCACCATCCCTTCTACCACCATGTATTTTATTCTAATACCTCTATCCCTAATACCACCATGATGTGATTCAACCCACTTGTTGTGATTTTTTAAGATAATATTTTTTTTCAAAATTATAAAGGAGGACATCAGCTTTTGGCACACACGGTGGGTTTTTTTTAAATGTAGGGAACATATCTTATCTACAATAAGAGAGATGTTTTTTAAATATCTATTTTGAATGGAATGAGATACACGTGGGGGGTATATATAGGCAATAGGTGGTGACTCAAAGGAATAGAGATATATGATCAGATTTGTGAAACAATGTGGGGAAGATACACTAGCAGTGATGGTTTTGGATGCGAGCATCAAGAAGAAATGGTAGTTGTACAATGGCTTAGTGAAGGTGCTGAAATAATATCCAGTGTTCAATTTTAGTCTTTAGAAGGTGACTTCTTTTAATAGTACAATTATTAGAGAGGCTAAAAAGGTATATCATGGTGTGTATTTTTACATAGGTTTTATACACTATTTTTTCAATTCAATTTTCAATCTTTACTTGGATTTTTGTACTCTATGATTATTATTATATTTTATTAGATTTTCCTTATGGTTGTGTATTCCTTCATATTAGAGGGTTTATCTACATTAAAATTCTACATAACCATTTATTTCTCTACTTTTATTCCTATGTTCTATTTTCATTGAAGATTCTCATAATATTTTTTTCACAACTAAGTTTTATACTTGGGAAGAAACCATTTGTTTTTATGGATACCTAGCTTCATCCATAACCATTGAACACTATATAAGAAGAAGCTAATCAATTTATAAGATTAAGATCTAAGAAAATATAAGCAAGTCATGATTGAAGTTTCTAATTCGATTTAGGTGGAATTGATGAATTTGAAACCAGTGATCTTAGTCAAGGTTTTTCTGGATCTGAATAATTTATTTTTAATACAAAATGATTTAGTCCCACATTCGATGAACCCAAAATCAAGAGGCGATGTTAGTTGGTGACCAATTTTAATAAGAGATGATGAATCAGTTCTGACTATAATATGAAGAAGATGAACTAGGTTTCTCATTCCAAGGGTTTCATTCTAAGACATTGTTGATGATTGGGAGTCACAAATCAAGTTGTTCATAGTGTAGGGGTCTCACATAAAACCATGGAATAAGGGTCAATTAAACCCAGTGAAATATTATACATAGAGTTTCAACCAATACCTAAGGATGTTGAAAAAAAAATTAGATCTATTTGGGATGAGAATCAAGCTTCAATAGGATTTTGGGATCTAAACAGATGAAGACAAGATTTGGATGTATAGATTTGGTTTGAGGCTTATGGTTGAGGCTTGTGGAAGAAGATAATGAGCCTATTGTAAATTCCCGACTGATCAATACCCCCGAAACATAAGCAAACTTCTTGGGAGGACAAAGAAAAAAAGCTATAACATGAGAGATGTTTTGTACACCACCAAATGGGATGGATATTTGGAGGGGTTTTCATTGATTTATACACACATACATGCACATATAAAATCTAGGAATATTTATAATGTGATTAAAAATACATGGGAGCCTTAATGAGGTCAAACTGCAATGAGAAACAAAATGAAAGCATAAATGAGGGAAAATAATGAGTAGAGAGGGGAAAATATTGGTGGTAATAATCCCCATTATTGAAATTAGTCAACAATCACCCCCTAATTTTTTTCACATTCACCAGATCTCAATGACATCAATCTTTGTACACAACTTTAGAAACATGGTGCACCAAGTGACTTCGTGAGAATTCCCACAAATTATTACTTCTTTGAAGCCTTCTCGTCACTTACCATTAGCTTATCTATAATGGATATGGCATATAGGAGGGTATGCTTGGAATCTAAGGAATCAATAGGTTTATCCATAGTGGATTTCGACATACTGTTGGTCCTCTGATGGAATGAATTTTTTCACCTCCACCTAGGGATGTGCGTTTGATTTCTATATTGAACCATGCATTCAACTTATTATTCTCCTTGTTGTCTTCTTTATATCGAAATTTCATCAGATTCTCATCAAGAATTTTCTTAATCTAGAACATGTGTTTTTATGCTTTACCAAAACAGGTTGTCTCATCGGCCATAGTGAAGTGTAACTCATCATAAAAGAGATCACACAGTGAAAAAACATGTGGCACTGTTGGCCTAATAATGTTTTCGATGGTGAGAAACTAAAGTGGGGTTTCATTGTGATCAGTGTCTAGTGCTTCTTCCATGTCAAATGGTAGAGAGGTGAACTCCATTGCGGCTGATGTAATGGGCATCACCTTGACCATGTCTAGTGTTTCATCGTCTACAAAGCACACGCTAGTGGGTGTGGGTGATTATCTCTGGTCTCCAATAGTGTTTCCAGTCTCCATTGGCCCTGGTATATATACCATAGTGAGTTTGATGGTTAATGGATCCTCACTAATCAACGCATTTTATTTTTCATTAGTACTCCAATCCTACCGTGCTGCCTCATCAAAGATAACATCACATGTTACATGCACACGCTTGTTGCCGGTGTCATACACATAGTATGCCTTGGATCCGAACTCGTACTCAATAAAGATCATTGGTATACTCCAGTCATACAGCTTCCTCAGGTGATCCTTCATGATCCTAATATGTGCAATGCATCCAAAGGTGTAGATAAAGTTCACCACTAGTTTTTTTCCATTATAGGAATTGTATGGATTTATCCCATTAATGATTTTTTTTGGAGATTGATTGAGAATAAAAACAGCGATGATGATGGCCTCACCCCAAAACATCATGTGGAGACCCTTTTCCTTCAACATGCTATGATCAATGGCTAAAATAATCTAGTTGTGGCATTCTAAAACCTCATTTTACTCTATAGAATAGGGAGTCGTGAGCTATTGTTGTAGGCCATGCTCAACATAGTATTCACTGAATTACTCTAAAGTAAACTCACCACCATGGTTTGTGCAGAGGACCTTCATCTTGTGCCCTATCTCCACTTCTACTATGGCCTGAAAGTGTCCTATTACCATTGGATCTTGGTATTTTCTCATTAGTATATTGAGCCACATGTATCAGATCATGTCATCCAAATGTAGTAGAAATTAGTGGTTCACTCCTAGCATCTTCCACATGATCATCCTACAGAGGTCACCATGGACAAGGTCAAGGATGTTTTATATACGATGTTTCACTTTCTCGAGTAAATACACATGACACTACTTTCTATTAAGGTAGATATCATAGAATTTATCCACTTGATCAATTTGAATAATACCTTTCACCATATCACATTGAGAAAGATTTCACAGAGCCTGGAAATTCATGTGGTTGTACCTCACATGTCGGAACCATAACTCCTATAATACCCTTATAGAAAATCATACTAGTAATGAAATATCGATTATGATACAACTGGTCAGGTAAAAACTACATCCTAGATAGTAGGATCTACTTTTGGTTGAGGATATTCAGGATTCCTCCATCAATTATTACCTAAAAACCATTCTCATCAAGCTATCTGATTCTGATGATATTTGTGGTGAGCCTTGGGATATATTACACCCCCCATGATCATGTGGTGCTCACCAGTCTTATAGGAGAGAAGGATCATCCCACACCCCCTGATATTGATGATATATCCAACATCAAACTTGATGGTTCCATGGATCATAGATTCAAGATCAAAGAAGACAGCACAAGAACAATTCAGGTGGTTTATGACACTTGTGTCAAGGTTCTATAGGTCTTTGTCATGTTCCTCCTACTGAGCATGTTGTGAAAAGACCTTTACATCGATGAACCTGAGAGATTACATTATGGTAGTGGAGAATTGGGAGTAGCAGATCGTGGAGGTGGAGAATCAGGCACTGTGGTGCACTCCTTTTCCATAAGGATCATGGGATCATCTTCATCACCCCATATTAGATAGGACTTAGCCTATTTCATCATGCTATAGAAATATTTGGCTCAGTTACAAATTTTTACATAATAGTGACATTGATCCCTTGATACATCATGGCCAACACCAGATCCCTATCTGTCCCTTATATATTTTCCATTTTCATCATTTTTCTTTCTGTGTGGTTATTGGTAGTGCCAATTGTTGGACTTGGAGTCATTGATAGTTCCCCCCCCCCCCCCCCCCGTCTACCTCTCTTTCATCCATGCAACCCACTCTTCCTTAGTGAAGAGTAGCTTCCCTCCATTTTTGGTGGTGGGAAATGGCTCAAAAATAGTCCTCCATTGTTTTGAGTCTCCCTCTTACCTCCTTCATAGAGAGTGTTAAGATATAGAGAATAATCTCAATTGAAAGAACAATTTTGGATAACCTAGAAAGGATTATGTGCAATTACTTCTCAACAAATTTTTTTTGAGGCTCTAGATCACCAAGAATTGTGATTGGTTAACTAAACTAGTGATCTACATCATGAATTCATCCACTGATTCACCATTGTAGAAATAAATACCTTCGTACTCCTTTTGGAGATTCTGAGCATTGTCCTTGTGCACTTGATCAATACTAATGTTCATGGTATTGAAAGTTTCCCATTCTTCCTTGGAACTTTCCTTGATAGTGATTATGGAGATCATTTATAGTGTGATAACATGAAGGATGGAATCTAGTTCCATACGATCTTCTTGGAGTTCAACACCGCTAGTGTCAACAGCATCCCTGATTCTATGTTCTTGGAGCATAACATTCATCATCAAGGACTGGTCACTGTAGTTTTTCTTCATGAGAATTGGATACATCCCCGATCCCCCATCCTCCTTCACCACCCAATGTACCACCATAGGTCCATTGTTTCTTTTAACAGGGTCTCTGGGATGTATCAATGATGTCTAATAGAGTCAGGGAAATGAGGGATCTTAGTCTAGCATCATAGATCAAGAAAATATGGATATGATACAAAATGTTGGAAATTCTTGACCGATAAACACCCATGAAACATAATTGAAAATCTTGGGAGTAAAAATTAAAAAAAATAGAACACAAGAGATTTTTTTTCACCACCAAGTGGGATGCCTTTCTGTAGTGGTTTTCATTGCTTTATATAAACAAACAAAATCTAGGCATATTTATAACATAATTAAAAACATGTGGAATCCTAAATAAGTTCAAACCACATTGATTCATAAAATGAAAACATATATGAGGGAAAATAATGATGGGAGGGTAAAATAATAGCAGAATTAATCCCCACTATTGAAATTATTCAATAGAGCCTGTAAAGTGGAAACTGAATCTTGAAAGAGAATATTGTGGGTTTGGGCATCATCAAGAAAGTATTGAACTCAAAATAATCATGGGTTGAAGGATATTAGATCTTCTATATATGTGGTCAATGATATTGAACTTGTTGAGGAAAGATAATCAACTAAGCCCAATCTGATGAGGAGGGTTGAGGTTGAACACACCTCTATTAAAGATGACTAACAAGTACTAAATGAAACATCAACAAGGCATTCAAAATGAATAACATCTAGTTTTTTTATTTTTGTTAAAAAAATCAGAATACGGTAACTGAGATTGAGCTAGGTTAGTATTTCATAAGAATACCAAGATGAGTTTAAGGAGACCCTTGGTCAAACTGGATAGAGATTTTGGTTCGGTTTGTTTGCCATTGTGTTCCTTATCTTGGTGTAACCCAATGAATAAGGGGATGGGGAAATGCAATTTTCCCCCTAATGTGGTTGTGAATTTGATGAACTTTTCATGCTAGGTATATGAAAAAATTAAAAGGTGAAATTTTTTATTTGTTCAAAACTAATGAATTTTGGAATTTTCAACCATTTGAGCTCAATTGATGAAGATGAAATGTTAAGGAATGTGTTGATATAGGTTAGTCAAGTCTAATATATGGTTCTTTAATTAAATTGGATTTAATATAAGATTTAATCGAATTTTATTGATTCATGGATATTTTGAGTCTCAATGAAGAAGACTTCATCTTCAGCATAGGGCAAGCCAAGGATGATCTATGTATGGATTATCTCCATCAGTCATGAGTTATCCATATGTCAAATTAATTAGAATAAATAGGGTCATGTGAAGTGATAAAAATCATTGAAATTAATATTTTACTAAGTTGGTTCTTAAGATAATGTAGGGTCTAAGATCGAAATGTTATGAAAGTTTCTATATATTACTATAATGATCAAGAAAATGAATATTTATTTACTCCCTAAGCCAACTATATCTAGGTTGTTTACATTTAGTTAGGAATGATTTTATAGTGTCACATGTTGGTGATAGTGCTCAGTCAAGACTTCCACATGGAATATGTAGAGGGAAACAAAAATTATAGATCTATGATTGAGTTTTTAATTTATAGAATAATATTCTAAAATATAGTATTAGGTGTTGCACACAAAGAAGAGGAGATGATTGAGCCAGAAGAAAACTCAAAGGAGTAGAAAAGTGAGTCAGAGTAGGAGAGTGGAATCTTCTCAAAAGAGAAACTTATTCATATCTTCCTTTTACTTACTATTACTCTGTTTCCAAGATGCAATTTTTGAAAATTATTTTTTTTTATTCTTGGTCTCACCCAAATTTACCCATGTTTTTAGGGTTAAGCAGTCAAATGTATAGTAGCTTGGGTTGTAGATTCCTCAGAGACCTAATAAGAAACCTATAGACATGCACATTCTATGGAATAATTTTGGATATTAATTATCCAAATTTGGGTTGATTTTAAATAGGTTTAAGCAAACACTACGTGACTTAAGTGAATTCAAATTATGAGAAGTGTTGATCCTAGGTTATTATAAGTGGTGGATTGGATAAAATTCCTCTTTAAAAAATTCAATTTCTTATATTTGAGATGAGTTCATTCAAGGAGATCAACCAACTTCATCGATTAATAATTCATAACAACACACTTTAATACTAATCACCAATACACTTGGATGATTATATTTATGATCACTCAAAGGTAAAGATTCATATTATCACTTGAAGTGTGTGGTCTTAAAATTCAATAAGGATGAATAAGTTTTAAAATCTTCAAATAAAAATCTCATTTAAAAGAAGTGATTAGAGATTAATAGAGTGATAAATAACATACCATCAATCCCCTTACAACTCCCATGGATCAACCCATAAGTGGGTCAGCACTCCATTGATCCTATGATCATAATGGAAGCAGGAAGTAGACTCATGAGGGAGGAATTTAAGGGGGGGAAAGAAACAAAGTACAAAACTCTCCACTGTTATGTGATAAATATCACTAGGTTTGGTATGAATAAATTCAAAACATGAAGAAATGGTACCAACATGTTAATAATAATAACATAAAATTAGAAGAATAAGAAGTTTTATAAGAAAACTAAGGTTATTCTAATAACTTACATTTGAGGAATAACATTGGAATGTAAAAGTGGAAGCATAACACTAAAATGAAAAAAAGTACAAAAGATGAATAAATCCCCCAACACCACTTCCTTAAATAGTCATTTTTTGGAGCCTTGGTTCGATCCTCCAATAGTTAAAGTCATCCCACTTGATTATAGTAGGCTTAGGGTGTTGGAAATCTTGTGGAACTTAGACTTTTCCACTCTTGACCTGAAGTGAAAGACATCTTGCATCCATCAAACAGAGGCATTGAAATGACCTTATATATGGTAGAATTAGAGTTGTCCATAGAAGAATAAAATTTATCCCCATATTTCTACTAACCGTATGTAAAATTTCAGCCTAAATGGAATTTTTTTTGAGATATATGGTTGAAATGGTGGTCTATTTTTCAGGGCCGCAGAATCTGACCCAGAATTTTATCTCCAACTTGGGCCCCATGGAACTCCATTAAAACATCTGAATTATCTCTTTTCACTATTTGATGAAATTATTTCCATGATTTCCTCAATCTTTAGTTTCATTTTAAGAATCATTGGGCTTGGATCTTAGATGCTACAGTCTCTTTATTGGGCAGTTGTCCAGTTTACATTGCCCAGAATGTGTTGCCCTGGAATCGCATTTTAGTGGTCTTCCATTGTGAATCTTCAAGTACTCAAAAAGTATAAATTATTCCCAATATAATTAGAATCTTGAAAATTAAATATGAAAATAAATTCAAGATCATTGGTTATTTTATATAGTGTTCAAAAATGTACCATTTAATAGTACATTTTAAGAAGGAATTACAATTATAATTTGAAAAAATGTTCAAAGTGTAAAATGCACTAAAAATGGTGTTTATGATTAAAATAGAACATTAATATTATAATATAAACAATTAATATTATCCTATTTAAGTAAATAATCAAACCCCCCAACTTGAGTTTTGCTAGTCCCGAGCAAAATATATCTCAACAATATGAAATTCGAATTCCCTTTTCCAAAAACATTTTAATACACAATGATCACCAAAAAACCCTTATACCAAAAAATCATGAAATATTTCAAAATATTTTAATAAAATATAGTTTCATAAGAAGATCCCAATCCAAATCTCATTCCTTTGTTCAAATTAATCACCATATTTCATCCAATATCAATTAAGCATAAGGTTGTGTTGTGTATCACAATATACATGGGGGTTCATCTTTATTCAAGGTGGGGATGATTAAAGAACTAGGTGGAATCACATTTCAATATTAATATGAGTATTCAAAATAAAATTCAATATTTCCATGATAATTGAAATTTCACTTAAAAGAGTCAACCCATGTAGTGAGACTTTGCTGATGACTCCCAAGCTCAAAGACCTTAGGGCACCAAGTGAAGCCCACATACTCGGGCATCACCTCGAGTTAACTCAGTAAAAAATTTTCAAATTACCATAGATAAAATTACTAACTCTGGGCTATAAAACTATGTAGTCATGATCCCCAAGTTCCGAAAGCCACGCATTAGGTCATTTCATTGCTCTTTGCGCAAATTTATTGTTTTTTTAAATTTTTTTTATTTAATTTTTTTTGAATACTCATATTAAAACTAAAATGATCACTAAGCCTATTCTATTTATTTTGGGGACCCCATGAACTCAAATTAACACCCCACTATCCAAAGGATGTGTGTTGTGATCTTTTTTTTATATGGATGAAAATATAAATGATGATATTTCACATTAGATAGCCACACTTTCCAAAATCTATGCTCATTAAATTATACATGGATTAAAATAAGAATAAGGGCATGCTAAATTATTTGATATTCATTTTAAAAGTGTGAAATTTGTGTTATCATGTTCAAGTTTAAAGAAAATTTTCCTCCCACACATTTTTTATGTACACAAAATTAATTTTTTTCATTCTTTTCACCCCCCCCCTCAACAAAGAATAACAATGTCCCTAGTGTTTAAAGAAAATAAAATTTAGAACGGGTTAGAGGTAGATAAGAGGAGTTATAAAAGGAATTTGAAATATGAGGATCATGGAATGAAGTCATCCGGTGGTTGAATTTGAAGTTATTGCTGCTCCAATTTAGTCTTTTGATATCCATGTCACTTGTAGAGTTCCCTAGTGGAAAAAGGAAAAACAAACAAACAAACAAACAAAATGATATATATATATATATATTTATATTTATTTATATAATAAAAAAAAGTAAAATATAATTATATATACAAAAATTATAGAATATGGAAGCGTTATAAGTCATAGGTCAGTGGTAAGTGTGAGCCCCTATCTCCCTTCGGTCCCGAGTTTGAGTGCTCGCGGCTTCGCTGGTTGTAACGGGGTTTTCCCCACGACCTAAGTTGTGTCCTTTTAATTTTTTTTAATTATTATTATTATTTTTTCATTTATTTTAACCTAAAAACACATAAAAATAAAATGGACTGATGATACATTGTATTCTTTTTAAATTTATGGGTAAGGTATTAATCAAAAATCACACCACGTGACACAGATGAATATAGCGCTCTCCTTTCATACCCATCCATACTCATAATATAAGAACAGGTCAACAACCTAATTTTTTTTAAATATCAAAATGATTCATTAATTTTATTTGAAAAATAAAAATTATTCACAATGATTGGAAACATGAAAACCACGGGTTGCCTCTCGTGCATCGCTTTTGTTTAACATCGTTAGCCCAACTTGAACCCCCCCCCCCCCAACATCCCCAATACCAACTTTAAACATTTTAAGGACCAACTTTTTCACCACTTCTACTAATTTTAGATTGATTCTTTATTTATAATTTTTGTCTTGCATAAACCTATGTTCTATAATGAGTGGGAAAATCCAAGGAATATCAAAAATAGTTGATCGAGTTCCCTCTGTATTCTTTCCTAAGACATCAATGATCATTCCATCTTTTTTGGTTTTAAGAGTAGAATTAATTCCAACTAAAAGTTCATGGTTATACCCTATGAAGGTATAATTGAGAGGGTAAGTAAGGATAATAATTTTGGGCTCTAGTCGGATATGACATTCAGACATAGGTAGAGATTTTGAATCCAACTCAGTTTCATTTTCTAAATTTCTAAATAAAATGGTTCCTTTTGAATAGAATATTCAACCATAAAATTGGAAATATTAGTTTCAGTAATGGGAATAGACTCAAAGCTTTTTATTTCTCTCAATGGTTTAGTGATTTTTAGTTCTGAAAAATCGTCAATGGAGCAATATTCAGGACGCTCAATCCATGATGTCAAATTTCCCTCTTGTGAATACAAAAAATTAGTTTCCTCTTCATTTAAACACCCATCAACTATTACTTCATGTTCTTTATGTATCCTAGATTCAATTGAAATTTCTCTAGCATTTTCATGAGATTTTTGTGTGTAACAATATTCTTCTATGAATGATGAGAAATGGACAACATGACTGAGAATGGGTTCTATAACCATTTCAATGCTTTGTAGTTATACTCTCAAGGATGAAGGCTAATAATTAATTCTCTCCATTTGTTGAAAAATTTTCTAAATTAATGGATGTGGATTAATATGGGCAAGGGGTTGAGACAAATGGTCTATTCCAAGAGGATAATTAAGTTATTGGAATTCTACAGGAGGATGTTTTGATTGTCCTTGTTGGGATTGGAACTCATAATAGGTTGGAATGTTTTGTGGATAATATGAGTTAAAAAATTGTTTCTCAATCGGTTGTTGATTATCCTACTAGTAGAAATTAGGATGGTCATTGTACATCACACTTGGTGTGGGGTGATCAAAGTAGGGAGAGGTTCCCCATGTTTGGATTTGTTCAAAAGGGTTTTCCATAGGAATTAAATCATGGATGAGAATAGAGAAGTGGGGTGATAGAAGGATTATAGTGTCAAATATAACTTACTTAGGTCCCTAGAAATGACTCCAAAATTTGCTCTCGCCCAAATTTAACCAAGTTTTTTGGGTTAAGCGGTCAAATGTAGAGTAGCTTGGGTTATCGATTCCTCAGAGACCTAAGAAGAAACCTATATACACACTCATTCTATGAACTAATTTTGACTATTAAGTGGAAAACTTTGGGTTTATTTTAAATAGGTTTAAGAAAACACTACGTGACTTAAGTGAATTAAAATTATGATAAGGTTCGATCCTAGGTTATTATATGGGGTTGATTGGATGAAATTCTTCTTTAGAAAATTCAATTTCTTATATTTGAGATGAGTTCATTCAAGGAGATCAAACAACATTATCACTTACTAGTTCATACCAACAGACTTTAATATTAATCACCAATACACTTGGAGGATCATATTTATGAGCACTATAAGGTAAAGAATCATATTATCACTTGAAGTGTGTGTGGCCTTAAAATTCAATAATAATGAAGAAGTTTTAAAATCATAAAATAAAAATTTTATTTAAAATAAGTGATTAGAGATTAATGGAGTAATAAATAACATCCCATCCAGCCCCTTGATACTCCCTTTGATCAACCCATAAGTGGGTCAGCCCTCCATTGATCCTATGATATTAATAGAAGCAGGAAGTAGACTCATAATGGAGGAATTGAAGGAAAAAAACAGAAACAAAGTAACAAACACTCCATCATTATGTGATAAATCTTACTAGGTTTGGTGTGAATAAATTCACACCATGAAGAAATTGTATCAATTTGTTAATAATAATAACAGAAAATTATAAGAATAAGAAGTTTTATAATAAAACTAAGGTGATTCTAATAACTTACATTTGAGGAAGAACATTACAAAGTAAAAGTGGAAGCATAACACTACAGTGAAAGAATGCACAAAAGATGAATAAATACTCCAACACCACTACCTTAAATAATAATTTTGGGATCCTTGGGCCGCATCTCCAATAGTTAATGTCATCCCACTTGAGTATGGTAGGCTTAGGGTGGTAGAAATCTTGTGGAACTTAGACTTTTCCACTCTTGACTCAAAGTGGAAGCCAGCTTGCATCCATTGAAAAGAGGCATCTAAATGAACTTCTAAATGGAAGAATTAGAGAGGGACATAGAAGAAGAGAATGGATCGTTGGATGTCTCCTAACCTCATATAAAATTTCAAACCACATGTAATTTTTTTTGGGATATATGATTGAAATGGTGGGCTATTTTTCTGGGCCACAGAATCTGGCTCATAATTTTATCTCCAATTTGGGCCGCATGGAACTCTATTAAAAAATCCGAATAAAATATTGTAAATATTTGATGAAATGTTAACCATGATATCCTATATAATCATTTACATTTTAGGAATAATTGGGCTTGTATCTTAGCTGCTACAGTCTCTTTATTGGGCTACTGTTTAGTTTACATTACCCAGAATGTGTTTCCATGAAAGCCCATTTTCGTGGTCTTCCAATGTGAATATTCAAGTACTCTAAAAGTATCAATTGTTCCCAAAATAATTAGGAACCTGAAAATTAAATATTAAAATAAAATCAATATCATTGATTATTTTATATGGTGTTAAAAAATGTACCATGTAATAGTGCATTTTAAGAAGGAATTGCAATTATAATATGAAATAATGTTCAAAGTGTAAAATGCACTAAAAATGGTGTTTATGATTAATAAAGAACATGAATATTATAATATAAAAAATTAATATTAGCCTCTTTCAGTGGCTAATCACACCCCCCAACTTGAGTTTTTCTAATCCCGAGCAAAATATATCTCAATAATATGAAATTCTAATTCCCTTTTCTAAAAACATTTTAATACACAATGATCACCATAAAACCCTTAAACCAAAAATTCATGAAACACATAAAAATATTTTATTACAAGATCATTTCATAAGTAGATCCCAATCTCAAGCATGTTCCTATGTTCAAATTCGTTGCCATATTTCATCAAATGTCAATTAACCATGAAAATGTGTTGTGTATCACAATAGACATTGGGGTTCATCCTTATTCAAGGGGAAGATGATGTAAGCGCTAGGTGGAATCACATTTCAATATTAAGATGAGTATTTAATTTTTTTTTAATATTTCTATGGTAATTGAAATTGCACAAAAAAGAGTCAACCCATGTAGCGAGACTTTGCCAGTGACTCCCAGGCTCAAAGACCTTAGGGCACCAAGTAAAGCTCATATACTCGGGAATCATCTTGAGTTAACTCAGTCAAAAACAAAGTCAAATTACCACAAATAGAGATAAAAATACTAAATCTGGTCCAGAAAACTATGGAGTCACAATCCCCAAGTTCTGAAACCTAAGCATTAGGTCATTTCATTTCTCTACGTGCAAATTTATTGTTTTTTTTAATTTTTTAATTTTATTTTTTTAATACTCGTATTAAAACTAAAATAATCACCAAACCTATTAAATTTATTTAGGGGACCCCATGAACTCAAAATAATACCCCAATATCCAAAGGATGTGTGTTGTGATCTTTTGTTTTATTTTGATGAAAATATAAACGATGAAATTTCGCATTATACAGCCAAACTTTCCAAACTCTATGATCATGAAATTATACATGGATTAAAATTAGAATTAAGGAATGCTATATTATTTGATATTCAGTTTCAAAGTGTGAAATGTGTGTTATCATGTTCAAGGTTATAGAAATTTTTCTTACCACACATTTTTTTATGCACACAAAATTAATTATTTTTTTTTCATTCTTTTCACCCCCCCCCCCACTTAGAATGACATTGTCCCCAGTGTTTAAAGAAAATAAAATTTAGAAGGGGGTAGAGGTATATGAGAGGAGTTATAAAATGAATTTTAAATATGAGGATCATGGAATGAAGTCACCTGGTGGTTGAAGTTGAAGTTATCGCTACTCTAATTTTTTCATTTGATATCCATGTCACTTGCAGAGTTCCCTAGTAGAAAAAGGGAAAACAATAAAACAAAACAAAAGAATATATATATATATATAATAAAAAAAGTAAAATATAAATATATATACAAAAATTATAGAATAAAGAAGCACTATAAGTCATTGGTTAGTGGTAAGTGTATGCCCATGTCTCTCTTCGGTCTCGAGTTCGAGTCCCTATGGCTTCTCCGGTTGTGACAGAGTTTTCCCCATGCCCTAAGACGTGTCGTTTTAATTTTTCTAATTATTATTATTATTATTATTTTTTATTTTTATTTTAACCTAAAAACACATAAAAATAAAATGAACTGATGATACATTTTCTTCTTTTTAAATTTTTAGGTAAGGTATTACTCAAGGATCACACCACGTGACAGTGATGAATATGGTGCTCCCCTTTCATACCCATCCATACTCATAATAAAATAATAGGTCAATAGTCTAATTTTTTTTAAATATCAAAATAATTTATTAATCCTATTTAAAAACTAAAGATGATTCACAAATATTGGAAACATGAAAACCATGGGTTGCCTCCCATGCAACACTTTTTTTTAACGTCGTTAACCCGATTAGAACCCCCCAACTTACCCAATACCAAATTTATACATTTTAAGGACCACATATTTCACCACTTATACTAAATTTAGATTGATTATTTGTTTATAATTTTTTTCATTCACAAACCTATGTTCTATAATGAGTGGGAAAATCTAAGGAATATCAGAAATAGTTGATCTAGTTCTATATATATTATTTCCTAAGACATCAATGATCATTTTTTATTTTTTGGTTATAAGAGTAGAATGAATCCCAACTGAAAGGTCATGGTTATACCCTATTAATGGATACTTGAGTGGGGAACAAAGGATAATAATTTTGAGCTCGGGTTGGATATGATATTCAGACACAGGTAGGGATTTTGAATCCAACTCAGTTTTATTTTCTAAATTTCTCAAAAAAATGGTTCCTTTTGAATGGAATATTCAACCACCAAATTGGAAATATTAGTTTCAGTAATGGGTATATACTTGAAGTTTTTTATTTCTTTTAATGGTTCAGTGATTTTTAGTTATGAAAAAACATCAGTGGAGCAATATTCATCACACACAATCGATGATGTCAAATTTCCCTCTTGTGAATACAAAAAATCAGTTTACTCTTCATTTAAACACCCATCAACTATTACTTAATGTTCTTTAGGTATCCTAGATTCAAAAGAAATTTCTATAGCATTTTCATGAGATATTTATGTGTAACAATATTCTTCTATGAATTATGAGGAATGGACAACCTGACTGGGAATGGGATCCATAATTGTTTCAATGCTTTGTAGTTCTACTCTCAAGGATGAAACCTTAGAAGTAATTAAATCCATTTAGTGACACAATTTCTCAATTAATGGATGTGTATTAATATGGGAAAGGGGTTTAGACAGATGGTCTATTCTAAGAGGATAATTAAGTTGTTGTAATTCCATAGGAGGATGTTCTAATTGGCCCAGTTGAGATTGAAACTCAGAATAGGTTGGAATGTTTTGTGGAGAATAGGAGTTAAAAAAAAATTCTCAATCGATTTTTGATTATCCCACCAGTAGAAACTAGGATGGTCATTATACATCACACGTGATGTGGGGTGATCAAATTAGGGAGAGGTTCCCCATGTTTGGATTTGTTCAAATGGGTTTTACATAGGAATGAAATCGTGGATGAGAATATAGAAATAATGTGTGAAAAGGATGCTAGTGTCTAATATAACTTACTTAGGTCCTTGACAACAGTGCTAAAATTTGGTCTCGCCCAAATTTACCCAAGTTTTAAAGGTTAAGCGGTCAAATGTAGAGTAGCTTGGGTTATCGGTTCCTCAAAGACCTAATAAGAATACTATAGACACACACATTCTATGGACTAATTTTGGCTATAAGTGGAAAACTTTGGGTTGATTTTAAATAGGTCTAATCAAACACTATGTGAATTAATTGAATTCAAATTATGAGAAGGGTTGATTTTAGGTTATTATAATGGGTGGATTGGATGAAATTACCCTTTAGAGAATTCAATTTCTTATATATGAGATGAGTTCATTAAAGGAGATCAAACAACGTCATCACTTTCTGGTTCATACCAACACACTTTAATACTAATCACCAATACACTTGGAGGATCATACTTATGAGCACTCCAAGGTAAAGATTTGTATTAGCACTTGAAGTGTGTGGACTTAAAATTCAATAAGGATGAAGAAGTTTTAAAATCATCAAATAAAAATATCATTTAAAACAATTTATTTGATATTAATGGAGTGATAAAAGTAACACCCCAATATTTCATAGTATGTTATCTCATTAAAGTAATTCAATATCTTGTGCTACACGCAATACCGAGTTCGAGCGCACCACAACTTACCAAACTAGCCGTTAAAAAAGCGGTTATGAATAGTATTAACAACATTTTAAATCTTATATACTCTATATAATTTTAACACCCATATTATGTGTTTCTTAGACATAATATGAGAACAAATTCAATTTTTTTGATAAAAGAAGTATTTTTCAAAAATGAAATTTTACCGCATTTTAATGGAAAACCCTTTTTAAATACAATATTTGACACTTTTATATATTAAATTTGACAAAATAAACTTCTTCTATAGAATCAGGATATAAAAATTTAGTTTTGATAAATGTTTGGTGTTTTTTTGATAACTTTCATATTTTGGTGAATTGTGAAAAATATTAAATTTTAATTGAAAACAACTTTTTTAATCAAAATAATGTATAGTGTTAAATTATACATTTTAATGGTTCAGAATTATAATTAGATTATATTTTTATAATTTAATACAATGTAAGTCATTATAAGTAATTTCACATTTAAATTTGACATAAACACATGTCAATCTATTGATAGTTTTTACTTTTTAACCCGCTTTTTTTTATGACAACGGGAATTAATTTTAAATTAATAAATGAATATTATATGTTTTTAATTTGGTAAAATAGACTTAATTTTTTAATTCATAATATAAAAATTATCTTAGGGTAATTTTTTGGAATTTTTCTAAAAACTTTCAATTTTGGATGAATAATGAAAAACACTGCATTATTATTTAAAACTGACTTTTTATTTAAATAATTATTTATTTTATTTAAATTTATTTTATGTAAAAATAGATATATAATACATATATAATTTCAATGTAATTCATCGGAGTCATTTTATAATAAAATTAGATGTATAAAATTTTATCAAACTTTTTAACGTTTTTTACCCACCTTCTAGAAGCATTTGCAAATTTGCATAAAACTTAATTTTACCACTTATATGAGTTGAATTTAAAAAAAACTGAGAGATATTATTAATATCATTAAGTAAAATTTGGTTCAATAAGATGAAAATAATTTTTGGTGAATAGTAACTTTTGACTTTTATTTATCACGGTTAAAAGTAAATATAGTGATTAAAGGTAAATATGATATTATAATTACCCTAACACATGTCCTAATTCTATTGGATATGTTTAATTCAACCAAAAATAACCTTAGGAATAAAATATGATCCTTTAGATCCACATGGATTAGATTAGGACATTTATTATTATTTTATTTAAAGTAGAGTTAAAAGTGTTAAATTCAAAGTTTATTAACTAAACCATTTTTAATATAGGGTTATATAGAATATAAATTCGAATATAAATATTAATTAGAAATATAAAAAGATTTCCTACATCATGGTATTTTATTTATAATTTTTAGAGATTAGATAATTAAATGTATTTATGACACAATGATTATGTAGTAATTACCTTCTTAATGAAATATTAAAATAGTTTATATTATAAATATTAAAATAAACATAATTTAAAAGTTTTTATGCCATAAAATAATTGTATAGGTTAATATGACATGTTAGGGTTTATTAGATAAATTTTTTCCAAGTGATAAGGTTGTTATGACTTTCAAAAAAACAAAATACCAAATAGTGTCAAAATTGACATAAATTGATTTTAAAAACAAATACTATATTATTTGTTGATATAATATTCATAAAAATCTAAGGTTCAGCCAAAGGGATTAAATAATATTATATATGTCATTAATGAATTACTTTAGGTTCTCTTGGAAGTTTAGAATAAGTTTATTAACTATTTAGTGTAAGAATACAAGAAGATAGGGTAAAACTTAAACTATTAAACTTAGTGTTAAATCTAAAAGATAAGGTTAAAATGGTAACCTAAACTTGTATAAATCCTATTGGTTGAGAGGATATTGACCAATAAACACCTAATTCTCTAAATAAATTCATTTGGAGACATTATAAATCGAATATGATTCTATAATAAATTAATATTTTAATCTTTTCCTAAAGTGTCCCTCAACCGTCTTATAAAAGGGCACTTCCCCTCCTCTCAAAATCACACCTACAAAGCCATTTGGATCAGCCAAACCCTACCCAAATATCCTCCCAACTTCCCTAAAATCAACCTAGAGTCATTAATTTGATCATAAATCCAACCTAAGGATCCCTTTTGGTCAACTCAAAAGGAAACACCCAAAGAAGAGGTAATAATTTCACCACCCTCTTTCAAGTTCTTTTCTTTTTCCACTTCCTCTTTATTTGTTGTTTCCATAAAAAAAAATTACTCCAGTACCTCCAACATACTTTGATGTTATTATAAATATGGTACAACCATATTCGTTATTCTATCCATCCTATAAATGACAAAGTCACCATATGTGCGTACGTACGGCTTACCGTCTCCTCGTCGTGGTGTAGTTTGTTATTCAAACACTTCATTATTTGGATGGGTATAATAATGAGTATAACTGATTTAAATAATAAATATAACATGTTAATTATTATTTATATATTATATACCTTCCAATTACATATGATTTGACCATTAATATAATGATATTGTCGCTCGTGCATACGTATGGATAATTGTCTCCACGACGCGATGAGATTCATTCCCACGTTCACTATTCAACGATGATTATAAAAATATATATTATTAATAAGTATGTAATATATGACATAATAATTATAATTAATATATATATATATATATATATATATATATTAATGTACTTACATGTATCTTATTCACTTACTTCCATTCAATACGATATGAAAACGGAAACAGCGTTTATGCGTATGTACGGCCTACCATCTCCGTAAACAGTGTTTTCCATTTCATATATCTATCTATTATACATATTTATATTCTAAATATATATGATATATAAATCATGTGTTATATTCTGGAATTATTTAAATCATGATCTGTTTGATATGATTAAGAATAACAAGTTAAGACACGTACGATAAAGAAAGTGATTATTACCTGAAATGTTAATTTAACATGGAAATCATTATTAAATAGGAAGTATAAAGTAATAAATGAATAATTTATGATATAATAAATATTAATATTGTTCTGGTATAATTTAATAACATACTATGGTCATTATACAGGAGGTTAAATGTACCCTTGACTAAAGGAAAGTGCAAGGTAAGGGTTAATTTGATAATCTTTTTATTATCTGAGGTTGTTTTTACGTAAGTATCTACTGGGAAATATTTATTATCCATTTCCATGTTTCATAAAAGAGTTATCAAAGGGATTATTTTTAAGGGACGTTTTACTAAAACATCATTTTAAATATTTTAAATATTTATTCTTCTAAACCTTTCTCATTAATGTCTATGTTTTTAAAATGGTTTTAAGGATTTATTTATATGGACATGAATGTTTTAAAATGTTAATTATTTTTAAATTTTTCAAAGTGGTATGGGACACTTTGATTCAAAACTATCTTTTAAATGAATTCCTTTATATGAAATTTAAATGATTTCATGAAAAAGGGATATTTCTCTCAAGGATTTTTACTGATCATTTTCTTCTATGTCAATATCCTTGGATGGATTTTAAGCTTGTTTGAAGTTGATTTATTATGACACAAAACTTCCATATTTTATTAAAGGTTTTGTGATATTTTTGACTGTGGATGTTTTATTTTTACAAAATTCATGGTTTATGGATAAAGTATTGACATTTCGTATGCTAGTTTTAATAGGAATGTTTATGTTATGTTTAAACCTTTTCATATGAGGAATGCATTAGACTTAGTAAGTAACGGGTGGAGCCCGCTATAGTTCCTTGATTCATTGGTAGATCTCATGAGACAAACTAGTGTCTTGGCACAAGGCCTTGAAAAAATCTTATTTGTAGTCTTGGAACAAGGCCTTGACTATGTCGTTATGATGTTTGGAATTATGCATTTCATCATTGTGAAATTAGCTATTGATATTACATGTGAATATTTGACTAGTATAATATCCATGTGAATAAGTAAATGGAATTATTTGATTTATATTTTCCATATTATACTGAATTTTAAGTTTAAAAGGCTTGTGTTTTAGTATTATACATTGCTTTAAATGTTTATGCTTTTTTATGAAAGTTTCCACTATATTGTTATCCTTACTAAGCATCTGAGCTCACCCCTTTCTTATGTTTTATTTTCCCAGGATTCCAAGAAGTGTATTATGACTAACCTATAGGGATAGTCTAAGGGATATGAATGTGGTCAATGGAGACAATGTTGTTGTTGTTTTTCATTTTATAATTTAATTTAACATTCATGTATGTAATCTATTTTCCACGACTGCTAGACTGATCGGTCCTTTAGGACTTGGTTTCTTGTAATTATACCAATTTATTAAAATAATGCACCGACTCGGGGTAACTAGGTTCGGGGCATTATAGTTGGTATCAGAGAAAGTTTAGCAACAACCTTGGAAATAGACTTAGATAAACTCTGATTAGAGAACATTACCCTAAGATAGACTTCGGGGATTAGTATAGAATAACTTCCTAGAATTTTGGTAATGTAGAGATTTTGTGTATTTTACAAGTAATACATCCTTGTCTGGATATGATCAGGTAGAGTCCGATCTGGCACAGATGTACCTAGGAGTGAAAACTCTAACAAGGAGTTTCAGGATTGACCCAGGGTATCCTGGTACACGATAATGGGCCTTATTGCACTCTTGGTTATGACACTCCCAGGGGATATGCTTAAGATAATTCACATTTTTATTATAATCCATTATGAAGGATTTAAGAGTAAATACTTCCTCAAAGAAAAAATTTTATGATTATAGATTATATGCATAATCTTTTCAATTTACGTTATGTATTTAACAAGTTTGGAATTAGGCATTGAGATTCATAAACTAACCTAATGTATTCCATTGTTTAGAAATGGTGCCCAATAGATGGAATGAGAACTCCAGCAATACGCATGATACAAAGAGTAAGAATGATCATATCTTTCATGGTATTAATCCAAAATTTGGAAAGAAAATAGTCTCCCACATATTATAATCATATAAAGAAATAGTATCATGTGTTAATAAGATAAGTAAAGAATTATTTGAGTCTTAAGTCTTTTAAGGGAAGTAAGAGAAGAAAAGGATGGAAGAGAGAATGATGGATAAAGGGAAGAGGGGAATGAAGGATTTTCCTGTATGTGATAACTGTGGAAAGAATCACCTTGGTATATGCTTGAAGGGGAAGGGAGTTTGTTATAAGTGTGGAGAAAAAGGAAACAAAGTACGTGATTACAAGGGTAAGAAAAAGATTTCAAATGTACAATGCTTCATCTACAAGGAGTTGGGAAACTATGTGAATCAATGTTGAAATCATAAAAGTATACCCCAAATACTACTATTGGATAATAATCAAGTTATGATATTCCCAAAGATGAAGAGTAATGACTAGTGATCTTATGTTGATATTAAAGAATTATGTCTTTTGAGTATTGTATCAATGATGTACTGGTTATAATAATTATGGAGTATATAAGTATTGTACTGTAGTACTATTTCATTAAGGATTTGAGATTGTGTGGTACTAATAAAAGTGACTCAATAGCAAGTTAAGATTTTTGGAAAATACATGGTTAAAGGAAAGATAAAAATTTATATGGTCCTGATACTGAGATATTGATTTTGGAATAAGAGATGATTGATTTGGATAAATTATATTGGATATTATTGACATCCTTGGAACTGATTAATGGTTTTTTTATTCCGTCATTGTTGGAGTTTAAATCATTTTTGGATTTTAGGAGCATATCCAGTATTATATGATTTACAAAAGGAATAAATTAGTACATACCAATTAAAATATGGTTTTCTATCAATTCATTTTATTACCACATTGTTGACTCCCTTTTACGTCACAGAGTCTAATGAATGGAAAAGGGGTATACCTTAAGCACCAAGAGGGTCACCCTTTGAAGAACATCAAAAAAATTAATGAAGGCATGGACTAGGAGCCCATTTTGGAGTGAGGCGCGCAAGTCACTTGCGCACCACCTATGGGTCGCACAGATCACTTGTGTGCCCTATCTGGTTTTTCACCCAAGGTGAAAGCTTTCCTATAAATAGCCCCTGTGGGCCCCCATTTCAAGGATGGATTTTTCCAAAATTCAAATTCAATCTCTAGTCTCCCTAGTCTTCAACTCAACTCTTCTGAAAACTTCTAAGGTAACTTTTTACCTAGAATGGAAGACCTGAAGGAGTAGAATAAGGCATAAGTGTTTAGAATTCATCAACACTTGCGCGCCTGAGTGTCTAGACCTCCTTAAAAATGGAAACACTTGAGCGCTTCCCTACCCTTTCAATGGAACTTGCACGCCACACTTTTGGAAACATATTAGGATAATTCTAAAGTCTTGAGTTGATTATTGCCCAAGTATTACCCTACAGATTCTTCATCGCCCAGGTGAACCCATGCCACACAAGTACACTTGCACGGCCAATACTTGTGCACCAAATGATTTGTGTGACCTACAGTTATAAACCAACTTCATTTGTGTGCCTCTCTCCCGTTCACCTCTCCTCTTCAAGATATTAGCCCTCAAACCCCTTTTCAAATCCATTTATGGCATGGTTTTTTTGTTGGATTCCTTATCTGAAAGGAATTATGTGAGAACCTCTCCCAAAATCTCATGACTTATAAGCTTTATGTCACTACGGTTAGTGGTTTTCTCCATATAACCTCATCCTTTAAGATGAGAATATCTTTTCATTTAGGGAATCCTCTTCAAGAGTAATCCCCAAGTCCTCTTAATCTAGGCCTCCTTTCAGGAGTAAGCCCCAGTCATAATTCTTTTAATTCGGGCCTCCTTCTCAGCAATAAGCCCCAATCATAATTCCTTTAATTTGGGCCTTCTTATCAGGAGTAAGCCCCAAGTTATAGGTCCCATTTAATTTGGGTATCCTTTTTAGGAGTAAGCCCCAGAGTAAAACTTCAAATCTCCATAAAGTACAAATACCTTTATGGACCTTCTCCTAGGCTTCTTTCCTGAAGTAAGTCTTGGTCTTCATCTACTTGGGCAGTAATACATAAATAAGCCCCACATCATTTCTTGTGACTGCATCTTTCGTGGTACAATCGTCAAGTTTACTGATACCTATTTTTTCTCACAACAAGCATGACTCACGTGATCTTAGAGTGTAAAAGTAATCAGGACATCTCTTTTTAGGCCGTTAACCATGCATAAGATCCATATTTCTTCACCTGAACTATGTGGATTTTGATTTATGTCTTAAAAGTAGAGTACGTAGGAAGACTTTCTAAGGTTCAAGCCCATCATTAATTAATTATTTTCCGTCCCATATGATGTTAAACTGTATCCTCATTATCGAACTACGTGGGTTCTGATTCCTTTTTAACGAGGATACATAGGTAGCCCATCTGCAAGTATGATCCCAACTCTGAAATAATCCATGTCTTATTGAATGATAATAAACTTAAATTGCCCCACTAAGTGGCTTTAAAACCAGTATGTTCATCATAATGACCAATAGATTTATATATAATGTATTGAAGGATACCATTGACTAAGAATCTCTAATACATACGGATGATTCACCATTGATGAAGAACCTAAAATACATATAGAAGATTCTCTAAATCCCATACATATCAATCATAGATTTCCAAATCTAAAAAAAACTCATTTTCATTCTTAGTGAATTAATAAGGATTCCTGAACATAGCTTAAATATATAACAAAGTCTCGGAGTAGGCAATAATTCCCCCCAAAAAGGTGTGATGAGTCTGACCTCACATCCTCTCGACCAATGCAAATTATTAAGCCTCGTCGGTCCATAACTAATGAGAACCTACCTTTGGAAAGTAGATCCAAATGGATATAGAATCATTGGGTGTTTACGGTTCTACGAATAAACCCGTTAGAAACTGATTGGAAAGTTTGAACCTTAAACAAACAAGTTCATCCCCATTTCCAGATGAAACAAAAAATGGTGAACCCAACGTGAACCCTCAACCAAGTTAAATGATGTTTTACTTATTTGTTAGGCCCCTATTAAACTCAATATGAGGTCCAACAAAGAAATCAATAACATATGTGCTCATCCAAAAGATGTAGTCTAGCCAAACTTATCTTGATTATGTCTGCTATATCAAAAAGTCACTCTTTTCCAAGATCTCTCTACAACACAAAATGGATTCTTTAAGGTTCACACCTGTGAATGCCTCAACCGCTACTTCTGCTGGATCATTGTCCGCTCTAAGGATGACATCACCTACTCAGCATTTTCA
Organism: Viscum album; assembly: GCA_963277665.1. Lineage (NCBI taxonomy): Eukaryota > Viridiplantae > Streptophyta > Magnoliopsida > Santalales > Viscaceae > Viscum > Viscum album. The sequence goes on from OY728166.1 coordinate 813,217,108, forward strand.
ATGATGGGTCTCAAATGCATTGGTGAGGGAATACCGTCAACATGGTACCACCCCAACTCTGGAGGCCGCTCGACAATCCCTCCAAGTTAACAACTTACCCTAGTTGTCTGGACAGTGATGACCAGTGGTCAAGAAGCAGGTGGTTCCAACCACCATCTCCAACCATTTCGGGTCTTTATCCCTAGAACGCAACAACCAGTCCCTCCCATATTATAGGGAGGTGAATCAAGAGGTCACTCAAGGCCTCAGTTCAAGAAGACAGGAGTCCTTCCTGAGGACTCCCACAAACAATCGCTGCCAGACTCGTGCGGTAGTGCACCCTCAACATGATGTGGGTATCACCTCTAGGCGTTCGGATCAGGTTCCTCAGACCCAAGAATTCAAGACAAACCATCAGAGACAAAATTTGGCCAACAAGTATCAGGTTCTTACCTCTTCCCCCTCTAGATAAGTCCATCAACCTAACTTTATTGCAAATAATGAGTGGGAATATACACTCGTCCGTCCTAATTTCACTACCCAGCAAACTCGTCTGGTAGTAACACACCAATCCTGCTAGGAAATTTTGTTATAGTACTATAGGCAGGAAAATACACCTGTTTATAAATCATCATCCAGTCGGTAGGCTCATCTGAATGCATCCAAATAATCCCGCCAACCAAATGTGGTGACCACCTGTAAATAGGCACATACACCTGTTTACACTCATCAATTCTTCCAGCAGCCTTGTCTACCAATATTGAAGAAAGTTCATCAATAATATTTGGTGGAGAAAAATCAGCAGGCACATACACCTTCAATTCATCAAGCTAACCAACAATCTTGTTCGGTAGCACCTGAAGATTTTAATTGGAAAGATCCAATGACAAACAGGAGGCAGACACAACTTTCTGCCCCCACACATGAGTACTGTCAGAATTCACTAACAAGAAAAGGAGGGTAGGAGCAGGAACACATAGCTACTCCAAACATAGAATGGATGTATATTCTCATTTTGGAAGCTGAATTCACCAAGCACATTCTAACAATGGTGAAAGAGAATAAGTAAATCCCTGCCCATAATTTGGATGCCTGTCAGAATATTATAACAACTTCAATGACATCACAGGGAAAGAAACATAAATCTATCCATATCAGTGGAGTGACTCATAAACATGTCACCCCAGAGTAGATACACACCTCTGTTCTATTTCAAGAGATTCGTGGGGCATACTCCCCCATGTCATACAGACAATCAAGTCGGGCACATACACTCGATTTAAATGGAGATATTCATCCTAACCTGACCATTTCTCCTGAGCAGGCACATACACCTGCCCATTATAACCACTTTCATCAATAAGTGGTTTCCAAAGTGAGTAAGAATGCGTACAAGAAAAGGACCCATCCCACACAGTTGAAAAATCAGGAGCCAATCTGCAATAAGGCCTTGCTCAATGTTGGAGTTCTTGAAGCCCTCAGAAAATTATCTATTGCAACTCAATATTCTACTCTCTCATTTCCAAATTCTAGAAATAACAACAATAATTCTGAAGTTCTTCATCAGAAATTTCCTCATGAATGCTTTCTTCATGAAAATTTGGTCAATCTCGAAGCATCATCTTCATATGAGAGTCATGATAACCCTCTGTGTGGCCAGAAGACCAAGGAGCAAAAGGTTTCATCTTTTGTTGTAACCCACCATGGTGGTCCTCCCCGTGATGATGAATTTAGCTGCAAAAGTCCTCTCTGCAGCAGTAATTTACATTTCCTAGAATATTATTCAATGGAAAATGTAGTAATGAGAAAGCCCTCTTATCTTGAGGCACTTTCAAATGTGAAGCCAGTCATGTCTGATGCCTTACCGCTAGCAGGTGAAATACTTTCTCAATCAAAAAATATCCTGGGGTGTAGGTCATTCTCCGAACCACCCCTGGGTCATTAATCTTCTAATTTGACAAATGAATCTACCAATCTTGTTGAATCTGATGAAGTAACAAAGAAGCACCAGCTTTGGTCCAATCAGGTAGAAGAATATTCATCAAATGACAAAGAGGAAGTGGTGAATATGAGAAAACAATTGGCGAAAGGTGAAATACCAGTCATGTTTTGGCCTTTGGCTGACTCTCAGTATGATATTCTAGAAATGTTGAGATAAGATTGTATTCATTATATTTGTCTCAACATATGGAAAACTCGTTGTCACTTAAAAGAGAAAATATTACCTTATCATGAATATCAAAATCATGTTAAGGTAATAGAAGGGTTGCAACGCCAAATTGACTTGGCATCTCTCTTAGTTTCCTGACATCCAAAGGTTAAAAATCAGCATAGAGCCCTTCATCATATATGCCTTGGTGCATTAAAAAGGTTGCGCCAGTTAATTACCAATGCCTCATCTGATATTCATATCAGGGGATGGGGTGTTCATGGAACATTGCATTTCACTGTGCTCTCTAGTCAACAAAGCCCACCAAAAGTGGTCTCATGAAATGTTATTTCTCATGGCTAGCCACAGCTAATTGGTTTTGTGTGTAATCAAAGGCTTTCTCAAGAACAAGCCTCAACTATTTCTTCCCAAAGTCAGGCATATAAAGAACAAGTTGTCAAATTACTCTTGCATCAAGCAAATGAGAATATAGAACAGGCTTCTCGTTTAGAGCATGCACATCATCAGGTGACATAGGTGTTATAAATAATCCAATGGTCATCTGAGCCATGTGATTTGAGTGGATGTCAGATGATGCTTCCGACCAATTTCCAAACTAAAATCTACAAAATCAAAAATGCTTTTAAGAATGTTTTAGACATAGCAGCTTAAGAGCCACCTTAGCTTTCCAGGCTGGGGAATCTTTTAATCCAACCCTGGGGATCAACAGACAGGATTCGAGGAGTTGAGTAGGAAAAATAGCAACATCCCCAGTCCACCAGACTGGGGACTTTTTCAAATTCTCAATATCTTCCTTAGTGAAAGTTAGTCTTCTCTCGATTAGGGAAGAATCCACAAGAGTAACACAGAGCCGAATTATCAGGAAATTCCCTCCAAATTACAGTTCATCAAAGGTTCCTAAGGGATCAACCAAACAAAAGTTAATGTCTCATAAAGGATATGGAAGAAGATAGTATCGCAGAAACGCTGCCAGAAGGGCTGAAATGCGTTATGCATCGATAAATGTCATCAATGTCATTATCACTGATCCCCCAGAACATGAGGCTCACTTAGAGGAATAAGATGAATAATTTACTATTCAAGAAGTTGTATACATAAAAAGAAATGAAGGAGGTGTGTGTACTAAAATCCAAAGGGTTTCCCAAAGGCAAGACATTCCTTCGGGTAATACCCTTCTATACTCTAGAAAGTCACATGCTAAGGAAAAGGGTAAAAGTCATGTTACACCCCACCCTACCTCTAGAGAAGGCCAATCAATCTCATTAGAGGAAAGGTTCACACAACAAGAAGAAGAAATGAAGGAGTTAAGGAGGTTAAATGTAGAATTACTTCAAAGTAGTCTTCCTCCTAAGCATGTTGGAGTTAATCAAACAAGGGAATTTGTTGAAGCTATTGGGATAGATCAAGAATGTCCCCCTTTACAAGTACACCCTCACAGGTCCAAACCTATGGGTCATACGTGACAGAAATCAGCAATACTACCATCATTGGCAGTACCGATCACCACACCCATCCAAACTCCAATTATTTCACCTGCTCAGGTCCAAGCTCAACTAGATGTTTCTCAAGCATTAATGACTACCATTGAGTCATTAACATCTCGGTTGGAAGCTATGGAAGGACGACGTGCACCAGTGCAACCAGAGAAGAAGGTTTACCCTGAATGGGTAGATCCAATTCCTCTGCCTCCAAATTTTTCAAATGTCACCTTCCCCATTTTTAATGGTTCAAGAGATCCAAAGCATCATTTGACACATTTTGTCTCTTGCTGCGATCCTATGATGGGAACTCCTCAACAACAAGAAGCAGTAGAACTCAGGTGTTTTGTGAAATAATTTCTAGGACCAGCCTTTGTCTGGTATAAATTTTTTTAATCCCGATCAATTATTGGATGGGAAGATCTTCATCAGAAATTCCTTTTTCAGTTTAACTCAATGCTGCAGAAAAAAACAGTTTTTGATCTCACAAATTGCAAACAAAGAGAGAATGAAAGAGTTTCAGAAATCATTGATCGGTGGAAAGGATTAACATATTCCTTGAATCTACTGCTCCCTCAAGAGGATTTGGTGCCCATTTTCATGGAAAATATCCATGATGAATTGCGTACACCATTGATCCATGTGAAATACACACGAGGGTTTCGGGAACTTGCTTCAATTGCCCAAAAAGTGGAAAATTCCATTGCAGAAACAAGAGCTAAGTCCCATGTAATTCCTTCAGCTCTGGGAAGCAGAATAGGGAAAGAAGAGACTACTACAGTTAAACTTAAACACGCACCTGTACCTTCTTACACTTCAAAACCTTCATCATATTGAAGGGCTCCACCTCCTGAGTGTCAAAAACAATGACTGACTCATCAAGATGATCAAAGAGATCAAAGGTGGAAATAGTTTGAGGATTTAAAGAACAAAGTTTATTCTTTCTGGAATGAAAAAGTTCCTAGTTACTTCATCTCAGCTCTAGAAAACAATCTGGTTTAGTTTCCAAGGCCCAAAAGGCCGAACAAGGAGATGAAGACCTTTCCAACTATTTCCCATTTCATCAAATGTTGGGGCATCCCATTCAGGAGTGTTTTGTCTTCAAAGACCTCTTGAAAAAGATGGTGGACTCTAGATAAGTAAAACTGAAAGGTTCTTCATCCCAGGTAGCATGTGTTACTATAAATGATCCAGAAGAAGAATGCGAGGGGCACAAAGTCAAAAGTAAAATGTGCAGAAATATGATGATTGGATGGTTAGGAAAATGATCAACTGAACTTATTCCATTTTACAAACACATTTGAATCAACCAATTGTGTCTTCTGCTATTTCTTCCACAGTAAAACCCCCTTCATCAGAAGGAAAATACTCAAAGAAGTGGCGTAATTTGAAGAAATAAGAGTAATCAGAAGAAGATGAGCTCGTGTCAAAGACTAAGTCTTATTTGACTCTGGCAGATTTTATACCATCTACTTCAAAAGAGCAGGCACTGCCCCACCAAACGGCACAGCCTGAACTGCTTCATCAGGAAAAATCTTCATCAGATAAAAAATTTATCTTTGGTTCTGTTAACATGATTCATTTAATGGATCACTATGCCAATGAAGGTTTTGATCATGATGAGCCTAAGTTCCCTATATCTAATAGAGGAATTAGAGTAAGTGACAGAAGTTTAGGATAAAGAGGAAGAAATGGATATTCCAGAAGCCACTAATTCAATACTACCCCTGCTAGAACTGTATATGCGGCAGAAACTCGTGGCAAAGCCCTTTAGCAGGCTCAACAGGAACAAGAAATTTCTTACACACATGGAAGATTTGGTCCTAACACAGTTATTTTGGAGGACCGGTTAGAGGTTAAACCTTCTTCCTCTCAGCAAATAGATAGACCTATTCGGTCTAGTCTACTGAAGCCAAGAGTGTTTCCAATTCCTACCCCGATACAGGATGCATCTCCTGCCTAAGCATCAATTTCCAAGGCACCTGCAAAACCACATTTTTATGCTGGGAAATGCAGACCTTTGGACCAAAAGAATGATTTCTTGAAACATTTAACCAAATTACCGGCTAAGTTATCAATTCTGGATGCCTTGAATCTATCAAAAGATCTTTGGTAGGCGCTTATTGAGGCTTTTTCAAGTCCTCAAGAATTCAAAACTGAAATTACCATGGTTGAGGTATATCGTATAGAGAATGATCCTGCAGAATGCCATGCAGTGATATCTTTTATAGATGAAGATGAAGATGATGTTTTACATGGACATATTAGACCTTTGTATCTATCTGTAAAAGTCAATGACATAGACATCTGACTAGCTTTCATTGATAATGGCTCAGTATTCAACCTCATTCCTATTCGTACACTTCGTCGATTGGGCCTCATCGAATCTGATTTATCTCCTTCTACTTTGATGTTGCAAGGATATGATAAGAATGAACAAGAACCTCTAGGTGATATTACACTCAGAATTTAGTATGAAAACCTTGTGTCTAATTCAGATTTCATGGTTGTTCATCAAGAAACAGCCTTCAACATTTTTCTTGGAAGACCTTGGCTACATCAACATGTGATTGTACCTTTGTCATACCATCAATGTCTCAAATATTGTTTCAATGGTCAAATTGGGACATTGTATGGTGACAAGGCCCTATTCAAAACATGTGAATCTCAATACATTGAGGCATAATTTTATCACATGGAGGGAAAGGAAAAATCCACAGAAAAGGAGGTCACCAAAATTAATGCTCTAAATGGTTTGGAAAAGATTCCAGTAAACTCATTCATACATGTGAGTACAGATTATGTGTTGCCTATCATTCATATTGACAGGATAAACCTAAATCCAAACACTCTTATGGAAACTTCCATAATTCCAATTACAGCAACTGATCCAGATAGCATGGGAGAAATTGTTGATTCTCCAAGCAGTGATGAAAGCTTAAATGGAGATGTCTTCATTTCATCCACTGAAATCGAGAAATTCTATACTTCATTAACCAGGCCAGAAGAAGTTATAGCAATACCAGAGAAAAAAAATGATGTCGATTCTCAATCCATCATCTCCTCTTTATCACCCTAGGAAGACCCTTCATCATCAATAGGGTCAAAAATGGTAGCCTCTTCTTCAAGATGTTCAAATTTTAACTTCTCCCCTGACCATGGAAATTTTGCTTCGTCATCTACTATGCAAGTAGAAACAGAAGAAGTAACACATATTAAAGAAGAAGATAAAGATCTCAGGGATGCTCCTCTAGCATTTTAAGAGGTTATCTCTACCACTATGGATGAACTCAGAGAAATAAATCTGGGTACAAAATAATATCCATGCCCCACTTTAATTAGTGTATCCATGACTCTTGAAGAGAAAGAAATGTATACTTCATTTCTAAAGAAAAATCAAGATGTATTTTCTTGGAATTATATAGAAATTATAGGTCTTAATCCTGATGTTTCCACTCATCATTTGGGTTTTCCATAAGAACATTGAGGATTCAAGCAAGCAGCAAGAACAACACACCCAACTTATGCCTCCAAAATTGAAGCTGAATTTGATAAGCTTATCAAGGATAACTTCATCAGAGAAGTTCAATATCCCAAATGGTTGGATAATATTATCCCTATAAAAAATAAGAATGTACAAATTAGAGTTTTCATTGACTTCATAGATCTTAATCGACATTGTCCCAAGGATGATTTTCCAGTTATGATCACAAAACTCTTAATTGATGCAATAGATGGCCATGAAGCTCTTTCCTTCATGGATGGTTACTCTAGGTACAATCAAATATGAATGGCCCCAGAATATGAGGAGTCTACAGCCTTCAGATCTCCTCAAGGTGTGTTTTGCTATCAGGTAATTCCCTTTGTCCTGAAGAATGTAGGTGAAACATATCAATGTGCCATGCACCATATCTTCAAACCCTTTTTAGGGAAATTTGTTGAATATTATGTAAATGATTTTGTGGTTAAATCCAGACAACGTTCTGATCACTTGGATGATTTGGAAATAATATTCAAAAAAACTTCAACAACACAATTTGAAGATAAACCCCTTGAAATGTGCTTTCGGGATAACCTCAGGAAAATTTCTTGGCTTTGTTATATGCCATCGTGGTATCAAAGTTGATCCTGAGAAGACAAAATCAATCATTGACATGTCACCTCATAGAAATTTGAAGGAATTAAGAGGACTTCAAGTACACTTGGCCTATATTTGGTGTTTCATTGCCAATTTGGCAGGAAAGTGTTTACCCTTCACCAGATTAATGAAGAAAGGAGTCACCTACCAATGGACTGGAGAATGTCAAGAGGCATTCGATATCCTCAAGAAATATCTCTTGAGTCCACCGGTATTAATGCCACATGTAGAAGTAAGACCACTAATTCTCTATATGATAGCTTTAGAGCGATCATTGGCTTCCTTCCTTTCCCAAAAGAATGATGTTGTGAATGAAAACAGCCTTTACTATCTCAATCGGACTATGCTTGAGGCAGAAACTCGATATTCAAGTATTGAAAAGTGTTGTCTAGAATTAATATTTGCAGTTCAAAAATTGATACACTACCTGCAACATCATGGGGTCCAATTGGAATCTCATAATAACTCACTCAAATTTATCCTTAGTTATCCAATTCTTACAGGATGTCTGGAAAGGTGGGAAGTTATTTTGCAGTAGTTTGATATCCAGTATGTGTCTCAAAAGGCAATAAAAGGCCAAGATCTGAACGATTTCCTTGTTAAACACCCATCTATAGAAGATAAATCTTTAAATATTGAGCTTCCTGATGAGGAAGTATTCTCTATTCAAGATAATCCTCAAACGTGGGAAATATACTTTGATGGTGCCTCCATAAGTCCAACAAGGAAGAAAATGGAAGATCCTAAATTCAACAAAGTTGGGTTAGGAATCGTGCTTATTTCCCCAAAAAAGGCAGTGCTACCCTATTTCTTCTTATTTTCAGAATTTGGTACAAATTATGAAGCATAATATCAAGCTCTCATCATAGGATTGGAATTGGTGCTTTAGGCACAGGTGAATCGCTTGAAGGTAAAAGGTGATTCAGATTTGGTAATCAAACAAATCAATGGGGATTATTCCATTAGAAAGGAAGAGTTAATCCCTTTGTGTGATTACGTCAGAGAGTTAATGGCATAATTTCCCTTCGAACCAACATTTTTTTATGTCCCGCGATCATAAATTGCTCAAGCTGATGCACTGACTAATGTAGCCACAGCCCTGGCAGATCCAAATCGGGACGAAACAATCATCAGTATTGCCCACCGTCATATAGTTTCACCTTTTGTTCAAATCAGAACAGAGGAAATCAATGAAATCAGTCCCATTTCTGAACCATATGGTCATACTACAGGATGTATGACACCTATCAGGGAATACCTTTAAAATCGAACACTCCCACCTGATAGAGTTGGGAAAGAACAAGTCTGGTGACATGTGGTCAATTTTACTCTTTATGATAGCTCATATCACCAAAAAATTCTATACAAGTGAGGTTTTGATGGAATTATCTTCATATGTATTGATGGTGAAGAGACAATGGCTGTCATGAATAAAGTACATGCAGGAGTTTGTGGTGCCCACCATTCTGTACATAGACTTTCTGGTCAAATTCAAAGGCTTGGATACTTCTTCCATTCAATGATGAAAGATTGTGTTGATTTCACTAAGAAGTTTCATTCTTTCCAAGTATGTGTCAACTTCATTCATCAACCCCCAGAGTTTCTTCATACGGCTAAATACTCCTGACCATTTGCTACATGGGGAATGGATGTAGTAGGACCTTATCCTCCAGCTACAGCTAAGCGGTTTAAGTATATTCTTACTGATACTGACTTATTTTCCAAATGGTTAGAGGTAATACCTCTCAAATAATTCAGTGCTAAAAGAATTGTTAGCTTTGTCAAGTCCAACATCATTACCAGATTTGGTGTTCCTCATACAATATTGATGGATAATGGCACCAACTTTTGTTCATCTGAGGTAAGAAAATTGTATCAAGAATACAATATCAGATCTAACCATTCATATCGGTATCACGCAGTGGCCAATGGTCAAGTAGATTCTTTCAATAAGACTCTTTAAAACATACTTCAAAAGATGGTGGATAAAGATAAGAAGTCATGGCCTGATAAACTTTTTCATTCTCTATGGGCTTATCGGACTACCACCCGCACTTCTACACGATCAACTCCATATTCATTGGTATATGGAACGGGAGAAGTCTTTCCTATTGAAGTCCAATTACCTTCGCTTAGAGTCACCATTTGTGATCAGTTATCTACAGATTAACTATATCAAAAGTGATTGGATGAATTAGAATGACTAGATGAAAAAAATATTGTGCACACTGCACCAATTAGAAGTCTATCAGAATCGAATAGCACGAGCTTTCAATAAAAAAGTTATTCTTTGTTCATTAATTCAAGGAGAATTGGTATTGGTCCTCAGAAACCCAATGATACTAGGAAAGAAGACTCCAAATCTTGAGCCAAAGTGGGAAGGACCTTACTCAATACATAAGGTATACTCCAATGGATCTTATTATTTAATCTTAATGGATGGAGAACTCATTACAACTCCAACCAATGAAAGATTCTTGAAGAAGTATTTTGTGTAACCCAAATACACCCATTGTCCTTGCTGCAAGACATTAAACTGTGTATCCCCCTCTATCGTCCAACATGACATTAAACTATGTCCCCTCTATAGTCCAACACGACGTTAAATTGTGAATCATCCGAACTGCAGGACGTTAAACTACCAAGCACCCCATGTCTGTGACACATGAAATTAAACTGTGATCGCCACATGTGCAATTGTCTTTTAAACTCCATTTCCATGCATGCCTCGGGCAGCTAACTATGCATAAGTCCCACACCATCCTTCGTGGTCGCATCTTTCATGACACAATAGCCAGGTCTATTGCAGCCTCTTGTTTCTCACACTGAGTATGACTCATGTGATCTTAGATTAAGCTACGACCATGACATCTTCTCTGGGCTGCTAACCACGCTTAAGTACCAACATCATCTTCAGGTTATTTTCCTCAAGTACACCCCGATCACTGAATCCCTCTCAATTAAACTTCATGGACTTTGATCCTTTCCTCCTAGGCCGGGTACGTAGGCAACCTCCTGAGGTTCAAGCCCGAAACCACTTTCTTCACATCGATTCACCTCCATCCCATATGATGTTGATCCGTGAAGCCCCTGTCAACCATCTTATTCATATCGGTTCACTTTCGTCCTACATGAGGTTAAATTGTGTACGTCCCATCATCCTAGCTATATGACGTTAAACTATACAGTCCCCCATTTTCCTTGCTACAAGACATTAAACTGAATAGAACTGGTCCATGCATATGACCTTAAACTATTTTCACTTTTGTCATGTATGACAATAAGCTGCAATAATCCCTGATACCCTCACTCGAGAGGAATAATAATTGACACGGTCTCCAACCATGTCATATTTCAAGAACTACGTATGGATTTATTCTCATCCTTATGAGATATATAGTGACACCCAAGTCTTTAATCTTGGGTCCAGCCATAATTGCAATAAAGTCCTCTTTACCCCTCATATGTACAAACCAAATCTGTACAAAGGGTATTTCAAGAACTACATGCAGCTTGATTCCCATCCTCATGGGATACGTAGGAATGCTCGAGCATTCCTCGAGTCCATACCCAAGCCTTTGGGCCTAAAACCAAACTCCACTTTTGGTCCCTTGGCTGAAAAGTCCCACTGGGAGCACATGGTGTGATATGGAACAACCTGGTCTTTATTCACATCAGGTTTATAACAAATGCATGATGTGTCGCCCTCACTATGGTCTGAGCTCTAAAACCCTAAACTAAGATCTTCTATTCTCTCATCCTTCATGATGATAAACTGTATTTCAAGAACTACGTATGGCTTGATTCTCATCCTAATGAGATACGTAGTGACATCCAGAATCTCAATTCAGGACCCAGTCGCAAAATTATACAAATAATATTTATGGTATCCATAACCCTTTTCTTGACTTCTAGTCACAAAATTTCTAATACCTGAGAGTTCTTTTTGCTGACTATGCAGCACGTTCCCTTAGGTGGCCTGGCATAAGTTGTCTACATAACGGACCTGTCATCCAAAAGATGCTACTATTTGACTATGCAGCTTATTCCCCAGTTGGCCCTACATAATTCAACCTCCATAATGGGTTTGTCAAGTAATGGTAACTTCATTCTTAGGAGAAGCTTATTTTTGTCCCTATTGGTCTTAACAGCGATATGTAGGGATCTGCAAAAAAACTTCAATCCTTAACAAATTTGTTCCATACTCTTTTTCATGATATAAAAGTATTCAAGTCTATGGTTTACATTTTCCTCCTCCATATGTTTAGAGAAATATGAAATAACTTTGGACCACTTGACCATATGTCGTATAATGTTTCTATCTCTGGTTTTAGTCATATGATTTAAAATCACAGATACCTTTTTTTCTATGTTTTGGTCAGGCCTTCGTAGAAGTCACATCCCTCCAATTCTTTGACAATTTTGATTGGAAATATCCTCTCTATATTCAAGTACCTTTCTCCATAAAGAAAACTCTATTCTTTGGAAATTTTGAATATCCATAAAACTTTATTCGGCTTTTAGAAATAAAAATTCAAATTTCTGAGAGTTCTTTTTCCCAACTATGCAACACATGCCCTTAGGTGGTCTTGCATAATTTGTTTACATAACGGACCTGATATCCAAAAGATAATACTATTTGACTATGCAGCATATTCCCTAGTTGGACCTATATAATTCATCCCCCATAATGGGTTTGTCAAGTAGTGGTAACTTTATTCTTATAAAAGACTTCCTATAATGCCTTTTAGCTCTTTTCCCATGTCATTCCTCAGATTAAAAATTTCTCAAGTCACGGTTCACAATTTTCACCCTCCATACTTGAATATGGTAATATGTTTCCAAACAAAATATCAAGAATTGAGTCAATATCATCCATTCGGTCAAAGATATTCGACCTTAAATATTAGCCTTTTTATAGTCCAACATGCATGAATTTAAACTACCAATAAAAAAAGACATGGTACTCATTAAATTGGGAACCTATAAAGGGTACTCTGAACAAAAGTCAAGTCCCATCTCTCTAAACGTACATTTTGTATGATTTAGGCAATATTGAGCAATTAAAAGATGCAAAGTTTGTGGGTTTGTTTATATAACCCTAGTAAAAATCAAACTATGTTTACTAGGCCCATTGGTTTAGGTAAAAATAAAAGCAATTATCAAGAAAATGAAGGTATAGATGATTGAAGATGAACTGTTTTTCATTGATGAACAAGATTAGAAGAACATTCATTGATTGGAGTCCCTTCTTTTTTTCAGAATTTACAGAAGACTTTCAACATGATTTCTCATCTATTTCACAGCATCCTGAGCTTCATCAGCAGCCACTTGAAGTTCATTTACTCGACCAAATTCACTCTCTTCAGCTCAACGAAGTGATTCTTTGGCATATGTGATGGCTTTTATACCATTTGCTTGGGCTTTTTCCAATGAATTATGAAGCTGGTCAAGCTCCCCAGTAATAGCATCTAGCTCTTGCTGAAGGTGAAACTACTGGACAATATTCTCCTTGATCTTCTGCTTCATTTCCTTCAACTTTGCAGCATGATCAGCCTCAACTTGGGATACTTCAGCCTGAAATTTAATGATATTGGTCAGCAATCTAGCTATGATCAGGTCTTGATGACACCTTTTCTCTTTCTCCCTCCTTCGAATGACTTTTTTTACTGCGACATGGATTTTTTGATATCCAAAACCGCCAAGTCCTAGCATGATGAACATGGATGAAAGTCTTGGAATTTTTGAAGGCATCTCTTCAAGAGGCACCTCAGATATTATCTTCCATATATTTTTCCATGCCCTACGACGTGAGAATTGGAGCACCTTTTTCACCTCTGGGTTTGATTCGGCATCGCTATCACAGGGAGGAACATAGTCTGGGATTAATGAACTTAAAGAAGTGCCCTGTTCTGCTCCTTCCCTGACCCTGGTTACTTCACCTTCTTCTACTATTTGGGCTACGGTTGAGGCTTCACCTCCAGATCTAGCCATTGAAGTTGACAGCCCTGTTTGGTCAATTGAAAGTATGGTTAGTTTCAAAGGATAGTAAAATTTGATTGATTGTCTTGTAGTTTAAGTAAGCCACAAATATCATCATCTTTTACCTAACAGTAGATCAACAACTTTTGAAGACTCATCCTCGTCTTTCCTAGCTTCAACAGGATTTTTAGGATGGGTTTCAGGAGGGTCATCTGTGCTAAATTCCACCTGAGCTAGTGTTTCTACAATTACAGTGTTGACATCACTGTCTACACCCCTTTCAAGCATTGTTGGTTTAGCAGTTTCTTCAGATGGAACGGTGCATTTTTTTTAACCAAACATGGTTATAAGTGTAATCATGAGAATATTAACAGGACAAATGATGAAACTCACATCTAGTTGATTCTATAACTAGATCTCCAAAATATTCTAAATCACGTGGTAATTTAACATGTTCTAAAATTTCTTCAAAGTACATGCCAAGATTCTGCATTTCATCTAATGATATCCTAGATCCTAGGTCATTCTCACCAGTGGGAGCACTCGGCATGTCTTCTTCGTGACTTTCATCTAGCAATCTCTGACCCTAGATAGCTTTTTTAAAGACAGTTGTGGGGACAGCTGCGGTGGTTTCCAAATGTTCTAGTGCATGTTTTGAACCTAAAACATCACAAAATGGAAGTCAGTTGTTTTATCATTTGAGGCTCCATAAAGTATTGTTAATTTACCAAAATTCTCTTCTCTCCTGGAATCAGAAACAGAAGCGGTGTTAGGAATAGATGCTGGCTCATTTTCTCTCAGTATTTCTTTTGGAATAGCCGTTTCAGCAGAAACTTGCGGCCATTCTACAGAACCCTTCGTTGTACTCTGAGGATGGTCAGTCCTTTCCCTTAAAGGGGAAACTGAATAAGGCACTACAATCTCGAGAAGTTTGAGCACATTTTCATAAGTTAACATTCATGACTACCAGAAAGACTTTCCACTACTAATGAAGTGTTTGACTGTGGTCTTCTTTCTTCGATGCCTTTGCTTCTTGGACTTTTTGGGTGGATTTGCGTCATCATCTCCAAAAACAGGTATTGGAGACAATAACGCCCCTTTTAACCCCTCATCCATGACTTGATGGCCTAGAGATACTTCGCCTGGCTCACGAGGGGATTCAGTGGATCCAAGAGTGGTGCCACCAGGGTTATACCGCGACGAAGGGATATCAGTTGTTCTTTCCTTTACAAGCTATAGGATGAAGAAGATTATTTCCTTGAATAACAAAGCTTTGACTAAATTCAAATTTAAAATCAAATAGAAATATGAAAAAAAGGAAACTTACATCTTCAGGATCCACGTAATCACACCACTCTTCGTCTAATGAAGGACCAATCCCCTCAG
This sequence comes from Viscum album, assembly GCA_963277665.1. Taxonomy (NCBI): domain Eukaryota; kingdom Viridiplantae; phylum Streptophyta; class Magnoliopsida; order Santalales; family Viscaceae; genus Viscum; species Viscum album. The sequence goes on from OY728166.1 coordinate 813,232,241, forward strand.
TGGTACCACGACCCATCATTTCCTTCCCCCGCCTGGTCACAGGAACTAACTCATCAGTGGCATATATGAGCATTTCCAACTCTTTGATGTAATCCCTCACTTCATTAGGGTTTTCCTCAAAACTGATGTCAGAGGAAGCCCGGAGATTCCCCACTCTAGGGATATGCAGCCCTTCGCATAAGCTTATCCAGGTGGTTTCAGCATCACAATATAAATTCTGCCATGTCCGGATAGCCTCTGGTCATAAATATTCAAAATGTGCACCAGAAGGCTGTGAGGAGTGTCCTATAATCTGGGACTTCAACTTCTTCCCAGCTGCTGCAATCACAGATAAAGGATAAGAAAATGAAACTTTTCACTCTTTAAAACAATGGCGACTAAACTAGCTCAATGATGTAACTCACCAGGAGTCGATGGAGTGGGTCTCTTGACTCTGGCAGGCAGATTATATCTGGCACAAGGTCGCACTACGACAAAAAGGCATTTAGCGGCGGTTTAAACCGCCGCTAAATCGATTAGCGGCGGTTTTGAAAAACCGCCGCGAAATCGTGCGTCGGGAAACTATTCACGGCGGTTTTCAAAACCGTCGCAAAACGTTTCGCGGCGGTTTTTTAGCGGCGGTTTTTTTATTATTATTTTTTATTATTTTTTTTTATTTTTGTTATTTTTGTTATTTTTTGTTATTTTTTTTATTTTTAATTTTATTTATTTTTTTTTATTTATTTATTTTTATTTATTTATTTATTTATTTATTTATTTATTTTTCGTATTTATTTTATTTATTTATTTTTTGTATTTATTTATTTATTTTATTTATTTATTTTTTGTATTTATTTATTTATTTATTTATTTATCGTATTTATTTATTTTATTTATTTATTTTATTTCGTATTTATTTTATTTCGTATTTATTTTATTTATTTATTTATTTTATTTTATTTATTTAATTTTATTTATTTATTTATTTATTTATTTTATTTAATTTTATTTCGTTTTTATTTTTTATTTTTTTTATTTCGTATTATTTTATTTCCAAAGACTTTACCACTCCAGCAAGCTCACCATGTGGTTAATAAACAGAAGTTAATTTACTTATATATATTAATTGAAAAAACAAATAATACATAAATAATAGATATAAACTCAATAATAATAAATAATAAATAATAAATAACAAATAATAAATAATAAATTAGGAATGATAAATAATAAATAATAAATAATAAATAAATATAAATAACAAATAATAATTAAATATAAATAATAAATAAATAATAAATAATAAATAATAAATAATAAATAATAAATAATAAATAATAAATAATAAATAATAAATAATAAATAATAAATAATAAATAAATATAAATAATAAATAATAAATAAATATAAATAATAAATAAACATAAATAATAAATAAACATAAATAATAAATAATAAATAATAAATAACAAATTATAAATTATAAATTATAAATTATAAATAATAAATAATAAATAAACAAAAATAATTAATAAATATAAATAATAAATAATAAATAATAAATAATAAATAATAAATAATAAATAATAAATAATAAATAAATAATAGATATAAATGATAAATAATAAATAATAAATAATAAATAAATAATAGATATAAATAATAGATAATAAATAAAAAATAATAAATAATAACTAATGAATAATGAATAATAAATAATAAATATTAAATAATAAATAATACATAATACATAATAAATAAATAAATATAAATAATAAATACTAAATAATAAATATAAATAATAAATATAAATAATAAATAATAAATAATAAATAAATATAAATAATAAATAATAAATAATAAATAAATATAAATAATAAATAATAAATAAATATAGATAATAAACAATAAATATAAATAATAAATATAAATAATAAATAATAAGTAAATATAAATCGTAAATAAATCATAAATCATAAATCATAAATAATAAATAATAAATAATAAATAAATCATAAATCATAAGTAAATAATAAATATAAAAATAAATATAAATAATAAATAATAAGTAAATATAAATAATAAATAAATAATAAATAATAAATAATAAATAATAAATAATAAGTAAATCATAAATAAATAATAAATATAAATAATAAATATAAATAATAAATAATAAATATTAATAATAAATAATAAATAATAAATAATAAATAATAAATTATAAATTATAAATTATAAATTATAAATTATAAATTATAAATTATAAATTATAAATTATAAATTATAAATTATAAATTATAAATTATAAATAATAAATAACCAGTAACAAATATTATTATTAATAATAATATTTTATTATTAGTAATAATAAATAAAAAATAAAAAATAATAATTAATAATTAATAATTAATAATTAATAATTAATAATTAAATATAAATAATTAATAAATAATAAATAATAAATAAATATAAATATAAATAATAAATAATAAATAAATATAAATAATAAATAATAAATAAATATAAATAATAAATAATAAATAATAAATAAATAATAAATATAAATAATAAATATAAATACTAAATATAAATAATAAATAATAATAATAAATAATAAATAATAAGTAAATATAAATAATAACTAATAAATAAATATAAATAATAAATAATAAATAATAAATAACCAGTTCCAAATAATAGATAATAAATAAATTAAAGTATATTATAAATAATAAATAATAAATAATAAATAATAAATAATAAAGGAAACACATGAAAAAGTATGAAAAGACGTGATAAGGGATGAAAAATCATGAAAACGCATGAAAAAGGATGGAGAAGCATATGAAGAATGAGGCATTAGAAAGAATGAGAACGCATGAAAACTCGTGAAAACTCTGGAAAACTCCTTAATAATTCAACATAATCATCATAATAACCCACAAAAAACCATTGATAAAGATAACAAGTCATGGAAACCCAAATAAATAGTAATAAATGGAGCAATTGTTAAAACCCGTCAAAACGGTCATAAAGAGACAAAAACATTGGACTCACATTAACAGAGATAACTTATGATCCGAGAGTCTGTTTTAGATCCGCAACCTGTCAAATCAAAGATCCTGAAACGATCTTTGACATGAAAGGTGAAAGAGTCTGAATGGACAGGCGGATCGGAAGTTACGACTATTTAAAAAAAAGCTTTCGGGAAACGGGTGCTAGAAACGAGGCATTGAAAAACATAACAAACCTGATACCCACTAAAAAGGCCATAACATATGATCTAGGAGCGTATGTGGGCGCCGCAACCAGTCAAACTGAATCTCATGGAACGAGCTATGATCTGGAAGGTGGAGGAGGCCGAACTGACAAGCGGATCGAAAGTTAGGTCCGTTTGAAGACAAGTTCGACGGGACACCGGTGAAGGAAATTGGGTTTTGGAGGCCTTCAGAGGGGTTTTTAGGGTCTAAGAACATAACAAAATCTTGCTTCTATCAATCTGGTGTGTAGCTCTCTTCGCTGGCTTCGATTTGATATATGGTAGAACCCAAACGGACACCCGGAGCGAAAGTTATGGCCGTTTGAAGTTGGAGAACTTTTTTCAACTTTATTATAACTCTAATATCTTCTGCACCTTAGACCGCCTCATGGTTTTTATTATATGTGCCTTTATATCTCTTCATGAGCTTCGATTTGACTGGTCGTGGCGCTTCAACGGACGCCCAGATCAAAAGTTATGGTCGTTTTAGTGATTTCGGGGTCTCTCGTGTTTTTTTATTTTTTCATTTCATTTCGCGGCAGTTTTACCGAAACCGCCGCTATTTCGCGGTGGTTTTTTAAAAAACCGCTGCTAATCCTCGAATAAAATTAAAAAAAAATAAAATAAAATAAATTTTTTTTGGCATTTCGCGGCGGTTTTTTCGCAGCGGTTTAAAAACCGCCGCGAAATGGCGGCCCGAAACGCGTTTAGCGGCGGTTTTAAAAACCGCCGCTAAACGACAGTTTTCTTGTAGTGTTGCTTTGATGCATTTCAAGCCTCATCATCCCCATCCTGAGAATCCGGTGAATCAGCTCCAGGTGAGGAATCAGGTGAATCAGCTCCTTGTGAGGAAGAGTCACCTCCCAAATGAAGAGATTCTTTCCTAATGGTTCTCTTCTTTATCCCCACCTAAGGGACCAACTGATTTAGTACCCCTTCATGTTATTATTATAGCATCCGGATTTTTTATCACATAAACTTTCATTACATTATACAAAACTGAGGATCTTTAAGGTTTAGTGTCTTGGAAACCAGGAACTTAAAACATGAAAACATAAAACATTCTTCTTAAACACTTGAAAGTCTTCTCCTTATGTTCATCCTAGGTTCATTACTGCATCTCATAACCTGGGGACATACATCAAAAGAAAGGGTGAGAAAAAGGCCCAGTAAGGGAAACAAGGGGAAATATTTAACATGTGAACTTGAGATACATCAACAATGTCATGAAAAAGAACTTTAAGGCATGAGAAAGAAAAAATGAGGCATATCATAATAAAAATAACGATTTTTATAACATGAAGATGTGGCTACAACATTTAATATTGACAATCATTTCATTTCACCAAGGTCCATCCCCAAGGTGTCATTAAAAATTACCAAGGTTATTCACCAAGGTATCAGTCTAAATGGTCATCTCTAGAGATTAAGTCTTTACCCAATGCATTGGAGCGCTATCTGGGCACACCCTTGACATGTATTTATTATCATGTGAGCCACATATATCATCATCAATCATTTCATAAACAACCCATATAGCATAAAAGGAATGGGTTTCATTTTATAATCATAACGTTTTGAAAAACTGATTTAAAGACAAGATCTTTGTGTCACTTTAAAACCCACAGAAAAGGAAGGTGGGCCTCATGTAGGTAAATCCTATAATTTAAAATAGAACATTTTGGTATATATATGAATACCCCTATAAAAGATAAATCTTTGAGTATTCACTTAATAAAATAAAAGAACTCTATAACAAGAGAGTGAGGCATTTTGAGACGGAAATTCTGCAGCATAACGACTATGTTTCGGGGTTTTAGAGAACATTGAAAAGAGAGGGGACATGGGTCAAACATTCATAAATGACCCATAAAACAGTATAGGGACAGAATATGAAGGATATATGAACATGGTAATTAAATTTGAAAGATATACCATATGAAATGAAGAACATTAAAGGAAGAAAAAAAATAAGATTTCTCTTATGAAAATTCGACAGCCTAACGGCGTCACTTGAACTTCAAAAAAAATGAATTGATGAGATAAAATAGGGTCTCTCATCATATGAACATAAAATATCATTATGATATATATAGAGACCATACCCCAACATAATAAAAAGGAACTTGAAAGACTTGACATGAAAGTAGAACTTTGAAAAATGAGAAAGGTGAAAGAACCACTTAAAAATTCGGCAGCCTAACAGCGCCACTTAAAACTTCAAAATACTGAATTGAAGAGATAAAATAGGGTCTATCATAATATGAACATAAGATTTCAGTATGATAGATATATAGATCATACCCCAACATAATAAAAAGGAACTTGAAATACTTTACATGAAAATAGAACTTGAGAAGGGTGAAAGAATCCCTTAAAAATTCGGCAGCCTAACGGCGCCACTTAAAACTTCAAAATACTTAATTGAAGAGATAAAATATGGTCTCTCATCATATGAACATAAGAGTTCAGTATTATAGATATAGATATCATACCCCAACATAATAAAAAGGAACTTGAAAGACTTGACATGAAAGTAGAACTTTGAAAAATGAGAAAGGTGAACGAATCCCTTAAAAATTTGGCAGCCTAACGGCGCCACTTAAACATTCTTAAAACGAATTGATGAGAGAAAGAGGGGGTCTCTCATAATATGAAAATGAAAAGGGCAGTAAGATGAATATAAAATAACATCCTCCAACATTAGAACATGGAGAATAAAAGAAATGACATAAAAGAGATTACTTGAAAAGAGAGAGGTCAGATCCCTTACCTTAAACGTAACTCTTAAAACTCAAAGGTTCGGACCTTGAGGGCTTGGGGGAACCTTGGGAGGACTCCTTGGCTGGTAAGGAGACCATAAATTCGTTGAGGATGATTTTGGAGTCGAATGGATGAGAGGATGTCTTGGTATTTATAGGGAAAGTGAGGGGACAAGGCATTAATGGCCAAGGGACACCTCATGAGTGGTTTTGGAAAAACCATGGGCTTGCCCATTGTATTGGCCACTTGGGACACCTCATACAATAATTCATCCCCTTTAGTTGACCATCCATTAAAATATCTCATGGCATCATCATGATGTAGTCATGATGTCATTAAACACCCGTAACTTAAAAACTGTATTTTCACTGTTCATCGAAAATTCAACTTTCTCAGAAAAAATCTCAAAATTTCACCTTAACTAAATATAGATGTTCTGATTTCAAAAATTAACTCCATTTTATAAAAATAATTTTCTAAATATTTTTAATTTAATTTTTAAATAAATACACTATTCACCGAAAATTCATTTTTTTCAGAAAAATCCCCAAAAAATACCTTAACATAATATCGATGCTCTGAGTTCAAAATTAAATCCATTTTATAAAAATATTTTTCTAAATATTTTTAATTTAATTTTTAATTAAAAAACACTATTCACTCGAAAAAAGTAATACTTGACTAATAGTTTATGAAATTTTTATTTAACCATTTTATTGAATCACATTACTTAATCAAGGTGCCTAGATTATATTAATAATTTCTTTAAATGAGATTGCTAATCCATTTGGTCACATTACTAATCCTAAGCATAAAATCACTATTCATAATTTATTATTCATCAAAAATCAAGTTGATCTTATTAGACTCTAAATTTCGTACTGAACATAATTGTAGAAGATCATTTTTTGAAAATAATTACACATTTTTAATTATTTAAGGTTTACATAAACATTTTTTTTAAAATATCCTTTTCTCTAAAATTCACCAAAAATATGCATACTATATTTATCCGGACATTTAAAAATTCACAAACTTCATCATAAGAAGAAATCAAAATTTTTATTTAAAACAAAGGATTACACAAGGTAGTTACGGTCTCCTTACATAGCCCCTTATCACACCAGCATAGGACCTTAGTGTAAGGTGTGCTAAGGTGAGAGAATCCAAGGGAGGCTCGGCCAACATCGCATGAGTAGTAATTTCTATCAGTTGGAACTTCTCGCGAAGGTGATTCCGTTCTAGCTTCATACGATAAAGTTCGGCTTGGGTTTGGTCCATAGAAAAGCCCATTGGTGCTACCACCTTCCCAAGTTCTGTTAGATGGGCTTCGATCAGTCCAAGACTACTGGGTGAGGCCATCAAATCTTCTTTCTATATTAATTAACCAAGATCACATGTATTTAGAGATAAATATCGAAATGTTTAGTTTCCAGCGGTCATATTGACCAATGGTCATATAACAGTCAAAACCCAACAGTCTCATTTTAATTATACTCATGTTATCCAATGAAACAGTTTTGTTGAGTATAAAAAATAAAATAACACACAAAATTAGGAAACAAGATTTATTCAAAATTTCAGGTCATTACAATCTTCCCCCCTTAAGAAATTGCGTCCTCGCAATTTTTAAAATTGGGTTTTGAAATTTCATTGAAAGTCCCACACCAGAAAATGAGTAAGTAAAACTATTACTTTAAAATAAATAAAGGGAAGTACAAAGGTCACCCGAGTTAACCCATATTAGGATTCCATGTAGGAAAACATGGATATGGAAGAAAAAAAACAAAGGGTCAAGTTTTGAGGGAGAGTGATAGAAAACATGATTAAGAGAAAGTTAACCACGATAAAATCACAAACTTATAATGTGTGTAAACGGTCTTCGATTACCCTGTAGGAAACTTAAACCAAAAACGTTTTTGTTTTACATTCCTTTTCATAATTTTGAGGAATTCATTTACTACATAGAACAAAAACATAAGGAAATATACCTACCTTCAAGTAGAGTTTCATCCTTTAATAAGTCTCTACCAAAACTAATCTTTTCTCTAAATGATGAGAATTCAAAAACACTTGGTCTCATCAAAAGCACAAGAATCATCTTCTAGAGAATCACATAATCCACAAAAGATTAACTATCTATTTCTTCTATCTTTAAACATTATCCCAAAAATAGAAAGGGTAAGGTAAAACAACTCTTCAAAAAGAAAGAATCCCATAGGAATGGAAACTACTTTTAAATCTTCAAAGTTACATGGTACTACCCAAAGTTCATTATAGACCATTCCCTAAATAACGATCCTTAAAATTCCTTAAAATAAACCAAACTAAGATTGAAACCCAAATACAAGAAGGATTTGATAACATAGTCTTCCAAAATAAACTTCATTGTTCATCTCCAAACAACATCAACCACTCCTAAAATCTTATAACAAAAGTAGCTAACCTAAACATATTTTACCCAATATAGGTTAATCATTTCCATAAGTAACCTAAATTACTATAATTCCACCTTAAATTCATCTATTCTTCAAATTATAAGTCAACCTTACTGCTCAATGAAAATACCGTAGTAATCTATTTACCTCGATCATATAGGGTCCCCAAAATAGTGAACGTCTTCCAAAATAATAATCATCTTTTAATCCCCTAATCATCTTTGTCATATTAATACTGTAATCGTCACATTTCCTATCAAATTAGTTTTTGGGACATGTTCTTCCATTTCCCACCATTAACTAAGAAAATTATGTATAATTAGGGGCTTAAATACTTTAGCCAATAATCATGAAAAGGAACTTAAAGCATATAAGGATAACTTGTAGAAGAAAATTATACCCTAACTTGTGATCCCCTAGGTTCCGATCTAGGTTATCCATGATCATATATTCTTATGTGAATCTTTATTTTATTTTATCTTTGTCCCTTTAATAATGGTTCATACTAAGCTTATGAATTTACCAAAGCATATCCCCCGAGAGTGTCGTAACCAAGAGTGCAGCAAGGCCCATTATCGTGTACCAGTTCCCATTCGAGTCTAGCTCAAAGTGGTGTTTTTGGGTTTTACCCCTATGTACATTTGTGCCAGAGCCACCTCTACCTGCTCGTATCCAGACAGGGATGTATTTGCTTGGCAACCCCTTACTCAATACTCACCAAAATATCAGGAAGGTTTCCTATATTTAAACTTTTCTATATGGTTCTTCCTAAAGTTTTCATATCCTAATTTCCACAAATAACTAAACCATCCTTTGATACCAACTATAGCATCCCAATTTTTTATCACATAAACCATCATTACATTATACAAAACTGAGGATCTTTAAGGTTTAGTGTCTTGGAAACCAGGAACTTAAAACATGAAAACATAAAACATTCTTCTTAAACACTTGAAAGTCTTCTCCTTATGTTTATCCTAGGTTCATTACTGCATCTCATAACCTGGGGAGATACATCAAAATAAAGGGTGATCAAAAGGCCCAGAAAGGGAAACAAGGGGAAACATTTAACATGTGAACTTGAGATACATCAAAAATGTCATGAAAAATAACTTTAAGGCATGAGAAAGAAATCATGAGGCATATCATAATAAAAATAATGTTTTTCATAACTTGAAAATGTGGATACAAAATTTAATATTGACAATAATTTTGTTTCACCAAGGTCCATCCCCAAGGTGTCATTAAAAATTACCAAGGTTATTCACCATGGTATCAGTCTAAATGGTCATCTCTAGAGATTAAGTCTTTACCCAATGCATTGGAGCGCTATCTGGGTGAACCCTTGACATGTCTTTATTATCATGTGAGCCACATATATCATCATAAATCATTTCATAAACAACCCATATAGCATAAAAGGAATGGGTTTCATTTCATAATCATAACGTTTTAAAAAACTGATTTAAAGACATGATCTTTGTGTCACTTTAAAACCCATAAAAAAGGAAGGTGGGTCTCATGTATGTAAATACCAGAATTTAAAATAGAAAATTTTGGTATATATGTGAATACCCCTATAGAAGAGAGATCTTTTAGTATTCACTTAATAAAATAAAAGAACTTTAGAACAAGAGAGAGAGACATTTTGAGACGGAAATTCTGCAGCATAACGACTATGTTTTGGGGTTTTAGAGAACATTGAAAAGAGAGGGGACATGGGTCAAACATTCATAAATGACCCATAAAACAGTAGAGGGACAGAATATGAAGGATATATGAATATTTTAATGAAATTTTAAAGAAATACCATATGAAATGAAGAACATGAAAGGAGAACAAAAATAAGATTTCTCTTATGAAAATTCGACAGCCTAACGGCGTCACTTAAACTTCAAAAAAAATGAATTGATTAGATCAAATAGGGTCTCTCATCATATGAACATAAAATATCATTATGATAGATATAGAGATCATACCCCAACATAATAAAAAGGAACTTGAAAGACTTGACATGAAAGTAGAACTTTGAAAAATGAGAAAGATGAAAGAACCACTTAAAAATTCGGCAGCCTAACGGCGCCACTTAAAACTTCAAAATACTGAATTAAAGAGATCAAATAGGGTCTATCATAATATTAACAAAATATTTCATTATTATAGATATAGAGATCATACTCCAACATAATAAAAAGGAACTTGAAATACTTTACAGGAAAATAGAACTTGAGAAGGGTGAAAGAATCCCTTAAAAATTCAGCAGCCTAACGACGCCACTTAAAACATCAAAATACTGAATTGAAGAGATCAAATAGGTTATCTCATAATATGAACATAAAATTTCAGTATGATAGATATAGATATCATACCCCAACATAATAAAAAGGAACTTGAAATACTTGAGATGAAAGTAGAACTTTGAAAAATGAGAAAGGTGAACGAATCCCTTAAACATTCGGCAGCCTAACGGCGCCACTTAAACATTCTTAAAACAAATTGATGAGAGAAAGAGGGGGTCTCTCATCATATGAAAATGAAGAGGGCAGTAATATGAATATAAAAGAACATCCTCCAACATAAGAACATGGAGCATAAAAGAAATGACATAAAAGAGATTACTTGAAAAGAGAGAGGTCGGATCCCTTACCTTAAACGTAACTCTTAAAACTCAAAGGTTGGGACCTTGAGGGCTTGGGGGAACCTTGGGAGGACTCCTTGGCAGGTAAGGAGACCATAAATTCGTTGAGGATGATTTTGGAGTCGAATGGATGAGAGGATGTCTTGGTATTTATAGGGAAAGTGAGGGGACAAGGCATTAATGGCCAAGGGACACCTCATGAGTGGTTTTGGAAAAACCATGGGCTTTCCCATGGTATTTACCCATGGTATTGGCCACTTGGGACACCTAATACAATAATTCATCCCCTTTAGTCGACCATCCATTAAAATATCTCATGACATTATCATGATGTAGTCATGATGTCATTAAACACCCGTAACATAAAAACTGTATTTTCACTATTCATCGAAAATTCAACTTTCTCAGAAAAAATCTCAAAATTTCACCTTAACCAAATATAGATGCTCTGATTTCAAAAATGAACTCCATTTTATTAAAATAATTTTCTAAATATTTTTAATTTAATTTTTAAATAAATACACCATTCACCGAAAATTCATTTTTTTCAGAAAAATCCCCAAAAATTACCTTAACATAATATCGATGCTCTGAGTTCAAAAATGAAATCCATTTTATAAAAATAATTTTCTAAATATTTTTAATTTAATTTTTAATTAAAAAACACTATTCACTCGAAAAAAACTAATACTTGACTAATAATTTATGAAATTTTTATTTAACCATTTTATTGAATCACATTACTTAATCAAGGTGCCTAGATTATATTAATAATTTCTTTAAGTGAGATTACTAATCCATTTGGTCACATTACTAATCCTAAGCATAAAATCACTATTCATAATTTACTATTCATCAAAAATCAAGTTGATCTAATTAGACTCTAAATTTCGTACTGAACATAATTGTAGAAGACCATTTTTTGAAAATCATTACACATTTTTAATTATTTAAGGTTTACATAAACATTTTTTTTAAATATCCTTTCTCTAAAATTCACCAAAAATATGCATACTATATTTATCCAGACATTTGAAAATTCAGAAACTTCATCATAAGAGGAAATCAAAATTTTATTTAAAACAAAGGATTACACAAGGCAGTTACGGTCTCCTTACATAGCCCCTTATCACACCAGCATATGACCTAAGTGTAAGGTGTGCTAAGGTGAGAGAATCCGAGGGAGGCTTGGCCAACATCTCACGAGTAGTAATTTCTATCAGTTGGAACTTCTCGTGAAGGCGATTCCATTCTAGCTTCATACGATGAAGTTCGGATTAGGTTTGGTCTAGAGCAAAGCCTATTGGTGCTACCTCCTTCCCAAGTTCTGTTAGATGGGATTCGATCGGTCCAAGACTACTAGGTGAGGCCATCAAATCTTCTTTCTATATTAATTAACCAAGATCACATGTATTTAGAGATAAATATCGAAATTTTTAGTTTCCAGCGGTCATATTGACCAATGGTAATATAACAGTCAAAACCCAACAGTCTCATTTTAATTATACTCATGTTATCCAATGAAATAGTTTTATTGAGTATAAAAAATAAAATAAGACATAAAATTAGGAAACAATATTTATTCAAAATTTGGGGTCGTTACAATTATGCTACCCAACTCTCAGCATACCATGTAGTCAATCTACTTGCCGCTTCAACAACTGGTACATCAAATATCGCCCCAGGCTTCTCCATAGATGTCAGCACCCATAGTTGACAAGAAAACATTGTATGTTGCTCTAACCTGACATGCACTGAAGAGGATATAGTAATTTTCTTCAGACATTTGAATTGACGTGATAATCTGTATGGAGCATAGGCCTCACATATAATTTTTCCGTAAATCCTCATGGCCAGTGTACCATCTCTACATGCCAGCATATATTCCCTTAACTCTAAGCTGGTTTTTCCATCATTAACAAATTTTCCTTATTGGAATATTTCCATAAGGAAAGAAGTGAAACTCCTTGAACATGCTCAGCCATATTTTGATATCATAAGCGTTGAGGGATAAGGGAGAAATTCCAAAAAAGGCCTGAACAGACGGCCGAAAAGAACTTCTAGGAACCTGTACCCCACTTTGTACAGAATATGTCCCAAAGTGGGTGGTGATCCATCCCCATAAAACTTGGAATGGTCCCACTATTCTTAGAGGAGACTTACCCGTATAAACATGAAGTAAGCTCCTATGAATCTTTTCCGAAACTGGGGTGGCCAACCCAACCATCTTCCTTTCAGCCAGCTTGGCTACAATGATAAAGGTCCCTGGCCTCACACCTTCTTTTGAATCCCGAACTGGTAAAAGGTAAACACTGAGCCATAATGCCAAAAATCCTTCCAGACGGGTCTTCGCTGGAATTTTCCGGTTCACTTCATACCCCCACCTATCAAACTCTCCTGCTACCAAAGTTGGCCAAAATATGCCCATAGCACCCTTCTTTTCTACTCTAGGGTAACTTGTAGGATGAGTGCAGGAAGTTCCCTCCTCTCTCTTCTTAATCATAAACATGTCCATCCACTCCTCTGGATGGATATCTTTTTGGAGTGGTTTTTCGTGGTGGTGGTATTCTTAATCTTGTAGAAAATTTTCATTAATTCTCGATCCAAAGCTGGAGTCTTCTCTGAATCATTCCAGGTCACCTTGGGGGGGGATGAATTCATAATACATATCTCCCAAAATTTGAGCCCATGAAATCTTGTAGACGTCCCACAAACTAATTCATACTTCTCCATGAGTCAGATGGAAAGAATTCGTTTCTGGACTCCAACAGCTGATTAACTCTGGCACGAAATTGTCATTCCTGTAGACATATGTCTGCCCAGCCCAGACAGCTTCATATATTTCAACTCTCTTCAGATCATCGAAAAACTCTGTGTAGGTTTGTCACACCCAATATTCCCACATCCAAGTCGGCTTCACACCTCCTCCAGGACAGAAATCCCAAATCTTTTTCTATACCTTAGGTTGGTCCACCTGAGAATTTCAAAAAATAGAGGGATATCAATGTGTCTACAGCTCAGGTGTGTGAGGCATCAGATCTAGAGCACATGGGCTATGATGCATTATATATGCCTTCTCCACTGTCCCAACATTGAAAAATGATCCTGCAACTAAGACATTTTCCAAAGAGAAGTTGGTGTAGGTCTGAAACCAGGAATGAGGGATATAATTCTTTGCTTCTATAACGTGGACTCCTTGTAGATAACCATGGACATACAAAGGAAAGTAGATGCTCTGTGGGAAATTGGAATGATATTTCTTCAAGTACTTATCCAAATGTGGGAGAGTGTTGTCACATATAACATAATAGTCATGGTTGATGATGTTCATCATGTCATATATTCTCTTGTTGCCCAACTCTTCATCTGATCCAATTCTTCTGGGAGCCATTGAATATGCACAAAGATCAAACAATAAACTTTTAAGTAAGTTTGTTTTGTGAAATTTTGATGAAGGAAATCAAAAAAATGGCAAAGGCATTAAGTCGTGCAAGTCCCAACTTGGCGCGCATGTTAAACCAGTTGCACAAGTTTTGCTGCCCTAGTCATGGCATGCAAGTCAAATACCTTCTGTAGAAGCATGACAAAATCTATAAGGGTGATTTTCCGAATACAGAAGCACCTGAACAACAAGAGCTCAAGTTGTTGGAAGCTGAGTGAGTTTACACTAGAGTGATCCTGTATATATAGGCGATCCAGACCACCTGCGCGCCATACCTACGCGCCCCAGCATCTGCACGCCGAACTTGCGCGCCGCAGACCCTTGATTTATCCAGCTTTACCTCAGAGCTGGATCCTCTTCATTTTCAGATCCAACTCTAAGGGGGGACTTTTTTTTACTCTCATTTCCATCACAGAGTCCAATGAATGGAAAAGGGGAATACCTTAATCACAAAGAGGGTCACCCTTTGAAGAACATCAAAAAAATTGATGAAGGCATGGACTAGGAGCCTATTTTGGAGTGAGGCGCGCAAGTCACTTGCGCGCCATGCAATTCACTTGCGCGCCACATATGGGTCGCACAACTCACTTGCGTGCCCTATCTGGTTTTTCACCCAAGGTGAAAGCTGGCCTATAAATATCCCTTGTGGGCCCCCATTTCAAGGACGAATTTTTCCAAAAGTCAAATTCAAGCTCTGGTCTCCCTAGTCTTCAACTCAACTCCTCCGAAAGCTTTAAGGTAACTTTTTACCTAGAATAAAAAACTTGAAGGAGTAGAATAAGGTCTAAGTGTTTAGAATTCATCAACACTTGCGCGCCTAAGTGTCCAGACCTCTTAAAAATGGAAACACTTGCGCGACGCCCTACCCTTTCAATGGAACTTGTGCGCCACCCTTTTGGAAACATCTTAGGATAATATTAAAGGCTTGAGTTAAGCCTCACCCAAGTATTAACCTACAGATTCTTCATCGCATAGGTGAACCCATGCCGTGCAAGTACACTTGCGCGACCAAGACTTGCGCACCAAATGATTTGCGCAACCTAAACTTTTGCACCAACTTCATTTGTGTGCCTCTCTCCCGTTCACCTCTCCTCTTCAAGATATTAGCCCTCGAACCCCTTTTAAAAGCCATTTATGGCATGGTTCCTTTGTTTGATTCCTTATATGAAAGGAATTATGTGAGAACCTCTCCCAAAATCTTGTGACTTACAAGATTTATGTCACTAAGGTTAGAGGTTTCCTCCATATAACCTCATCCTTTAAGATGAAAAGATCTTTTGATTTAGGGCATCCTCCTCGGGAGTAAGCCCCAAGTCCTCTTAACCTGGGCCTCCTTCTTAAAAGTAAGCCCCAGTCATAATTCTTTTAATTCGAGCCTCCTTCTTAGGAATAATCCCCAATCATAATTCCTTTAATTTGGGCCTCCTTCTCAGGATTAAGCCCCAAGTTATAAGTCCCCTTTAATTTGGGCATCCTCCTTAGGAGTAATCCGGAGGTTAAAACTCTAAATATCCATAAAGTACAAATACCTTTATGGACCCTGCTCCTGGGCTTCTTTCCTGAAGTAAGTCCTGGTCTTCATCTACTTGGGCAGTCATACATACGTAAGCCCCACATCATTTCTTGTGACTGAAACTTTTGTGGCACAATCGTCAAGTTTACTGATACCTCTTGTTTCTCACACTGAGCATGGCTCACATGATATTAGAGTGTAAAAGTAATCATGACATCTCTTTTTGGGCCGTTAACCATGCATAAGCTCCATATTTCTTCACCCGAACTACGTGGAATTTGATCTCTGCCTTAAAAGTATAATACATAGGAAGACTTTCTAAGGTTCAAGCCAATCATTCATTAATTATTTTCCTTCATATATGACGTCAAACTATATCCTCCTTATCGAACTAAGTGGGTTCTAATTCCTTTTGAAACCCATTTAAAAAGGGTTTTCCATTAAAAGGTGGCAAAATTGCATTTTTGAAAAATACTTCCTTTATCTAAAAATTTGATTTTGTTCTCATATTATGTCTAAGAAACATATTATATGGGTTTCAAAATTATATAGAGTATATAAGATTCAAAATGTTGTTAATACTATTCATAACTGCGTTTTGAACGACTAGTTTGGTAAGTTGTGGTGTGCTCGAACTCGGTGTCATGTGTAGCGCAAGCTATTGAATTTCTTTAAAGAGATAACGTACTATGAAATCTTGGGGTGTTACATTCTACCCTCCTTCAATAAATTGTGTCCTCATAATTTGAAATTGTTCATCAAAAATAAAAGGTTAAAAATAGAAAAATACCTTTGTGGAAAACCCAAATCAGAAATTGGGTTAATAAAATTTAGTCTTAATAAGAGGGAAAGGGAATAAAAAGGTCACCACCAAATTATGATCTTGATTAAGAGAACATTGGTGTAAATTAGAGATACATAATTGGAGGGAAAATGTAAATATTTATAGGGAGTTATTGAGGTCATCAATCACAAATAAGTGTAAAATTGAGGGCCTCAAAGCCATCAATCTATGATGATTTAAAATATCGTCGGTTCAACAAAACATAAGGTATTAGGATAACACATTTTTTGTTTTAAGATCACTTCCCTAAAGTTTAATAATTAATTTATTCATATAATAAGAGGAAAAAATATACTTGACAAGTAGAGTTTCATCCTTCAACTAATTCCCACCACAAACTAATCTTTCACTCCAAAAGATAATAGAATTCAAAAATATTATATTTATCCTAATCGTATAGGGTTCCAAAAATAAAAAATTTATAATTCATTTGTCAGACAATTAAAAAAAATACATTATACAAACTAGGACAACACATATGCCAGTGGTAGGTGATCCACCCTTGTCGCCCTTCGGTTGCGGGTTCAAGTCTCGCAGCCTTTCTGGACACAACGGGTTGTCTCCCGACCTCCAGGTTATCCTTTTTATGATAATCCAAAAATAATCTCAATAAATGATTTAAACTTAACAATAGTATCCAATATCAAACTTAATCTATTCCAAGGCCTTGACAATGTGGTTATGAAGTCTCGCATTATGCATTCCATCATTATGAAAGTAGATATTGATTTTACATGTGATTATTCGACTAGTAAAATATCCATGGGAATAAGTAAATGTAATTATTTGATTTATCTTTGCCATATTATGCTGAATTTTATGTTCAAAAGTCATGTTTCTTAGTCTTATAAATTTCCTTAAATGTTTATGTTTATTTATGAAAGTTTCCGCTATATTGTTATCCTTACTGAGCATCTGAGCTCACCCCCTTCTTATGTTTTATTTTCCAAGGATTCCAAGAAGTGTTTTATGAATGAACTGTAGGGATAGTCTAAGGGATATGAATTTGGTAAATGGAGATAATGTTGTTTTTGTTTTTCATTTTATAATTTAATGTAATGCTCATGTATGTAATCTATTTTCCAAGACTACTAAACTGATCAGTCCTTTGGGACTTGATTCCTTGTAATCATGCTAATGTATTAAAATAATGCATTGACTCTTGGTAACTGGGGTCGATGCATTACAATAAATAACATCCCATCTATCCCCTTGCTACTCCCTTAGATCAACTCATAAGTGGGTTAGCCCTCTATTGATCCTCAGATCTTAATAGAAGCAGGAATTAGACTCATGAGGGAGGAATTGATAAGAAAAAAAGAAACAATCTTACAAACACTCCACCGTTATGTGATAAATCTCACTAGCTTTGGTGTGAATAAATTTGCACCATGATGAAATGGTAGAAACTTGTTAATAATAAGAACATAAAATTATAATAATAATACATTTTATAAGAAAACTAAGGTGATTCAAATAACTTACGTTTGAGGAAGAACATTACAAAGGAAAAGTGGCAGCATAACACTACAATGAAAGAAATCACAAACGATGAATAAATCCTCCAACACCACCACCTTAAATAGGAATTTTGGGAGCCTTGGGTCGAGCCTCAAATAGTTAAATTCATACCACATGAGTATGGTAGGCTTAGGGTTGTAGAAATCTTATGGAACTTAGACTTTTCCACTCGTGACCCGAAGTAAAAGCTAGCTTGTATCCATCGAACATAGGCATCAAAATGACCTTCTAGATGACCGAATTAGAGTGGTCCATAGAATAATAAAATGGATCCCCAGATTTCTCCTAACCTCCTGTAAAATATCAGCCCAAATGTAATTTCTTTTACAAGATACGGTTGAAATGGTGGTATGTTTTTCTAAACCGTAGAATCTGACCCAGAATTTTATCTCCAACTTGGGCTGCATGGAACTCCATTAAAACATCCTAATTAGCTCTTGTCACTATTTTATGATATATTCCCCATGATTTCCTCTATCTTCAGTTATATTTTAAGAATCATTGGGCTTTGATATGGGCCGCTATAGTCTCTTTATTGGGCTGTTATCTAGTTTACTTTTCCCAGAATGTGTTTTCATGAAAGCCAATTTTGGTGGTCTTACAATGTGAATCTTCAATTACTCTAAAAGTATCAATTGTTCCCAATTTAATTAGGAACCTGAAAATTAAATATTAAAATAAAATCAATATCATTGGGTATTTTATATGGTTTTCAAAAATATACCATGTAATAGTGCATTTTAAGAAGGAATTACAATTATAATATGAAATAATGTTCAAAGTGTAAAATACAATAAAAATGGTGTTTATGATTAATAAGGAACATGAATATTATAATATAAACAATTAATATTAGCCTATTTCATTGGCTAATCACTTCTTATGTTATGCTTAGCTAAATAAACTATGGGAATTAAGACTATAATATATTGAAATATCTAAATATATTTTTCTATAATTAAAAGACTTGTTTCAATGAAAATTTAAGTTCAGTGATCTTTCACCCATTCTTTATGACTATAATTTTGCACTATTATATGGACAAAGGGGTGATATTAGTGAAATTCTAAACTCTTGAATTTTTACTGGAGTACCATAAATTGGAAAAGGTAAAAGTTTTCTTCTCCATAATTGAAAAAAAATTATCCAACATGGTGATCGAGAGATCATATCAAAGGATTTATTACTAGGATATGATGTATACTGAAGTGAGAGACTAGTGGGTCATCACCTTTTCTTTAATCACTGAAATAATTGAAACTAACTCGATTAAAGTAGGGATCATCCATAACTCAGTTCAAAGTGGTTTGATATACATAATTAAGTTTACTAATCATGTGGTCGTGATATCTTTGATATCATAGAAGATAAGCTTAAGGAAAATTTTAACACGATAGATCAAAAGTATCGAAGCAAATGTATTTGGAAGAGAACAATTCATAGGGATAAAACTAGTACCCAAGAGAATGTAGTTAAAAAATTACCTAGTGAGCAATAATGTCATTTTGGGTTGTTTTTTCATGTTCAAAATTATTATCAATACATTGATCTCCCAATGAAACCGGGTGAGAGTGTATAGATTTTTTATTATAGTTATTGGAATCAAGGAGTTAATGATCCATTATCTATTAGGTAAATATATGGATATAAAAACTATCCAAATATTTCTTGGAAAGAACAAGTTGTTTTGAATCCTTATACTTCCCTTGATTATTCATCATAAGATATGAATCGGTTTCAAAATGTTTTTGAACCTTAAAATTCTATTTTTGAATTAGAGGGGTTGGTTAGTAAATTGATCACTAAAGTGGAATCCCACCAATCTAGAATTAACAACTTGTAAGATCAAATGGGTCAAATAGATAAATAATTGGGAGGGAAAGAGAAAGGGAAAATTTCCAATACAATTGAACCAATACCAAGGGAAAAGGGATGGAAATAACAACAAGGATAGTTATAAAAACTCAAGAACCAATTTGGGATTGAATACGGGAATTTCAAATCAATAAACATACCAAAATATGAATTGAGAATATAGAAAATCTCAAAATTAGAAATCTGATATATTTGATCAATCTAAGAAAAATGATAAATCTTGACTAGAAAAATAAATTGCGCATAATAAAATAAAGTGGTAATTAATTAAAAAATGGAAGAAGAAGGTGATGCTTGAGGAGAAGGAGAGTGGTCCACCTGTTTCGAAACATTATTACCCTCTCATTAATTTTCTACAAAGGTTCCAAAATAATAAAAAACCTAATTATATAAAGTTTATTAAAATGTTTAGGAGCATTAATATCAATATTTATTTTGTGGAAGGCTTAAATAAAATCCAATCTTATATGAAATTTATTAAAAAAAATTGCTAACAAAAGTGATTAGCATGAGAGTTTAACAATAAATATGAATGAGTATTATAGTATCATTTTTCATAATAATATTCCTCCCAAACTAAAAAACCATGGTTCCTTTTTTATCTCTCATGTAATAGGAGTAAGTGAGTAGACTGGGTGATTGTGTGATATAGGAGCTAGAATTAACCAAATTCTATACTCCTTTTTCAAAAAGGTAGGTCTTAGGGATATGAAACCAACTTTTTTTTCTTTAAATTTAGATGATAGGTCACTTACTTACCATTATGGGAGGGTAAATTATGAGTTAGGTGATGTAGGGAAACTTTATTTTCCCATAGACATACTCATTCTTGAGATGGAATGTGATAATAAAGTCCCAATAATTTTAGGAAGTCCATTCTTAGCCATTTTTTGAGGATTTTAGTTATTTTATCAATGGTAAGATCACCCTTTAAGATAGTGAGGATCTAGAAGAGTTTCGTGTTTTTAAGGAGTCCCCACTTTTGGTAACTTTTAAGCTAATAGTTGTTGTTGAAGAACTGTTTAGAGATGAATCTAGGAGGAAAAATCACTATCCTTTTGATGATTTGATCACAAAAATCATTTCATGGTCATTTTGAATAAAATTTTATTAAATTTGATTTTATAATAGAATTGAAAATGTTAGGTAATATTGATATCTATATTAGGATATTCATTTCTCAGATTCACTAAGTGGTCCATCCAAACTCAAACGTTGAAGTTGAAAGTGTTTCTCAAGTTTTTGTTCAATGTTTGCAACCCTCCCCTGTACCCAACCCAAATACTACTTATTGTTATCTATAATCCATGAGGTGTGAGTCTATGTTTATTTCCACTTTAGATAAAAATAAAAAATTTGAAAGCTTGGAAAGAGTTTTTCATTAATTATATTCAGTGTGGACATGAAAAATAACTTTCCCAAATTTATGGGAGTGTCATAGATGAGTTCTAGGAGAGCACATCATTCGATGACAAAAACTTTGTCCCATATCCATTGAGTTATTTTAATGAATATTTTTTTAGAGTTTAAGGAATTTTTGAGTGATTTTGGGGAGTTTTCTTCCTCATCTCATAAGAGAGCAGAAACTAGGAATATTGTTGGTAGTGGGAAATCTGCTCAAACTATTGTGTCATTATTTGAATCAACTACTATTTTAAGTATTGGAGAACAAGTAAGGTGTCAAGCTGTTTAATTTGGTGTAAATACTGGGTTTTTTATTTGATTCTAGGTTCTATAAGTGAAATTATAGGATTTGAAGTTTCTAGTAAGAAAGAAATTAATTTTATAAATTTGTATTATTTAAGGAAACTTGTATAGGATACTGTTATACTAGAGTTGTTTAGTGATCTTGAAAATTTTATTACACAGAACAATCATGTCCCAATTAACATGGAATCCTACTTTTTAAATGACCATGGATTGGTTTTTAGGAGGGTAATTCTAGTATAATACTATAAATTTAGCACTCCATGTGCGCAAGCCCATGGTTTTTATGTTTTTTTTATTTGAATAAATTTTTCTTCCCTTATTGTCTACTACTCTTGTCCTTGTTATACTTTTTGGTTAACAGTTATTTTCTCACAAACTTCCACTTATTCTTGGTTTTATTTCTTTTCTTTTTGACATATTTTAGAAGGTGTCTATCTGTGTTTCTCTATTTAGGGAGTGAAATTTTTATAGACATGATTTTTAGCACATCTGGTTTCATGAACTTGACCCTTTATTTATGTATTTTAATTTTATATAATGATCAGGTTATATTTTTGGAAGTTCAAAAAAGTTTTGGAATGATTTGGAGGCTTTTATGAAGGTTCACATTTTGATCACGATTAGTACAAACCATGCTCTCCATCAAAGAAATCGTGTGGTTTGTGGAAGGAGTGATAATATATCTGCGTGGTTGGTGAAATTTTTTTCCAAATCATGTGGATGTCAAAGGGATACCATACATTTCTAGATATACGGTAAAATCATATTTGGTGCATAGTTTTTCTAACCTTGTGATAAAACCATGCAAGGGGTTGGTTTAAGGTAGCAACTCCACATGGTTGGTGCATGGTATGCCAAATCGTGTAGCCTAACCATGCAAAGTAAATTTGTAGATTAGGAATTTGTGGATCTAATTCAAATTAATTCCCAGGAACCCTTCTTATTTTCTAGTCTTTCATAATCCTGAACACCTTTTCCTCCTATGGATTTTAAGGAAATTCCCTTAAATCTAGGTGAAATTTTTAGGTGATTTAAAGCTTGTTAGAGATCTATATTCTCCAATAAGTCTTAATTCCTGGTCATTCTTCTTTGATTTCTTCTCCTCCTCTTTTCTAGAACCTTATATCTAATTCATTATGGATTGATCCATGTTCCTTGATGGGAATTGTGATGTTTATGGTTTGATCTACTGAAGGAAATGAGATCCAATTCCAAAACTAGAGGATGATAGTGTTGTTCTTTATTTACCCCAACCATTGTGAGGTAGGTGGAATCTCTCTCGACTCCAGTTGATTATGACATAAAGTATTATCTTGAAATGAATGTTTTTCTTAAAATGATTGTGAAACCCTAATGTGATTAATTATATAAACCTCTTTAGTTATGGTTTTGAAAAAATTTGGAAATTGTATGGTTTTGTGGAAAATCCTCTACGATGATAATTTTAAATTGGATGTTTTAAAATTATGTTTTTGATTTGATACATGGAAAATGGTTGTTCAAATTTTTTAAAGAAATAAAAAATTTATATGAAATGGCTTGGCATGGATTTTGGCATACATGGTTAGTGTGGGTTCATTTTCATTAGATGTGACCCTATGAAAGGGGTGTGTTCCATTGGGGAACCTGGTATTGGTTTCCTTATAATGACTTGGTAGATCAATGAGAGATCATTCATGAGTATAAAACTATAACCTGATCATGCATGTGTCGATGTGTGGAATCATGGAATGGCTATGCCAGATGAGAATGAAAAATATTTTAAAGTATTTCTTTATTTATTTCCATGGAATTTTTTTTTGGCTTTGATAAAAAAGTTAACTATTTTAAATTGTTTTCTATAAATTTATGCAAATTGATTCTTGTCCTAATGGTGTGAGATGGGAATTCATTGGGTAAATCCTATTGATTTTAGGCTCACCCGCTACTTGGGAATTGTTGTGTGTTTTCATATGTCATATATCGAGACACGGGTAAAGGAAAGGTATATCAGTTCTTTCATGATGCTTCTTGGTACTATGGGGGTGGCTTGTCGAGTTGGACCTTAGAACAGGTAGGGTTTTTTTTGTTGTAGGTCTTTGGTATCTTTGAGTTTTTTTGTATATTGATTCATTTAGTTACATCACTTGGTTTCCACTTCTACTCTAATATGGTTGTTGGATTTTTTATTTTTTGAGTTGTATTTTGGTAGTCATGAATCATATAGAGGTTTATTGATGATATTATTGTGGTTTGGGTCTTTATATTTCAAAGTTAAACTCTTCCCCCCAAATGTTCTTGAGGCTCTTAAAATTTATTTCCATATTTTGGTGTCTTGGGGATGCCACCTAAGGCCAGTAACACCCACTGTATCTTCCTAATACAATGGGTGAGGGGTGGTATGTTACAAATGATATCTGTTTGTTCGAACCATGGGTATCATTTATATTCAGTCCTGGAGTAGGAAATTGAAGTTCCAAGGATCTGATGTCAACTGAGAAGGGGGGTTTGAATCAGTTGATATCTTTTTATAAGTTTCAACACTTTATGAAACTTAACCCTTGCAACCTGTTAAGATTTACTTCCTTATCAACCTTTAGCAAGTAACCCAAGCATGCAAGAAAGGTAAAGCAAGAAAAGCACACAAGAATTACAAGGTTCGGCCCCAATAAGAGAACCTAATTCCTTGCCATAGCCACTCTTGTGGGTCTATGGAAATCCACTATAATGAAGAAGTGAATAAAACTTGTGCTAACTCCTGTTGGACACCTTCTATCTCCTGATAGAAAAGATTATACTGACTCCCGTTAGTTTACAATGTTTCCTTAAAGAACAATTGAGCCAAACATAAGAAAAAGACTTTGTCAAGATGCTCCACAAAATGCTCACTTTGAATCTTCAATCCAATTTCTTGGATCTGATTTTCTGAAACTGAACTTCTCAGCAAGAAAACTATGACTCCGCAAAAGCTCCCTCCGAATCTTCAATCCAGATTTCTTGAATCCGGTTATCTGAAACCAGTCTTCTCAGCAAGGAAACTATGACTCCGCAAAAATACCCACTCCAAATACTCAATACGAATTCCTCGAATCCAATCTTCTGAATCTGAATTTCTCAGCAAGATAATAATGATTCTGCAGAAATGCTCACTTCGAAAACTCAGTACAAATTTCTTGAATCTGGTTCTCTCGGCAAAGAAAAGATGACTCAGCACAAAAGCTCACTCCAAATTCTCTAGCGCTCTGCCTTTTCCACGTGTGTAAAAAGTTGTTTATGAGAGAATGATTTGAGCACATATTTATAGGCAAATCAGAAAACAAAGGCGAGAATCTTGAAAAACTTTTCCTCTTCCTCAAATCTCAAAAACTCCACAAATCTCTCACATTTAATCTTCAATCTTTGACTTATTCAAATCTCATTAAATTTCTCCGAGATTTATGAAAAGTTGAAGTACGTGTTTTCTTGAACTCTTCATATCTTCCTCAAAATGATAAGGCTAGATATTGGTTCTGATTTTAGGTTCAGGAAAACTGGTTCAGGAAAACTGGTTCAGGAAAACTGGTTCAGAAAAACTGGTTTAGAATTGTCATTCTGAATTTCTGGCTTAGGATTGTCATTCTAAATTTCTGGCTCATGATTTTCATTTCGAATTTTTGGTTCAGGAAGTCCACTCTGAATTTTTGGTTCAGGAAGTCCACTCTGAACTTCTGGCTCAGCAGGAAAACTGCTTCAGAAAAACTAGTTCAGGAAAACTGGTTCAGGAAAACTGGTTCAGGAAAACTGGTTCAGAATTGTCATTCCGAATTTCTGGCTCAGGATTGTCATTCCGAATTTCTGGTTCAAGAAGTCCACTCCGAAAAATAGGTTCAGAGGAACTAGTTCAGGAAAACAGGTTCCAAAAAACTGGTTCCGAATTTCCTCAAAATTTTCCTTAGTGAAAAAAAACTCAATCCTCTTCACCATTTCTTCAACAGCTTTTATCATGAAACTTTTCATGATGTGTAAAAACTATAAAATCAGAAAAGAATCATCTGATTTGTTTAAGAAAGTTTGTGACACTTTCTTAACTTCTGACTTCACATTCTTCAACAAAATCTTCTTTAAGAAAACTTCAGCAACCAGCAACTTCAACTTTTTGTAACTCAAAAACATTCTTCAACAAAAAGATTAGTTGTCAACAAATACAAAAAAAAATGTTAAACAAAACAGTAAAAAGGTTCTTCAGAAATGGTATTGGTATTGATAAGTTCATCTGTTTCTTGGGATGGTAGAAAGGATTTTTATTGTCGAAACATGAAATTTATAACATAAAGAGATGTAGCTAACATTTTTATGTTGAAATTTAAGTTACTAGGTAGTTTTGGTACATGAGTGTTTTAAGACACTTCTAGTTGAGTTGTCACCTCATCATTATGGGTTTAGCCAATAAGAGTTTCATGACATGAATTGATTGTATGAAATCCCACTAGGACTGAATTGTCCATGATTGAGTTAATTATTTATGTAAATGATAAAAAGTAATTGTTTTTTAAAAGCATTAATAATCCACCTATCTTTTGGGGGGATTCATAGATGGAAAATATATAAGTTCAGCTAAATAAGATGAATCGAATCTTTAATTTCCTAGTCACACTAGCTGATATAAAAGTGAAGTGGA
This sequence comes from Viscum album, assembly GCA_963277665.1. Lineage (NCBI taxonomy): Eukaryota > Viridiplantae > Streptophyta > Magnoliopsida > Santalales > Viscaceae > Viscum > Viscum album. The sequence goes on from OY728166.1 coordinate 813,258,862, forward strand.
AAACATATATTCTAGAGGATTTATCATGATGTTGGTGGGATTTAGTAGTTCAGGTTAAATTAGAATAGGGCATGGCATGGGAGGATTTTGAAGAATTGTTCAACAAAAAAATTCTATTCTCACATGTTTATAGTTTCTATAATAAATTAATTATTCGGTTTAAAGTAAGAGAATCTCTTGGTAACAGAGTATGTGACTAAATTTATGAATTTAGTTCACTTTTCACTGGAAGTTGCTGCAAGTTTGTCATTAAAGGAATCCATTTTTGAGTCGGTATTGAAACCAAAAATTTTCTCAAAGATATTTATCCTATGAATTATGGATTATATAGAGTTATTCAATATATTAGTGGTGGCAGAAAGTGACATATTAGAAAACACAATTAGAGGAAGCATGTTTATTACTATGGAAAAAGGTGGGAACTCTAATGTGGGAAACAAGCGGAGGAGGGACACCTATTCTCAAGGGGTGATATATCTCAGAATCAGACCACGGGATCATTCATCTTTATTCCTTGACTGAAGAGTAATCCTGGATGTTTTCATTGTGGTTATTTTGAGAATATAAAAAAAGATGGTATGACACTACCTAGATCTTGTCACAATTTCAACTAAATGGGACATCTTCAGTGCTATTTCAACAGTTCTCTAAGGCTGAGTTCTAGGGACTCGTCTCATTTTTCTCATACATTATATTCTTTGATGGGATGAGTGCAAAGTAATAGATCTTTTCATCATGAATGATAAATACATGGTGATTGTAGGAACACCATGAATCATCAACCTTTGTAATCTCAACAAGGTAACAAAGAGAAAAGTACACCGAGTAAGCAATTGTGTGGATTTGATCAGGTGATCATGGATGATCAATATGGACCCTCTATAGTTAGAGGTATTATTCTTTTAAATTCTACCCTTATGTAATATTTTTTTTGATATAGGTTTGTCCCATTCATTTATTACTTCCCATTTCAGTGATTGTATGGGTTTACATATTGAGATGAAGCCTTCTATTTTGAAACTTCAAACTCTTTTTGGACAATGAGAGTGTCAAGCTTTGAAATGTGTATCATGAAAGATAAAAATAGATGATACTAATTTGGTATTAGATTTATTTCTGCTATATATGGATGTCTATGACTTGATTCTGGGAATGTATTGGCTAACAAAATTTGAGGCCCATGTCGATTGTTATGCACGAAAGGTGAGTTTCAAATCGTATGATAGTGTTAGGCATATCTTTAAAGGATATTGGGTCATGGATGAAAGAAATTTAGGACCCTTTTTACCATAGGCTGTAACTATCTATTACTAATTAAAAATATTTGTTTTGGAAATGGTATATGAGATCTTGAATAGATATTTTCCAACCATGGTGGACCAGTTCCTTGATGTTTTTCCTACAAATTTCTCAATATTACCACCCAAGAGAGAAGTGTAGTTTATGGATGATATCCAAAAAAAGTACCATAACTATTTCTCTTCCATATTATCATATATAACAAAAAGAATTTATATAATTTAAGGATTGATTAAAAGAGTTATAAAGTAAAGGGTTCATCCAACCGAGTATGTCTCTATAGGAAGCATTGGTTCTCTTTATGAAGATAGTGGAAAAAATATATTAGGATTTGTGTAGATTATTTTAATCTTAACTAAGTTATGATAAAGAATAGGTATCCACTTCCACATATTGATGATCTGTTTGGTCAATTAAAGGGATTATATTGGTTCTCAAAATTTGACTTATGTTGGGGATATCACCAAATGCGGGTTCGGAAAGGGGATATTCTGAAGATAGATTTCATAAGTAGATATGGACATTATGAGTTCATTGTAATTCCTTCTAGTATTACAAATGAACCGACCATATTTATGTAATTAATGAATCAGATATTTCAAAGGTATCTAAAGTCCTTTATAGTGGTGTTTTTGGATGATATACTGGTATATTTATGGACAAAGATAGATCATGAGAAACACTAGGCTATAGTGTCAGGTATCTTGCGAGAAAATCATCTATATTTTAAGTTATCAAAGTGTGATTTATGGATATAAGAGGTAAACTTCCTTATCTATTTAATTTCTAAAAAAAGGAATTTATATAGATCTAGAAAATATAGAATTTGTTATCTCTTGGAAACCACCAAAGAATGTTATTTAGATACATATTTTCCTTGGTTTGGTGGTATACTAAAAAAAATTAGGTTATTTTTAAATTTGGTGCAAGATTTAATATTTTTCTTAGTATATCCTTCTTTTAGATTTGTGTTAAATGTATTCTATTGGGTTTTATTGTGTCCTTAAACCTTGGTGGATGAGTATTGTTCAGTGATGAAGAACCTTTTTTGGGGGGAAATAACCTAAAGCTCAAGGATATATGTTTATTTTAATTAATGGAGTCATGGTATAAACATGTTAAATGGGATTATGATGGTTTTATATGAGTTTGGGAGGATTCATAGGTAGTTTGGGATCTTTCGTGGAAGTTGTTCTAAAAACTATCTTCTGGACAGTTACACGTTGTGTACATGTTACACGGTGTGTAACTACTGTGAAACACATGTCGTGAACTGGTTCATGACATGAAATGGTTACATTTTATGAACCCAATTAATGTCGTGTAAATTTTGATTGAGATAAATATTAACCCAAGGTAATGGGTTTTTCAGAGTAACTCAAAAATGAGGAAATACATTGTTTAGTTAATAAGGTTTTCCTTATGACTTTTCCATTCCTTCATATAAGGGGGAGATTGATAAGTCATAAAGGTTTCCTTATGACTTGATCATTCCTCTTGTTTTGAAAATCAAAAACACCTTATCTTAAGAAAAATTTCATTTTACCCCTGTTTTACTTCCATAAGGAAAATCTCCTTGCCAAAGGAAATTTACCCCTACCTTGTTTTCATTATTCTTATCAATATTTTCATAAGTATAAAAATAGGATTCATATCTAAAACCTCAAGAACCTATAATAAAAGGATATTCGGATTCTGTTTAAGTTTGAAATTGAAGAATGCTGCAAAGGTATGTAAAATACGAATAGATCCAAGTCTAGCTACTAGAGCATAGGTTTCTTCACAGTCTATTCCTTCTTGTTGATTATAGTCTTTAGCAACTAATCTAGCTTTATTTCTTACGATGATTCCATTTTCATCACACTTATTTTTGAAGACCCATTTTACTCCGATTACAGAAGTTTCCTTAGGTATTTCAACCAAGGTCAAGACTTTATTCCTTTTGAATTCATTTAGTTCATCTTGCATGGCTTTAATCCAACCATCATCACCTAAATCTTTATTAGTTCTTTTTTGTTCTAATTGGGAAAGGAATGCAAGATGTTCTACTTCATTTCTTAAGGAACTTCTAGTCCTTACAGGTTGATTGACATCACCAATGATGCTATCACTAGGATGATTCTTTAGAAACAACTGGTTTGGGTTTTGTAAAACTTTTTCATCAACATAGGGTAGAAAATCTTCTGGGGTAAATGTTTCAGGAGTATCTTCTTTAACATTTTCCTTATCAGAAGGATCTTCTATCAAATGTTGATAATCAGTTTTTGAAAACACATTTGAGAATGTAGGTTGGGGTTGTTTAAAAACAAAATGATCAGTTTCATCAAAGTGAAGGTTATAGAATGCCTTGGTCTTTCTCATATCAAAACTGCAAAGAATATTTCCCATCTATCAACCAATTATTGGATTCTACAGCTTTGGGTGCAAGGATTTATCATACCGATAAAGGGCGATAAGGATACCCTCAAAAAGAGTGATATGTATATTCTATATTTTTTTCTAAATCTAAGGAAGGCGAATCTTATGAGACATATCCTCATTAAGATTTAGAATATCAAGAATGGAAATCTTAGAGCTCATATCATTATGTATCCTACTTTGCTTTCTAAGTTGATAGTTCGGTGTCTTGAATCTTTCAAGATCCCATGCAGTTCCATGCCGAGGAATTGTAAGGTGATGCTGATCAGTGATGACACTCTTAAGAGGATGAAGGTTGGTTTCTCAAAGCAGACAGGTGAGTTCTATGATCTATCAGAGGAAGAGGTAAAAGCCAATCCAGAAATAGTTGAAAAAGTTGAACCATCTAAGAAGGTAGGGAAGAAAAGGAAGTCGAAAGAAGTGGAAGCTGAAGAAAAAACCCCTAAGTCTAAAGAACCTCAATCCGCACCTCCTAAACCCAAAAAACAGAAAGCGTATCTGGATGAAGTAGTTGCAAAGTGGAGGGAAGATAAAAAGACTAGAAAAGCATGGGAGCCACAGTTCGGTTTGGATCCTTCTGAGGCTAAGTCCTTGAAATAAAAAGCTAATGATGAGCTAGAAAAGAAAGCAAAGGAGAAAAGGATAAAGAAGAAAATTTTTGAAGCAGATATTGTTGAATCTCTTTTGAAGGCTGCTGAAATAGCTTCCAAAAATATTCTTGTACCGAAAACCTTTTTGGTGGAGTCATTACCCAAGACTCCAGGGAAGAATTTCTTCACTCCAGAAAAATCACAAGAGAAGGTTGTGGAAGAGAAGAAATCCTAATAAGAAGTCCAAAATGATGAGAGCAGTGGTGGTTCTGATGATGTGATCAAGCAGATTAAAGAATATCATGAAAAAGAGAGTGCCTCCGAGAAATTTTCACTCTGGACTTCACAAGCCGGATCCTCAAAATTGGATACACCCGTATATGACGAGAAGGGTGAAGAGGAAGTGAAAAAGCAATCTGAAGAAGAGAGTCATAATCATGGCTTTATCCATCCTGATAAAGTTGAAGCCAGAGCTGCAAAATAGAAAGTTGATGAAGATAAAATTATACAACTTTTCAGAAGTGAGCATGAATCACCAGATGAGAAATTCATACTGAAGTTTAATAAGGGTAAGCAAGTGGTTTTTGATTCTCAAAGAAAATATACAGTGAAAAGGAATTAAGTTGCAGGAACTTCAAAAAGAAATCTTCTTGAGCTTGAAAAACCACTCTCACCAAGAATTGTCTTGGATTAGGAGTCATATTCACTTGGATATGATTTTGTGGATAAGTCTTTGAAGAAGCTAGTCAGTTTCATTCTAACTTTTACAAACACAGATTCAAAATACTAGATGCTCTAACACACTCTTAATCATAAGTTGGATTCGTTGTCCATGGTAACGGACAAGTGTGTAAAGATAGAATCATATTTCAAAACTTTTCTTATAGGATACGAATCTCACATGAAGTCTTGCAATAAAATGACCACTTGGTCAAAGAAGATCATCCAGAATATGGCAGATCTTGATGAATTTCAAGAGGAAGTAAAAGAGGCATTTGATACTGAAGATTTCAAGATCAAGGATCTTACAAACAGTTTTTAGGAAAATCTGACCCCAGAGAAAAATACTCAGAATCAACAGGTGAAGGATCTGAATGGGAAGATTAACTCTATTGCTCAAATCTGGAAGGGGGAAAGAGATCTCCAGATTGAGATCAAAGAGAATCTTGTGAAGCAATATGCATTGATAAAGGATTAGGAAGAGGCCATGAAGGCTCAGGCAGAGGTCATGAAGGCTCAAGAAGAAAAGATCACAGCCTTGGAGAAGCAAGTAGAAAAGGACCACAAAGAGATGAAGAAGCTGAAGACAGCTGTCAATATGCTAATGCCCAAGGAAAAAAGAAACAAAATAGACCACTCTAATATTTTGTTGTATTTTTTCCTTGTACTAATTTTTCCAATCATAATGAAATTATCGATGCTTGTCTTGTTTGTATGTCTTTACTAATATTTCAGGTACCATATTATTTTCCATTCCCTCAAACTCTTTTTGAAAATCACAAAGGTGGAGAAGGAAAAATAATTATAAAAGGAAGAAGGAAAAATATCTAGGTGAAGAAGAACTATCCCTGAGTAAGGGGGAGTTTATCTGATGGGGAGTGCTCATAACGAATATTTTCATATTCATAATGAAAATCCCATTTTGGAAATCTAGAATACGATCCTTAGAGTTTCAAATCCTAAGGGGGAGTTAGTCATATTCACCATTGTTCATAAACAAATGGAGATAAGATTTAACTTCAAAGTCTAGAAATTTATTCTAAGTTCCTACATTCTTTTTCATAAGGATGTTTGTGATTTCCAAAACGGGGGGAGATTGTTGATTCAATAAGGTTTTCCTTATGACTTTTCCATTCCTTCATATAAGGGGGAGATTGATAAGTAATCAAGGTTTCCTTATGACTTGATCATTCCTCTTGTTTTGAAAATCACAAACACCTTATCTTAAGACAAATTTCATTTTACCCCTGTTTTACTTCTATAAGGAAAATTTCCTTACCAAAGAAAATTTACCCCTACCTTGTTTTCATTGTTCTTATCAATATTTTCTTAAGTAAAAAAATCGGATTCATATCTAAAACCTCAGAATCGTATAATACTTAGATATGAAACATTCTGTTTTAGGATCTGAATTCTTGTTATGAACTTTTATGAAGTTCTACTCCGAATTCCCTGTTATGAACTTTTATGAAGTTCAACTTTTAATTCTGATTACGAACTTATATAAAGTTCTAACTATGAATTCTGATGATGAATTCTGATTACGAATTATCATTACGAATTCTGATGATGAATTCTGATTACGAATTCTCATTACGAATTTTGATGATGAATTATGATTATGAATTCTCATTAAGAATTCTGATTACGAATTCTCATTATGAATTATGATGATAAATTCTGATTACGAATTCTCATTATGAATTCTGATGATGAATTCTGATTATGAATTCTCATTATGAATTCTGATGATGAATTCTAATTATGAATTCTCATTACGAATTCTGATGATGAATTCTGATTACGAATTCTCATTACAAATTCTGGTGATGAATTCTGATTATGAATTCCCATTACGAATTCTGATTGTGAATTATGATTATGAATTATGGATACGAACTTGTATGGAGTTTGACTCTGAATTATTCTAATAAAAAGAATCTGAATATCCTTGTATTATAGACTCCAAATTTATCCTTGGTTAGACTCTGAACATTTATTTAATTACATTCCGAACATTCATATTTTCTCTATTCTGAATATCATTTTTAGTTATGCTTTCACTTGTTCTTTTATAAAATGATGGCGTTCCTTCAGTTATCAACTAATCGTTGTTTGAGTGACACGTGTATAGGTCCCTCCGAAATTCAAGGAAGAATATGACCATTGGAGGAGGGATCTGACCATTGGAGCTGAGCCTATAAATAGGAGCTCAATTGAAAAGAGAACAAGAAACTTGACAACATCTTTGACATCTGAGCTTACATGCTGTTAAAGTGATTTCTAGAGAAAGAGGCTCTTATAAACTCTCACGCTTCATGTAGAAAGTTTGAACAGCTTGTTCAAACTTTTCTTCGTGCAGACTTGCTTCATGCGACTTCGATTGTTTCTGTATACAATCGAGGGATTTCGGGGATAGGAAGATAGAGGTTCTGACTACCTGATAGTTGAGGGCTTGTGGGGATAGCAAGATAGACTCCGATCTTCATATCGAGGGCTTACCCTAAGTGTGGGTAAGATAGACTTTATTAAAATTATAAATCAAGGGACCTCTTATCTAGGGTTGTTGGATACCATTCTCTTTGGGTTAAAAGAGTTATTGTTTGTTACTTTTAGTGTTACTACTTTGTTTTCCACTATAAAATTTGTATTATTAAGGAAATTATAACTTTCTTATACTTCATTACTTATACTCTAATTTAGTTAGATTCTATATGCTTTAAGGTAGAATCTTAGTTGGTGTAAACTTTTATGAAGTTTCATTTCCAGAATCACTTTTTCGGAATCAAGCAAGTCTTTAGAACTTAGAGGTGTTGTGAATTTTGGTTATGAATTATTTCCTTAGGGAATTTTTTAAAGGTACAATTCACCCCCCCCCCCCACTTGTATCTGAGAATATCATTCTTATTTTGATCCTACATTTGGTATAATAGATTATATCATACTCAGACATACCATCCTAACATACATGACATGAAAGGATTACACACCATGTATTCCTTAGAACCAGTAGATTTAAGTGAATAACACATATGATTTATTTCATTCCCTTATTTCATCCCTTCCCTATTGACCCTAGTATTATTTACAAGTGATTATATAGTCTCATATTTTGTTTTGGTTGTTCTGTTTACACATATGATCCATGGTGAGTTGTTGTTTTTTTTTTGGTTTTGATCTTGACCTGGGATGATCTAGGTTCTTCTTATGATCTTCCTCACCTTAATTCTTGTTGTAGATTCTGGTTCAAAGTAATGATTAATCTCTGGATAAAGGTATGGGGTTTAAAACCTAACCCCATGCTCTAGTTAATTTCCAAGTATGTGCAATATTGCGATTGTTCCAATATAATGTGCACATTAATTAATTTAATGATAAATTGAATTAATCATTGGTTCCTTTTGGATCAAATTGATAGGACCCGAGATTATGGATACCCGCTGGGTGAGTGAAGCCCTGAATATATATATATTAATTTTCTAATGGATTAAAGTTTGTTTATCATAACATGAAATTTAGGTGATTGCTTGATATATACTCACCTTTGAAATGGATTAATTTATTAAAATGGCTGGAATATGAGTTTTTTTTTACATTTTTTCAAAAAAAAAAAATTAAAAATACGACCAGGTTAAAAATATTTTTTTTACATCCCAAAGGCGGCACCTGGTGTGCCGCCTTTGGGGGTTTTTGCATCCAGGGCAAGGCGGCACATGGTGTGCCACCTTTGCCCAAAAAGATATCGCAAAGGCAGCACGCCAGGTGCCACCTTTGCATAAATATTTTTTTTTTAAATTTTTATTTTTATTTTTTTTTGTTTTGTTTTGTTTTGTTTTGTTTTGTTTTATATATATATATATATAAAAACTTTTCAGCAGAATTTTTCTGCAATTTAATATCCAGCGGTTCTGCCATTACAGCAGTCTGGATTCTGACCGATACCCTCACCCAGGACTCCCTTTTATAAGGGGGTTTGACCTGAAAACCATAATGAATTTCCGATGTGGGATTCTGATTCTCCTTTTCCTGCACAGTACATTCTGTGTTTCCGATGTGTGATTCTATTTCAAGTATGCGACTTTGAAAGACTATAAAACATAAACTATAAGACCAATATAAATGAAACTTTAAACACTGATTAAAAATATAAGAAATAGTTGAAAACAAAAATAATTTCATAAAAAATGTTGATACAAATTATTTTATAAGCTTTCAAAACCACCTACTTGAAACTTAAACATATTTCAAGTACGTGACTTTGAAAGCTAATAAAAGATAAACTATAAGACCAATATAAATGAAACATTAAAAATTGATCAAACATATAAGAAATAGTTGAAAACAAAAATAATTTCATAAAAAATGTTGACCAAAAACAATTTATAAGCTTCCAAAACCATAAATTTGAAACTTAAAAATGATTCAAGTTTCCGAATTTGAAAGACTATAAAACATAAACTATAAGACCAATAAAAATGAAACATTAAACATTGATTAAAAATATAAGAAATAGTTTAAAACAACAAAAACTTCCTAAAAAATGTCCATAAAAATTAATTTATAATCTTTCAAAACCGTCTACTTGAAACTTAAAAATGTTTCAAGTACGCGAATTTGAAAGACTATAAAACATAAAATATAAGACCAACATAAATGAAACATTAAACATTGATTAAACATATAAGGAATAGTTGAAAACCAAAAGATGTTCCTAAAAAATATTGATGAAAAATAATCTATAAGCTTTCAAAACCGCCTACTTGAAACTTAAAAATGTTTCAAGTATGCGACTTTGAAATACTATAAAACATAAACTATAAGACCAATATAAATGAAACTTTAAATATTCATTAAACATATAAGAAATAGTTGAAAACAAAAGGAATTTAATAAAAAATGTTGATGAAAAATAATTTATAAGCTTTCAAAACCGTCTACTTGAAACTTAAAAATGTTTCCAGTACGTGACTTTGAAATACTATAATTATATTATTAATTAACTAATTAATTATTATATAATTAATAGTTATATTAATAATTAACTAAATAATTATTATATAATTAATAATTATTGAGTAATAATTAATAATTAACAATTTATAATTTATAATTTAATGAATAATTATAATTAATATTTATATTACTAATTAAATAATTTATAATTAATAATTACTTATTAATAATTATTAATTATTAATTAATAATTATAATGAATAATTATAATGAATATTTATATTACTAATTAACTAATTAATAATTAATAATTAATAATTACTAATTAATTACTTATAATTATTAATTATATTACTAATTAACTAAATAATTATTATATATGTAATAATTATATTACTAATTAATTATTATATAATTAATAATAATATTACTAATTAACTAATTAATTGTGACATATTTAATTATTATATTACTAATTAACTAATTAACTATTATATAATTAATAATTATATTACTTATTAACTAATTAATAGTTATATTAATAATTAACTAAATAATTATTGTATAAGTAATAATTAATAAGTAAAAATTAATAATTAATAAGTAATAAGTAATAATTATAATTGATGAAAAATATTTTATAATAATTATATTACTAATTAACTATTATATAATTAATAATTATATTACTAATTAACTAATTAATTATTAACTATTTATTATATGTTTGATCAATGTTTTAGGTTTCAATTATATTACTCATATATTTTATGTTTTATATTCTTTCAAATTCGCGTACTTGAAACAATTTAAGTTTCAAGTAGGAGGTTTTTAAAGCTTATAAATTATTTTTCATGGATATTTTTTACAATTTTTTGGTTTTTTTCAACTATTTCTTATATGTTTAATCAATGTTTAAAGTTTCATTTTTATTGGTCTTATAGTTTATGTTTTAGTCTTTCAAATTCGGGATCTTGAAACATTTTTAGGTTTCAAGTTGATGGTTTTGAAAGCTTATAAATTGTTTTTGGTCAACATTTTTTATGAAATTATTTTTGTTTTCAACTATTTCTTATATTTTTAATCAATGTTTAATGTTTCATTTATATTGGTCTTATAGTTTATCTTTTATAAGCTTTCAAAGTCATGTACTTGAAATATGTTTAAGTTTGAAGTAGGTGGTTTTGAAAGCTTATAAATTAATTTGTATCAACATTTTTTATGAAATTATTTTTGTTTTAAACTATTTCTTATATGTTTAATTAGTGTTTAAAGTTTCATTTATTTTAGTCTTATAGTTTAAGTTTTATAATCTTTCAAAGTCGCGTACTTGAAACAGAATCACACATCGGAAACGCAGAATGTATTGTGCAGGAAAAGGAGAACCAGAATCCCACATCGAAAATACAGTATGATTTTTAGGGCCAACCCCCTTATAAAAGGGAGTCCTGGGTGAGGGTATTAGTTAGAATCCAGACTGCTGTAATGGAAGAACCGCTGAATATTAAATAGCATAAAAATTCTGCAAAAAAGTTTTGTTATATATATATATATAACAAAACAAAACAAAAAAATTAAAAAAAAATTAAAAAAAAATATTTATGCAAAGGTGGCACCTGGTGTGCCGCCTTTGCGGTTAATTTTTGGTAAAAGGCGGCACACCATGTGCCACCTTGCCCTGGGCGGAAAAACCCCCAAAGGCGGCACACCAGGTGCTACCTTTGGGAGGTAAAAAAATATTTTTTTTTACCCTGGTGGTATTTTAAAAAATATTTTTTTGAAAAAATGTAAAAAAAACATTTATGACAAACTTGATAAAATAAAGGGAAAATTGAAAGATAAATGGTAATTTATAGAATTAACCATTATGGATTATGATGTGATATCCTTGTTGTTATGACATGTTGTATTAAAATGTTGTAATGCTTATATTGAGTTGGATTTACCCAGTCTCATGTTGTAATTCTTATATTGAGCAGGATGTGTTGAGCCCCATGCTGTAATGCTTATATTGAGTGGGCTATTCCCAGTACCATACTGTAATTATTATATTGAGTAGGCTATTCCTGGTCCCATGCTGTAATTATTATATTGAATGGGATATTCCCAGTCCCATGTTGTAATTATTATACTAAGTGGTCTCTACCTAGTCCTATGTTGTAATGCTTATATTGAGGGGGCTATGCCCAGTCCCATTTTGTAATGCTTATATTGAGCGGGATCTACCCAGTATTATGTTGAAATGCTTATATTTAGTGGTATTTTCCCAGTCCCATGCTGAAATTATTATATAGAGGGATTTTCCAAGATTTGTGTGTTTTTTCATGGATATATGGTTTAGTTTTCATGTTTGTGCTACATGCTCAGAGATATTTCAACATTGTGTCGAAGTAGGTTGATTTCTATATTGTATTAATTGATTAATTAATACACCAATTTATCACTTATTGTATTCACTTATTATCATACTGGTTTTTTTAGACATGGTGGTGTCGACCTAATGATTTTTACTCACACCCTACTCAATTATTAATTTGGTATCAGGGAAAATTTCATGGATGCAAGTTTGGAAAAGAGAAAGGGACCTTGTTACTGATTTTTGTTTCTTTCTAGATGGGTTGTAGTTTTGAGATGGACTTGACATGGGGTTCGGGACCAAGGAATTTTAGGATTAATTTTTGTTAGCTAATTCTTTCTTTCTTTTATTATTTTTAGTTTTACATTTTGATACATCTCAGCTTTCCATTACATTATTCTTTATTATTGGTTCCTTCTTTTTATTTCCCAGTTGTATTATATACCATTTATGTTGTTTCCTGTTACTTTTATATTTATTATTATGGATTATTCTACTATAGTGTAATTTATACCAAGGTTTATAGTCTCCCCACTATACATATAACACCCCCACTGCTAATTAGTAGCCTCTAGCATATGGGGAGGCACACTTGAGGTCCAATAACCAACCCATTTTGGCCACGTGAGAGAGTGTCAGATCGGGGTACATTAGAAAGTGGTAAAAAAAGGGTAGTTTTTTCTTTTATATTCCTTTATTATTTGAGAAATGTTGAAAGGAAACTAAGATGTGTTGGGACTTGGTAATGAGATTGTGCATGGGAGTATGTAACCCATGTACGAGAGAAAATCTGTGTACCTGGGTATGGGATTACTGTTTATGTTATTCGCTTGTTTTGGTTTATATTATTTTGCCTAGGGTAACTCACATATTATGTGATGTTATTGTTTCTTGATTTTATTTTCTTGAGATTTCTACTCATGGAATGATATGGTGTGAGATGAGTATGAATGCATCATGATAGGCACGTAGGGATATTTATTGACATGCATTGTTCATGATAGAGACATATTTTTTCATATGTTATATACATTCCTATATAAAATGTGAAATGAGATATCTATTATATCTTATAAATTAAATAAATAAACTATTATGTCATTCTAAAACACTTATAATCCATGTTTAGAGAAATCAGGAGTAGTAGTTCTTAGTTTTTGTAACAAGTTGAGATTCACCTTGTTTGTTAGCTAGTGTTCTAAAGAGTGTGTTTGTATTTTATAAAAAATTCCTCCTCATCATCTTTGAGTTGAGAATCAAAAAATTTAAAATTATTATGCTCCTAACACAGTTGAGCTAGAGCTTATCATAGCTCATGATAATCGTATAGATGTTTAGCTTCATGAAAACTTCTTGTGGGTCATGAGGTCCATGGAAAGAGAGACTGTTTGTACTGTTCCTTCAATTTATGATCCAATGAGAGAGTTTCAGCTACAGTATCCACATATGTTCACTAAGGAGGGAGTCCCTCAGGTAGCTAAGTTCTATATTGATTTGGTCAAAATGATCTTCAAGAATCTTGAGGTGCCCACATATAGGAGGGTGAAGCTTGTTGTATATATGCTCCGTGGACCTACCAAGAATTAGTAAGACATTCTAGAGTAGTATGGGTAGAAGAAGGAATTATAATGGAAGGGATTTGAGGAAACTTTCTTGAGCCAATTCTATCTAGTGACATTGAGTGAAGAGAAGGCTTTATAGTTCTTGAAACTAATATAGTAAGACATGTTATTGATGGGCTATGTTGAACATTTCACTGACCTACAGTTCTTTGTGACATATTTTTCAACTGAAGAGATATCTAGGGTGATATTTTTCAGGATAGGATTCACTGTGAGATCGATTCATATGTTAACCTCTTCCTTCTAAGTAGTTTTAAGGATGTGATGAATCATGCACTCATCATATATGGGAATCTGAGAGAGGCCCTGAGCAACAACCATTCTATTTTAGTAGGGTGAACAGGGATCTATTCTTCTGGTGGAAATAAGAACCGTTGTGACAATTTTCTCCAAGGAAATAGTGGACAGAGTAGTTATGGAAGTGGGAAGTCACATTAGGACTGTGATCTATTGTAGTTCTTTTAGTGCGGAAAGTTGAGCCACAAGTGGCCTTAGTTTATATACCCCACTTTGGAGTGTCGTTTTTGTATAAGGATGAGGCACCTATAGATGTTTTGTAGGGGCATGCATTAGAAGAGCAGTGGAAAAGGACCAATACAGGTACTATAGTCTGGGAAGGACTTAGCTACTTCTAGAAGATTGGTAGCTGGAGTTCCATGGGATGTTGAGGTTGAGGAAAGGGATGCGGTACCCCAGTACAAGAACAACAATACCGGGTAGAGGGAATAGCTTAAGGGAGACAAACTAGAGCCTAGGGAAGTGGGGATGGTCAGTTACATGTTATGAATACTACTCTAGATATTTTGGATATAAGGTCTTCTATTTTAGCACATGAGCCTTAGTCTGATTGGAAAGGTCTCCGTTAGTGCATCCAAGCGACCAGGGATCAAATCCAGACAGAGGCAGAATTTTCGGGGTACTGTAACAGCACTGTAGCAGTACTGTAGCAGGTACTATAGCAGGAACTATGCAGTATTGTAGAAGGTAATGTAGTGGGAACTGTAGCAGGCATTGTTTGGCACTGTAGCAGTCGGGAATATGCCCCCGTTTGGGCCTTCGGGCCTCTGATTTGGTCTCTGGGTCCTTCATAGGCCTTCGAGCACCCATTCCTTCGGGTTAGTTGGGCCTTTGGGCCACCTCAAGGCCTTCGGGCCACCTTTGTGCAGATACAAACCTGACAAAAACCTACAAGGAATAAGATCTACAAGGAGGATGAGCATGAAGCTTTCACCACAGCAGAAGCTAAACGGATTGCAAGAATGAGAGGGTATGGTACCAGCCATCAAGACAAGCATGTGCATGCACGGGAATGCCTAGCTGAATAGCCATGCGAAGGTGGATAGCTGGTTTCACGATAAAGATGCTGGGGAGGAGCAAGTTCCAAGTAGTTAGTCTGAGTTGTATGTAATGTTTTTGCCTATGGGAAATGAATTCCTATAAGGCCTACGGGCATGTAATATTTCGCCTACGGGCATTATAGGGTTCCACCTCATCCCTTGAAAGGTGGATTATCAAAATCAATAAAAAATGAAGGCCTTCAGGCCATTGGAGGAGGAGGAGGTTTTCTATTTTAGAGGATTGATTCTTATATTATATATCATTTATTGCATTTTATTTGATATAGGAGCATCACATTCTCTTTTATCTACTCTTTTTGTAAATGGTTTGGTCTTGGTTTTGCAAATATTTCATGGTGGTTTGACCATCGATACATCATTGTAAGTGCTATTAGAGAATATCAAATGTTGAAAGATATGTTCTCTATAGATTGGTAGTTACCTTTTCTTATGGGAACCATTTATACTAAAAATGATAGGTTTCAATATGTTTCTTGTAATGTATTGTTTGGTATTATACTAGTCTTGTATTGACTTTTACGAGAGGATAATAACATTTTTATCTCTAGAAGGAGGAAACTATTCTCACTAAGGTGAATGGGATCTTCATGATGGTCATGTAAAACTAATTTAGTGCATATTGGATTGTATCACATCTCAGATAGCAAGTCTTGTTCTGGATAATGAAGGAACAAAGCATGATGTTTTTCCTCTAATGGTAGACCATTTTTAGGATGTCTTTTCGGACAAGTTCTATGGCTTAATGCCTGATCAATAGGTCGAGTTCACAATCAAGTTAGTGTCAGGAGAAAATCCAGTTTCTATCACACCTTATATAATGGAACCATAAAATCTTCAAGAGTTTAAATTTTAGTTGGAAGATTTGGAATATAAGGGTTTAATATGGGCTAGTACATCTCTGTGGGTTTCTCCAATTCTTTTCTCCAAGAAGGCTGGTGGTGCCTTGTGCTTATGTGTGTATTATTGGAGATTGAACCAGATGATGGTCAAGAACTGGTATCCCCTTTAGTGTATTGATGATCTCTTCAACCAGTTTAGAGGTGGTAAGATCTTCTCCAAGATAGATTTAAGATTAGGATACCAACAATTTATGGTGAGACCTTTATACATACCTTAAATAGATTTTAGGATCATGTATTACTTGTATGAGTTTGTGGTGATGTGTTTTGGATCAATGAATGAATTATAATTACTCATGGACTTGATGAATCAGATCTATCATCCTTTTCTGGATTGGTTTGTGGTGATTTTTTCAAAAAATTCTTAGTGTACTCCCAATCAGTAAATGATCATTCCCAACATCTTTGAATCAATTTAAGTACATTGAGAGAGCATCACCTTTATGCCAAGATAACCAAATGCATTTTCTAGATTTATAAAGTGAACTTCTTTGGCCATGTCAACTTAGATGTAGGACTATTAGTGGACATAGAGAAATTTTCATTTGTGATACCTTGGGAGTGACCTAAGAATGTCTTCGAGATTTAGAGTTTTATTAGTTTAGAAGGTTATTATCGGCATATTATTTGAGACTTCTCCCATCTATAAGTACCAATTTCAGGGTTCATTTAGAAAAAAATGAAGTTTGTTTGGTCGGATGCTTATGATAGAGATTTTCAAGAGTTGAAATGTAGGCTGACCTTATCACCTATCCTCACTTTACCTGTGTTGGGTAAAGCATATACCATATATTGTGATGGATTCAGTGTCAGGCTCAGAGCATTTCTAATGCAATAGGATTGAGTTGTTGCTTATGGATCTAGACAGCTAAGACCTCAGGAGAGGAATTACCCTACTCATGATCTGGAGTTAGTTATAGTGGTACATGACATGAGATGTTGGAGACAATATCTTTTTGGTGATAGTTTTTTGGTATACAAAGACCATAAGATCCTCAGGTACATTTTGTCTCGATGGGACTTGAACCTTCAGAATAGAAGGTGGGTCGAGTATCTGTAGACTTTAAACTTTGAGTTTTCGTATACATTGGGAAAGGGAAATGTTGTTGTTGATGCCTTGATCCTGAAGATGCATACATAGGTATTTTAGAAGTCTTGATATTAGTGGTGGATTATGGAACTCTTTTCCCATATGCATCTATATGTTTAGATGTCCCAAGGATGAGTGAATTTGACTTCAATATCCGTAATACTAGTTATTTTAGACTGGATCAAGACATATCAGTTATCTAACCTGAAGGGATTACTTCTGAGATAAAACTTATATGGTGGGGAGACACCATTATGATGTCCTCTTGGCAGATAAAATTATCTTATTTTTTGTGTCGAGTATGGGTTCATATGGTCTTTCATGAGGAGATAATTAGAGAGTTTCATGCATCCATATTGGAGGTACATCCTCATTTGACAAAGATGTATCATGATCTTCATAGACAATACTAGTGTTTAGGAATGAAGAAGGTGGTAGTGGTATTTCTGGTGAGATGTTTCACTTTTCATTAAGTTAAAGTCGACCATCATAGGCTAGCTAGGATTTTGTAGTCTTTTCCCATTCCTGAGTGTAAATGGGAAGATTTTACTATGGATTTTATGAAATTATTACCTATGAAAACCCATAATAATGATATAGTATGGGTGATCATGAATCGACTTAAGAAGTTATACTGCTTATTTCTTATCAGGGAGACCTTCACCATTGATGATCAGGGTAATATTTATGTGTGTGAGGTAGTTTGTTTGTATTTTGTTTCAAGGAGTATCATTTCAGATAGATATCCTTATTTCACATATTGGTTCTGGAAGGGTCTTCATAAGTCTCTAGGATTGAAAGTTCTTTTGATCACAACCTATCATCCTCAAACTAATAGTCAATCTGAGTGGATTATTTAGGTTCTTGAGGGAATGTTTCAAGCTAGTTTTGTGGATTTTGGTGGTTCATAAGAGAAACATATGGAACTCATGTATTTTTCATATAATAAAAGCTTATAGGAATCAATATAGATAGAACCTTTCAAGGATTTATATGGAAGGACATTTCATTCACCTCTTTGTTTATTGGTGGTAGGTGAGTCAATGCTTGTTGAGACTAGTCTCATACAGGAGATGTTGAATTAGGTTTATATGATCAGGAGGTAGTTGGTGACCATACAAAGTAAGTATAAATCATATGTTGACCATTTTATTTGACCTCAGGAGCTTGAGGTTAGTCATCATATTTTCTTTTGGGTGTTTCCTGGGTTGAGGAAACATCATATCAAGAAATAAGGAAAGATAAAACCCAGGTTTGTTGGTCCATTTGTGATAGTGGATAGGGTTAGTCTATTATCATACTGATTAGACCTTCCATGGAGCTACAGTGCCATGCATGATGTGTTTCACATGTCACACCTTCATAAATATTATCCTGACCATTCTCATATGGTAAATGTCGAGGATATAGAGATTTGTGATGATTTGTTTTCCGAAGAGCATTTGATACGGATTATGGACCATAGTGAGAAGTATCTATGGGTTAGGACTACACCTTTGGCTTGAGTGCAGTGGTAACATGGGCATGGTCAAGAGGATATTTGGGACATGGAGTCATATTTTCATGCATAGTGTCCAGAATTGTTCTTTGAGACCCCACAGTAATTCTTGGAGCGGCTCGAGAACAAGCTATTATATGGTGGGAAGGTTTTAAGATCCTACATTTTTCTAGGTACATACCTCTTTTAGTTTTGTATTAAACACCTTTCGAAGGGATTTAATGTGTCTTTAAAACATGGTGGCTAAGTCTTTTTTGGAGACAAAGATACTTTTAGGGGGGGAATGAACTAAAGTTCGGTGATGTATGTTTATTTGAATTAATAGAGTCTAGGTATAAATGTGTTAAATGGGTTTATGAGGGTTTTCTATGATCTTGGGAGGATTTAGAGGTATTTCAGGCTCTTTCATAGAATATGGGATGAAAATTGTCCACTGGATAGTTACACATCATGTATATGTTACCCGACATGAAACTACTGCTAAACACATGTCATGAAATGGTTCATGACATGAAATGGTTACACATCATAAACCTAATTCACATCATATAAATGTATATTGAGACAGATATTAACCCAAAAAGATGGGTTTTTCAGCGTAACTCAAAAATGATAAAATACATGACGTGAAAGGATTAAACATCATGTATTTTTCAGACCGGGCATTTTTTAGTGGGAATCGCATATGATTAATTTCATTCCTTCATTTTATCCCTCCCCTCTTGACCCTAGGATAATTTTTAGTCAATTTTAGAGTCTCCTCTTTCATTCTAGTTTCCCTTTTACACATATGATCCCTAGTGAGTTGTTTTTATTAGGTTTCCCTCTCTTCTCTGGTTTCACTCCATCATTGCGGTGTAAATATTTTGATTGTGTTTTTTTTTTGGGTTTTGATCCTGACCTGGGTTGATATAGGATCTTTTGTGACATTCCTCTCCTCTATTATTATTGTAAATTCTAGTTGTAAGTGTTGCTTAATCTTTGAATAAAGTTTGTGGTCTAAAACCTAACCCTATGGTCTTCTTAATTTCCAAGTATGTGCAATATTGTGATTGTGACAACATAATGTTCATATTAATTAATCAAATTATTACATGGTAACTTTAGGATAAAATTGATAGTAACTTAGATTATGGATACAATTTGGGTGAGAAAATACCTAAATATATATATATGAATTGGCTAATGGATTAAAGTGTGTTTATCATGACATGAAATTTAGGTGATTTCTTGATATAGACTCACCTTAACAATGGATTTGTTTATTGAAATGGCTAGCATGTTAATGGTTTAAGACCAAAATGATAAAACAAAGGGGTAGTTGAAAGAAAAATGGTTATTTTTATAATTAACCATTGTGGATTATTATATGATATCCTTTCTATTATGACTTGTTGTGTTAAAATGTTGTAATGATTATATTGAGTGGGATCTACCTAGTCCTATTATGTAACTCTTATATTGAGTGGGATATGCCTAGTCCCATTCTATAATTCTTATATTGAGTGGTCCATGCTCAGTCCCATGTTGTAATGCTTATATTGAGTGAGTTATGTCCAGTCCCATGTTGTAATTCTTATATTGAGTAGTTTATGAACAATCCCATGTTGTAATGATTATATTGAATAGGATCAACCCATCCCCATGTTGTATTGCTTATATTTAGTGGTTTATGCCCCGTCCCATGCTGTAATTATTATATTAAGTAAGATCTTCCTAGTCCCATTTTGAAATGCTTATATTACATGAGCTCTTCCCAGTCCCATGCTTAAATGGTTATATAGAAGTCTTGGACCAGATTTGTGTCTTTTTTACATGGATATATGGTTTGGTTGGTGTGGTTATTCTACATGCTCATAGATATATCATCATGGTTTCAAAGTAGTTTGATTGTTATATTGTATCAATTGATTGATTAATACACCATTTTATTGCTTATTTCATGCACTTTTTATCAAACTGGTCTTGTTTAGACATAGAGGCATCAAACTAATGAGATTTACTCACACCCTACTGAGGAAACCATTTGGTACCTGAGCAGATTACATGGATGTAGGTTTAGATAAGGTAAAGGGACCTTGTTGATGATTTTTGTTACTTTCTGGATGGGCTGGAGTTTAGAGATGGGTCTTGCATGGGGTTCGAGACTGGGGTATTTTGGGATTAATTTTTGTTAGTTGGTTCTTTCTTGTATTATTTTTTAGTTTGACATTTAGATACATCTCATATTTCTATTACATGATTCTTTATTGGTTCTTCTTTTTATTTCCTAGTTGTATTATATATTGTTTCCACTATTTTCCATTACTTTGATATTTATTATTATGGATTATTCTATTATAGTGTACTCTATACTAGGGGGTATAGTCTCCCTACAATACATATCACACCATCAATACTATTCAAAATCCTCTGGTGTATGGGGATTCATTCTTGAGGCCTAGTAACCAACCTATTTTGGCCATGTGAGGGTGCCAGATCGGGGGATGTTACATTTCATATCACTAATGACTGCTTTGATGAGGAAAGGTTTTCCTTTCCAATGGAACGATGAACACCAAAAATCCTTTCAAGAGATTAATTTTAGACTTACATTAACACATGAACTTACATTTCTAGAGTCTATACAAGGCTATGTGATCTATTTTTATGCATTGGGATCTGGGTTGGGATGTGTTCTCAGGTAGGGAGATCACAATAATTGTTTCTTATGGCTCACGGTAGTTAAGTTTTCATGAGAATAAAAATCCAACGCAGAATTTATAATTGGTTGTTGTAGTCAATACTTTGGATACATGGAATCATTGTCTTTTGGGTGAGAAATTTATGGTGTTTACAAATCATAAGAGTTTGAAACACATTTTCTCACAATGATATTTGAACTTAAGGCAGCAAAGATGGATAGAATACCTTTAAATGTTTGACTTCAACATGATGTATACATCAGGTAAAGAAAAATATGTGGAATATTCATTAAGTAGAAATTATTATGCTCAAATGGATAAAGAATATTTAGATCAGTGGTAGCTGATGTCATTCATATCATACATACACTTGGATTGTACCAATCGGGGTGATGTTGAAGTTTTCTTCCTAATTTTTTTTGTTCGCAATTTGGTTTAGAATGTGAAATAGTCTCATATATCTGATCCAGAATGTGTTACCTTGAGGTCAAAACTCAATGGTGGGGGGACCATTGAGGTATGGAATCTGGATGGGAGTTTGGTTTTGAGGTTTAGATATTGGATCATGGTAAATTTGGTTTGTCATGAATATATTCATAGTATCTACCAGCATTCAAAATGGTTTGTTCATACAGGAATTAAAAAAAATGTACAGAGTGATGAAAGCACAGTTTTGTCGGTTTTTCATGAAAAGGGAAGTGGTGGAGTATGTTTCGATATGACTCACCTATCATTGGGTCAAGTCATAACACCAATGGCCAATAGGAAAGTTGCAGTATTTACCAATTCCCATATGGATATGGGAGTAAATAACCATGGATTTTGTTACAAGTCTACCAAGGATTGTAATAAAACAAAATTCTATATGGGTGATGGTGTATCATCTCACAAATCCATCTCATTTTATCCCAATTTTTGAAACTAATTAAGAAGAAGACTTTTCTAAAATCTACATTCATAAAATTTTAAATATGCATGAAGTTCCAGTATCGACTGTATCAAATAGAGACCCTATATTTATTCTCTTTTTTGTAAATACTTAAATAAATCCCTTGGGACTTAGTTTACTATAATAATGGAATATCATACTCAAATGGATGGAAAATATAAAAAGATGATCCAAACATTTTAGGAAATGCTTAGGGATTGTGTAATGAATTATAGTGACTCATAGGAGGATCACATACCATTAGTGGAGTTCTCATACAACAAAAGTTATCATGAATCAATAAATATTCATCCTTTGGAAGCATTGTATGGGCATCCTTTTCATTATCCACTTTGTTTGGTGGGAATAGGTGAGACTTTACTAGTTTTACCCAACCTTGTAAAAGAGACAACATAAAAGATTTAGTTGATTATAAAGAGGATGGAGATGGCACATAGTCATCATAAATCATATTTGAATCATTGCCAACAACCATTTTCATTTGAGGTGAGTGATCATATATTTTTTAGAATCTCTCTATATCTTGGGAATCATCATTTTAGTAAGAAGGTAAAGTTGTCTCCTCAGTACATAACCCCTTTTGAGATACTTGAATGAGTTGGTGAGGTGGAATGTAGGTTATATTTTTCACCAAGGTTCAGTTCAGCGCATAATGTGTTTCATGTATCTTAATTGAAGAAGTACCAGCTTGATCATGTCCATGTGATTTGATGGGATCATGTTGACCTCGAGTCAAATGATACATTGATTCATGTGTTGTTATGGATTATCATTGGAAAGATAAAATCTTATATGGTAAAAGCATTAGACTAGTGTGGGTTTTATGACAACATGGTTAGATTCAGGAAGAAACATGGGAGTGTGAAATAGAAATATTGGAGCATTGGCCCAAACTCTTCAAGGAAAACTATGATTTACTACTTTTCAAGTATGGAAAGACTAATGGCGGGGAGAATGTATCACCCCCCAGTTTTGGGTACGTGACCCTTTATTTATGTATTTTAATTATATATAATTATTGGTTTAAATTTTGAGAGGTTCATAGGATTTTTGGAGTACTATAGAGGTTTTCATAGAGGTGCGCAATTAGTACAAATCGTGCACCCCATCTAGGAAACTATGTGACTTGTGGAAGGAGGGATAGTAGCTCTATACAATTGGTACACGGTTTGGTGAAAACATGTGGATATATAGGGGAAAACATGAATTTCTATACATAGAGGAAAATCATATTTGGCACATGATTTTTCTAAACCTATGATCCAACCATGTGAGGGGTTGGATTAAGGCAGTAGCATCACACAGTTGGATCATAGTATTCTAAACCGTGTGGCCTAACCATGTGGCTTATAGTTATAGATCCTAAATTTGAGTATCTAACTCATATTAAGTCACAAGACCCATTTTTTATTTCCTAATATTTTATAATCTAAAAAACATTTTCCATCCAAGGATTAAGAGGTTATCCCCTTCGATTTGGGAGCATGTTTTAGGTAATTAAAATCCCATTGGAGATCCAAATTCACCAATAAGTGTCTATTCTTGGTCGTTCTTCATTGAAGTCTTATACTCCTCATTCCCAAAACTTAGATCAAATCCGTTGAGGATTGATCCATTTTCCTTTATGGGAATTATGATTTTTATTGTTGGATCTATTTAACGAAATGATATCCAAGCCCATATGTAGAGGATCATAGTGCCATTCTCTATTTTTTCAAACTATTATTAAGTAGGTGGCTTCTCTCTCGACTACACTTTATTAGAACTTGAAGTATTAGCTTGAAATGAATGTTTTTCTTGAAATTATTGAGAAACACTCTTGTGATTCTTGATGGAAACTGCTTTAGTGATGGTTTTTATAAATTTTGAAAATTGGATGGTTTTGTGGAAAATACTCTATGATTATAATTTTAAAATTATGATTTTAATATTATGGTTTTTGATTTGATACATGGAAAATGGTTGTTGAATTTTTTTAAAGAAATAAATGTTTTATTTGAAATGGATTGGCATGGATTTTGGCATACATGGTTGGTGTGGGTTTATTTTCATTAGTCATAACCCTATGGACAGGGCATGTTCCATTGGAAAACCTGGTAATGTTTATCTTATGATGACTTGGTAGATCAATGAGAGATCACTCGTGAGTTTAGAACTGTCACCTAGTCATTTATGTGTTGATGTGTGGATGTTTGGAATTATGGAATGGGCATGCTAAATGAGAATGGGAAATGTTTTAAAGGATTGTTTTATTTATTTCCATAGAAAACTATTTTGTATTTAACAAAAATTATTTTAAGTATTTAAAATTTTTTTATATAAAGTTGTATTAACCGGGTCATGTCCTAGTGGTGTGAGTTGGGAAGTCATTAAGAAAATCCTACTGAGTTTAGACTCACCTCCTACATGGGAACTATTGTGCATTTGTAGATGTCGTCTATCAAGACATAGGTAAGGTAGGGTATAACATCCCACCTTTTTATCACATAAAATTTCATTACATTATACAAAACTGAGTATCTTTAAGGTTTAGTGTCTTGTAAA
The DNA here is from genome assembly GCA_963277665.1 of Viscum album. Classification (NCBI taxonomy): domain Eukaryota; kingdom Viridiplantae; phylum Streptophyta; class Magnoliopsida; order Santalales; family Viscaceae; genus Viscum; species Viscum album. Next base: position 813,283,842 of record OY728166.1, read on the forward strand.
CCAGGAACTTATTACATGAGACAAAAAAACATTCTTCTTAAACACTTGAAATGCTTCTTCATTTGTTCATCCTAAGTTAATTACAACATCTCATAACCTGGGATCATACATCAAAGGAAAGGATGAGCATAAGGCCCAATAAGGGAAACAGGGAAACATTTTACATGAGAACTTGAGACACATCAAAAGTCATGAAAAATAACTTTAAGGCATGAGAAAGAGATCATGAGGCATATCATAATAAAAAAATAACGTGTTTCATAACTTGAAGATGTGGCTACAACATTTGACTTATACAATCATGAACATATCACCAAGGTCCATCCCCAAGGTTTCATTTGAAATTAACATGGTTATTCACCAAGGTATCGATAAAATTGTAATCTCTAGTGGTTACATCATTACCCAATGCATTGGAGCGCTATCAGGGCCCACCCTTAAATTTTTAATCACTAGTGGTTACATCATTACCCAATGCATTGGGGCGCTATCAGGGTGCACCCTTAAATTTGTCTTTATTATCATGTGATCCATATATATCATCATCAAACATTTCATAAATAACACATATAGCATAAAAGAAATGGGTTTCCTTTCATAATCATAACGTTTTAAAAACTCCTTTAAAGACATGATCTTTATGTCACTTTAAACCCACGAAAAAGGAAAGCGGGTTTCATGTTTGTAAATCCCAGAACATAAAATAGAACATTTTGATATATATGTGAATAACCCTTTAGAAGAAAGATCTTTGAGTATTCACTTAAAATAAAATAATTTGAGGAAAGGAGAGATACATTTTGAGATGGAAATTCAGCAGCATAACGGCTATGTTGTAGGGTTTTAGAAAACATTGAAAAGAGAGGGGACATGGGTAACCCACTCATAAATGATCCATAAAACAGTAGGGGGACAGAATATAAAGGATTTAATAACATGTTAATTAAATTTGAAAGATATACCATATGAAATGAAGAACATGAAAGGAAGACATAAATAAGATTTCTCTTATGAAAATTCGGCAGCCTAACGGCGTCACTTAAACTTCAAAAAAATGAATTGAAGAGATCAAATAGGGTCTCTCATCATATGAACATAAAAGATCAGTATGATAGATATAGATATCATACCCCAACATAATAAAAAGGAACTTTAAATCCTTGACACAAAAATAGAACTTGAAAATGAGAAGGGTGAAAGAATCCCTTAAAAATTTGGCAGCCTAACGACATCACTTAAACATAAAAAAAATGAATTGATGAGATCAAATAGGGTCTCTCATAATATGAACATAAAAGATCAGTATGATAGATATAGAGATGATACCCCAACATAATAAAAAGGAACTTTAAATACTTGACAAGAAAATAGAACTTGAAAATGAGAAGGGTGAAAGAATCTGTTACAAAAAATTTGGTAGCCTAACGGCGCCACTTAAACATTCATAAAACAAAATGATGAGAGTAAGAAGGGATATCTCATCATATGAACATGAAAAGGGAATTAAGAGTAATATAAAAGAACATCCTCCAACATAAGAACATGGAGCATAAAATAAATGACTTAAAAGAGAGTATTTGAAAAGAAAGAGAGAGGTTGGATCCCTTACCTTAAAACGTAACTCTTAAAACTCAAAGGTTGGGACCTTGAGGGATTGGGGGCACCTTGGGAGGACTCTTTGGGAGGTAATGAGACCAGAGCTTCGTTGGGGGAGAGTTGGGAGTGAAAAATAAAGGAGGAATGTGTGGGTATTTATAGGTAAAGTGAGGGGACAAGGCATTAATGGCCAAGGGACACCTCATTGGTGGTATTGGAAAAACCATGGGCTTGCCCATGGTATTTGCCCATGGTATTGGCCACTTGGGACACCTCATACCTTAACTTACTATCCATAAGTCGACCATATTGATTACATACTTAATACATAATTTAATGATGTCATTAAACACCCGTAACTTAAAAACAGTATTTTCACTATTCATCGAAAATTCAACTTTCTCATAAAAATCCCAAAATTTCACCTTAATCAAATATCGATGCTATGATTTCAAAAAATGAACTCCATTTTATAAAAATATTTTTCTAAATATTTTTCATTTAATTTTTAATTAAAAAAACACTATTCACCTGAAAAAACTAATACTTGACTAATAATTAATGAAACAGTTATTTACCTATTTTATTGAATCACACTACTTAATCAAGGTGCCTAAATTATATTAATACTTTCTTTAAGTGATATTACTAATCCATTTGGTCACATTACTAATCCTAAGCATAAAATCACTATTCATACTTTACTATTCATCAAAAATTAAGTTGATCTTGTTAGACTCTAAATTTCGTACTGAACATAATTTTAGAAGACCATTTTTTGAAAATCATTACACATTTTTAATTATTTAAGGTTTACATAAACATTTTTAAAATATCATTTTTCTAAAATTCATCAAAAATATGCATACTATATTTATTCGGACATTTGAAATTTCACAAACATCATCATAAGAATAAATTAAAATTTTTATTTAAATCAAAGGATTTCACAAGGCAGTTACGGTCTAGTTACATAACCCCTTATAACACTAGTATAGGAACTAAGAGTAAGGTGTGATAGGGTGATAGAATCTTGGGGCGGCTCAGCCAGCATTGCACGAGTAGTAATTTTTATCAGTTTGAACTTCTCGCGAGGGAGATTCCGTTTTAGCTTCACACGATGAAGTTTGGCTTCGGTTTGGTCTAGAGCAAAGCCCAGTGGTGCTCCCTCCTTCCCAAGTTCCATTAGATGGGCTTCGATTGGCCTGAGACTACTGGATGAGGCCATCGAATCTTCTTTCAATATTAATTAACCAAGATCACTTGTATTTAGAGATAATAATCGAAACATTTAGTTTACAGTGGTCATATTGACCAACGGTCATATAACAGTCGAAACCCAACGGTCACATTTTAATTATACTCATGTTATCAAATGAAATAGTTTTGTTGAGTATGAAATAAAATAACACACAAAATTAGGAAACAAGATTTTTTCAAAATTTCGGGTTGTTACATTCTTCCCCCCTTAAGAAATTGCATCCTCGCAATTTTTAAAATTGAGTTTGGAAATTTCATTGAAAGTCCCACATTGGAGAAGGAGTCAGTAAAACTATTACTTTAAAAGAAGGAAATGGAAGTACAAAGGTCACCCGAGTTAACCCGTACTAGGGTTCTATGTTGGAAAATATGGATATGGAAGAGAAAACAAAGGGTCAAGTTCTGAGGGAGAGTGATAGAAAACATGATTAGGAGAAATTTAACCATAAGAAAATCAAAAACTTATGATGTGTGTAAACGGTATTTGATTAACCATTAGGAAACGTAAACCAATAATGTTTTTGTTTTACATTCCTTTTCATAATTTTGAGGAATTCATTTACTACATAGAATAAAAACACAAGGAAATATATTTACCTTCAAGTAGTGTTTCATCCCTTAATAAGTTTCTACCAAAACTAATCTTTTCTCCAAACGATGAGCATTAAAAAAACACTTGGTCTCATCAAAAGCACAAGAATCATATTCTAGAGAATCACATAATCCACCAAAGATTAACTATCTATTTCTTCTATCTTTAAACATTATCCCAAAAATAGAAAGTGTAAGATAAAACAACTCTTCCAAAATAAAGAACCCCATAGGAAGGGAAACTACTTTTAAATATTCAAAATTCCACGGTACTACCCAAAGTTCATCATAGACCATTCCATAAATAACTGTCCTTAAAATTCCTCAAAATAAACCAAACTAAGATTGAAACCCAAATACAATACGGATTTGATAACATAGTCTTCCAAATTAAACTTCATCGTTCATCTCCAAACAACATCAACCAATCCTAACATCTTATAACAAAAGTATCTAACCTAAACATATTTCCCCCAAGATAGGTTAATCATTTCTATAAGTAACCTATATTACCATTAGTTCACCTTAAATTCGTCTATTCTTCAAAATATAAGTCAACCTTTATTCCTCAAAGAAAATACCGTAGTAATCTATTTACCTCGATCATATAGGGTTCCCAAAATAGTGAACGTCTTCCAAAATAATAATCATCTTTTAATCCCCTAATCACCCTTGAAGAATAGCTTCACTACATCAGCATGTGATAAATAACAATAGATGTTTTTCTTAATGATATAAAATCATCTTAGGTAGTGACTCTATGTTCTTAGAAAACATTACAGATATGCTCATAGGGCACGATCTAAAATACAAAATGACATAGACAATTATTGTGAAGAAGTTATATATACTTCAGTCATCATGATCTGTCTCAACATAGGACTTGCATTTTTCCCTTATCCTTGAAGATTATTGATGCTCATCATGCTTCTCATCCCTTCCAAGAGAGCATTTCCTTGGATAATGTCTAACTTCTCCACATTTACGACATTGAAAAGTATAAGGTACATTAGATCAAACCTTAACTCTATTCATCACATTATCCATTTTTTAAAGCAATTGGCTACTTTAGGCCCTACCACACCACACTTAAAACATCTCCTGGTTCCTTTTTGACATTCTCCTTGGTGCCTCTTTCCATAATTTTTGCACAATGGAAATTGGGTCTTCTTTACCTTATCAAAATTATCAGATGAACCTCCTTGAGACTTCATCTTCTTCTCCCTTGATGAATTTGGGCATTCAACTAGGTACCAATTATTAACTATGATTTTTGATAGCTGGTTTGGCATAATCACAATATGTTCAACTAGATCTCTCGTCATCTCTGTCATATTAATAGGGAAATCTTCACATTTTCTATCACATTGGTTATTGGTACATGTTCTTCTATTTCCCACCATTAACTAAGAAAATAAAGTATAATTAGGGGGCTTAAATACTTAGCCAATAATCATGAAAAGGAAACTTAAAGCATAGAAGGATTAACTTTTAGAAGAAAAGTATACCCTAACTTGTGATCCCCTAGGTTCCAATCTAGGTTATCCATGATCATATATTATTTTGTGAATCTTTATTTTATTTTATCTTTGTTCCTTTAATAATGGTTCATACTAAGCTTATGAATTTACCAAAGCATATCCCCCGGGAGTGTCATAACCAAGAGTGCAGCAAGGCCTGTTGTTGTGTACTAGTTCCCGTTCGAGTCTAGCTCAAAGCAGTGTTTTCGAGTTTTACCCCAATGTACATCTATGCCAAAGCCACCTCTACCTACTCATATCTAGACAGGGATGTATTTTCTTGATAAACCACTTACTCAATACTCACCAAAATACTAGGAAGATTTCCTATATTTAAACTTTTCTATAGGGTTCTTCCTAAAGTTTTCATATCCTAATTTCCACAAATAACTAAACCATCCTTTGATACCAACTATAACATCCCACCTTTTTATCACATAAACTTTCATTACATTATGTAAAACTGAGGATCTTTAAGGTTTAGTGTCTTGGAAACCAGGAACTTATTACATGAGACAAAAAAACATTCTTCTTAAACACTTGAAAGGATTCTTCATTTGTTCATCCTAAGTTCATTACAATATCTCATAACCTGGGAGCATACATCAAAGGAAAGGGTGATTAGAAGGCCCGGTAAGGGAAACAAGGGAAACATTTTACATGAGAACTTGAGACACATAAAAAGTCATGAAAAATAAGTTTAAGGCATTAGAAAGAGATCATGAGGCATATCATAATAAAAAAAATAACGTGTTTCATAACTTGAAGATATGGCTACAAAATTTGACTTAGACAATCATGAACATATCACCAAGGTCAATCTCCAAGGTGTCATTTTAAATTACCAAGATTATTCACCAAGGTATCGATAAAATTGTAATCTCTAGTGCTTACATCATTACCCAATGCATTGGAGTACTATCAGGGCGCACCCTTAAATTTGTAATCTCTAGTGGTTGCATCATTACCCAATGCATTGGGGTGCTATCAGGGCGCACCCTTAAATTTGTCTTTATTATCATGTGATCCACATATATCATCATCAAACATTTCATAAATAACCCATATATCATAAAATAAATGGGCTTCCTTTCATAATCATAATGTTTTAAAAACTGCTTTAAAGACATGATCTTTATGTCACTTTAAACCCACAAAAAAGGAAAGCGGGTTTCATGTATGTAAATCCCAGAACATAAAATAGAAAATTTTGATATATACGTGAATAACCCTTTAAAAGAAAGAGCTTTGAGTATTCACTTAAAATAAAATAATTTGAGAAAAAGAGAGTGACATTTTGAGACGGAAATTCGGCAGCATAACAGCTATGTTGTAGGGTTTTAGAAAACATTGAAAAGAGAGGGGGCATGGGTAACCCACTCATAAATGATCCATAAAACAGTAGGGGGATAGAATATAAATGATTTAAGAACATGGTAATTAAATTTGAAAGATATACCATATGAAATGAAGAACATGAAAGGAAGACAAAAATAAGATTTCTCTTATGAAAATTCGGCAGTCTAACGGCATCACTTAAACTTCAAAAAAAATGAATTGACGAGATAAAATAGGGTCTCTCATCATATTAACATAAAATATCATTATGATAGATATATATATCATACCCCAACATAATAAAAAGAAACTTTAAAGCCTTGAAAAGAAAATAGAACTTGAAAATGAGAAGGGTGAAAGAATCCCTTAAAAATTCGGCAGCCTAACGGCGTCACTTAAAATTACAAAAAAATGAATTGATGAGATCAAATAGGGTCTCTCATAATTTTAACATAAAATATCAGTATTATAGATATAGAGATAATACCCCAAAATAATAAAAAGGAACTTGAAATACTTGACAATAAAATAGAACTTGAAAATGAGAAGGGTGAAAGAATCCGTTACAAAAATTTTGGCAGCCTAATGGTGCCACTTAAACATTCATAAAATGAAATGATGAGAGTAAGAGGGGATCTATCATCATATGAACATAAAAAGGGAAGTAATAGGAATATAAAGTAACATACTCCAACATAATAACATGGAGCATAAAAGAAATGACTTAAAAGAGAGTATTTGAAAAGAAAGAGAGAGGTTGGATCCCTTACCTTAAAATGTAACTCTTAAAACTCAGAGGTTGGGACCTTGAGGGCATGGGGGAACCTTGGGAGGAATCTTTGGGAGGTAATGAGACCAGAGCTTTGTTGGGTTAGAGTTGGGAGTGAAAACTAAATGAGGAAAGGGTGGGTATTTATAGGGAAAGTGGGGGGACAAGGCATTAATGACCAAGGGACACCTCATTGGTGGTATTGAAAAAACCATGGGCTTGCCCATGGTATTTTCCCATGGTATTGGCCACTTGGGACACCTCATAACTTATCTTAATATTCATAAGTCTACCATATTGATTACATACTTAATACATCATTTAATGATGTCATTAAACACCTGTAACTTAAAAACTATATTTTCATTATTCATCGAAAATTCAACTTTCTCAGAAAAATCCCAAAATTTTACCTTAACCAAATATCGATGCTTTAACTTCAAAAAATGAACTCCATTTTATAAAAATATTTTTCTAAATATTTTTAATTTAATTTTTAATTAAAAAAACACTATTCACCCGAAAAAAACTAATACTTGACTAATAATTAATAAAACAGTTATTTACCTATTTTATTGAATCACACTACTTAATCAAGGTGACTAAATTATATTAATACCTTATTTAAGTGAGATTACTAATCCATTTGGTCACATTACTAATCCTAAGCATAAAATCACTATTCATAATTTACTATTCATCAAAAATTAATTTGATCTTATTAGACTCTAAATTTCATACTGAACATAATTGTAGAAGACCATTTTTCGAAAATCATTACACATTTTTAATTATTTAAGGTTTACATAAACATTTTTAAAATATCATTTTTCTAAAATTCATAAAAAATATGCATACTATATTTATCCGGACATTTGAAAATTCACAAACACCATCATAAGAAGAAATCAAAAAAATTATTTAAATCAAAGGATTACACAAGGCAGTTATGGTCTAGTTACGTAGCCCCTTATGACACCAACATAGGACCTAAGAGTAAGGTGTGCTAGGGTGATAGAATCTTGGGGCGGCTTGGCCAACATTGCACGAGTAGTAATTTCTATCAGTTTGAACTTCTCGCGAGGATGATTCCGTTCTAGCTTCACACGATGAAGTTCGGCTTGGGTTTGGTCTAGAGAAAAGCCCAGTGGTGCTACCTCCTTCCCAAGTTCCGTTAGATGGGCTTCGATTGGCCCGAGACTACTGGATGAGGCCATCGAATCTTCTTTCTATATTAATTAACCAATATCACTTTTATTTAGAGACAATAATCGAAACGTTTAGTTTCCAGTGGTCATATTGACCAATGGTCATATAACAGTTGAAACCCAATGGTCTCATTTTAATTATACTCATGTTATCAAATGAAACAGTTTTGTTGAGTATGAAATAAAATAACACACAAAATTAGGAAACAAAATTTATTCAAAATTCCGGGTTGTTACATAGGGTATCTTAGTTCTTTAGTGATTCTTCTTTATACTATTGAGTTGGGGCTTAGAGCAGGTTCAGAGTTACTAGTTAGATGTCTTTGGTGTCTTTAGTTTTTTTTGTCTTTTGATTCCTTTGGTTATGTCACTTGGTTTCCACTTGTAATTTGATATGGTTATTGGCTTGGATTTGTTTTTGAGTTGTATTTTTGTACTTATGAATCATATATAGGTTTATTTATTATATTCTTGTGGTTTGGATGTTCATATTTCAAAGGAAAAAATAATCCCACAATTTTCTTTGAGGCCTTGGCATTTATTGCTAGCCTTTGGTGTCTTGGGGATGTCACATAAGTCTAGTAACACCCACCGCCTCTTCCCAAGCCAATGGGAGAGGGGTGGGATGTTACAAGGTTGGTAGATGAATTGTGCATGTAAAGTGTTTGCATGACCAATTGAGTGATACAAATAGGGAATGGTACAAAACTGGAAAATGACACTCCAACCACACTTTTATAGCCACAGTTTGGAAAACTGTGGATATAGACAACCTTTAGCCGTGGTTTTTGTAAACTATGGATATAGGCCAACATATATCCACAGTTTTACAAAACAATGATAATAGGTTACACAGGAACCCCTAAAAATGTGGGAAATGGGTGGGAAAGGGCTATTGGAATAGATTAGTAAACTATGGTCATGTACACCTAAGGCCATGGTTTCAAACTATGTCCATAGGCACTTAAGGCCATAGTTTCAAACCATGACCACATCCACCCAAGGCCACAGTTTCAAACTATGGATATAGCCACCTAACACAATGATTTTAAACCGTGTCTATATATACCTAAGGCCAGGATTTCAAACCATGGTCATAGCTATCTATGGCTACAATTTTTTATTTCTTAAATGGTTAATAATAATAATTATATATATATTTATATGTATATATATAAATTTATATATATATATATACATATAGTAGAGTTTGGTGTAGTGGTAAAATGTTGGAAGGATTATTGAAGAGTTCAGAGGATCAAACCTCACCAGCTACATTAATTTTGTGTCAGGATACTACCATGGTTTAGTAAACTATGGCCATGGTCATATAAGGCTATAGTTTCAAACCATGGTTATAGGTACCTAAGGGCACATATTCAAACCATGACTATTTCCACCTAATGCTACAGTTTCAAACTATTTCTATATCCACCTAACGACATAGTTTAAACTGTTTTCATAGCCACTTAAGTCCACAGTTTTAACTGTGAATATAGGATGTACCCTATTTCAATGATAATAGGAGCCACGATTCAAGTAAACCATGGCCTTTGGATATAGACATGGTTTTTTAGCCTATTTCCATGGTTTTAAAGCATAACAATAGGCTGATTTTTTAGTTTTGGTAGGTGATGCTCCAAAGGTAAATTTTTCGTTTCGTAGTTTGATTGGTTGTGAAGTATGAAGGTAAGAATTGGGCATGGTAGAACAAGTGTTTGTGTGAGAGTGGATACTACCTTAATATTTTCATCAACAACAACTATTTTTCAAGGATAAAGGAGATTCAATTAGAGTTTTTAACCATATAACATATCCCTTATCCTTTCTCTCTGGTTATCTTCTCTTTGAGCATTTAAAATCTAGGTTCTCATGTTTATCTATTCATCATGTAGTAACTTAAATATTCTACCAAAGGGTTTTTCTATTTCTTCATTTTGAGGGTGGTTTCAAAGGTTGTATTCAAATGTAAATAAAATCTTCTACAATACAATGGATTAATATTTTTTAAATTTCTTTACTTCTATAACTTCCCTTAATTTTCTAAATTTTGTTATTGGTTTTTGGAATTATTTTCATGCATGTTAGATTTTCTTGATTTAACTTCATGATCATTGCTTTTATTTAAATTTCCTTGTGTTCTCTGAACCATGGTTAGGCATGCTCCTTAATTCCCATATTGAAAATCATTATTGAGTTCACACGCATGCATGAAAAATTAATAAATTATTTTTCGATGCTAAACATGCTTAGTAGTGGCCGGTAGGAATTTTGTGTATGTTTGTTAAGTGTTTGAGTGGTGTGTCCAACTAGTTTGAGATTTCATATTACACCTAAAAATTATAATTATTTATTAGATGTTTTCAAATCATTTTGAATCAAACTACATAAATGTTTTCCCCACTATTAGATATAGCATTTGAGATAATTTTGGGATTTAAGTGTGAGATATGGGTCTAAATTGAGATAATTTGTACTTCAATGGAACCCATCAAAACCCATTTTTTTTTAAAAAAAAATTGATTTATTAAGAATCATTTATGCATTTTCAGTTGGTGAAAATTTTTCTTTAATTTTAAGGTTGTGATTCCACTTTGAGGTGGTTAATCTTTAATTCCACATGGGTTTATTGGGTATATCATTTTTATTACCCTATTGAGATTACTTTTTTTGTTTCATTTTTGGTAGAATGTTTTACAACTATCTTTGATTTTGAAACCTTTTGAATTGGATTAAAACTTATAAGATATGAATTTAATTGAGATACGAAACTAAAATCTTAATCCATGTTGAACTTATTTTTTCTCATTCTTAATTATTTCATTTTTTCTATCACTGTATAGGTTATTTATGTTGACATTATATTTATTAATTTTTACTCATTGAGTTGTGAGTCTAAATTATGATGAGTTATCTAACTCTATGTGTTTGTTCCCTTAGTGATAAAGAGAAGTTTGGAAGTCCCAATTAAATGTAAATTTATGTTTGTTTAATTTATTTCAAAAAAAATCTAAATTAGATCACAATTGTAAAATAGTAACCTCTTTTTCTATAAGAATGTTTAGATTTGAGAGTATTCATAGTTTCTACTTCATAAAATATATGATGTAAAATATTTATAAAAATCAATTCATTGATCCATTATTATTTTTTGAATATGAGATTCATTTTCTACCACTGAATTTGTACTGAGTAGTTTTTTGAGGACAACCAATATGGGAGAAATTGATGTAACATTTCTTTGTTTTTTTTACACATCATTTATTGTATTAATTTTTTAATTTTAATTTTTAAGTTATCAATTAATGGTTATTTATAACTTTGAGGTTAATTTATAGTTGATTTATTAAATTAATGAAATTTATGATAATTACTGCTGTTGACATTCCTCATACCCTCATCCCCCGCTATGCATTTGCTTCCTCTACCGCTATCCCTCCTACAACATGACATAGCTTCCACTGCCACTCTTCCCCATCATTACTATCATGCCACTGTCTTGATTTAGTTAATCCCTTATCTCGTTTGAATGTGCACCTTCTGATTTAATTCTATGAAAAAAAAGACTGAAAAAAGCCGTTTGTTTGAATGTAAGCCTATATTTTAGCATAACCAGTGAACAATAGATAAACTGAAGCTGCTCAATCTACAAGATGAAGAACCAAGAAAATACAATCAGTTCATAATTGAATATCCTGATTCTGATCGAGGTGGTAGTGTTGAATGATAAACTATCAAATGGAAGGGTGTAATGGAAAACAACATAAAACCAATGCTAAAACAAGATCGTTTGATTTATTTCCAGCAGAATGCTATGATTACAAACCATAACAAATATAATGCAAGAAATTTAAAAAGAGAGAAAAGAACACTAGTATTTATGTGCTTCGGTCCTATGGGGACCTACATGCACAGTAAGAACACCACCTGACATACAGTTTTATTAATGATTGAAAAGAGAAACAGAACAACTTACAAGATACATAAAAAAGAATAAAACAGAAGAAGTAGAAAATACTACAAGAATCAAACTAGTATCCTCGAGAAACTGAAAGAAAAGAATCACTTATCGTGCCGAAATAATTTGGTTCAATAGACTAGTTCTCTTGAATCTCATGGAAAGGGAACATAGCCACTATGTTGGAACATTTTGAGGGAAGAACTCACTAGATCTTCAGCATTAGTCTTCATATCTAAGTGTGACCTCACTTATTCATAGGGAAGGACACCGACGAGACTATACAATGAAATGCACACCAGTAGTGTCTAGGGAGCACAGAAATCTACAAAATATGGTCCTCTGATGAGGAAGAAACCACCAATACCACTGAGATCTTTCTTAAGAATCCAATATCCAGTAATGAGGAGGAAGAAAAATTTCAGGATCTATTGCCAATCTATCTGAGTGAATCAAAACTAGCATAGGGGTGATGAATTCCCCTAAAAACCCGAGCCATGGTTACAACATCCCTAACCTAAGGGTTCCATGAAGCCAAGACAAACAACCCATCAGTGGTGAATAAAAACCACCCAAATTGAATGGATGGCCACAATCAAATGGGTGGCATCATTGATCAATGGCCAGGAGTAAATGAAATAAAATGCTCTATATTTCCATGGTGGCAGTCGAGTAATAAGCAAGCCAAAGCAACTAGGAATAATACATGGTCCAATAAAGAAGCATGTATGAAATGAATAGGCTCAGTAGTGTAATCAAAACGAGCAAACATAATAATAATAATACTGCATGTATCAAATAAATTGAAATTGAATAATAATAAAATGCATATTTCAATATGAAAACTAAATTTGAATACCCATAATTAACAAATCCCCACTATTTTCAATTGAAATTTGAAATATTATTACACCTATTATTATAGTATAAGAACCAAGATTTTCCTATCTAAACAAAACTTGAACTTAGATAATACCATGAATTTAGTCAAACTATCAGTTGAGTTTTTATTAGTGTGTATCTTATTGACACACACAGTTCTGGATTCTATAATATCTCTAATAATGTGTAGTCTAATATCTATGTGCTTTGATTTACCATTAAAAAATAATTTTCTAGATAAATGAATTGTTTATTGACTATCAGAATACACATTTATAACTAAATTAAAATGATTATGTTCATAAGAAAATCCTTTAATCCATAAGGATTACTTTACTGCCTTGGTATGGGCAATGTACTCGGATTCTATGGTTGACAGGGAAACAAACCTTATGTTGCACTTCCAATTTTGATTTGATTTAAAATAGACACATGCATTATATTGGCTCCAAGTAAATTGGTTATCAAACATGAAGGAATCAATTTTTTTTTCCATTTCATAGATGCTTTCATTAAACCATATAATGATTTATTTAATAAGAATACTTGATTTGATTTTAATTCCTTAGAATAACCATCATATAGAGTAATTAATTTAAATCTCTATGTAAGAAGGCGGTTTTGACATCCAATTGTTCAATATGCAGATCACTATAGGATTAAAAGGCAAGTATGATCCTAATAAAAGATTTCTTAACAACAGGGGGGTAAATTTCAGCATAATTAATGCCTTCACTTTGAATGAAACCCTTAGAAATTAACCTTTCTTTATACTTAATTTTATTTCCCTCGGTGTTGTTTTCTTTTCTCTTATAAAACCACTTAGACCCAATTTCCTTAGCATTAGGTAGTTTGTTGACAATGGTTCAAGTGTGGTTTTTTCTTAAAGACTGCATCTCTTCATTCATGGAAAAGACCCACTGCTTTGAGTCATTGTCATTTAAGGATTTCTTATGGGTTTGAGGATCATCATATATAATATCATGGGCCACATGAAAGGCACATGAATCCATGTCATACTGGATGAACCGAGAAGGAGGTCTTGGGACTCTCTTTTTCACTATCTTGGGTCAATTGGCAATCCCTATTAGTGGGAGAAGGTTCAGATTCAGAATTTGAACCATAGGTAGACTCAAAATTATCCACATCAGTGGGCTGAGGAGCAGGTGGAGTAAACTAAACATCAGCCTCAAAGTGAGTTCGAGGAACATCTTCATCAGCCTTGTCAAGGTCTGGATCACTAATGTTAGATGTGACATCCTTGGTTTTGTAATAATAGGATTCATGGAAGACTACATCCCTACTTATAATGCACTTATAGTAACCTGGTTTGTCAACCCAGAGTTTATATCCCTTAACACCCTCAGGATAACCAAAAAATATGCATTTGAGTGCTCTTGGTTTCAGTTTATCAGTTTTAATGTGAGCATAAGTTGTGCAAACAAAGACTATCAAGTAGGTGTAGGAAGGTGGCATACCATTCCACAATTTTTTGGGTGTTTTGAATTGATTTGCAGACGAGGGACACCTATTAATAAGGTAAATAGTTGTGTTAACTACCTTTTCCCAGAAAGATTTTGGGAGACCCAAGCATGCAAGAATGCTTCTTATTCTCTCTAATATAGTAATGTTCATCCTCTCTTCATGGCCATTCTGTTGGGGGGGGGGTTCTCTAACAGTCTTATGCCTCTTAATACCTTCAATCTCACAAAACAGAATAAACTCAGTGGAGAGGTATTCCAACCCATTATCAGTTCTCATGGTTTTGATTTTCTTTCTAGTTTTATTTTCAAATGAAGCTTTCCATGTTTTAAAGGTTTGGTAAACATCAGATTTATTTTTCAAAATGTAAATCCAAACAATCCTGGAGAATTCATATATAAAGGTGACAAAATAGGAGCCTCCACCATGAGAGGTAGTCGTTGCTGGACCCCACAAATATGAATGGATGTATTCAAGGGGGCTTATAGCTTTAAAGGAGGACCTATTGAAAATATCCCCCATTGCTTTACCCATCACACAATCTTCACAGAATGGAAAATTAGTAGGTGTGATGTCACTCAATAGCCCGTACTTATTGAGTTCTTCTCAACCCTTGGAGCTAACAACCCCAATCTCTTATTTCATAGCATAATATTGTCATTATTGGTGTCGTAGGCACTACCCAATTTCCTTGAATGTATTTTTCCATTCAAGACATACAACCCATTGGTAAGAGATCCCTTAATGATGGTTTTGGATCCTTTAGAGATCTTGAGAAACTTGTTTATGATTTAAAGGTAAATCCCATTTGATCTAGGACCCCCAAGGAGATTAAATTTCTATGAAGGTTGGGAACCCACCTTACATCATGTAAAGTGATGATGGAATTATCATCTAGTTCTATCAAAACAGTACCTTTTCCCCCAACCTTGCACCTCTAATTATTGCCTAAGAGGATATCTCCTTCTACCCTTTCAACCAATTCCAGAAAAGACTTTCTATAAGGACACGTGTGAAAGGAACAACCTGAGTCAAGGACCCACTCTTAATTGATTGTATGACTGGACACATTTAAGACTTCAGCAGTGTCATATCCTAAGTCAACTAGAAGGGACTAGTGCGGGTTCTTTGGATTCTAACTAGCATTTGAGTTTCCTACATTCAGGCTTAGTACGCCCTAGTTTTCCACAATGGAAACAAGTGACTTTTCTTTCCCTAGAGTCCTTTTTAGGTTTAGGGTGTTTATTGTTCTTGTCTTTGTCCTTACGAAATTGTTTCTTTTACTTTTTTGTGTGAGGTTTACCCTTACTGAATAAGCTCTATGCCTCACCTTTAATCCTCGGTTTGGAGTGTAGTTCTTTGGAAATGAGGGCTGACATAACCGCTTCAAGGGTTAGTGAGTCTCGACTATACATCATGGTTTCAACTAAAGAATTATAATTATTATCAAGAGAAATTAAAAGGATCATTGCTTGATCCTCATCATTGACAATTACATTAATGTTGGCAGGATCTAACATTACTTTGTTAAACTCGTCAAGATGGGCTTTAATAGAACTATCATGCTTCATTTTAAAAGTGAACATACGATGTTTTTTATAAAGTCTGCCAACTAGTGAAGCACTCATGTACAATTTCTCTAGCTTAAGCCAAATGTCAGTATCAGTGCATTGAAAGGCAACATCTCTTAGAACTTTATCTCCTAAAGACAGTAATAAAGAGCTATGTGCTTTAACTAACACATCAGGGGGGACATCTATGGATTCAGTAGTGGTCTTCCCAGTCTCATTTACAGTAATAATGGGTTTCATAGGCCCATAGACGACATCAATTTGGCCCTGCTGTACAAGCCAAACTCTCATCTTAATTCAACACAAATTAAAGTTATTGTCACCGTCAAATTTCTCAATGTCATATTTCATCATGGACATGTTTACTCACATAGTAGGTGTTGAGTTCTTGCGGACAATGCTAAGCGTACGCCCCCAACAACAAACCAATCCCTCGAGTAAAGTATGTTTTGTTGAAGGGATATGAAATGCACACAAACAAAAACAGGATAATGGCTTTAAGCAATGAAATTAATAAAACAGTTGCAATTTAACAATGAGTTTGTGCAGAAATAAACCAAATGTACGGAATTGTAAAACAGGAGCAAGAATTGTAAATTTTGGGCAAAAGAAAATCAAGATGGCTCTGATACCACATGTGAAGGGGCATGGTGTAGTGGACAGCAACAAAACACCAATGTTGAAACAATATTGTTTGATTTATTGTTACCCGCATGCTACGATTACAAACCAGAACAAATACAATGCAAGAAATTGAAACAGAGAGCAAAGAACACCAGTATTTAGGTGCTTCATTCTCGTGGGGATCTACGTGCACGATAACACTTTTATTAATGCTCAAAAAGAGAAACAAAACAGCTTACAACATACGGAAAAAAGAACGGAATAGAAGCAACAACAAATAATACAATAATCAAACTAGCGTCCTTGAGAAACCCAAAGCAAAGAATCACTTGTCAGACACAATGTAGGCTGATAGTCTGGTTCTCTTGAAGCTCCTGGGAAGGGAACGTAGTCGCTCTGTTGGAACTCGTTAAGGGAAGAACTCACTAGATCTGCAGCAGTAGTCTTCGGATCTGAGCGTGACCGCACTTCTTCACAGGAAAAGACGCCGACGAGACTCCACCATGAAATGCACACCGGCAGTGTGTAGGGAGGTCGGCAGGCCACCAAATTCGGTCCTCCGATGAGGGCGAAACCATTAATACCACCGAGGTCTTGCCCGAGAAGCCGTTATCCAGCGGCGAGGAGGAAGAAAAACTTCAAGATCTGTTGTCAATCTGTCTGAGTGAATCAAAACCAATGCAGGGGGTGATGAATTTCTCTGACAAACCCTAAGTCGCAGTTACAGCACGCCCAACCAGAGGGCGCCACGACCCGAGCTCGGTTAAGGAAGTTGACGAAGACTTTCGATCCGATTGGGATGAGAATCAAGCTTGAATAGGATGTTGGTATTCAGACTGATGAAGCCAAGATCTGGATGTAATGGTTTGCGACGAGGCTTGTAGTTGAAGCTTGTGGAAGAAGAGGACGAGCCTTGCGGGTGGAAGTCGAAGCTTGCCAGAGAAGATTGTGGGTTTGAGCATCGTCAGGCAAGGATTGAACTCAAACTGAGCTTGAGTTGAAGGAGATTAGATCTTCTGGGTTGGTGATCAATGAGGCTGAACTAGTTGAGCGAAGATCGCCGATTGAGCCCATTACCAACGAGGGAGGATTGAGGTTGAACGCACCTCTGTTGAAGATGACCGACCAATACCGAACGGAATGTGAAGAAGATGAAGTCCAACCTTCCAAAATGAAGAACATCCAGGTTTCGTGGATGTGTGTTGACGAATCAAAACAGGGGAACAGAGCTTGAGCCGGGTTAGGCTTGCAGAAGAGTACCAAACTTGATCAAAGAAGACCCTTGGTGAAACTGGACTGAGATGTTGATTCCTGTGTTTGATGTTGTGTTCCTTGTGCAGGTGTAACCCAACGAAGAAGAGGATGGGGCATTTGAAATTTCTCCTTGATGCGGTTGCGAATTTGAAGACCTGTGCACGCCAGGTACATAGCAAAATTCAAAGGTCAATTTTCTCATTTGTTCAACACTTGCATTTTGGAATTTTCAACCGTCTCAGCTCAACTGGTGAAGATGAAATATTGAGGAACTTGTTGATCTGGGTAAGTCAAGGCCAAGAGATGGTTGGCCGAATTCATTTGAATTTGATCCAAGTTTCGGTGGAATTTTACCAACTCTTGGAGATTTCGAGGCTCAATGAAGAAAACTTCATCTTCAGGGTAGGAAAAGCCAAGGTTGAGCTATGTAAGGATTATCTTGATCAGTCGCGAGTCACCCATGTGTAAATTTAATCAGAAGAAAGTAGGTCATGTGATGTGATAAAAATCTTTGTAATTGATATTTTACTGAGGCGGTGCTTGAGACTAGCCAGGATCGGATCTCCAAATGTTCTAAAAAATTTTAGAGATTCCTAGAATGATCGTGAGGATGAAAATTTTCTTGCTGCCTAATTCTGGCGCATGAGGGTTAGTCACATTCAGTTAGATAGTATTTTCACGTGTCACATGCTAGTGGCAGTGCTTAGTCAAGACTTCCTTGTGGAAGATGTTGAGGGAAACACCAATGCTAGGTCGGTGCTCAAGGTTGTGAGGTAGAGGAGAATATTCTAAAATAGAGTATTATAGGGGAGAACACACAACAGAGGAGATGACTGAACCGGGAGCAGACTCGGATTAGGAGATAACCGATTTGGAGCTTGAGAGAGGAGTCAGTCTCAAAAGAGAAGCTTCTCCACCTCTTTCTTCTAATTATTGTTACTCTGTTTTTAGATGAAATTCTTGAAAACTATATTCGTTTCTTCTTTTGTTATTCTTAGCTAAATAAACTAGGTGAATTCGTACCGTAATGGATTGAAATATCTAAATCGGTTTTGATTCGATTAAAACAATTGTTTCAGTGCAAATTTAAGTTCAGTGATCTTTCATCTATTCTTTATGAGTATCATTTTACACCATTCTAAGGACAGAGATGTGACAATTGTGAATTTTTAAACTCTTGAATCTTTACCGAAGTACCGAAAATTGGAAAAGATAAATGTTATATTCTTCACAATTGAACAAATTTTCTCCCAAGTTATGGTCAAGAAATCATCTCAAATGAGAGATTATTGAGTTGTGATGTACCCTGAAGTGAGAGCTCCGTGGATCATCACCTTTTCATTAAGCAATGGAATGATTGCAACTAACTTGAGTAGAGCAGAGAACATAACTCAATTCAAATTAGTCTAGTAGCCCTATCTTCATCAACTGCTCAGTTACTCTTCCTCTTGTTCTTGTTTACCTTCATTTTTCTTTGATTCCACATTTTCACTATTTCTTCATCACTTCACACAACCTTCTTTGTGTTTTTGTTTATTTGTTTTGTTTAGTTTTTGTTTGGTCACAAAAACATTCCACCAGCCTTCCCTGTGGAATTGACACCACACTCATCTCTGCACTAGTTGTAAGTAATAAGTAGGGTTTAATAAAAATAAATTTGACCATATTCAACAACTTCTGTGTATACACAAGGGTGCTTGGTCTACGGTATGATAAATGAGGATGACATGGGCGAGTGAGTGCGATAATCTTGCACATGCATGCATCTTATCTTTTCATGCATGTAAATCGATTGAGAAAAAGTCATGTACTTGTTTCACCCTATGTGATCATGATGCGTGCATGAGCAAATGTTATATACTAATTTGATGCATGCATACTATGGAAAATAGTAAATGAGGCTGCATGAAGAGTAGAGAAGCCCGAGTCGTTCAGGGAATTAAAATTGAGATGCATGAGATATTTGATTCATGTGGATAAGATGGAGATGAATGCATTCATATCATAGGTATTCTCATATTGCATGAAGGTGATAATCTGATGCTTTCAGGTATTTAAAGATCAAGGGAGAATGAGGTCGTGATTATTGCAAACCTCATAAAGAAAAAGAAAGAAGAATACCCAAGTCCTTTGGGTATTAAAATGAGGAATTATTTTGGGATATTTAACATTAAGTAGTATCCATAATAAATGAGGAGTTATTCAGAATTCATTGATCAAATTTACTACTTGCAGTTATATGTAGCTATGAAGAAGAAATCATGAGAGACCTCGTCTAGATCTCCTAGGACTAAAATTCAAATCTTTATAATTTTTTATTATCGTTTTTGATGATTTTATATAACTTTGTATATAGGAGAAATATATATTCATGCAGGATTAGATAAAGATTGTGCTCAAGTCTTAAGAATATTCTTGATAACTCTTAATAGGATTCGATACACCCAATATCCTGGTGAGAAGAAAAAGAGCTAAGAATGAGTATTTGAGAAGTTATGGAAGATCATATTTCCAAATGGTGCAGAAGCAACCAAGGAGAGGAAGGAGACCTTTCATTGTTGGATCATCATTAATGAAGTGAATAATCTTCCAATGGACTTTGGAAGTTGTGAAACACAATGGATTATGTGTTGGAGAAACAATTGTTGAATGTAAACACAATGGACTTTGTGTAGATAGGAATGGACTGTCCTTGGTTGTAACAATTGTTGAAGATAATGGATAATCCATGTTGGGGGGAATAACCAACATGGAAAAGAGTATACTTTCAAGATGAATCATTTAAATATTTCTTGCTGATATCTTTCATTTATCTACTACACACGAGGTGAGGTTGAGAGACTTCATTGAGTGGATCAAAAACTCTAACCGATTCAAGTGATTGAATTTAAAAGGCGAAGAATTCATAAAAAGAGTGTACCACTGATTCACCCCCCTCAGTGGTACCTAACTAGTCATTTGGATTTAAAAAATGTCACTAAATTCTCTCAAGTGTCTATTAGGATCTTCTCATGCTAAGCCATTAAACTTTGGAAAGAATTTGAGATCAGAGTCTTTTTGATTATTGGGTTTTTTGAATCTGATTATTGATGTTGAAATTTGGTCCATACAATTATCTCAAGGTCATATCTCATTGAGCTAGATTGGCTCATATGTTTTCGCTTCCTAGGGCCACTCATGTGGAAGAAGATGCTATGGAAAGAGAGTTAAGTCGATGCAATTGTGATAAACTCTCTTTCCTCTTGTTCATTGATTTTTAGAGTTCATAGTCTTTCCATAACTACTATTTTATCCTTTGGATCAAAAATAATGCAGCGAGATGAACTAGAACTGGTCATTTGTTGAAATCATTTTAAAACGAAAGTATGATACAACACCAACCCCGACAACAGATCAAGGTTAATGTGTGGCCTGTCATGGGGCCATCAAAAAATGAATTCTGCACCCTTGTTAAGATGTAGTAGTAGTGGACTCGGGTTATCTCTGTCGAGTAGAGTGCTTTATGTGTGTTCCTCTCTTGTTTGGTGGGTTCGGTGTATGAGTAAGAATAATTGAAAATTAGATTGGATGTAATTGAGTTGGTTTTAGAATCTGTTTAAAAGCAAGCAGTCTAAACTTGGATTACCCTCCCCACTTACCCATAAACCATTATTAAATTTTACGCCCCTTTATTCTCTAATCAAAATAAATATCTTAAGTTATCTTATACTGGCAATTTAGGATTGAACAAAGAGACAAAATTACCACTGTATTCCCTCCTCTTACCTTTCTTAGTGACTGAATACCACCAATCACTCTTTAGTCATCCCACTATCAACTATCAAAAGTAGTGAATGAATTCCCAAGTGATCTATGTGTGCAACTAGTGAAAAGGTCAAGCCTAATTTAAATGTGAAGACAAATGAAAATCTCCTACAATCTAAGCATCCAAACACATCCAGGGAAATGAGAAGAGAAGAATTATCATTAAAAACTAGAATTCATTACAGGGGTGTGAGAGTTCTCCTAGGCTCAAACAACAATGGCCTAGTGTTCTTTCACTAGACAAATACAACAAAATGAAATGAATGAAAGTAATAAGATGCAACACCTCTATTGATCGAACATTCATGGAAGCCTCTTTCATAGTGAACAATTCCCCATCTTATAGAAGAATTATGGGAGGTTATTTACATACTTCAAGTTTCAACCACATGAGAAACCTAGATTTCTATTCTGTTCTCAAATGATTTTAATACCTTTGAGAATTTTCCTAAATTTTAGTGTTGAGATTCCCCACTTTTGATGTTTCCATGTATCTAGTTTGAGGGTCGAGATTAGTATCATATGAAACTTACAACTCAACCATTCCCTTCCCACAATAAATTTCATTCACCTTTGAGAAGAATCAGAGGGTGAAATTCTTTTGTTTGTCATGACCACACTAGAATTTGAGTGCCACTCAACATTCTCATGTGTGGAAGATGATGTATGTACATTATTGGGCTTGAACTTGAGAGCTTGGGCCTCAAAATTTGTCCTAGTCATCATGGAATTTGGGTCTGGGTTGGCCTGGACTGGAAACCAGGTTCTGTATTGTTGTTTTGGACTTGGTCAATGCTCTTCAATATGCTTTTTTTTCTTATTTACAATGAGCCATGGCTTCGATTCCATATACTTCTACACGATAGCTCAACTCTTTCAACCAGGTAACACATCACAAATTCCCTTCAATTCTTCTCTAAGATCAATTCTCAATCTTCCATGGTTGGCTTGGCCTTGAGATTATATCATGTCATGTTCATCAATTCAGCTTCACTCCTGGATTCACTCAATCATACCATCGATCATATGGGGGCATTTGATCGGGTATCTATAACCATAGCCATGGGGAGATCGAGGTCTCTTATTCTTCAAGAGGAACCTACATAGGGAGAAATTGACTGATATACAACTAGAACTTTTGATTGACTATCATTCTCTCAGTCTCAACCTAAGTGGCCATCGATAACTTCTCAAGGTAGCTCGAGAAATTTTTCTTCCTCGGTGAATCTTCAGTCATCCATGGTCAAATCTTTTTCTAATGAGCTTGTATTCATCACGTAAAAAGCTTTGGATGATTTCAATTAAGCGAAAAAACTCCATTTCTTCTTATTATCATCCTCACTTTATCTTCCCCGCCTTTGTTCAATTGATCCCATGTAGTAGAGATCTTCAATGCTTCGACTTAGCTTGAGTATGTTTTAATTCAACCTCTTATACCTTCAAACTCAGAATATTGCTTTGAGATCCGGGTCAAAATTAATTTCAATCATAGATTCAATATTCAGTTTCATCTCTAGTGGAGATTCTTGGTCATTTGATTCAAAAATTACACATTGTCTCCTTTAGGTTTTCATTTTGGTTTTCAGTTTCTATAAGGATTCATCAGTTTAGTGCTTCCATTTCTTCTTCACTCGAGCCCGGGTTATAGTACTTCTTTAATAGAAAGTGAATCTATTTTATAGTGGAGGCTTTAGTGTTGTGGTTGATTTCCAAAGGAAGGTATTCGATAACTTGAGGTTGCACGGTCGACTGTGAAGATGGATAAGGTGTGGCACGAATAAAGGCTTATAATTGAAGCTTGATGGGGTCACAAATGAATTCCTCATCGAAGTATGGGTAGGGGATGGTGGATCTTCATTCTCATAGGAGATTAATGTGTGGTCTCATGGAAGAAGGGGCACAAACTATTGGAATGGTGTCAAGGCCATGGAAGAAGCGGTGCTTTTGTGTGTGAAGCTGAGTGAGGAATGAAAGGATGACATACCATATGATTTATAGAAGTATTTTTAGGCATGGATGAAGTATGACCATAGAAGATGGACATTTATTTTTATAGTAGGATCTTCCATAAAAGAAAGGGAATGGAATAGAAGGATCAACATGTTTGTAATTTTTCCAGTCCAAAAAAGGTGGAAACATATTTTTTTCAGTGTAGGTTTTTTCTTAAAATACTTTCAATTGAATTAAATTTTTTAAAAAATAAAATTCATCTCAACAAATTGGATTTTTAATTCCATAAAATTATTATATGTCTTTTAAAAATCGAATAAACACAAGAATTATGTTTTAATACATTCAATCATTTTAATTCATATTTCCACAAAAATCATAAAAACACTAATTCACTCAGGATTTATTTAATTAGTGGGATTAAATTCCATTGAAATCACTACTACAAAATAGGTCTTTAATAGTGCTAAAAATGGATTTTATTAGTGCTAGAGAAGCGCCGACTACTAGAGCGGGGTTAAAATTCCAAGACTTTTATCAATGCTAAAAAAGCACTGATAAATGACCATTTATCAATGCTAATAAAGGGGCATACTGTAGTGTGCTATTATAGCACACTGCCCACCAGTGTAGTGTGCTGTAATAGCACACTGCATCACCAAAAACACCACAAAATCAATAAAATAATGTATGAATACATAATTTAAATGAAGAGAAAACAATCTAGGCTTGTTTCCTCGGTTTTGGTGATATGATGAATGTTTTAAACTAAAATGATACTCATAAATTGGAAAAACGCACATGGAGTCATACTAGTCACACCATGCCTCAGATTGAGGTGCGACTGATTTTTACACGTCTCAAATGACTTATGGATCATTTTCCTAAAGTATCAAAATAATTCGAATGTGTTTGCCCTATTTTGAGTATATCACTTGTCTTTTTTACTAAAATGTCATTTTAAACTAGAAACACGCACTTTGACTCATACTGATCATATCATGTGTCAGTTCGACATGATACTAATTCCTACACATCACAAATTACTTATGAATCATTTTCCTAAATTATAAATTCATTCTAAGTGTGTTTGCTTAGTTTTGAGTGACACTTTTTGAACTAAAATGTTGATTTTAAATTGATAACGGACACATTGAGCCACACCAGACACATTGTGTATCAGATTGAGGTTCAGCTGATTTCTACACATCAAAAATGAAATATGAATCATTGTCCTAAAGTATCAAAACAATCTGAATGCATTTTCTTAGTTTTGAGTAGATGAGTTGTCATTTTTCTAAAATTGATGTCAATTTTAAATAAAAAGACGCACTTTGAGTCATTTTGGTCACACTGTGTGTCATATTGAGGTGAGGCTAATTCTTACACATCCCAAATGTCTTATGGATTTTTTTTCAGAAATTATTAAAACAATATGAATTTGTTTACTTGGTTTTGAGTATGTCACATGTCTTTTTTACTAAAATGTCATTTTAAATTGGAAACACGCGTTTTGACTCATATCGATCACATCGTGTATCGGTTTGATGTGAGACCAATTCATACATGTCATAAATGAATTTTGAATCAATGTTCTAAATTAGTAATAAAATCCGAGCATGTTTGCTTGGTTTTCAGTGAGTAACATGTTTTGAATTAAACTGTTGATTTTAAACTGATAATGGACACATTGAGTCATACTGAGCACACCGTGCGTCAGATTGGGGTGAAACTAATTACTACACATTACAAATGACTTATGGATCATTTTCCTAAAGTATTAAAACAATAGGAATGCATTTTCTTGATTTTGAGTAGGTCAGTTGTCCTTTTTATTAAAATTGATGTCATTTTTAAAATAAAAAGATGCACTTGAAGTCATACTGATCACACCGTGCGTCAGATTGAGGTACGACTGATTTCTACACATCTCAAATGACTTATGGATTTTTTCCTAAAGTATCAAAACAATCCAAATGTGTTTTCTTAGTTTTTGAGTATGTCACTTATTTTTTTACTAAAATGTCATTTTAAACTGGAAACACACACTTTAACCTATACTGATCACATCGTGTATCGGTTTGACATGAGACCTTTCTTACACATCAGAAAGGACTTATGAATCAATGCACTAAATTATAAAGAAAATCCTAGTGTGTTTTATTTGTTTTTAGCGAGTGAATTTTTTTGAACTAAACTGAAAATTTTAAACTGATAACGAACACATTGAGCCATAACGATCACATCATGCGTCGAATTGAGGTGCAACTGATTCCTATGCATCTCAAATGAGTGCGAATGAAGTACATGCCTCTATTGACCTATTTTTCCAATCATATAAAACCCTGTCTTTTTTTTAATAAAATAAAACCTATTAAAAACCCAAGTTTTATCGAAAAAACATTAAAAAAATCCTTAACCAATTATTTTATGAAAGTTTTATTTGGATCCTTGTGGATAGTTTTGAGGATGAAAATGAAATTAATTCATCATTAACTTTGCCTCCACATCAAATAAAATAAATTAATTTTAATAATATACACTCGTCACACTGTACACCCCAAGCCCCTCGGGATGCGCAGCACTGCAATTGCATATTCTGATTATTTCATCTCCACCCTCTATATTTCTTTTCCGCCTTCACTCTATCATTTCTCTGGTTGTGGGGAGCTTTGCTCTGGAAGGAGTTAGTGGCAATAGAGGCATCAAATTAATAACTTGTGTCAATTGTGTAATTCTCACAAATGGGAGACATTGCCCCTTTTAGAGAACACAATGAAGTACAATTGTCATCCTCATAAGCTCATCTCTTGAACAGTTATCATTGCATTTTGTTGTTTGACACACATTCTTCATCTCTTGTGGACATGCACCTATATTTCTTGAAATAATATAATCAATAGTCATCCATGGGATGATTAATTTTCAGAGTAATACAAACAACATAAAAAGATGGGGGATGAGTATCAAGAAAAAAAAGCAATAATAACTGTTCGGGAGATGAAACAGATGAGGATGACAATTGTACTTCATTGTGTTCTCTAAAAGGGGGCAATGCCTCCCATTTGTGAGAATTACACCATTGGAACTAGTTATTAACTCGACGCCTACATTGCCTCTAATTACTTCCAGATCAAAGCTCCACACAACTAGAGAAACGGTAGAGTGAAGGGCGGGAAAGAAATGAAAATGGTGGAGATGAAAGAATCAGAATACGCAACTATAGTGCTATGCAGCCCGGGGGTCTTGGCTTGCTACAGTGTAATTTCAGCTGACGAGTTTATGTTACTAAAATTAATTTATTTTATTTTACGTGGAGGTAGAGTTAATGATGAGTTAGTTTCATTTTTATCCATGAAATTATCCACAAAGATCCAAATAAAACTTTAATAAAATAATTGGTTGAGGATTCTTTTTAATGTTTTTTTATAAAACTTGTCTTTTTTAATATGTTTTATTTTATTAAAAAAATGGTAGGGTTTTATATGATTGGAAAAAGAGTTCGATGGAGGCGTGTACTTTGTTCACACTTTCCTCGATAGGCAATAAATCTGATCAGGGTTTACGCCTTCCACCGTCAAAAACTATAAAATGGAGGTCACTCCTCATTTGATACATTGATAAATAAAGTGAATCTACCTAAAAATTATATTTATATGTTATATATATATATGCATGTATTATATTGGTAAGTTTATTTGAATATATATATATATATATATTATTTATCATATTTAAATTTATTTAAATTTACAATATATTATTCGATATATATATATAATACTATTTTTTTCTAATGAAACTAAAAAATGCTATTAATAATAATTTTTAAATTATATTAATTATAAATAATTACTATTCTGGGTAATTGTGTATAAAATATAATTATTTAAATTTTTGAAAGTTTAATTATTTCAAAAAAAATTATATATAGCTACCTAATTTTATTAGTTTGAAAGTAACCTGAGTTCTCAATATTTTATTGGTTATTATGTATAAATTATATTACTGTTAATTAAATGTATATATAGACCTAAAAAGTATATATAGACCTAAAATGATGAATACCTAAAAATAATTTTTACTATAGAGAAATTGATAACTTCCATTATATTTTTTTTGAACAAATGATGTGGCAACCTAAGGATTATAGGGTAAACATTTAATATGCATTGACCCATCCTTGAGAATCTAAGGAGGTCCATAAAGAAGTTGGCATAAAGCAATAATACACATCAAAAAGATATATCCCTAACAAAAGAGAAAAACAAACCAACCCTTGCAATGTCTATCCCATACACATCTAAATCATTTTTATCATTCATTTAAGGTTTTTATATCCAAAACCTCCACTGCTTATACAGTGGAGAAAATATTTATTTAATTAGAATATCTGCGGAAGAGAGGTGATTCACTAAGATTTCAAAACAACGACAAAATTAAGCTTGCAGAGCAAGCTGGGGTATAGATGTAGACAACAAAGCAAATTGATTCAAAACAACAATTTAAAAAGACCAAAAAAAGATATCCAAAATAGTAGTCAAGCAAACAACAAATCATAACCAAAATCAAAATAGTATACAACAACTGGAGCACAAATACAGAAAGAAAATCGGAACCTACAAAGGAAAATATGAAACCCTCAGATCCAGATCTTGAAATGAAAAATACAGAAAGATAATTGAAACATACAAAGGAAAACACAGACCTACCTTGCTAAGTTGAAGAAAATTCGAGACCCTCAGATCCATATCTTGATGTTTTCTTTGGAAACCCTAACTGCAATCGAATGTTGGATGTTAGAAGATGTTCGATCAACTAGAGGTAGTGAGTTTGTGTGATTAGAGTGGGTTTATGTGATTCGAGATTTGATTCATTGAGGAGATGTGACCCTCTGAGACTCGCATTGAACAACCTTTGCATTGCATGGGTCAGTAGAAATGTCCAACTGTCTCTGCCCCATCAGCCCTTCACCAACACCAGGCTTGAAGCCATTAACGTAATCTCCAGAAACTGCAACCTACTGTTGTTCATGGTTCTTGGTCCCTCGCCTACATGCAGGTGTAGAATGACCCAATTTCTTACTGTAACCACATAAATTGACCCATGATTCAAACCACACAACTTGCTTGCATTAAAATTCTTCTCCCACTGTAATCCAAATATAATCCATAGGCACTCTCGTGACATCAACTTCCACACAAATGCAAGGAGAAACATGGTGAGAAACTAACCAGGTTCTACTATCAGAACATAAATATCTATGAACGAGATTCCCTAGCATGCATATAATCACCGGATTTTGAAAAGGTAAAGGGAGCTTGGGGAAACTAACCCAAATTGATGTTGTTGGAATGTCGTGCTTCATATGGAAGTCATATGACTACCTGAAGAGATAGAACCGAAAGTCATTGAAGTTGCCCTGACCAGATCTTCCTCCAAAGAAAACCGAATCATGATGTTCCTTTTGTCGAGCAGACCTACCAGTGCTCGATCCTGCAAACCCAAGACTTGAAGATTAACCTATCAAAGGTGTCCACAAAAGGGAGACGCTGCTTAAAACGCACAATCAAGGTGAGATTAAGAAGAGCAGATGTCACATTGTACTCTAAAGTCGATATCAAAAGATTCAGAACATAATTGAACAGGTCTAGGACCTTAGGGTGAAGTGATTGAGGGAAAGGTGGGAGAAAATCGAGGTTGGAGAAAGGGGGGAATGAATGAGAAGCACCCTCAAATGGTTCACAATAGGTTTTTTTTTCTGATATCATGCCAGGTTCGCAATAGGTTATGTTTTTTTCAATAGATCAGGACACTTTTATCAGCGCTTATTATTTAAGCATTGATAAAATGCATATCTATCAGCGCTTTTTAGCACTGATAAAAATAGGTCTTTATCAGCCCTAAAAAATGCTGATAAAATCCATATTTATCAGTGCTAAAGTTTTAGCGCTGATAAATATTACTTTTATTAGCATTTTTTTAGCGCTGATAAAGCCTCATCTTTATCAGTGCTAAAAAAGCATTGATAAAGATTTCTTTTATCCGTGCTTATTACTTAAGTGTTGATAAAGGATTTATAATTATAATTATAAATAATTTTTTTTGTAAATATATAAATGCACTTAATAAATATATATAAATATTAATATAGTAAATATATTCCTTATTTAAATATATTTATTATAATTTTATAATTATTTAAATATATAATTAATTATTTATAATTATATAAATATTTTAAAAAAAGAATATTTATATCATTATATATATTTATGTAATTATATTTATATATATTTAATAAATTTATATAAATATAAATATAGTAAATATATTCATTATTTAAGTAAATTTACTATAAATTTAATAATTATTTAAATATATATAATTATTTAGTTATAATTATTTAAATATATATAATTATTTATTTATGATTATATAAATGAATTTTAAAAAATATTTATTTATTTATAATTATAAATATATAATTTTATAAATATAGTTTGTGCATTTTTAAATATATTTATTTATAAATATGTTTTTATAAATATTTTTTTATAGATATTTTTTTAACATTATTAATGAATATCTAATTTTAAGTGCATGTGTGTTAAAAATGAGTGAAATTGAATAAATTAAAAATAAGTACACTTTAATAATATTGAAAAAATGAATAGGTTTTGTTTGTGTACATTGTATATAAAAATGTATTAATTACGTATATGTGAAATCAATATATCACACATTTGATTTATGTTAAATTGAAAAATCAAACAACATTCAATTATATGTCCATTACTCTGCAATTAGTCAGTATTTCTAATTCATATTAATTTTTAATTATAAACCATTATTCACTAAATATAGCTCATAAATATTTGGTAATATATAAATCATATTTATATATATTAATATATATTAATATATTTAATATATACTATTTATTAGCATTATCAACACTTAACTAATTAATAAAATGTTTAATATTTTCTCAATTTACTTATTTTTAATTTTAATTTGTTTAATTTTCATTTTTCATATTTATATATTTAATACATACTATTTATTAGCATTTATAATTTATATATAGTATAACCAATTTATTCATTTTTATAAATAATTATTTAATTAATAATATTTGTAATGTTTTTTTAATAAACTTATTCTTATTTTTATTTAATTAATTATTTCATTTTATTTATTCGGACCTTTATCTGTGCTAAAAAAACACTGATAAAGGGTAACCTTTATTAGGGCTAAAAATAAAGCGCTGATAAAGGGTAATCTTTATCAGCACTAAAAATAAAGATCTGATAAATGAGACCTTTATTAGCGCTAAAAAGGTATTGATAAAGTGTCAAATTTACCAGCACTTTCTTTAGCGCCGATAAAGATGCCATATATCTACACTTTTTTCTAGCATTGATAAATACCAGCGCTATTAAACGCCGGTTTTGTCGTAGTGAATTTAGTTAATTTTTTTAAAAAATGAGGATCTCATCAAAGATGCTCCATTAGATGCTTTTATTTTATCGAATTCCTTTTTAGAAAATTTCTTTAATTCTGTTGAAGTAACATCAAATAATTTTTTAATGAACTCCTTTTCCTTAAAATCATAAATCAATCTCATCCTTGAGATTGGTTTGGTGTTTGTTGACACTGTGAAATGTGTTCCATGCACTTTTCCACAGAAGTCATGATGTGATCCTCTCATAGACACCAAATGTAAAGTTTGAGTAGAAATTCATCTTTATGTTGGAAGGAGAAGATTGGATTTCCGTGTGTTGCGACCCAAAACATCCTTTACCTAGCTCAAAAAGTTCATGGTGCAATTATACATTTTTTATGGGGGCAAGTGACAATAATGAAGGGACCGGCTCGAAGGGATGTGACCACAACCCGACACTGATTCAGAGCAAGAGTGCGGGGGCGTAGCCCTCACGGTATAGAGAAGAAGGTTCACCCAGGCGGTTCAGCCAGGTGGTCTTGTGCACACCAACCCTGTGAGACAAGATATTGGCACATGCCCTGCCAGTGCAGCCCAGCAGGCATAACCACCCCTGCAAAAAGCACCTGTGCTTTGGACATACACAGCCAAGAGGCTTTTCCACCCCTGCACAGGACATCTTCATCGAGAACCTGTACCATGGATTTGTGTGGGGAAGCTACTTTGACCAGGGTTCCTTATTTGCCTATAAATAGGACCCTTGAGATCCTCATTTGTACAACTAGAAAATCAGAAGAAGCCCCCAAGCTTTGGCCATGCAACCCCTTGCCAGGGTCTCCAAAAATCCCTCAGGTATCTCTCCAAAACCCTAGAGAAGAGAGAATTAAAAGGGATAAGTGGGATCAATGTCCCTTTAGTGTCGGACACACAAGACACCTACATAGGCACACTTCCTTCCCTAAGTGAAGAACAACCACCTGTGTGAGGCCCCTCTCCCTAATCAGGGACCTATGAAAGACCTATCCAAAGACACATGAGGAGGCATGTGGTGCCTAGGCAAAAGGCTCACCCAAGTTTTATTGCCTAGGTGGTCCATTGCCCAATGAATTTTTAGTTTGCGCATGCCTATACACCTTGTCTAAAGCTCCTCCAGTTCCTCCTAATCCCTATGCGAGGCACCTCTTACCCTTAAGTCAGGACCTGCGTAAGACACTCTTTGATTCCACTTCCAATCAACCAATAGAAGGACTCCTCTCCCTTTGGCTCCCCTGTCTGAGAAGGACCAAGTTTAAAGCTCCACCGAAGCTTCCAGACTCGCAAAACCATGGGGAAAGGCACACCGATGTGTCTCCCATTTGGATTTGCATTCCTATGATCAGAGGTTTCCTTTGCCAGTCCTACTAGATTATTAGGGTCCTCAGGGTGCATGTGGATTTGTATTCCCATAGTCATGAGGACCCCAACCATGGGAATGATGTTAGGGAGTTCTTGATCTTGGGTGCTAGGGCTAGGACCATGTCCTTCCCCAGTCATCTATAATACATGGAGCCTCTGGTTCCAGGTGGGGAGGGTGAGGATCACACTTGCTTATCCATTCAACATGAATGAAATCCTAATCTACCACTATGGAACCGATTTCAAGGCATCCCTCCTAGAGTAAGCCCCTAGCCTTTCTTACAAGAGGTTAAACTACTGCTCCTCCCCGCCCCCTTGGCTACTGATTCAGAGAGGGGATGTACACCAAATTCCTCTCCTCTCTCTTTCGTACCCTCAGCCTCTTCCAACAATGGAGGAAGAGAAGTGTGTGGTTCTCCATATCTTTGACTTCCTCTTGTACATCACATTTAAGCATGACTCATCTTGGCTCATGTGGACACATAGGCTAGCCACAATCACGACATCCACATAGTTAGATGCATGTTTTGGTAGAGATCCTTCTTTCAAATCTTTTTTCTTTTCTTCCTTTAGAGTTCCCCCATAGGCATGGGTCCTCAATTCCATGTATACAACCTCACGGAAAAGCGGATTATGTGGTTTCTCAGATCTTTCATTTCCTCTTGTTTGTCACACCGATAATGAATCATGTGGTCTTAGAGGTTGACGGTGGTCATGATATCCACATGATCCCAAACCTTTTGGGAATCATTTCAATTGTAATCCTTAACCAAATCTGGGCCTCCTACTTGTTATAAGCCCCAACATTTCACCGACATGGGAATCCTCCTCCAAAGTAACCCTAAGATAAGATAATTCATGATCATAATTCTCAAGAGTAATCCCTAATTATAACACCCATTCATCAAGGAATACTCCTCAGGAGTAATCCCCAAACCAAACCTCTAAATATCCATGAGTCAAGACACATCTCATGGCCCTAATCTCATTCATTATGGAATCCTCTTCTGGAGTAAGACCCAACTTAATCCTCTCAAAGGGTCACACTACCCTACGATACCAAACCTTTAGAGGGTCTCCATAGACGCGAGCCCATGTAACCAAACTATGTGGGATTTTATTCCCGCCCAAATGGGATATGCAGGAAGCCTCCCTGAGGTTCAAATCCAACACCCCAAATCAATCCTATTATCTCTGGGCCACATTCCCAGTAGGGTCTAATTCAATGTGGAATTCGTATCCCTTCCAAGTTCCCTGGGCTGCATCGGCATAATTCTCACACCAAACATTGACTATGCACCTTTTTCCCATATGGTCTAGTCGTATGATGCTAAACTTCATGGTTTGGTCCTTATCATATGACCATAAAAGGCATGGTGTTCCCCATTAAGTGACACCGAACTATGTGGGTTCTGATTCCTTTCATGAGGATATGTATGAAGCCCATCACATGGGTTTAATCCCAACATCAAAACAAATCACATCTCCCTAGATGAAAACACACTCCAAATCACCGCACTATGTGGCTCAAAAAGAAACATCATCATAATAACAACCAAAGAATCTCTAATTAGTATATAAGAGGATACCATTTATGGAGAATCTCGAATGCATACAAATATCTCCATTGATGAAGAACCTCAGATACATACAGATGATTATAAATTCTATATATGCAAATAATTGATTGTTAATTAAAGGGTGACCCATATCATACTTGGGAATTAATAAAGGATCCATGCAGATATCTTAAATCTGTAAGAGAGTCCCAGATTAGGAAAAAATTCCCCCCAAAAGGGTGTGATGAGCCTGAACTCCCAACCATGAGTTCTTAAGCATCATTGGATAAATTTCTCAACAAGAACCTACCTTTGGAAAGAAGGACCCTGATAGATATAAAAACATTGGGTGTTTCTGGTTCCATGAAAAAACCTATCAGAAGCTGTTTTGAAATAGTGAGCTCGACATGAATGATTTCGTACAACTCAACCTCCCGAAATCAACCATAGGGTGAACAATGTTTTCCATCAGAAACAACATTAATAAAATTTTCTTTGACTATTTCACCATTTTCCTAATTATTAACACCTTCAATATCTTACAACTTCAGGGGTACTCTATTCAAAATCTAACCGTGTAATAAATTTTTTAACTTTACTAGAATAGTTCATATAACTTTAATGTAGGTACAGATAAACTTGATGCGATTGGGATTTTAAAAATTTATAATAAAATTCAACTAATATACATCCCAGACTTTAATAGTATATTTTCACCCTTCCTTAGTATTAAAAATGATTATACCCAATGAAAATAAATTCTCGGTTATAGAGAAAGATAACTCACCATATGAACTTTTTCTTTTGTGATGAACACACTCTCTCCAACATACTATTTTGAAAGAACCATGAACTTTTGGCAACTTGTGGGATGGAAACAAAGATTATCTCTCAATCAATAGTCTAATTAATTCAAAAAATATCCTTGGATATATAGTAAATGTATACTCAAAAATAATATAAGTTACCTTCTTTTCACCATTTGATTATGTGAACTGAGAAAATTTGTAAAATTCTTGGATCAACATGGGATAAAATAGGTCATTGTCTTTCCTTGAAAGAACAATTGATTACCAACCTCGAAACTTGATCACAAATTCTTGTATAAATTCATACTTAAAGAGTAAATAAGGATCATTTAATATTTCAAAGAAAAATTCCTTAGTAGAAATTTCTCAGGTTGATGTCATTCTTAAATTAGAAACTAAAAAGTAACTCAAAAAATGAAAATTATTTTTTCCAACAACTCAATAATGAATGTTTCCAATATATTTTGTCTCCACTACCTTTATATAGATGTCAGAGATATGTGTGGAATCTATTGATCATCCTTGATTAGATGGTCCAAGATTATTATATCTAAAGGAAATGGAATAAAATATCTTTAAGAATGAAAATTTCAATTTCGTATATATTATCATGAACTAACCTAGATACCCTAGTACCCTGATACCCAAGCCGACACTGACATATACAGAAGAGAATTCCTAATACCCATGGGTTGGTGATTAGCACCTAACATCATGAAATATAAAACTGGGAACAAAATTTCCAAAAACATAATGGAAGATAAAGATACATATCAGTATGATCAAAAATCCAATGAGAGACAGTACCAGAAACCAAATAGGTACATCAAAAACCCAAATAGTACATCAGTAAGGTACCAAAAAATAGACAATATAACCTAACTTCCCAAAGGACACATCACTCTAAGCCCCAAGAGATCAAGAACATCCACCTTCTCTAAGAAGTGCTTTCCCTTTACTCGTACCTGGTAGGAGAAAATCTACAAACACCCGAAGGAAAAAGGTAGGGTATGAGATAAAAATTCTAATAGGGTCTCACCAATTGTTCCATAATAAGATTCCATAATAATAAACCAAATATTGCTTTCAATTTTAATCAAAATAGGCATGGAAGTACATTTGTATATTTAAGACAAAACATGATTTCATTTCAATTTAATGGAAAAACATTTCAACATGGATTAAATAAAAATTTAATATAAAATAGTTTATATAAATTAGTAGGCATGATTAAAATAGTTCTATATTAATGGAATATATATGAAAACAATCACAACAAGAACTATGGTTATCTGCCCTGTGGTATGATAGTTTCTAGTTATAGGATTCTTACACATCTCACATTAGTGATCACAACAAGTATGTGTACACATGCCCATCAAGCTCATGCCAAATAGGACCTATCAACATCTCATTGGGAATAAGATATGCCAAACTAGGTTTTTTAGAGTTGTAATTTTCAATCAATTTCCAAGGAATTTACATCCTAACATGCTTTTCCAAAATAACCCATCAACTACCTAGGCTCGCATGTGCTCAATCAATCAATCAACAATAAAAAAATTATTTCAAATTAGTTTATAATATAATTTCCCCATTTCAAGTTTCAATATTCCAATTTCATTTCAAAACCAAAACATATATTTTCCATCATTTCATTCCATTTCAAACCAAAAAAAATCATAGGTTTTTATTAATTCAATTTAATCTATTTTTCCTCAAAAATCAATTCACAAATCCATCAATTTCAAAATACACCCCAATCTCTAATTCCATTGGAATTGGGGTTTTTTTTTCAAAAATCAATACCATATATATTTCAATCACAATTCACATCAAATTGTGTTTTTTCACAAATCAGTTGAAATAAATTTTAAAAAATAAGTAATTCAAGCTTTAATCAATTGGAAAATCTTAAATGGAACCACCTACCTTTTTCATGGAACACAACACCCTCAATGGGACTTACTAATGAAGTAAGAAAGCATATAAGATCTAGGAACTCAACCCAGAATCAGGATTCAACAACATAGAGTTTAGATCCACAAATCCCAAGATGATCTATCAAACTTAAAAGAGGGAACGAGATAGAGACAGAAGAGATAGTGAGAAAACTTACCTGGAGAGATGAACCACAACCAACACGAATATCAATCACTGAATGGATGATTCAGAGGGTTTGGAGATCTCCGAAATCACCTAGGAAGATCCTTTAGGTTGAGAGAAAGGAAACCTATATGAGGGAAATAAAAATTTCATATGAACTACATGATTAAAACTGACACTCGGGCTTTTACATAGCCTGTAACCCAATTACACTCCATGTTATTGTCAAGTGCCATATATCCCAAAAAACCTGTCACCTTTTATTAAAAACTAATTTTAAAAATTTAAACAACATGTAAACTATACATGAAATGTAACCTTTCATTCTGTGTACCTATTTCACTACATCTTCCTAGCGATGATTTCACATCGCGTAACCACATTACACAACATGCAAATCCAAAGTAGATTGTAGAACCTACAAATTTTATGCTGAAAATTACAATAAATCCCTAACTTTACCATTATAGCTATCCTCCCAATTCCTCCATGGCATTACCCAGCCAAAAAAAAGGAAAACCACAACAAAGGTTTAGAAAATACCCGAATAAAAGGTAATGGGGTGTTATAACCTCCCCACCATAAAAAAATTCTATCCCCAAAAATATTATCAAGAAGTTTCCATACCAAAAAGGTGAGGCCACCTCTATCTCATCAGTGCCTCACAATCCCATGTCTCATGAGATTCAAAACCATACCGCCATAGTACATGAACCAAGGGTATAATCCTCCCACAAAGTACCTTGGTCTCCGAATCAACTATCCTTCCTGGATTCTCAGTCATGGATAAAGCAGGCTCAGCATCAAGATCACTCTAGCTCAAACCATGAGATGGATCAGAAAGATACTTCCATAATTGAGATACTTGGAAAACTTTATGTATCAATGTCAAATATGGAGGAAATTCTAGATAGTAATCCACTTTCACCACCTCCTAAATAACATTTAAAGGTCCCACAAAATGATGAGAAAGCTTTCCTTGCCTCCCAAGATACCGATGACCTAAACGAGGTGAAATTTTAAGAACACCTGGCCAAACATTGAAAACTAAAATAGTATACACCAATGATTAGCATGATTTATATTGGATCTGTTCTATAAACAACCTCTGATGAATCAACTGAATATTTGGATTCATCTCTTGAACCAAGATCAGTCCAACTAATGAACTTTCACTAATCTCCAACCAACACAATAGAGATTTATAAGGTTGCCCATACAAGGCCTAAAAAGAACCATTCTAATCACGAATCAATAACTATTATAAAAAAATTCAACCAATCCCAAATGGTCATCCCAAGATCCATCAAAATCAAGAATGCATACATGAAACATATCCTCAAGAATGTGTATAGCCCTCTCTGTCTGTCCATCTGTTTATGGATGGTATTCCATACTCAAATGAACCTGATATCCTAGTGCCTCCAGGATGCCTCTCCAAAAGTGAAAAGTAAAATGGGGATCCCTATCAGAGACTATAGCATATGGAACTCCATGAAAAAGAATAATCAATCTCACATAGATTTTCCCAGATCCTCAACTTTGTTTTCATCATGAATGGGTATAAAGTGAGTATATTTGGTTAGCATATCAGTCATAATTTATGTCACATTATTCTTTATCTGGGTATGTGGAAAACCAACCAAAAAGTCCATTGAAATCTCATCCCACTTCCAAGTCATCACTAGAATTGGATGAAGCAAACCTAAAGGTTTTTGATGCTCGGCCTTGATCTGTTGGCAAGTATAAAAGCACAAAACAAATTCAGTGATGTATCGTCTCATACCTAACCATTAAAATAATTTCTAGATGTCATAAAACATCTTTCTGATTCCTAGGTGCACTGCCAATTGGGAATTATGGTAATCCCCCATCATATATTTTCTTATAGGAAAAGGTATAATGTATTGGTTTTATAAACATAGGATACATTCTATAGAGAACTACCAATCAACAATGTTTTCCTTACCATAAAAGATTTATTTATGCCATAAAATTGATCGTAAAGGTGTTGTTCCTAAAGAACCATCTTGGGAAGAGCGATGGTCAACTGAACACTATCCAAGACACCCTTGGTCCATGTTTCCTAAACTCCAATATAAAACTGTGCAAATAGATTCATCAAGCTCCACCCATTAGATGATTCTTTCACAGCCTGGGTTGGAATCTTCTTGCTCAAGGCATTAGTAATGAAATTAACTTTCTCCAGGGTATAGGAAATATCAAAATAAAAACATTGTAGGTACTCCACCCAATGCCACTAAAAGAGATTAAAATCTTTTTTAGGGAAGATATAACTCAAGTTCTTGTGGTCAGAATACATGGTAATCCTTTCTTTGAAATGTAATGATACCATCTCTTAAGTGCATGCATCACAAATATAAGTTCAAGGTCATGAGTCAAATAATTATTCTCATGTGTACTAATATATATATATCCATTGGAAATTATGTGATCACCCTTAATAATAATAAAACACAAACCTGAACTTGATGCATCATAGAAGACCACATAGACCTACTTAGTATCTGGAAGAGTCAACCCTGATGCAGAAGTCAATAAATATTTAAAATCAATAAAATAATTCTAAAATTTCTCATCCCAAGAAAGATTTAACCTATTCCAAGTTATAGTGGTCATCAAATAATAAAACTTTGAGAAATACTTTACAAACTGATGATAATATCCAGGTAATCCCAAGAAGCTTCGAATCTTGAAAAAAATATGCAGTTTCTCCCATGTCATAACAGATTTCACCTTATCAAGATAAAATGAAATAAAATGTTCTAAGACCACATGTCCCAAGAAATTCACTTCTTGAATCTGAAAATTACATTTTGATAGCTTGGCATAAAGTCAATGATTTCTCAACAATTCCATAACTGCTCTCAAATGATGCACATGATCCTCCATGGACGTAGAGTAAACCATGAGTTCATCCACAATGACCACAAAAAATGTATTAATATATTCATGGAAAATATTATTCATCAAATCCCTAAAGTCTATAGGAGCACTGGTTAGACCAAATGGAATGAAAATAAACTCATAATGGCTATACCTTCTTCAAAAGAAAATTTTATAAATGTCAGATTTTTTTATTCTCAACTGGTGATTACAAGATTGAAGATCAATATTCTAAAACCAATTCACCCCTTTTAACTGGTCAAAAGGATCATCAATATGTGGTAACACATACTTGTTCTTTACCATGACTCAATTTAGCTTCTTTTAATCAACACATAGTCAAAGGGATCTATAAGTTTTCTTATCAAAGAGAATAGGTGTTGCCCATAGTGACATGCTCAAGCGTATAAAGGATTTATCTAATAGATAATCCATCAGAGTCTTTAACTATTTAATTTTAGCTTTTTCTATGTGGTAAGAGAGAATATACACGGGTTGAGTATCAGACACTAAATCAATTGAAAAATATACCTCCATTACCATTGGAAAACTAGATAATTCAAAAGAAAAAACATTAGGAAACTCAATGAAAACTGAAGGGAGATCACCACTCAAGGATCCCCTCTCTAGATAAAAATAAAAAAAAATATTACTTTCCCCAAATCTAGATAAGAAGTCCATCTCTACTTGACCTCAGGTCCCACTCTTCTTGAAAGACATGACACACCCCATCAGGTTCCATAAAGGAGACCCATTGAAGATAACAATCAATTAATGATTTATTAAGAATAATCCAATCCACCCTGAAGATGAAATGAAGAGGTTTCATGTTGGAACCAAAAAATCCTAGGCAAGCTCGATATCTGATAACGTGAAAACATAAGCAGGACAACGAAGACCCTTCTCTCTCTTTGTTTCGAGGGGTGTAGTAATATCTATCACATAAGATAAAATGTACATATAAAGACATAGAAGATTCATAAAACAAGTTGAGATGAATGAATGAGATACACCAGTATCAAATAAAGCAATCACTAAAGATGAAGCTATAGTGATAGTACCCCTTATAGTTGTTACACCCATATCTTCTTCCTATAGATACTCTTCTACTATTTGAAGAAGATTCATTCTAGTTTCCTGTGACTGGAACCCCTTAGATCTTGAAGTAGCTAATTTAACCACATTAATTTTTGGTGCTAATGATCCCATGCCACTACATGGAGCACAATAGATATAAAATAATTTCTACAAGTATCTAAAATGACCATAAGAACCACATATCTTGGGTGCCCCAATACAAACTCGTTTTGAAGGCCCGAGCTTTCCACACTAGAAAAAAGTTAATGGGACTCTGCTCGGCACCGTAGGAGGTTTATTAGAACCCTGCTGTTAATATTCACCACAAGACTCATCATGATTTCTCTTACTTTAATGGGAACTCATATAACTTCCACTATGAGAAAAAGTAAATTTTTTAATTCTGACTTACCAACCAGATCAAGTTTGACCATCGACTCCCTATCCAAAATGAATTTATATAAAGATAGAGTCTACAAGAAATCCTATGAAATAATATAAAATAGAAGTCCCATCTTGAACCTTAAAGTCTTCATCTTCTCATTCGATACAATATCAGGTGAAAACTACACAATCTAATCAAATCAGTTTACATATTCTATCATGGTCCTATCAGCTTGATCGAGTTTGAAAAAAACCATAGCCTTATCTAGCACCATAGAATCTGGATAGAACTAGTCAGTTAAAGGATCTTTAAAGTCATTTTACTATAACCTCTCATGATTCTTCACTATAAACATATAATCCAACCATCTCCTGATAAATGCCTCAAGCTTAAAGGTGTCACACTTTACCTTAATAGAATCAAGAGCTTCCAAGAAATCAAATAAAAGATCAACCTTTCTCAACCAATCCTCAACCTCTTAAGGATCATTAGAGGCTTGGAACACTAGTGGCTTATGGAAAATGAAATCTTGATCATGGTTATGATATTCATCCCTCTAAGGTTATAAAACTAGAGCTGGAGTGGGTATGGGTGTAGGTGCCTATCCCAAAGCTTGGATAGCATGCACAACAACCTCAACCAGATTCTAAACCACCAGAGGATTTACTCACTGTGGTTCATCAACAAATTCCTCATGGATCCTATTCACATGTCTTCTTAGAGGCATGATCCTACACAACATCAACAAAAAATATTGAAGACATCATAATATTACTCATATCAACACTCAAAAAAGAGAAATAAGGAAAATTAATCCCATCAGATAAGAAAATGAGATTCGAATTTTCACCTATCCAAATCTAAAATAAAGAAAACACTAGAACTAATCCTCAAGATGCCTTTCCCAAGCCACCCATGGTGACTTAAGTCTCATTATGATGAGATTTATCTAGAAACTCACTCATAACTACTACTATGTCCCTAAAATATATTTCAACTACAAACTAACATCAATGAAAGATACTTAACCTGCAGCCTTTGATACCACTTTTTCATGAATCTGCTAGGATACCCTGGTACCCTGTTACCCAATATGACACTAACATAGCCAGAATGGAGTTCTTAATCCCTACAGACTGATGTCTAGCACCTTGAATCATGAAATATAAATTTTTGAATGAATTTACTACATACACAATGGAAGATAAAAATACATATCAGTACTTTCAAAACTCCAAAGGGAGACAGTACCAAAAACCAAATAGGTATATAAAAAACTAAAACGGTACATCACCTAAGTACTAGAAAATAGACAAGATAACCCAGTATCTCAAAGGACACATCAATCCATGCCCCAAGGGATGAAAAACATCTACCTCTTCCAAGATTTATTTTGTTTTACTTGAATCTGGTAGGAGAAAATCTAAAAACACGAGGAAAATGTTGGGTGTGATCTAAAAATCATAGTAGGGTCTCACCAAGTGTTTCATAATAAGATTACATAATAATAAAATAAATCATGATTTCATTTTTAATCAAAATAGGCATGGTGGTACGTTTTAATATTTAATTAAAAACATTATTTCATTTCAATTTGATGGAAACACATTTCAACGTGGTTTAAATGAACATTTTATGTAAAACAGTTTATATAAATCAATAGGTATGAGTAAAATAGTTCTATATCAATGGAATATATATCAAAATAATAAAAATAATCACCATGGTCATCTTCCCTATGGTATGACGGTTTTTAGTTATAGGATCCTCACACATCTCATACCAGTGATCACGGAAAGTATATGTACACACATCCCTCGGGATCACACCGAATAAGACCCATCAACATCCCATCAAGTAAAATATATGTCAAACTAGGTTTTTTTAGAGTTGTAATCATCAGTCCTTTTCTAGGGAATTACCATCCTAGATTGATTGTCCAAAATAACCCACTTACTACCTAGGCTCACATGTGGTTAATCAATCAATCAACACTAGGAAAATTATTTCAAATCAGTTTAAAATACAATTGTTCCATTTTTAGTTTCAATATGCCAATTTTATTTCAAAACTAAAACATAGGTTTTTCATAATTTCATGCCTTTTCAAACCAAAACCAATCATAGGTTTTTATCAATTCAATTTAATCCATTTCCCTCTAAAATTAATTCACAAATATTTCAATTTCAAAATACACCCCAATCTCTAATTCAATCAGAATTGGGGGTTTTTCTCAAAATCTATACTATATCAATTTCAATCCCAAATCTCATCAAATTGGGTTTTTTCACAAATAAAATGAAATCATTTCAAAAAAACAAGAAATTAAAGGTTCAATCAATTGAAAAATCTTAAATAGAACCACCTACCTTTTTCATGGAACACAATGCCCTCAACAAGACTTTCCAATAAAGGATGGAAGAACAAAAGATATAGAAACTCAACCTAGAATCAATATTCAACAAAAAAGAGTTTAGATCCATCAATACTAAGATGATATATCAAAATCAAAGGAGGGAAAGAGAGAGATGGAATATATATGGAGACCACATACCCAGAGAGATGAACCAAATCCAACATGACGATCAATCATTGAATGAATGATTCAGAGCGATTAGAGATCTCCAAAATCATCTAGGAGGGGCCTCTAGGTTGAGGTCAAGAAAATATTTAGGAGGGAAATACGAATTTAAGATGAACCACCTTCTTAAAACAAACACTTGGGATTTTAAATGGTGTATAACCCAATTACACATCACATAATTTTCGAGTCCCATATATGCCAAAAAAACCTATTGCGTTTTATTAAAAGACTAACATTTAATATTTAAACAACATGTAAACTGTACATGAAGTGTAAACATTCATGCTATGTACCCATATCATTACATCTTTCAAGTGATGATTACATGTCATGTAACCACATTACATGGTGTGTAAATTCCCAAAAAACTATAGAACCTATAGATTTTATGCTGAAAATTCCAATAAATCCCTAACTTCACCGTTATAGTTATCCTCCCAATTCCTTCCCGACATTACCAAGCCAATGAA
Source organism: Viscum album (assembly GCA_963277665.1). Taxonomy (NCBI): domain Eukaryota; kingdom Viridiplantae; phylum Streptophyta; class Magnoliopsida; order Santalales; family Viscaceae; genus Viscum; species Viscum album. The sequence goes on from OY728166.1 coordinate 813,328,388, forward strand.
AAAGGAAAACCACAACAAAGGTTTAGAACATACCTAACAAAAAGGTCATGGGGTGTTACATATATATAGTACTGGAAATCTGGGTATTTGCGATGAGTCATGGTCCTATCGCAAATAGTTTTCTCGAGATTTTTTAAAAACCCTATTGCGACGACCCGTCGCAAAAACTATTTGCGATGGGTCCACATCCTATCACAAATAGTTCTCCCAATGTTTTTTAAAAACCCTGTTGTGATGGCCCATCGTAAATACTATTTACAACGGGGATCCCATCACAAATAGCTTAATTTTTTTTAAAAAAATAATTAAATAAAATAATATTGAAAATAATAAAATAATAATAATATTAATGAAATAATAATATTAATGTTAGTAAAATAAAAAAATTATAAAATAGTAAAATAATATTAATAATAATATTATTAATATAATAATAATAATAAAATAATAATATTATTATTATAATAATATTAATGTTATTAATATTAATGAAATAATAATAATAATATTACTAAAATAATAAAATCTTCAATATTCAAAAAAATATAAAAATAACAATAAAATAAATAAGAAAATAAGAAAATTATAAAAAAATTAAAAAATTTAAAAAAATTTAATAAAATAATAAAAAATTAAATAAATAATAAAAAATGCAATATTTGTAACAACATAAAAAATTCACTATATATAGAAATGTAAATAGTTAATATTACAAAAAAATTACATTCAAATGTTTTATCATAAAAAATAAATACATCGCTGAGGGGGAGAGTCTTCTGGAGGAGCTAGAGGAGATGGTGGAGGGAACTCCATCTCTAAACCATGAGTCAAATGTCACATGTACTCCATCTGCTCATGGTGCTGATTCCTCCATCGACACATCTCTTGCTGCTATTGCTACTTCAGTCATCAGAGCTCTTCCTTACACTGTTACTGCCATTAACAAATCTCTTCCTGTTCCCTATGCATACTCTCTATAAGCTCACCCTGAGCTCGTAGCTGCTCTTGATACTGTATAACAGATGATGATGACTCTCCATGAGCTCCTCTTGATCTGGATTCCAACATCACATCAGTACCATGATAAATCTCATGCATCAATCGAGAGTTGATACCAACAACACTGCCTTTTTTTAAGGCATGATGGATCACCTACATCCATACTGCCTCATCAAATCAGTGGGCACTGGTCTGATCATCGGTCTCAAATTGACTATTAGTATGTGTCTGAGACACCGTGACCACATATGACCCCTTCAATTTCAATTTAAAATTAAAATAGTTAAAATATTACTTGAAGTTAATTTAAAAACTCAAAAATAAATTATACTGACCATAATCTAATACTGGTGATCACCTCTAATCTCTCAAGTGACCGGATTTCTATACATCCTTCTATAAACATTGAACTCTGTAATATCAGTCTATTAAACTACCTATATGAATATAAAATAAAACATTTACATTTAAAGTTATGTAAATTATTTTAAAAAAGTATTAACCTTATATACCCTATACATAATGAATATACGACTATTGGATCAATGTGTCACCTCTTATCTCCCCTGGTTTTGTCGACATACAGATGATCTTCTCTGAAAATGACCACCCAACTAGTGTGAACATAGTCCATCTCAAACCTAAGATGAAATGTAATTAGGTCAGTGGGCGTGAGGCAAGACTCATCAAACTTTATCACTCTGGATTTCATCATTGATTTCCTTCTCAAATTATGCAAAAACTGACGGCAATGCTCACACATAAACCCATCCCATGCCTTCCAAATAGCGCCACACATTCTCTCATCGATGGGATACCATAAACCCTATAAATAATTTATAATATCAAGTAATTAATTAAATAAATTTTAAAATAAATATTATTTATTTACGTACCAGCCAATGGTCGAACATATGGTTATAAACATCAATGGGAATATGATCCCATGTGACCCATGCTTTAGAAAAATAATTGTGCAATATAGAGCTCCCCTTTCCAAAAGCTATATGCAAAAAACTGCGAAAAAGAACAAATAATTAAATAATTAGTTTATAAATAAATTAATAAAAGCTAACTAAAATACAAAGGTAAACATACCTCTGCATGCGTGGATTGAAGCCAAGACATGGACCTCTCTCGGGGATAGGACCATGAATCATCAATCATGCAAGAAAATACCCCCTCTGAGTACTCCCTGAACCACTAATAGTCTAAGGGTCAGATGATCAAACATCATGTTCGTCCAAAGGTAGATCATCCTCTTGTCACTGACGAAACAGACCCTCTTCCATCTGAAACACAAAATGAATATTGTTAGAAAATAGTTGAGAACAACTATTATAAATAGATATATATTATATATGATTATAATCATAATTTAACTATGTCAATGTTCATCTTCATCCTCATCTTCACATCTGATGATGTCAATGTCTTCATATTCCTCCTTAGCATCATCAATTTCCATATGAGTTTCGGTTTCATCATCTCTTGTCATTTCAAATTCATTTTTAATATCATTATCATAATCATCACCATCAACCCTTAACTGTGGTGTGTTATCATTGATATTCATGTCTATTCATGAAAAAGATGGATTTGGAGCAGTCTCTTGAAAAATTTAAATTCCTTGAACTTTTGCAGAACTATATTCAGTTTGAGTAAACTGATTTTTCTGAGATTTAATTTTTATTATGCTCCACCAATAACCAAAATATATTGAAGTAGCATAATAATTTTCATAATATATTTGATGTTCCTTCCAAGCTAATAAAAATAGTTCATTTACTGCAAGAAGAAATTTATATTTAATATCAATGATTCCATGGAGCTTCTGAACACGCAATCCTATCTTAGTATCGAACCAGTGACATTTAAACATTATTATTTAATTATATCTCAGATAACATAGTTCAATAATTTCTTCCAGTATGCCATAAAAGTCAGCTTCAGTTTCTCTATGATGAGATCCTCTCAAGAAAATACCACTCTTCATTGTTTTTTTTTTGATTCACCATATGCACATGTATGAAATCGAAAACCATTCACCACATATGAATTATAAGATTTAACCATTTTCTATGATGGTTTACTCAATATAAACAATCAATTATCAATTTTATCAGTATGTTGAGATACTTGAAATTTCGTAAAACAATTATCAATATAAAAATTAATAAATTGATTTTATATGTTAAACCATAAATAAATTATTTCACCAGTTTTTGAAATCAGTAGGTAAAATTATTTTGTCGACGTTCTTTAAGAGCAACTGCTATAATTTGTGGAAGTTCTTTCTTGATATGATTATCATATAACCTACAAATTAAATAATATTAATTTACTATAATAATGATTTTAGAATAAGTGATAGGAGCACTCATAGTACAAATGGTGTCATTTCTTAACAGTTGAGTAGAACATATATATGAGCTCTGTGATGTTCATCATCTAAAATCCATCATTCATAAACTCCACTGAAGCCAAGTTTGGGATGATTGAAATATTATAATTGATTGCTAATTTTATCATCAACATTTTCTTTATTATGACCCATGTGGTTGTGTTTTGAAGGATATTCAGATTAAAAATAATAAGAGCAGAAAAAGAAATTTCCTCTTGAAAATATGATTATGCAATTGAGCCTTCAACCGATGCTTTGTTATATACTTTTTTCTTCAATTTCTACATGAATCTATAAAATGGGTATATCCATCAGAACTTTATCAGACCTACACATTTTGTTTCATGTGGAAAATGTAATATCAAATATTCTATTAAGTCAAAGAAAACCGGTGGGAATATTTTTTCCAGTTTACATAAAATTAAAACAATATCTTATTACAGTCTATTTAGTTCATTTTAGTCTGTTGTCACCACACAAATGTCTTATAAAAAATATTATATGTTTGTTATCACATCCCAAATGATAGAATTCAACAAACCTATTAATCTAATCAGCAGATGTCTTTCCATTATAACATGACAGTCATGACTTTTAAATCTAGTAATATGACCATTTCTGACACATCTTCCCAAATTGGAAGCATAACCATTTGGAAATCTCAACTATGCAATCCACTGACAAAATAATAATCGATTTTTTGGACAATGTATAAGATTCTTTTGGCTTCATAAAATTCTGTGATCTAATATTTTTAAATAGTTTATGTTTTGGACGCATGTAAATTTGGGCAAGATCTAATATTTCATTTACATTATCTTTGATCTTACCTGGTTTATCCAAAACTATATGAAATAAATAATCAAAACAATTCTTCTCAATATGCATGAAATCTAACATGCGATAGACCAAAAAATCAGACTAATATGGAAGATCCCAAAAAATGCTCTGTTTTATCTAATTGTGTTCTTTCCCAAATCCATAAATTTTTTATTAGTTTATTGTTGGTCCAAATTTTATGGGAGTAATGAAGAGACAATTTATTTTAACTCTGTACCTGAGATCATTGTTGGAGGTCCATCTCTTTCAATTATTCCTTTTCTAAAATGATATTTTTCCTCCAAAAAGGATGATTGATTGGAAGGAATATGCTATAATAGTCTAAAAAATAAGTTTTTTTTCATTGATGATCATAAATGATTCTCTATCTCTCATATAGTATGGAAATGATTTTGGACCATGTGTACTCCATCCAGATAACATGCCATGTGCTGGAAAGTCACTAATTATCCACATCAATGCAGTTTTCAGTATGATTTTTTTATAGCAACATCATATGTACTGACACCATTATTCCATAATGAATTTAAATCATCAATTAATGGTTTCAAATAAACATCAACATTATTTTTTGGATGTCCTGAAACTAATAAGGTCAAAAATATATATGGATCCTTCATCAACATCCAAGAAGGTAAATTTTATGGAGTTATAAAGACAATCCAACATGAATACTGACTACTGTAGGAACCAAAATGGATAAAAACCATTAGTAGGAAGACTCAATCACATGTTTTGGGCTGCTAAAGAAAAATATAGATGCACTTGGTCAAAAATTTTCCATGAATCACCATAAGAGGGATGATTTAAGCTTTTACCAGTTGAAATATTGGTTTTGTGCCATGAAATTAATGTCGCTGTGTTCTAAGACATAAATAAACACTGCAATCTAGGTGTAAGTTGGAAATATCTCAACTATTTTACAAGAATAAATCCAGACTTCCCTAGTTAAGCTTCTTTATACCTAGATTATCCACATGTAGGACACCTATCCAATGACTCATTTTCACCATAATATAAGATGAAACCATTTGAACATGCATGAATCTTATGATAACTATGACCCATATTATGATCCAGCCTCTTTCCCTCAAAGAAATTTGTAGGCAACACATTTTCTTCAGGTAACTATGTTTTAGTCAAAGAGAATATTTGATCAAACATAGATATTTGATATTCTATTATCTGATTTAATAGCCATAAATTTTACAACCACTTAAAATTTTCTTATCTTGCAACTAGGATATATGGTATCCTCAACAGACCTCAACAACACATAAAATTGAGATGGTTCCAACTCAGAAGTCAAATCAACATCATCCTGAGTTTTAGTTTATTGAAAACACGTACCTGCCACATCATGTACTAAATTTTGAAACTGTGATGGACCTGGAATCAAATTATTAGTATCTTCTCTAGAACATCATTCACCATGTTGATACTAAAAAACATAATCGAGTTGAAAAACAAAACACAATAGATGACCCCCAACATTGTCAAATGTTTTAAACATCCTCAGAGCACATTTTTTACAAGGAAATTTAATTTTCCCTTCTAAAACAAATTCTGGTTTTGTTGATGCAGATGATAAGAAAGCTTTAACACCCTCAATATATACAAGATTTTAAACCAGAACTGTTTGGATTCTTGCACTAATTAATCCAAGTGAGATCATATAATAATGACCATTGTCAAATTTCTTATTCCATATTTCTCTAAAAAATATAAAATAATTAGTTTTTTGAATAATTTTATATAAGAAAAACACTATCCAAAAAAGAGAAGAAAATTAGATTCACTTTTCTACCAATTTATAATAATTTCTATTATTTAATAGTTATTTATAGTATTTGTTTTAAAATTTATACTCTTCTACACTAATTTATAATAATTTATACTAATTACCACTAATTATTAGTAATTACTACTAATTTATAATAATTACCACTAATTACGAGTGAGACAATTTCTAGCAGATTGGTGGTAACTCTTTTTCCCGATGACTCATCTCCTTGAAACTTTCTATAATTGAAATTACTATGAAAAATACACTCCAGCATATATATATATATATATAAATATATATATATATATATCCATTTTTATATACACAAGAATGGAGAGCAGGGAGGCCTCACTATGATGCTCTCCATTCTCATGCATACAAAAATAGATATCTGTATGTCAGAGCATATTTTTCATAGTGATTTTAGTGGGAGAAAGTTTCAAAGAGATAAGTTGTTGGGAAAAAGAGCATCTTTTTCCTGACGAATCATCTCCTTGGTACTTTTTGTGACTCAAATCGGTATGAAAAATAATCTCTGACATATGCATATCCATTTTTGTATGTGCGAGAATGGAGAGTAGGAATGCCTCACCACACTACTCTCCATTCTTGTGCATACAAAAATGGATATCCATACATTGGAATATATTTTTCCTAGTGATTTTAGTAGGAGAAAGTTCCTAGGAGATGATCCATTGGGCGAAAAAGTTGCCGCCAATCATCTGGAAATTATGCCAATTTATTATAATTTATTACAAATTATTACTAATTATTAAAATTTATTACTAATTATTAAAATTTATTACCAATTATTTAAATTTATTATAATTATTAATTTTTTTGACTAATTCTCAAAATTTATTACTAATTATTAAAATTTATTACTAATTATTGCAATTTATTACCAATTGTTACAATTTATTACTAATTCTTACTAATTCTTACTAATTATTACACTTTATTACTAATTACTACTAATTATTACTTATTACTACAAATTATTACTAATTATTTCAATTTATTACTAATTATTACTAATTATTACAATATAATAATAATTATTATTAATAATTAATAATTATTAATAATTGTTACTAATTACTACTAATTATTACAATTTATTACTAATTATTACTAATTATTACTATTCATTAAAATTTATTAAAATTTATTACTAATTATTACCAATTAATAAAATTTATTACTAATTATTAAAATTTATTACTAATTACCACTAATTATTACTTATTCACACTAATTATTAAAATTTATTAAAATTTATTACTAATTATCACAATTTATTACTAATTATTAAAATTTATTACTAATCATTAAAATTAATTACTAATTATTAATGTTTATTACTAATTATTTACCAATTCTTACTAATGATTATAATTTATTACTAATTATTACAATTTATTACCAATTATCGCAAATTATTACTTATTCCTGCTAATTATTACAAATTATTACTAATTATTACTAATTATTACTAATTATTACAAGTGATTACAAATTATTACAAATTATTACAATTTATTACTAATTATTACTAGTTATCACTAATTATTACAATTTATTTCAATTTATTACTAATTATTACTAATTATTACTAATTATTACTAATTATTACTAACTATTACTAGTAATTACAATTTATTATTAATTATTACTAATTATTACAATTTATTACAATTTATTAAAATTTATTACAATTTATTATTAATTTATTACAATTTACTACCAATTATTACAATTTATCACTAATTATTACAATTTATTACTAATTATTACTAATTATTACTAATTATTACTAATTATTACTAATTATTACTAATTATTACAATTTACTACTAATTATTAAAATTTATTAATAATATTTACTAATTATTACTAATTATTACTAATTTCTAGAATTTATTACTAATTATTACTAATTATTACTAATTATTACTAATTATTACCAATTATTAAAATTTATTAAAATTTATTACTAATTATTACTAATTATTAAAATCTATTACTAATTATTACAATTTATTACTAATTATTACAATTTATTACTAATTATTACAATTTATTACAATTTATTACAATTTACTACTAATTCTTACTAATTATTACAATTTGTTACTAATTATTACAATTTATTACTAATTATTTGAATTTATTACAATTTATTATTCATTATACAATTTATTACTAATTATTACTAATTATTACTAATTATTACTAATTATTAATAATTATTGAAATTTATTACAATTCATTATTAATTATGAAAAATTATTATAATTTATTACTAATTATTAAATTTATTACAATTTATTACTAATTATTACTATTTATTAAAATTTATTACTAATTATTACAATTTATTACTAATTACCACTAATTATTACTTATTCCCGTTAATTATTACTAATTATTAGTAATTTCTACTAGTTACCGCTAATTATTTCTAATTATCACTAGTTACTGCTATTTATTACTATTTATAAATATTTATTCCAATCTCTTACTAATTATCGCTAATTATTACTAATTATCGCTAATTATAACTACTTATTAATAATTTTTCTAATTAATACTAATTACTATTAATTAATAATAATTAATATAATAACTATTAATTAATACTAATTAATACTAATCATGCGTAATTATTTGTAAAAATAAATAATGATTAATCAAACTATATAATTCTAGTTTAATTTAATCACATCTAATTTACAATAATTATAACTCATATAAAATAAAATAAATTAACTAAAAAATAAAAGAAATAGATAAATATCTTAAAATTGAATCTTTCAGAGAATATATGCCGAGAATGTTTCTCCGATTTAGAATTTTAAACTTTGAAAAATTTTGAGAGAAAAAATGAAAGTAGAGAGGGAGAGAGGGATGGAGAAAGGAGTGGAATGAGGGAAAAACAAAGGGGTATATATTGGTTAGATTATTTGCGACAGTACTATTAGCGATGTGACTCATCGCAAATACTAACCCCCCAAACAATTAGGGGCCATGGTTAAAAATGTATTTGCGATGAGACCCGTCACAAATACCAACCTGCCGACATACTATTTGCGACAGGAAATAAATCCCGTCGCAAATAGTAAAAAAACATCGCCAGGTATTTATGACAGGCTTTTATACCCATAAAAAATATGCTTCCCGTGGTTTGGCGCACAACTCATGTGAAACCTATTTCGATGAGTACCATCTCCCTGTCGAAAGATGAGAAAAGGGTCCCGTCGCAAATTGTCCCTCCTGACAGATTATTTGTGATGAGAACCTTCCTCATCGTAAATACTTTGTCACAAATATCAAGTTTTCTTGTAGCGATAATGATTTAAAATTACAATGATATAGAAAAATAATATGAAATTATGTTAAAAAAAGTTATTTCATAAATCCATACGTAAAAAAATGAAATTTTTTCTGAAAGTTATCTTATAGTGTACCGACTTGACCTTCTTAGAAAAATTTATTTTTAGGAATAAACTCTTTGGAAATTTAAAATTTTACTATTTAAAAATTTAGTGAAATATAAGAGACAAAAAATCCACCTTAATAGAAGGAATTAATGAAACATATAAAGTAAAACTTAAACAAAAAAACTTACTAAAAAATTTACAAGAATATTGTAGGTTCTGGTAAATTTAAAAAAAAAATTACTAGGAACCTGAAATATGAGTTCAACTATCGGAGTGGGGTGACTTCATGTATTCAGAATTAAATTTTCAGAAGGTATACCTATTATGGTTCAAAGGTATCTATAAAAATGATTTTTGGCATCCATGTTTGTTTTGGTCTTTGATACTCATAAGTAGTTAATTATACTGAGATAAAACCTTTATCTATTCTAAACGATTGAACTCTATTCAAAGAAAAAATCTTTCTCCATTGTCCTTCTCTCCAATACATCATACAAAATGGAATTCGACTGGGGAAAAATAATTTTTTTTGGTATTTCAAATTTTTAGTGGTTTTACATTAATGTCAAGATGGAGTTCTTTTTTCTCTGAGTTGATTTTATATTATCTCAAATGATTTTCTTCTAGTAGTGAAGTTTGTTAGAAACCTCTTTAAAAATCTGACTTTAGACTTCAACTTAACATTATTAATCACATCTTCTAATGGTTTTACTATCTTTTTACTCTTCATCTTAGTGTTAAGTTTGGAAATTTCTTTATTAGCATAATTCAACTCACTCAAGAGTTTATTCTCCTCTTTATCTATTTACCCACTTTAGCATTTTTATTATCCATATAAACTACAGTATTTTCTTTCTTCTCTGAGTTCATCTTCTTTATTTGAAATATTAACTTGTCAACTTCCAATGTTAGCCTAGTATTTCCCTTCCTTACTTTAGTTAGCCTATCTTCAGTCTTAGAAAAACATACCTTTCTCTCCAAAACTTCACCATTAATATTTGAGTACTCTTATAAAGATATTGGTGCATATCTTCACATTCTACAAGATAAGAATATTATTCATCATATATCTCAGGAAAATTCTCTTCAATGTAAGGATAAGTTGAACATTCATCATCAATTTCAACTTCTTAATTATAAATACATTTTGAATCAATAATTAATTTTCTAAGTGCTTCAGTAGTTAACTTTCCCATGAAACATCTTTCAGTTCTCAGAATATTAGAATAAAAACTTGTAATTTTTCTACTGTTATCACTATCTTATGATGAACCGTCAAAAGTAGTTTCTTCTTCACTATAACTCATGTATCAAAAGACCTCAAAATTTTTGTATCCTTCCTTTTATATGATTTCTTATAATATATCATGTATCTTTATTTTATCTTAGAGTAGTCTTCTCTAATGGGGAAAGCATTTCTACACTCATAAAAAATTGCCTATAAAGAATCATTTTGATAACATTTTTCTTTTTTATATTTTCTATTTTTTAGATAATATATTTTAAAACTATGATTCTTGAACATTATCTTATCCATATTCACAAGTTCAACTTCAATAGGTTTAATATTTCTATGAAGAAATTTCCTAGATCCTATTTTAAACATATTTTCTCTAGAATTCAATGCTCTGGATGTTGATGAAAAAGAAACTCCATTTTTATGTTTTTCTTTATTGTAAACTATATTTAAGATACTTTCATATTGTATCAAGTATCTAATCAAATAATCAAGACTTATCTTTCTTATATCCTTCATATAATCAATCACAATCCTCTTAGATTCCCATTCCATTGTAAGAATATCAATGATATTTTCAACTAACTAATCATTTGATAACTCTTTTTCATTGAGTGATTATAGACTATTAAATATTTTCATTTATCATTGATTCATTTTTCAACACTTTCACTAGGCATAAAATCAAAATATCAACAACCATCTTTAAGTAAGACTCTCTTAGTCTCAATAAATTTTGAAGTTCTAAAATGTGTAAATTCTAATATTTTCCCTATACCATAAGAAGTTATGAATGAATAAACTAGTATATATATATATATATTTCATTTAATTGAGTATAAAAGAATATTTAGAACATGAAAATTTAATTGAAATTCATACTTCTCTTCTATTGAAATAGCAATGACTTATTTCTTTGGAATTTTATATGTTATGGTCTGTATAAGAAAATTTTCAATACTATTGTAGATGAAAAAAATTCTATATATGATCATGCCAATATCCATAATCATTCCCATCAATTATAGGAGGTCTTTTAGTATTCAAATTATCGATAGAATGATATGTATACCTTCCATCACAAAAAATGTTTCTCTACTACACTGTCTAGTGTAAGGAAAACAAGTTATGAGAATATGATAAACTAACATAAAAACAAAAATAAGTAATATTAGGTTTAGTCTCAAATGTTGAGACCTTATCTGATAAAGAAAATACTTTCCTAGGTTATTATGGAAGATAGACTATAACTGGGAGGGGGTGGGGGTGAATTTTAGTAGAAAACATGACTCAAAATTTTTCACTACCTAAAAAAAAGGAAACACTAAGTTCCAATATACCTATAAATTGAAAACCCAAAAATATATCAAATTAAAATTGATTAAGAATTGTAGGAATTACAGTTGTTGAAATTTTAACAAAATTTTAAAAAATTTAAATTCATTGTGGAAATAAAGATAACTACTTAATGTAGCTGGAATAGTTAAAATAAAAACAAAACATAGAAGACTGATTAAAAAATAAAGTACCCCTTAGACAAAATTATAAACTGCACTTTTAATGAAAATAATAAGGAGAATCATAAACTTTATTCAATTTATCCTTCACTTTAACATGTTGAAAGTTTTGTCTTCTAATGCACTATAATCTCTTAACGTAACCCATCTAAAGGTAGTAGTCCACTTTTATAATTATAAATTTTGGATTTGTCTTCCTCAACGGAATCCCTTGATCAACTCGATTGATAGTAAATATCATTACACACCTGGAAATAGTTTACTTCTTATTATAAGACCTTGATCTCAAATGGATGAAAACTCAGTGATTACAATAAGAAATTTTAAGTGTTTTAAAATGAAAAACTATCAATTAAACTCTTGGTAGAAACACCCAAAATAAAATACAATCAAAATCACTCTCATGAAAACAAGTTAATATAGACTTCGAGAAGTTTCAAGATCACAAATGCATCTTGTCTCTTTATATTTCTTCTAGACCTCAAAGTAGTTGTCCAATTTATGGGTAATTCTCCAATGTTCAGATTCTATATTCTTCGAGATTAGTTGCAATTGCATCTGAAGCACCTTTATCATCATCCAATTAACTCATCAGTGCTTCACATCTTCCTATAATGTTAGTTCTACACCAATATAGTTCTTTTAAGTACAGTGATGATTGTTTAGTTAGAAAAATAAGTTATTTGGGTTTTGACACTAAAATCCTTCACAGTTAAGGTTATTGAATTTTCATTATATATAACAAAAACACTATAAGATCAAAACTTCAAGTTAAATAAAGTTACAACATGTGTGTATTGTGATTTTCAAAAATAACGACAAAGTGATCCTTTGAATAAAAACAAATTGTGTGAACCTATGGGCCTTAATAGAGTTAATAAAAAAAAATGAAATCCATATTTCATAGATGTAATAAAATACTAGCCTCTAATAAAAAATCAGCATTACTCAAGCTATTTAGGGGTCAAGTGCGATATCCATAAAAAATACTCCTATCGTTATACAAACACTTCCACCACAAGATGTATCATATAAGTCATATATATACAATATAATTCCTTTTTCCATGTAATCGAGTGTCCAATAGACATGGAACATGTCAATTTAGTATAGTCCAATCAATATTTTATTGTTCTTATGAAATAGACTAACCAAGTCAATGAAGGCATCACATGTTATTTATCTAACTAATGAGAACATCACATGTCCCACATCTAAGTAACTAAACATATTAATTGTGACTTTAACTAAGCATGTCCATGAATTTCCTCAATCTAATTTAAATCATGGGGTAGATGCATTTTTTTCATATAAGTGAACAAATACCATCTTAGTTTCACCCCAACCAATGACATGATCAACTAAAAACCCATCAGGCCCTGTATTAGCCCCTAGTATGAAAGCCTTGATTTTTTATTTTATTATCAAGATAAGCCCTCTTTTTAAATAGGTACATGGCCTAAAGGTCTAGAGGTACACATAAATTTAAAGACTATATGACCTGAAGGCCCAAAGGTACAAAGGCCTTTGTTAAGTGTCTTAAAGACCCACAATAGAAAAACCCTTCCTCACCTTCTTATTTACTGGCTCCAACACGTCCCCCAAATCCTCATTTTTAGTCTTCCATTCATACTCCATGTATGTTTGTTGAAAATGTGCAAGATCAGGAACTCTAAATATAAGCTTCAACATCCAACTATCTCCATATTTGAACTCCCATTCATTATATTTCACTCCACTGATCTTGATGTTGCTCTTGTACAATTCCTATAGATCCAACATGAATTGACCAAAGTCCCAATGGTCCAAAGTCCTAGTTACATAGTATAAAATCCCAATTCAGATAAATAATATAATAAAAATAATATCCTACTACAGTATCTACTACAGTATTTACATTTATATAATCATAAAGTACTATTATAGTACCACAAAAATTATTTTGACACCTTGGTCTGATGCAGGATTATGGGGTTCCCATACAACTTTGGTGGGCCCCCATCTACACTACCCCCATATTAAATGAGTCACTTTTGAATTCCATAGGTAACATAAAAAAGTTTAAAGGTTCTCATTCTCTATATATCTCCAACCTTATGCATTAGGGATTGATAAAAAGTATACACTCCTATGTATATCGATGATTGTATGACATTCCATAAGATATAATTTGGAAGGTCAATCCAATAAATAAGTCACTACTTATTACCCCATGAATGGATTCTTTATATCTCATATACAACCCATTGTAAAAAATATAAGATTATATTCATACTATTCATAACATATCATTACAACCCATTATACTCCATGATGACCACAAATTAGAGATAATTAAAAATCATAATTTGAGGGTATATTATCATTCAAGCATTCAAGTAATATAAATTTAATCAAACATGAATGAATAGTATATAGTGAATGCATTTATTATAAAACCATAATACATTAATCAACCATTACATTAATCTCTAATAGACTATATATGAACCTTATTATTCTTCTGTGATAATTTTTTTTCTAATTCATTACATATATATGTAATTCTTATCACATCTCTATATATGATGACCTAATGAAACTCTTCCACTAAACTCATTAGTGGGTAACATCTATGAAGTATGATAATTTGAATAATTATGATACTTAGAAATAATATTCCTAAAATAAATGCTTTAAACATATTCAAACTCATTAATTTTGTAACATCATATGTTATAATGTAAAATTAGGTTTTCTACTTATAACTCTATCTATGTTTAAAATCATCACCCTTGGAACCCTATTTCATCAATATTTTTCCCTAAAATCAATGTAACTATTTACATTGTTAACTTTTAAGTGATGTTCAATTTACTGGATGATATAACCCCTTTTGTAAATAGTGATATTTACCTTCTAATAACAACTAAAGGTAAATATTTCATTTTTATCTACTATCACATATCCCAACTTTTAGGATATTAGGTGAATAATCACTTAATCTAAGACTAGTACAATCCTTTTATTTGTTAACTTATAACTTATCTAAGTTCAAACATACTCCCACTAACCTCTTAGACATTAAATACTTATTAGAACATTATTATAAGATTCAACACAATATTATTTGTGTTTAATAAATAACATTTATTTCCTTTTAGTAGGAATATTTAAAAAACTATTATTTTCTTATCTCATATGAAATTATACGTGTTTAGAGAATATTAATCACAAATAAAATTATTCTTAAAAAATATGTCACCAATGAGTGATGATAAGAACTCCCCCAATATTTTAAATAACTAGATAAACATTTTATCTTGAACAAAACACTCTTATCCATTTATCCTTTCAAAACATTTTATAGAATTTAGAGTAATTAAATGTGCATCAACAACATAATCTCAATTATTGAAATAACTAATTGTTTTTTAAAATTTCAATGAGATAAATACAGATCCAATAAAAGGAAATTCCTTTTAGATTGAAGTATATTGTATTGACATAGAGAAACCACTTTCTATATAGCCTCAAACTTGATCCTTCAATTATTCTTCTACTTTGGAACTCTTATATATTTAAAATACTTTTAGGACATATAATTGGTATCATATACCCATCATAATCTAATAATTTAATTCTAAAACATTCACACCTAAAGTATAATCTCCACATATATTCTTATGAAATTTTAGGTATTCAAGAAAATTCATCTTCCAATGGACATTCTAGCCACAATAGTAGCATTGTCTTTGTTTCTTCTCTTTCAATTTAATTATTGGTTTGAACTCTTCATGAAATATTTTATTTAATTTCTTACTAAAACGTTTAACCTTATTTTTATATATTATCATAATGATACTTGATCCATTACCACCTATGTATTTCAAATTTATCATATATATTTAGGAGACAAGGTAAAGGTTTGCAGAATTCATTCATGTTGTAATTAACAAAAAAATTCCAGAACCTATATGTAAGTGATTGTAGAATGAAATATTTAGCAAGATAAAGTTTAAGAGGTGACCCAACCTATCTAAATCATTAATATACCGAATCATATTGATCACATGATATGATACTAATGTTCCTTATTCTATTTTTCCTTGAGTAAGAGACTTTGAAACTTCATACCTTTCATGTCTATATTGTTCTAAATAGAACATTTTTAGGATATCTTTCATATTTTAAACACCCATAGAATCATGTTTCTTTTGAATATTCAAGTCCATGGTAATAAGCATAAGAGTCAAAACCTCTTGTGAGTCCATTAGATTCTTATTATAGGAATTATTCTTCTTTTATAGAATAGCTTCCCTAGTTGTTTTCTTTGGCAGTGCTTGTTCTAATTAATATTTTTTCCTATTTATTTATAATGATTCTCATGTTTCGATATCAGTCTAGAAAGTTTCTTCCATTTATCTTTTTGTCAAGAATGGATCTCAAAGTCAAACTGGTTGATGATTCCACTATCAACAATTTTTTTTATTAAATGAATATCATGAATTAGATATTTTCATCAAGGTCATTTTAATGAAAGTGCTCCCATTAAAATTTAGTACCCCATACATCATATCCATTTAGTGATCCAAGATCAATATTTCACTAAGTAACGAGTTTACTTTGATGTTTCGCTCACCAATTAGTTTTTTACAAAGGGAATCATGCTAATCACAATAGCTACAAATCTTAGATATTTGAGTGGAAACCACTTTATATATATCCATCATATGGATAATACTCAACAATACTCCTATGGTAACCTAATCCTATTAGGGTCTCCTGGATAATGTAACAAAAAACACCAAGGATAAGCTATGAAAAGATGATCAAGGGGAACCAAGATTTGGCATAACCTAGCCAATAGGATAATGTAGATTTACTCATAACTTGGTTTCCTTACACAAGATAATACATGGACACACAACTTTATAATGTCCTACTGGGTTAGATGATCAAGGTATTGAAAGGTTACTATTTAGAAGAAATCTCAAACTTGGTATTTAAGTTATTTTTAAAATCTCACTAATTTAATATACATTATAAAGATATTAAATTTATAAATATCAAATATTATGAAATCTTTATCTTCTCATGTTTTATTACATTGTGTATGAAGGATTATAATATCTCAGATTTGTAATCCCTATTCCATCCATCTAATAAATGTGTTCAAACCATGACAATGTGAAACTTTTACACAGCCCATAAGTTTCTGTTAGTCTCCCAAAAATAGAATCTAAGTATGTTTATACATATCTAAATTTATACCATGAATAAGGTATATTAACTTTTCAGGTAAAGGAATAATGTTGTATGAGATTGATAATCTCTACAGGAGTAATCCAAGAGTGACAGAGAACCAACACCTCACCTTTCTAGAACAATGCATAATCCTTGAGGATGGTAGGTAGTACGAAACATAATTTTCAAAAACTATATTAAAAAAATATTTGCAATCTTATAACTCAAATAACGAATTGATGTCAATATATATGAAAAAATTATTTTTAAGGAGGCATGCATAGCATGTAATACAAGGATATATCTCCTAAAATAAATTTATCATATAAATTTTGTATACAGAATATTAAAAATATAAATAATTTTATACACATGAATAAAGCATGGAATAACTATCAAATAAATGAACATTTAATAAATTTAAACATTGTAAAAATTTATGAACTTTTCATAAATAAAATCTTAATATTAACATTTATAATTAATTATAACATAATGGATATTTCATAATATTTGACATAAAAACTTTTATATCCATTTTCAATATGAAATATTTCATATTTTTCATTATATGGAACTTTATTTTGAACATATTCCATTTTATGAATTATAAAAATATTTTATAATTAAATTTATATATTATGTAAAATTTTTACATAATCAAAATATCATTCACATCATTTAAACCTTTAATTAAATAAATCATAAAAAACTTTTGGATGTAGTCTAAATAATATCTTAAATAATTCCCTTTATTAATGTGAATAATTCAAATTAATTATTTATGAAAAACTCATAATTTTAAATATAAACTTATTTATATTGAAGATCTATTTATGTATGTTATAAAATCATAATAAATTTTATCTTTATAATTTATAAATATTTTTTAAAAAGATTACAAAGATGCCATATAACTTTGGTAAAAAATATAATACCCTATTTTTATTATGATTTATAAATGTTATATAAACTATATTACTTAAGAGATATATATACTTAATATTAATTCAATAATATTAAAATAATATTTGTAATGAATATTTCGAAACATTTAATCCACTAAACATAAACATTTTATAGTTAATTAAATTATAAAACACCTTTTATAGATTTCACAGACATTACAAAATACCTTTTCATCACTTATATATAAATTATAAATAATCAAATTCATTTATCAATTGAAATAAATAATTAACTTATTTATTATGAGGAACAAATATGAACAATTCATATTTTTATTAGTCTTGAAAATAAAAAATTTATAAAGCCTAAAAATTATTTATAGTTGATTTATAAATTAAAAGCTTGATATATATATATATATATATATATATATATTCAAAATATACTTTATTTAATTTTATTATATGGTTACTCCAAACAATTGTCCAACACACATGGCTAGCTCGCCTGAGTATGCCAGCTATCACAGGGACTACCGAGTAGGCTTGAGGGAAGGCCTGACAGGCATGTAGTAGTGGGTGTGTGAGCCTACATGGGTTAGTTAAATCATAAGAGAGTGTAGATTTATTCTCAATAAAGGAAGAAGTATGAGTAAGTGAGGATGTCACGTGTGGGGTGGTACATGACTTAATCGAGTGGTATTCCCCATGAGTTGAGTAAAAAGGACACCCCTATCCAAAGTAAAATACATTTTGGGATTTTCTTGGAATGGGTATTGTTTATCCTATCCCACACACGCCATCCCCCACATGCCACTCCCACATCCTATATGCCTCATTTTACATTTTCATGCCACACTTGACATTTCCATATTGTAATTGTTGCTTCTGTATGAAACAAATCATGTTTTTCATCTGCATGGAAATCCCAAGAACTCATGCACCCACATTGCATATCACACCCAAAATTATTATTTTGAGAATTTAATGTTTTAAAACTGAATTTTACATCATATTTTAGTGCTTTATATTACATTTTCACACAATGTAATATCATGCCCACACCTGGTACTACATTGACATTCAATGCAACATCAAGAAAATCCGAAATTAATGATCTATTTTCCCCAATGCACGATACAAGAAGTGTTATCTGATAAAATATTCTTCATACAAAATTATAATAATGTTAATAGATTAAAAAATTCTATTTTATGGAGTAAAACATTTATTTTTGTGTTATTATATTGAGTAATGCTGATAAAAACCAATGAAGTAACGATGAATATATCATATTTTTCAAAACAAGGGAATAATGAACATTAATCTAACGAGGAAGAATGATTTGATACCAATGTTATGTCTTTTTGGATCATTATAAGATCATTTGGAAGTATAACAACATATAAATAGGAAGGATCTATCCTAAGAAAGATCTAATATACATGATAAATGAAAAAAATTGAAAACCAAGTATACTTGGTTTGAGCTCACAATATATTTATTCTTACTAGATCATAAGAGATTGATTGAGGAATACTATGAGTGTAACAAACCAACCTGGTTCAACCAAACCATACACCCGAGCCATTCGTCCATGGTGAGGTGAAGCAAGAAAACATAACAAGTTTTGAATATAATGAAATAAGACATACAACTAGAGTACTATACAGAAGAAAAAGATACAACTAGATCCATACAATCTAATCCAAACCTGATAAACCAAAAAGTATGAATAAATAAAGACCAAAAATTCTATATGTGAACAATAATCACCTCCAAAACCAACCTAAATCGAAGGCAATATCAACCAGAGAATCCAACATGCTACAAGATTCCCTTCCCTTTACCTAAATCCTACAATACAACATCAAAAACTGCACAAAGGGAAAAGTAGGGTGTGAGCATAAATCCTAGTAGGATACCGCTACAGATTCTATACAAGGTCTAATACTAGGAATGATAGAGTCTATATTTTTAAACAAAAATAGTTTTAAAAATCATTTTTATAAATCCAGTACATTTACAAATAATTTTCACTTTGGTTTTAACAAAAGACTTTCATATTCTCAAACCAATATTAAAAGTAGAATTGATAATACAGGAAAGCATATCCATGCATCATAAGGTAAAAAAGTAAACACATATCCATGATATACCATCATGTGATTCCATGTGATACGACCTCATATAAAAACATGTGAGCAATAATCCATGATAAAAAAATCATGTGATAAAAATACAAAAATGACCAAGCACACTATCATTTGGGATCTAGCCTATGGGAAAATACATACGAGTCATTAAAGATCCTAAACAAGAATAAATTTGGATCTAGCCAATATTGAGTCCTATCATAGTTAATCGATATCCAATGGTTACCTCCTAGTGGTGCCACACACACTAAGGATACCCATGTTTATTTCTCAATGCACCCAAGGTTCTTAAAGTGTCAATGTTGTCAAAATACATTTCAAAACCATGATCACAATTTTATAAAACATTTTTAAAGCCAATACAACCCACTTCAGAGTTTGAAAACCCATTTTCCATATTAGTAAACTCCATTTTCAAAGAAAAACCCCTTTAAAAATATTTACCTTTATAAGAAATCATTTGAAACAAAAAAAATATATTCAATGAACAACCCAAAGGAATTTATCAATAACATTAAGCAATTCACCAAATTAACCCATTATATAGAAATAAATACATGAAAATGGTATAAACCTAGCCACCTTCGACAATGGTTTTTGAAAACCATGAGATGGTCTTTTGAAAGACATGGAATTATAAAGAACTTAAAATGATCGATAAAAAAACCATCCAATCATGAATATGAACACAACCGCAACCAAAACCATTGTCAAAACCAAATAAAAAGAAGAACCATAAGGAACACTTATTTGGAGAGATGCACCACAACAAATATGATAACTAATCACTGAAGGAAATATCTGGAGGGAGTGGAGATCCCTCAAAATCATTTGGGAGCTCTTTGGGTCGCGTGAAGGGAGGATGCACATGGAATGAATTCCTAATCACCTATATAATTACCTAAAAAGGCACTAAAATTGATAAGTACATGATGTGTAAATATTTTATGCTGTCTATTTCCTAATTGAAAATATCCACCGAAAAAGACATCATCTTAGATTAATTTTAATTTTGATTGACATTTAAATGCCGTGAACACTTTACACAACATGTAATGCTTCACACTCTAAACCTGATTCATGACTTCTCCCCATCGACAATTACATAATGGTTAATGTATTTACATAGCATGTAAGTTCCCAGAAGATAGAAAACAACTCATTTCTCAACATAAAAACACCGAGGCACTCGAGATGTTCTCCGAACATGGGGAGAACCCCTCAAAGCCCTTAAAAATTTTATACCTGAAATCCATTAATTTAAACAAACATACATCCCTAAACTTTAGGTCATTTTTTCTAGTAAATCCTTTCCATCCTCATGAATCTCACAAACATACCCAAACAAGGACAATAAATATTGTAGAAATAAAAACAAGTACATGAAAAGTATAACGGACTGTTGCAATCTCCCCACCATAAATTTGTACTACTACCAGAAAGCCCTTAAATTCCTAGACTTGAAAAAGTGAAGAACACTCCTACCTCATAAAAAATTCTATCTCCCTTGTCTCATGGATATTCTATCTATGCTACCACAATACCTAGACTAAAGGAATCGTTTTACCACACAATACCTTCTCTCGATGATCAATAATTTGAACTGGCTTCTCAACTATAGGGGTGTCACTCTCAAGATCAATATCCTCCCATCCAATCACATGGGAGGGATCCAATACATTCCTCCTTAGTTGGGAAACATGAAACACATCATGGATAGAAGTTAAACTAGATGACAAGTCCAACTAATAAGACACCCTTCCCAGTCATACAATGATCTCAAAGGGCCCCACAAACCTTGGTTCTATCTTACCCTGCCTACCAAACCGACGATGTCCCAAGCGAGGTGAAACTCTACGAAAAACCCGATCACCAACCTAAAACTCCAAAAACTAATGATGATAGTCCTCATAAGATTTATGATGACTCTGTGCCATGATCAACCTCCTCTGGATCAGCTGCACCATCTCCATCGTCTCGTGAACACGACTCAACCCAACCAAGGACTACTCTCCCAACTCTGCCCAGCATAGGGGAGATCTACATGGATTCCCATACAAAGAATAAAAGGGTACCATCTTTATCAAAGCATGATAACACTTATACAAAATAGGCCTTTAATAGTGTTGACCATTATGATCACTAATAAAGGGCACCCTTTATCAGCGCTTTATCATTAGCACTGATAAAGGGTATCCTTTGTCAACACTTTCTTAACATTGATAAAGGTCCTGAATAAAATTAAATAAGTAAATAAATAAAAATTAAAAATGAGTAAATTAAAAAAAAATTAAAGTTTTATTAATTAAATAATTATTGATAAAAATGACTAAATTTAATATACACATATATATAAATTATAAATATTAATAAACAGTATAGATTAAAAATAGAAAGGTAAAATGAATAAAATGAAATAATTAAACAAATAAAAAATATAAATGAATAAATGAATAAATTAATAAAAATATCAAATATTTTATTAATTAAATAATTATTGATAAAAATGATTAAATTTAATACACATATATATAGATTATAAATATTAATAAATATAATATATTAAATATAGATATATAAAATGAATAAATTTTAATAATTAAAAAAAAAATTAAAAATTAATAAATTGTAATAATTAATAAAACATTAAAAATGAATAAATAAAAAAATTATTAAAAAATTATTAATGAAACAATTATTAATAAAAATGAATAAGTTTAATGTATATATACTAATTATAAATATTAATAAATAATATATATTAAATATAAATATAGAAAATGTATAAAATATAATAATTAAAAACTTATTAATGTCTTATTCATTTTTAATGGTTTTATACATAATTATCCATTAATAAATTTAATGTAGAAATATATTCATATATATATATATATATATCAATATATATATATATATATATATATATATCAATATATATAATATTTTGTAAAATATTATTTACATAATTCAAAATATTTATACTTACATTAAATAAGTCATATATTTAGTGAAGAATGGTCTATAATTAAAAATTAATAATAATTAAAAATAATAATCAACTAATTTTATCGAGTAATGAACATATTTTATTTTCATATGAATTTTCAATTTAACATATATCAAACGTGTGTTACATTGATTTCACACATACATATACACAATTAATGCATTTTTATATATTTAGTTAATTAACGAATCGTATATAGAAACACATACACATAATATTTACGTAATTTATTCAAATATTAGTATTCATTTAATAATTTAATTTAGTATCATGATAAATTTAATATATTATGTTTTTAATTAGTAAATTGTTTTTAATATTATTACAGTTAGATTTTATTTATTCATTTTTAATATCTTATAATTTTTTTGAAACTTAATAATTTTCTAATATTTATTTATATAAATTTATTTACTAGGTTTTAATATCTTCAATATTTATTAATATTTATTTCAATATTGTTTTGAACCAATTTGTGTCATACTAGGTCAAATAAAATAGTCTGATAAATAACAAATAATTTATTTCTATTATAGAGTTTCATATAGTTTTTACCATTTTATTTCGACCTGATTCACATAATTACCCTTTTTGGAAGGCAAGATGGTCGCACTGGGACTAGGAAGTGTGTCCTTTTTATATTGTGAAGGAGGTTCCATAGTTGAAGGGTCCTAGCGAGCGATTGAATGGGGTTGAGTGTTTGTGAAATCGACCCATGTCTGGTACAATGTCATTAGATGGTCTCTAATGGATTTATTCATGGACCTAGAAACACCCAATGACCCTTTTATCCATGATTCATGGACCTAGTTTGTAATGGACCGGACCCCCTGGCCATTACTTTTCCAAAATAAGGCTCCACCAAAACAGTGGCACCGTGAAGGTGGCACCGTGTCCTCACCCAGCCCTCCGTTTTCTTTTTCCAGTCCCGCTCCCGCAACGTAAATTTTTGAAATAAATTAATTATTTTACCCTTTTTAAAGCCATTTAAAGCCCATAATTAATTCCTAAAAATCCCGAGAAACCTCCATGATGGGGGGTATTAAAGAACACCTTAATATCATCATGTGTAACTACCCACCCACGTAGGAAACCATGATCCGAATTTCCAGACGTTCAAAATTCCATATCCCGTAATAGTAGGATCTCCTCTTTATATCTACCACTAGAGTTTCTTCTTTTTTTCTTCTTGGCTGAATTTATTTTCTTCCTAGTGCGCCTGGAGTTACTCTCTTCCTGAGGCATGTGGTTCACTTGTTCTAGAGTTTTCTACTCGTCCTTGGAGTCCCCGACGTTCCTCCCCTGCAAGTCACGCATCCCCTATTCTTGGTGCATGGAGAAAAACTTCGATCCTTGATCAACCAAGTATGGATTTTCCTTTCATATCTCCTTTCTATGTGTCATGTGGGGTGGGTACTCTGCTATTTCTATGGGAATGTATGAAACAAAACCTTAATGAAGATAACAAACAGAATTTAAAGAATGAAGGGGAGGGGTGTGATCAATACGTTGTTGTTCTGTTTTTCTTCTCTTCCTTGATGCTTATGTTGTGAACTGTTAGGCTATGCTCACTGAAAATCATGGTCGTTGGTGGTCTTTCCTTGCTCACTAATGAACCCTTGTCTTTTGTGATGATTAAATGACTTTAACTTGGAAATTGGTTAATCATGTAAACTCGGTGGATTAAATGGATACCCAGTAAACATAAAGCCCTGTGTGGTCACCCCGGCTAACCAAAAGAAAGAAGAAAATAATGAATGATGTGATCAAACCTGGAAGTTTCCCTACTCTGTTTTGGTAGTAGGTGTGTTTTTCTATTTGATTGCCTATGGGGTGATGTGGGTGAGGATGGGATCCTCTTGGTTGTGAGTCTAAAACTGTGCGGGTGCTCTGCTTGTGATACGAATTGGGGTGGAATCCTATACTATTGGCATATCATTAGTTCATGGTTTTGGGGATTTAGGGTTTTATCTCGAGGCTTGGTTTGGTTCCAGTACTTTGAGGGATATCACTTATCCCTTTTTTGTTGTGACTTTACAAGAGAACTGGGTGTGAATGTTTGAATTGTTGTTGGCTGAAATTTTTTCCCTTGGTTTGTGATTATAATTTCTAGTTTTCCAGTAGTGCAGGACTTTACTTAAATGGTATCACCTAAACATGAAAACAAGAATGGTTTAAATGGGGAATTTCTCTTGGGAACAAGTTGTGGCTCGACTGTGAGTAGGGTACTTTCTATGAATAGTGACGAGTGTGTTTGTGCTTAGGTTGGCCTTAGAAACCCTAGGATGGGATGATTTCTTGTTACCTATAGATATATTTTTGTTCTTATGTTTCTTATTCGCGCCCCACCCAAGTTGAGCACTTAGTGCCGAACACCCCCATTCCATGGGGGAGGGTGTTTTTCCCAAAACTCCTATGAGTGGCTGGTTATTAGCTCCTTTTTTTATCCCTTTCCCAAATATCTCAAGACTCTTCGGGCAGGTTGTGATGGCCTGAATTCCATTATTAGCCTAAGAATATTTGGGCAGGGTAGTTGTGGTGGTTTTCCCAGGTGTTTGTGGGAAAGTTGTTTTCCAAGTATATTCAGGATGAGGCCCAGGTGTCTTCGGGCGTGGCAGTGGTTGTTTTAGTATAGGTGTTTGAGGGCATGGTTACATGTGGTTGTTGTGGCCCATGTGTCTATGGGTGGGATGGTGGTTGTGGCCCAGGTGTTTGCAGGTGGGATGCGTGGTTGTGGCCCAGGTGTGTGCGGGCGGGGTGTGGCAGTGGGACTACGGTGAGAATGGAGGGATTGGTTCGATGCGTAGGATGTCTTCAATAACCAGTGGGAAAGTGGGGTACCCAAAATCGATGTTTTATTACTATACCTTACTTGACTTGCGTTATTTGGGGAGTGTACCTTGGTGAGGTTTGGCTGGATAGTTTTCCTTTCTAGGTGTTTTGGTTGTCTCTTTTCTCACAGGGCATTAGAATGCCTCCCCACTTGTGCACGGGAGCCTTCGGTTTTCCCTACTGAGTATACTTGTTTTCTCACCCTATGTAAATAAACTATTTTCAGGTTTCCAGGAGGATTTCAGGGATTGTGATTAGCCGTACTAGCTCGGGCTTTGGGACTTTGCAATTGCTGTTTTTATTTTCTTTTGGGTACTTTACCTTTGTAGTTTCCTTTTACTTTCTGGATTTTACTTTTGTAACATGCATATGGGAATGGTTTTATTTGGTTTTAATTTTACCCCCAGTTTTGGTGTTGTTGGGTTTTACTACCATACCTCCCGATCCTATAAATAAAAAAGGGTAATGCCTTCCATCTTGTGTGTGATTCTATACCCTTGGTGCTTGTCGCCACTCCGGGACCTATTGAAGGTGGGTCCTGGGGGTCATTATCTCTCCTTCAACTTGAAGAAGTAAGGGTTTGGTAATCTGCTGTCCCTTCCCTTATCTTGGTGAAGGCGGGTCGTGAAATAATGGTATCAGAGGGGAGGTTGGGTTGAGAGATAGGATGGAGTCTTGATCTAGGAACAATGGGGATTGCATGGAATGGTAGGGAAACGATGTTGGGTGATCTTGGTGCATGAAATAGGTTAGGGAAGACCAGCTAGGACACAGGATTTTAGGACCCCCCCCCCCCGTGATCCGATGCAAGGACTCTGGACCTACCGAACAACCATGTGAGGCTACACTGATTGCAGGTTAGAGACCCTAGGAAAGGTTCATTCATCATAATGACTTCTTTTCTCATGTTTCTGGGGTGTTTTAGGGATTTAAATTGAATAATAAGTCTAAGAAAAATTTAAGAACAATATTTTTCACTACTTGGTATTAGGCATTCCTTGTTTACCTTGCGGCTATGGCACCTGGGAGACGACCACGAGTAGTATGGGTGATCGAGGCCCAGGGGGTTGACTTGGCCGATCGACAGAGGATGGACCGAGAAGAGGAGGATGATCAGAGGTAGAAGATGCTTCATGCCTTTCAGTGGTAGACCCTCGTGAAGTATGAGGGTAGCATCTCTGACGTGGATATAGAGAGATGGCTAGAGGAGCTAGTGATAACTTTCAGTTTGATACAGGCTCTGTCGGAATATTGGGTTTTTTTGGCTATGATCTAGATACGGGGATCAATGTGTCAGTGGTGGATTCTTTACCTTGGGAAGAAGAGGGAGGATGAGGTGACATGGAATGATTTCAAGGAGTTTTGGGCAGAATTCCTCTCTTCCATGATGAAGGCTGAGAAGAGGTAGGAGGTACTCTCCCTCTAGCAGGGGAGCATGTTAGTAAGAGATTTGGGGATCAAGTTCAAGGATCTACTCCGCTTTGCTGCGGACCACTTTCCTGATGAGGAGTCTCAGGTGAGACATTTGGAGGAGGTGCTTCGACCTTCTCTCCAGTATGTTGTTACTCCCTTCACCCTACCGATGTACTTGGATATCTAGAAGAAGGCTGAGGTGGTGGAGAGGATGCACATGCTGGGAGGTGTATCGCGAGAGGGAATCCAGTTGGGTTCGTCGAAGGGGAAGGCCGTCAGCAGAAGACCTCCAGTATCAGGGCCCTCTAGGTTCTGACCAGTAGGGAGAAGGCCTCAGCAGTTCTAGTTCCGATCTCTTGGTCCTCGCCATTTCCTTTCGGGCCCAGGGCTGAGATGCTTCATCTGTGGAAGTCATGGGCACCTTCGGAATCAGTACCCAGACAGAGTACAGTACGGCGGGGGTGGGAAGATTTAATGCCCACCTCAGCAGTAGTAGTTTCTAGCTAGGCCCTTTCAGTAGCAGCAGCAGGGTCAGCGAGCTCCCACTCCCCCGAGGGCAGACGTTGCAGGGGTAGGCTGACCTCAGGGACCTCGACCCGGACGTAGTCGGGGAGGTGGACGATAACCGAGAGGCAGAGGAGCTAGGCGTGGGCAGTTGCACGCTGCAAAGGTAGCAGTTCCAGCAGGTCCAAAGGTCATTCAAGGTATGATCAGCTTGTTTAGTACCCTTTCATATGCCTTGTTCGATACAAGAGCTTCACACTCCTTTGTTGCACCCAGTCTGGCCCGTGCTCTGGGTTTAGATGCTGAGAGACTTCCAGTGCCCCTGGTGCTGAGCACACCAGTCAGAGGTTAAACTAACTTGTTTTATGTTTTCCGGGGGTGTAGACTGATGATAGGGCAACATCAGTCAGTCAGGGATCTTCTACTATTGCAGATACATCCATACGATGTCATCCTAGGTATTTAATGGCTGTTCTCTATATGTTCCATCATTGACTGCTTCTGAGGAAGGGTCATGTTTTCAGACTTGGGCGGCCGACGTGTAACTTTCATCGGCAAGTGGGGTGTCTAGAAGAGCAGCAGGCAAGAGGAACCCCTCATTTCTTTATTAGATGAGATGTCAGTGGAGTCGGTGGATGCAGAGATGGTGGAAGTTCTAGGGGTCGTCAGTGAGTTTATGGATGTCTTCCCTGAAGAGTTGAAAACTCTTCCCTCTCAACGTGATGTTGAGTTAGGGATAGAATTACAACCTGGTGCTCGTCTGATTTTGATGGACCCCTACCAGATGACACCTTCTGAGTTACGGGAGTTGCGGATTCAGATTGACGATCTGATGAAGAAGGGTTTTGTTCGACCAAGTGCATCAACGTGGGGTGCTCCAGTCTTGTTCGCAAAGAAGGCAGATGGTGGTCTCAGGTTGTGCGTAGACTACAGGAGACTGAATCAGGTAACGGTCAAGAATCTCTACCCTCTTCCGAGGATAGACGATCTCTTTGACCAGTTGAAGGGGGAAGGATGGTTCTCCAAGATAGACCTGCGGTCAGGATATCACCAGTTGAGGGTAAAGGAGGGTGACATCTCTAAGACTGCCTTCAGGTGTAGATAAGATCACTTTGAGTTTGTCGTCATGCCGTTCAGCATTACGAACGCTCCAGTTGTGTTCATGGGACTCATGAACTCCATATTCTGGGAATACCTAGATCAGTTCATAGTCGTGTTCATTGACGACATCCTGATCTACTCAAGATCAGAGGAGGATCATACTGAGCACCTGAGGATGGTTTTTGAAGTCCTCCAACATCACCATCTCTATGGGAAGTTGTCCAAGTTCAAGTTATGGATGCAAGAGGTTCACTTCCTTGGGCACGTGGTGTCCGATCAGGGGATATCAGTGGACCCATCGAAGGTCGAGGCAGTTGTTTCTTGGGAAGCACCCAAAAATGTGGCAGAGGTTCATAGTTTCCTCAGGCTGACAGGTTACTACCAGAGGTTCGTACCAAAATTCTCTCAAGTTACAACACCTTTGATGACTTTGACCAAGAAGGACCAGGATTTTGTGTGGAATGGGTAGTGCGAGGCAGCCTTCATCTATCTGAAGGGGAAGTTGGTTAGTGCCCCCAGTGCTGCGATTTACAGATAAAGGGGTGGCGTATGAGGTGTTCTGTGATGCTTCAAGACAAGGCCTCGGGTGTGTGCTGATGCAACGACAAGGGGTTATCTCTTATGGGTCTAGGCAGTTACATCCTCATGAGCATAATTATTCCACCCATGATCTGGATATTGCGGCGGACATTTTCGTGCTAAATTTGTGGCGGCATTACCTCATCGGGGAACGCTTTGTGATCTTTAAAGATCACAAAAACTTGAAGTATATCTTCTCCCAGCGGGACCTGAACTTACGACAGCGAAGGTGGATGGAGTTCCTTCAAGACTACGACCTCGAAATTTCCTACACCTCAGGAAAAGGGAATATGGTGGCCGATGCCTTGAGCAGTAAGTTGCAGAAGGATGCGGTTTGAGAGTTGGCAGATGCTTGGAAGGCAATGGAGGAGTTGGATGCCCTGCACCTAGATGCAAGGATGGATAGTGGTAAAGGTTTCCTGTATATGATGACAGTAAAGTCTTCTCTATTGTAGTAGGAAGATGAGTCTCAATGGGGAGATTCATAAAGTTAAGTGATGCATGTCGGGGTTGCCCAAGGCGATTCCCCTGAAGAGTGGATGGAGGATGGTCAGAATTGGATGCTTTTCTGAGGGAAGATGTTTGTCCCGGAGATGATGCGTGAGAGGGTTCTTGGTGAGTTCCACAACTCACCCCTAGCGGTGCACCTGGGAGTTTCCAAGATGTACCAGGGTCTGAGGAGACAGTTCTAGTGGCCCGAGGTAAAGTGGGCGGTGGCAGAGTTCGTGGAAAAATTCCTAGTGTGTCAGCAGGTGAAGGCTGAACACTTTGTTCCAGGTGGTTTGTTGCAACCTTTAGAGGTCCCCGAGTGGAAGTGGGACAACATCTCGATGGATTTTGTCACAGGGATACCCAAGGTTCAAGGAGGCTGCGATGCTATCAGGGTAGTGGTGGACCAGTTGATGAAATCGGCTCACTTTCTGGCAATCAAGGAGTCAGGTGTAGTAGATGACTTAGCACAGAGGTATGTGGATGAGGTGGTGTGGATACACGGAGTTCTAAGATCCATAGTCTCAGATAGGGATGCATGGTTCACTTAACGATTCTGGAGAGGACTGCAGCATGCTTTTGGCACCCATCTACATCTTAGCACTGCTTTCCACCCCCAGACAGATGGGCAGATGGAGCGCACCATCCAGATAATGGAATATATGCTACGGGCATGTATCCCGGACTTCATAGGATCGTGGGTGCGACACTTGACTCTGGTGGATTTTTTCTTATAACAATAGCTATCACTCTACCATTGACATGGATCTATTCAAATCTTTGTATAGGAGGTCATGTCTCTCACCCGTATGCTGGACAGAGGTCGGGGAGGCAGGTGTACTTGGCTCGGAGGTGGTGTAGAGCATGACAGAGAAGGTTCAGATTATACGGTAAAGGATGAAGACGACCCAGAATTAGAAGAAGTCATATGCTGATAATAAGAGGATACCCATGGAGTTCGGGTTCGGGGACCACATATTCTTGAAGGTCTCCCCTCGGTGTGGGCAGCAGATGTTCGATAGAGGGAGTAAGCTTTCCCCCAGGTTTTTCGGACCGTTCGAAGTGCTGCAGCGGGTCGGCGAGGTGGCTTATCAGCCGGTGTTTCCACCAAAGCTACAAAGGGTGCATGATGTGTTCCATGTGTCCCAGCTCCATCGGTATTTTCATGACGATTCACATGTCCTTGACTGGGGAGATCTAGATATTGGGAACGACACAATGTTCGTGGAGGGACCAGTGATGATCAAAGGTCTTGAAGAGAAGGTGCTTCGTGGATGAACCATTCCTTTGGTTCGTTTGTTGTGGAGACACAGTGGGATTGAGGAAAGTACCTGGGAATGAGAGACGCAGATATGTTCCTAGTACCCAGAGCTATTTTGAGTTTTGTTCAGTTCTATTTATACATGGTTGATGGAACCCTTTACCTTGTTAACTATGGAATGTGCAGTTTTCCTTTTCTGTGGATGTGTGTGAAGTGTCTTGAAATGTGGGGAGGGGAGGACCTAATCCCTAGTTAAGACGCATTAGAGTGGATTCGCTTAAACCCGTGCGGGCATGTTAGTGCCTCCCAAAGCGAACAATATCTTTACATGGAGGAAGGGAAAACCCCTCACCACATAACGGGACAGTTTAATCTTTTTTTTGTGTGGTTAAATGGGGGAGAGGAGTGGTATGATTGTGACTGATCAGGAGATAGATGAGGGAGGTGGGCGTTCCTTGGTAACAAGGAGGTATACTCCTAAGAAGTATCTTTCGAGGTGGTTGTTTGGACCCCTATCCTTTCTTCAGGTCTGATTTTAATTCTCAAGGTATATAATAGTTGGAGAGGTATCTAATGTAATGGCCCGAACCCCCTGGCCATTACTTTGCCAAAATACGACTCCACAAAAATAGTGTCACCGTGACGGTGTCACCGGTCAAGGTGGAACCGTGATGGTGACACCATGAAGGTGTCACTGTAAGGGTGACACCATGACGGTGGCACCGTGTCCTCACCCAGCCCTCTGTTTTCTTTTTCCAAACCTGCTCCCGCAACGTAAATTTTTGACGTAAATTAATTCTTTTACCCTTTTTAAAGCCATTTAAATCCCATAATTAATTCCTAAAAATCTCGAGAAACCACCCCGATGGGGGGTATTAAATAACACCTTAATATCATCGTGTGTAACTGCCCACCCTCATAGGAAACCACGATCCGACTTTCTAGGCGTTCAAAATTCCATATCCCATAACAGTAGGATCTACTCTTTATATCTCCCGCTAGAGTTTCTTCTTTTTTTCTTCTCGGCTGGATTTCTTTTCTTCCTGGTGCGCCTGGAGTTCCTCTCTTCCCAAGTCTTGTGGTGCACTTGTGCTAGAGTTTTATGCTCATCCTTGGAGTCCTCGACGTTCCTCCCCTGCAAGTCACACATCCCCTATTCTTGGCGCGTGGAGAAAAAATTCGATCCTTGATCAACCAAGTAAGTATTTTCCCTTCATCTCCCCTTTTTGTGTATCATGTGGGGTGGTTACGCTGCTGTTTCTATGGGAATGGATGAAACCAAACCTTAATGAAGATAACAAATAGACTTTAAAGAATGAAGGAGAGGGGTGTGATCAATGCACTGATGTTCTGTTTTTCTTCTATTCCTTGATTCTTATGTTGTGAACTGTTGGGCTATGCTCACTAAAAATCATGGTTGTTGGTGGTCTTTCCTTGCACACTAATGAACCCTTGTCTTCTGTGACGATTAAATAACTATAACTTGGAAATTGGTCAATCACGTAAACTCGGTGGATTAAATGGATACCTAGTAAACATAAAGCCCTGTGTGGTCACCTCAGATAACCAACAGAAATAAGAAAATAATGAATGATGTGCTCAAACCTGGAAGTTTCCCTACTCTGTTTTGGTAGTAGGTGCGTTGTTCTATTTGATTGCCTATGGGGTGATGTGGGTGAGGATGGGATCCTCTTGGTTGTGAGTCTGAAACTGTGTGGTTGCTCTGCTTGTGATACGAATTGGGGTGGAATACTTTACTATTGGCATATCGTTGGTTCATGGTTTTGGGGATGTGGGGATATATCTCAAGGCTTGGTTTGGTTCCAGTACTTTGAGGGATCTCACTTATCCTTTTGTTGTTGTGACTTTACAAGAGAACCAGGTGTGAATGTTTAAAATGTTGTTGGATGAAATTTTTTCCCTTGGTTTGTGATTATACTTGCTAGTTTCCTAGTAGTGAAGGACTTTACTTAAATGGGATCACTTAAACAGGAAAACAAGAATGGGTTAAATGGGGAATTGGTCTTGGTAACAAGTTGTGACTCGGCTGTGAGTAGGGTGATTTCTATGAATAGCGACGAGTGTGTTTGTGCTTAGGTTGGGCTTGGAAACCCTAGTCTAGGATGAGTTCTTGTTACCTATACATATATTATAGTTCTTATGTTTCTTATTTGTGCCCCACCCAAGTTGAGAACTTAGTGCCGAACACCCCCATTCCATGGGGGAGGGTGTTTTTCCTAACACTCCTATGAGTGGCTGGTTATTAGCTCCTTTTCTACTCCCTTTCCTGAATAGCCCAAGACTCTTCGGGCAGGTTGTGATGCCCTAAAGTCCATTATTATCCCAAGAATCTTTGGTCAGGGTATTTTTGGTGGTTGGCCAAGGTGTTTGTGGGCAGGTTGTTTCCTAAGTATCTTCGGGATGAGGCCTAGGTGTCTTCGGGTATGGCAGTAGATTTCTGGCCCAGGTGTCTTCGAGCGTGGCAGTGGTTGTTTTAGACTAGGTGTTTGCGGGCATGGTTTCATGTGGTTGTTGTGGCCTAGGTGTCTGTAGGCAGGATGGCGGTTGTGGCCCAGGTGTTTGTGGGTGGGATGCGTGGTTGTGGTCTAGGTGTGTGCAGGAGGGGTTTGGCTGTGGGACTGCGATGAGAATAGTGGGATTGGTTCGATGCGTAGGATATCTTTAATAACCAGTGGGAAAGTGGCGCGGGGTAGACAACATCTATGTGCTATAACTATACCTTACTTGAATTGTGTTATTTGGGGAGTGTACCTTGGTGAGGTTTGGGTGGATAGTTTTCCTTGCTTGGTGTTTTGGTTGTCTCTTTTCTCACAGGGCATTAGAATGCCTCCCCACTTGTGCACGAGAGCCTTTGGTTTTCCCTAATGAGTATACTTTTATGATCACCCTACGTAAATAAAATATTTTCATGTTTCCAGGAGGATTTTTGGGACCGTTCAAGGTCGTACTAGCTCAGGCGTTGGGACTTTACAGTTGCTGTTTTTCTTTTCTTTTGGGTACTTTACCTTTGTAGTTTCCTTGTACTTTCTGGATTTTACTTTTGTAACATGCATATGGGAATGGTTTTCTTTGGTTTTACTTTTACCCCCAGTTTTGGTGTTGTTGGGTTTTACTATCTTATCTCCCGATCCTATATACAAAAAGGGTAATGCCTTCCATCTTGTGTGTGATTCTATACCCTTGGTTCTTGTCGCCACTCCAGGACCTATTGAAGGCGGGTCCTGGGGGTCATTATCTCTCCTTCAACTTGAGGAAGGAAGGGTCTGGAAATATTCTGTCCCTTCCCTCATCTTGGTGAAGGTGGGTCGTGACATAGTTTCCAAAGGAAAGTGCTTGTTGGATGCTTTGGGAAATGAAGCTTAAGGACTCCATTGGTCAAGAGGATGGGAGGTTGGGCTCATTACACTCTTTTGGTGGGAATTATTACATACTCTGGGACTATCTTATAGATTTAAGTCATGTTCATATATTCGTGAATCCTTGGTTCTTTCCCAAGAATGTGTCCCTGGATTACCCCTAGGTTTCAAGATTAACCAGACATACTCTTGGGTCGAGAATTATCAAGACAACACTAGTTCAAGTCCTATGATGAGGTGCTCTAGAGTTTATCATCATACAAGGAGGAAGAAATTTTCTTCAATATCAGGATCAAACCAATAATATGGACTTCCTATGTATCCACATGTGAGGAATCAAAACCCACATAGTTTGGTGTCACTTAACTAGACACATAACCTTTTATGGTTATGTGACAGGGACCCATCCAAGCAGTTTTAGAATTGTGCGGTGAGGACGTCTAGGCAGAGGATGCCTAGTCAATATTTCTTGTGGGACTTATACCGAAGTGTCCTAGGAAGCTTAAGAGAGTCATGATATCCTGGGTGGATATGGTCCTAACGGGGATATGGCCTGGTGAACACTAGGGTGATTTAGGTGTTGGGTTTGGACCTCAGGGAGGCTTCCTATGTATCCCAGTTAGCTGGGAATCAAAGTATTCATTGTTCGGTATAAGTTAGGGCTTATACTATAAAGGAGGCCTTGTTTGCAGAGGCATGGTTGGGACTTACACCAAAGTGGAGGCCTTTTGAAAAAAGTGAATTGGGGATTACTCCTAAATAGGATTCACTTTATGGGGGACATGATTGGTATTAAAATTTTCAAAATGTTACCCTTTGAGCTCGAGCCTTAGATAGGCATCCTACGTATCCTGGTTAGAGTAGGAATCTGAGTTCTCATAGTTCGTTGCTGGGTTTTGACTTTATTAGGTCTTACATGTGGGAGCTACCCATATGAATGGGGTATGATATTCTCATTTCAGGGATTAGATGATATGGAACTTGGGTCTAGATAAAGGATTCGTATGTATCCCAGTTGTGTTGGGAATTAGAGTTCACATAGTTCTTGAGGTGGGGATTATGTGTGGAAGATGCCCATGTTTTTGGAACGATGAGGAGGATCTCAAATCATGATGATTTGAAGGTTTTATTGGGCCTAAACTTAAGAAATTTCCCATGTTTTGGGATTATGTGGGTGTCATGACCACTGCCAACCTCTAATCCCATGTGGGTCATGATTGGGGTGAGAAATAAGAAGAGGTAGTGGATATGAAGATCATACATCCCACTTCATCTACTGATAGATGGTACTAGAGACCAAAGGGAGAGAGAGATAAGGGATTTGAATATTCCAATTTTCTCTCCCATGTCGATACTCTGGATAGTAATGTTTGGAAGTCAATCTGGATATGTCTCGAGTTGAGCCTAAGAGGAGCAAGAGCACCACCTCCTGTGGAAAGGTCTATGAGTTTACCTCTGAGAGAGTTCCCTTTTGAGCATCATATGGGGTATATTATAGTCTAAAGTCATATATCTTAGATGATGATTAATTTGAGGATAATCATGTTGAGATGTTTTAACATGCCTCGAACATGAGAGGGAAGGAATGTGAAAACCATGATTCAAGTTGATCTCAGATCGGGAGAAATGATACTAGGCATGGATGCAATTATGGTGTGCAAAGGTAGGAAAAGCCACTCCTAAGGAAGAATACATCTCTAGTTTATAGATATTTTTTTGTGGGAAACATATGTAGATCTGTTGGGGCATTGTGCGCATAGACAAGTAGAGGTGTCCACAGGAAACTAACATTATACGCATAGGGTTGGCTATGAACTGTCGACCACATAGGGCTAGCCACATAGTGTTTCCTGCAAAGGGATTACCATGTACCACTTCCCTAAAAGGGATGACCACGTAGCATCTTTCTCATAGGAGGTTCCATGAACCATCTTCTTAATAGGGGAGTATATGAACCATCTTCTACTAAGGTTCGTTCGTATACTATTTTCTATGTAGGAGTGTTTGCATACCATTTTCTTCATGGGATGATCTGTGAACCACTTTTCATGTAGGAGCATCAACATACTATTTTTTATTCCTTCACAGGGTTCATAAATGATGCCTCATTTATAAAAACAACACTAATTTCACGTGTTATCTTTAGTGGAGGTTCTTTCTCATACCATTCATGGGATGGAGTCTGCGAAGGACCACCTACATATGGTTCATAGGATGGATTCTGTGAATTTCATTGGGTGTGGGAGAGATTTATCCTAGACCATTTATGTTTTTCTCCGTGATTTGTCTCTTTTTCACTCATCTAGGGAGATCTTTTCCACTCTTAGGAGAGTTCTTCAAGAGCCCCCCTTTTTTATCCCATTTAGGGTTTATTTATAGAGAATATGAGCAGGTCACGTAGCTCCATTTGTAGAAGCCCATGGTGGAGTAAGTAATCTGGGGGCTTCATTTTTGGGCGCTAGCATTACCACATCATCCCATGAACTACTTAGTTCACAGGGGATATTGTACATGGGGGACATCATATGCGGGGGTGGAATTCTCCACCTCCATTTCCCCAATGACAAGGTTCACGGGGGAGGGGTGTCGTCTTCATCATTATGCGAACTGCTTTATTCACTGGAACTCTATACAGAGTAGACTTCTCTATCATGTTTTGGTGAATAACCTCATTCGTGGGATCCAGCGCCGTCATTATTCATTCTGCATACTGCTCGGTTTGAGGGTGATTCCTTATGTGAACCATTCCTAAAATTTAGT
Organism: Viscum album; assembly: GCA_963277665.1. Classification (NCBI taxonomy): domain Eukaryota; kingdom Viridiplantae; phylum Streptophyta; class Magnoliopsida; order Santalales; family Viscaceae; genus Viscum; species Viscum album. The sequence goes on from OY728166.1 coordinate 813,366,230, forward strand.
ATGTGGATAGATTATATTCCTTTTCCAAATTTTGATTCTCCAACATTTTTTTTCAAATATTCATTCAGTATTTTATTTCTTTCCTTTGATGAGTTTGATGGAATTTTCTTCATCTTGAATGAGGAATTTTTGGGACCCTACAAATGGCCCCCATCGGAATGGGATCTGATCAGGACAAATATAAGGCTATTCTGATGTAGAACCAGTCCTGATTTGAATGGTCAAATAATGCTCTAATTTTTTCCTGAGCAAAGGGACTCAGTGAGCATAGTTTGAATTCTTCTAGAGTCACAAGTAAACCCTAAAAACTTTGTGACTTTTTCATTATCACCCTAATTTTTGTCTAAGCTTGTTATGGTGTTGTCTTAGTAGGTATAACTTGAATTTTTCTTAGTCCACCCTTTGCAGGTTTTTGACCTAACATGCTTTGTGTCTCTTGTTGATTTTTTTATTGCTCGATATTTTTCATAAACCGTATGTAGCATAGGTTTATTCACCCAGGTGGGTGTTGTGTCTTTTTCATTGGAATTTTAGAGTCTTTATAATCAAACTACCATTAATGATGTTTTAGGTTGAATATCTTTGACCATGACTTGCGGGAGAAGGGCCCCAATTTAGGACTCATTAACCGAGAATGTCCCAACAACTTTCATACATGGGTGAGGGATTTTTCTTGACCCTGACTTGTGATTTATGGATTTGGGACATGATATGTGGAATAGAAGCCATGTGGAATATGAAAGCAAGAAAATTCTTCTCCTGGGGATGAATTTACCTTTGGTTGACATGCCATTTTTATGGGCAATGTATGCAGAGTCACTAGGGAATAATGTTCATAGTCAAAAAAGGTTTCCGTATGACATTGGACACCCATTTACGATGGATAATAAGTTTTTTTTATAGAAATTTGGATTTATTTTGATGTTGAGGACCATAGTGGATGGCCTATTAAAGGAACAACATCTAAAATTATGAGGATATTTTTATTGGTTCTAGTTTAGAAATCATTTCCACATGAATTTGACTTGTGAAAATGAGGGATACCATATGGTGTAGTTTAACATCGTACAACTAGGACTTTTGAAACTTATGGTGTGAAATCATTTTACACTGACTAGAGGAGGGTAAATGATTCTTCATTTCCCACATTAGTTTGACAAAAAATGTCTTTTATCTTCAATCATTGAAAAGGGGAAATATGTAAATTGTAATCCAGGGGGTTTCCAAAATTGGGGAATGAGAGTATATGTCATAGAGGTATACAAAGATAAGAAAATCCTCTCTTAAATATGAATTTTCCTTTGGTTGACATGCCATTTTGGTGGGGAAAAAATGAAGATCCATCGGGGTATTGTGTGAACAATCAAACAAAGGTGTCTGTAAGATACTAGCCATCCATTTTCGATGGCCAGGGATGGTTATGGGGATTAATACATTTCTAGACATAGAGTATGGTGTGTGGGGAGGGATTCCTAATCATGAAAAGGGGGAAATTCACATTGAATTTTTTTGGGAATACCAAGAATAAGTGGAGGCATTTTTATCCTATCCATATGAGTTATTTCCTTGCATAGTTCTGGCCCTTACATAGGAAGGGATGAGACACTTTTGTTTCATGGCTAAATTTGACATATGCGATTCGGATGTCACTACATATCCTGTGATTACATGAATCAATATGTATGTAGTTCTTTTAAGGATGATTCCTATGCCGACCTAATTCATGCATATGGATGGGGCATTTTGGTTTTGGATATAGATTCACCAATGAGGCGGGGTATGTTTCAAAATTCCTTTCACAAATTCATTTCTTGTGTAGGGTCATGTGGGGAAATACCCTTTTGATGTGACCTGGCCTAAGGGTGAATACCAGGTATCAAGTATCATGTAGTTTAAACATTATGTGACTAAGATGTTGATGTATAAGCCCCGAGTAACCCGAGGGTAATCGAGCCCAAATGTTATGAAATTCACAGGATGTGAGTAGGAAAGAAAGTGTAAACCATGGTATTGAGGGTTCTTGGATTAAAATAAATGACATAGGGCTTAAAAGCCGTTAGGCATATGAAAATAGTAAAATCCTCTCTTAGGGATGAATTTTCCTTTAGTTTATAGGCCATTTTTTTGGAAAACATATACAGAGCTACTGGGTTATTGTATGCGTATTCAAGAAAAGGTGTCCGTAGGACACTGTACATCCATTTACGATAGATGTGGATGATTATCAAGATCCTAGATCATCCTAAGAATAGATTTTGACACATGATGAAAGTGTTCATGGATACATTAGAAGCATTCGGGCTATGATTTACCCATAGAGTTGGGAACTCCCCCACATAGATCTGACTCATAGGTGGGGTGAGGCATTTTGATTCTCTTGGTGGGGTTGGGCCCACGTTTGGAGATCCTAGCACCCAATGATTGTACAACCTTCCTGGGTATGATTCCTAGGTAGGGGGAGGGGAATTATTGCTATATTTGGGGTACCTTGCAATTTAATATCATACGGTCAGGACTTTAGGTTTCCTAATATAGAGGGGAAAACACTAATATGCCTTTCAAATTTATTCCATTAGGATCATTCATTGTATATTGATTCACCTTGACCCTATGGGGATTCACCTACCAAAATTCCAAATCCCACATGAGTTATGCTTGGTGTGAGAAAAAGGGGGAGACAAGGGTTTCACTCAACCACCTAGGGATGGAAGGATCAAAGGAAAGAGCATTTCTAGGCCATGTAGTTTAACGTCATGTAGTGAGGACATTAGGCCATGCAGTTTAACATTATACGATGAGGAAGTGGGTGACTTTATGTGAATGAGATAGCTGTTGTGGTTCTATGTAGTTTTAAGTGTTGTGGAAAGGATGTTTACAACATAGTTTAACCGTCATGTTGCAGGGAAAAAAATATAAAAGGGATCATGTGTAAATATGATACAATTAGGCTAAGGATATTTCTGATACGCCCTAGACATGGGTGGGGGAAGAAGGTGTAAACCATAATTCTAGGAGCCCTCGAGTCAGGAGGGATGATGCGAGGATTAGGATCCAATAGGCGTATGAAAGTAGGAAAAACTTCTCTTGTGGATGAATTTTCCTTTGGTTGACATGCCATTTTTGTGGGAAACAAATGAAGACCTTTGAGGTATTGTGTGCATAGTCAAACAAAGGTGTTCGCAAGATAGTAGCCATCCATTTCTAATAGCTGTGGGTGATTATGGTGATCTAATATTTCTCGGGGCATAGAGTTTGATGGATGAAAAGGGGATGTCTGGGTACGTGAAAAATATCCAAGCCATGATTATTTCTAAGGTAAGAGATCCCCTATATAGATCTAATTCATATGTAAGGGGACACATGTTTTTTTGACTCTTTCAGAATATAATAAACCAAATTCAAAATCCCCTGCATTGATTTGTATTTTACATATGGGGGGGGGGGGTTCTTTTGTGTGGTGGATGGACCAAGATAGAGGATATGATCAATGATACATATCCTATGAGGGAAATAATCAAACCATACATAGTTCTTGAGAACTTTCCATGTCACTCTTACCCATGCATAGAGATATGGGAATTTGTATAATGTGGTGGCTAGACCAAGACTTAGGGTCAAGGTGTCACTATGTATCCTGTGAGGGTAGGAATAAAGTCATGTGTAATTCTTGAAGAAAATTCACTGCATATGTTTGATATATATGTAGGGAAGAGGGCATTTTTAGGTGGCAGCTAAACTGGGATGAAGGATCTGGGCATCACTACGTATCCTACAAGACCAGGAATCCAGACACACGTAGTTCTTAGGGTACCCAACAGTTTTACGAATTGCGGTAAGGACTTTGGCCAATAGTGAGTTGGTATGCCTATGGGGAATCCTCTATCAAGACTCCTAGGCCCATGTGAGTAGTACTCAGTGTGAGAAAAAATGGTTGTAAAGGGATTAATCTATCACACAAGGGGATCATGGGGAAGGATGGGGTATTTTCCTTCAATATTTTTCTATGTTCAGGACTAAGTTTGAAGATACAAGCACTGCTTATGTATTCCGCAGGGACAAGAATGAAAGCTTATGTGTCTCTTATAAAGAAGCTCCCTACATATGCATACCATTTGTGTAGAGAAAAGAGGATTTTTTTTGGGTGGCGGTTGAACCAAGATAGAGAATCTGGATATCACTATGTATCTTGTGAGAGTAGGAACAAAGCCACACAGAGTTCTAGAGCTACATCCTTTTATAGGTTTGGATAATACATATAGAGGGGGGAATTTTTAACCTTTTTTTGACCTATAGTGTACCAGTATCCTCTGTTCATCCAGGGGGAATCCTTACAACCATTCCTAAGCTTACATGAGTTATAATTGGTTTGAGAAACAAGAAATAACTAGGGTCTCATCTCATGATGCAAAGGAAATTGAGAGTAAAATAGAGTTATTTTGTTACTATGTGGTGGATGGGATAATATCTAGGATTGAGGAGTCTCTACATATCCCATAGTCATATGGGAATCAAGCTGTATGTAGTTCTGAAGACAATATGTTCCCTGTACTGGTCTGACCTGAGCATAGGAAGGGGGGGGGGGTCATGTTTTTTTTATGAAGGATAGACCAATATAAAAGATCCTAGTGTCACTATGTATCCCTCAAGGGTATGAATCAAGCCGTACATAGTTCTGTAGCACGACATGGTAGGTGACCGATGCTGGAGGTAGTGTCCCCTCAGGTGAGAACATTTTTGGGGCCATGCAGTTTAACATCATGCGGTAAGGATGGAGATATTGAGCAGTTTAATGTCGTACAACATGGAAGACTTCGTTGTGCAGTTTATTGTCATGCGATTAGGATATCTTTTGTATAGTTTAACTTCATGAGGAAACAATGTCTTTGGCCTTGCAGTTTAATGTCATTCGATTAAGAATCCTGAATTTCCCTGTGCAAGTTTGACCTATACATAGGGAGAGGGGAATTTTTTATTTTGATTGGTGGCTAGACCAGGATGTAGAATTTAGATGTCACCACATATCCTAAAATGGAAGGAATCAATCCATACATAGTTTTAAGGGCTCCTTGTGCCGGTAAGACCTGTGCATGGAGATGGAGGACTTTTATACCATGCTTTCAATATGATTGATTTATTACACTCCTCTATTATTTGTCTATGTGGGATAAATACTAACCACAATTCCTAAGATCACATGAGTTATACTCAGTGTGAGAAATAAGGAGTGATGAGGATTTCCCTTATAGTATAGGGTTGATAGAGGATATAAGAGAGACATTCCATGTTATGTGATGGATGGACCAAGACTTAACGTCAAGGTGTGTCTACACTTCCCATTTATGAATAGGAATTAATCCATACATAGTTCTTTCAAAGGCTTATCCTACATAGAATTTTTCCATATGTAAGTATGGGGAGCATTTTTTTATCTTTACCTTGTACAAATTTGATTCATGCGCAAAAATCTATCATTCATGACACAATGATCATCATGAAATTTAACATCTTGTGATAAGTACAAAGATTCTAAAATGTTTAACATTGTACAACATGGAAGACATGTTGCTATGTAGTTTAACGTCTTTTAGTTAAGATGAGGATGTTAAAAAGTTTAACATTGGGAAGTATGGATGAATTCATTATATAGTTTATTGTCATGAGATCAAGATGTATTTTGTACAGTTTAATGTCGTGTGGAAAGGACGTCTTCCATACAGTTTAACATTGTGTGGGAAAGAAATCTTCTGTATATTTTAACATCACATGGGAAGGATGTCTTCTGTCTATTTTTACATCATGTGGGAAGGATGTTGATGCTATGCCTTTGAATACATGAAATATTTCTTTAGGAATCTGGCATTGGTGGGAGTTGTGGTGTGATGTCCATCCATTGAAATCACGGAATATGCTCCATTGGAGTAAACTTTGTGTATCATATATGGTCCTTCCCATTTTATCTCCAACTTTGGAGGTTTTGTCTTGAGTATAATTAGGGTTCTGAGGAAAAACACCATTTCTCCTTCAAGGAATGATTGTATGTGAACCTTTTTATTGAAGGATCACATAATCCAATTTTGGTATACTTCCAAATGGTGAAAAGTGTTAAATATTTTCTCATCCAACTACTCCAGCTCATCAAACCAATTATGGTATTTCTCATCTATAGATATTTGATCATAGACAGTGACACAGAGCAATGGAAGTTGAATTTAAATGGACAAAATCACCTCTATCCTGTATACTAACAAGTATGAGGTCATTTGAGTGGTGGCGCAGGTTGTGGTCCAGTACGCCCAAAGAGCATGGAGGATATTATCCAAAAATGATTTCATATCCTTTTCTATTATCTTTTGGAGTATGTTGTATACGATCTTTTTGAAAGCCTCTATATTTCTATTTACCACTGTATGGTAGTGGGATGAATGATTGGCTTCGATACCATACTCCCGGTATAGTTTTTCCCATTAAACAGAGCAGAAATTGGTGTCGTTGTCCGTTAGTATTTTGTGAGGGACACCAAACCTGGTGATTATATTGTATTTTAAAAAGCTAGAAATTATTTTTGCTCTGACTTATTTAATGGGTGAAACTTCAAACCATTTGAAAAAAAAAGTCAATTACCATGAGAATAAACCTGAATTGTCTAGCCATGGTGGGAGGATATGGTCCCACAACATCCATTCCCCATATGGAGAATGACCATAAGTACTTAGTTGTGTGAAGAAAATTCAGGGGTTTATGGATGAAGTTGTCATGGAATTGGCAGGGATGGCACTTTTTTGGTGAAATTGGCACAATCCTGCATCATGGTGAGCCAATAGTACCCAAGCCTTCAAATTTGTTAAGAGAGTTTGGATGCTGATTGGTGTTCGCCACAAGTTCTGGCATGCACTTATTTCATGAAGGTAGTGGTCTATTCTCCATCAATGAACCTGAAAAGGACTCCATCAATGACTCACTTATAAAGGACCTTTTACTGGTTTGTGCCGTCATACAACATTAAATTTACTACTCGTCTTCGGATCTGTTCCCTTCTAGCCCTTTCTGGTGGGAGTTATTACTTTTAAAGATTGTCCACAATGGGGGTTATCCAGTCAGTGATATGAAAATTTAGCTCAGATAATGGTACTAAACTCCTTGATTTTCTTCTATCATGTCCTAAACACATGGTAAAACCATCTAGAGGTGGGAAATGCTGATGACTATTTAATTCTGATCTGAATCAGCCATAGTAGTGGCTATATTTTCTAATACATTGTCTTGCACATTCTGCGACTAAGGGGTATAATCCAATGTCAGCTTTGATGATAATTTATCCATTAATTCTCAAGATGCTTCATCAAAGGGATCAGCTTCTCTTTCTTGATAGCATAGTCACCATTGACTTGCTTGATGAACAGTTCTGAATCGACTTTTATCTTCAAGTGTTCAGCTTGCACTTAGAGTACTAGTTCCAGGCTGACGATAATGGACTAGTATTTTTCTTCATTGTTTGTGCACCCCTCTAATAGTAGGAAGTAATAATGTTAGATTTCCTTTTCCGGGAATACAATTTTGACTTCCATCCCCACTTTTTTGAGTCCGGGGTTGTCCATTATTTTTCTTTTCGGTCTTCTGGATGCACCATTGTAATGAATTTCACACATCTAGGAGTTCTCTTGAATAGAGAACACTTTCTTAGAAGGTAAGTCAACATTAAAAAAGCCACCTTTGTCGAGAGATTCTATGCTAGGAAATATGATAATGTCTAGCCTTTGATATCTTTTTTTGGTATAAACTGTATGTCAAACTATTGTATGATGACTACGCACTGTGAAAGGCATCCAATCAACATTGGATGGATTTGAATGTACTTAATTTGGTTGCTATGAGAGACCAAGTGGACCTCATTGTGCTACAGATAATTCCTTATCTTCTGAACTTCAAATATTAGGGCTAGAAAACTCTTCTCAATATTTGAATACTGAGTCTCAGCATCAATCATGATTTATATAAGATAATAGAGACTATTATCACTGTTGACATCATTATTTTGTACGAGGAAGGCGCTTAGGGATATCTACAAGGTTTTTATGTACAGAATGATTAGTCTTCCTTCAACAGGTAGCATTAACACTGGTGGGATCAAGAGATATTTCTTGAGATTGTTGAATGCATCCTAACAACCATCAGTCCATCAATATTCTACCCCTTTATTCATCAACGGGTAGAAGGGAAAACATTTTCCTAGAAGGTTGGATATGAAGTGATGAATGTAATCCATGTGTCCTTGGAGTCCTCCCAACTTAGTGAGGTTGAGAGGTGGTGACATTCCAAGGATGACCTTTTTCTTTTCAGGGTCTACATTGATTCTGTGGTGTCATACGACGAAGCCGAGAAATTTCCCTGAGGTAACACCAAAATAAAATTTTAGGGAGTTCATTTTCAGACTGTTATTTCATAGTTTATTGAATATGGTCTCAATATCTTCCATATAGTCTGATCATTATAGTGATTTAACCACCAGATCATCAATATAGAATTCAATGAACTTTCCCAGGAAGGGTTTGAAAATGCGGTGCATGGCATGCTGAGAAGTGGTGCCAACATTTTTCAAACCGAAAGGCATAAACTTATAGAATCATACTCCTTGGGGAGACCTTAAGGTGGTGTATTATTCATATTCTTGGGCTATTTGGATCTTATTATACCCTAAATAATCTTCCATGGATGAGAGATCCTAATATCCAGCAATTTCATTGGTCAACAATTCTATGATCAGGACTAGAAAATCATATTTCGAGCAATGTTGGTAAAGGTCCCTAAAATCAATGAAGACCCTGATCTTACCATTCTTCTTTTTTATGGGTATACTGTTCTCTATTCATATGATATATTAGACCTCTTGAATAAAGTTAACTTTGATGAGCTTATTGACTTCAACCTCTATTTTGGCAGTATGGGATGGGTGTGTCCTTCTGAAAGATCGTTTGTAGCAACGATGCTCTTCTGATAGGCCAAAGTGGTGAGTGGCCACATCAGGATCGAGGCCTAGCATTTTTGAATAGTTCTAGGAAAAAATATCTCAATTATTCTTTAGGAAAGCGGCCTATACCTCTTGATCCTCAGAGGGAATGACCACACTAAACAGAGTGGGTCGTTGGTCTTCTTTTGTACCCATGTTGATTTAGTTGAGTTCATCAATAGTGGTAGAGATGACTTCCTCAAACATGGGAGGGTAATCCCTAATATATTTTTCTTCTTCCTCCTCTGAATCCTTATCATCTTACTCTTCTTCTTCTGACGGGGAAACAATTCTTGAGACGATCATTCCATAGTTGAAGGAAGAGTCATACTTTTGGTGTCTAGGAGGTGAATCCATTTCTTCTATCTTAGCCATTTTTAGAGGCTTCTATGGAGAAGATAAAGTGAGGGGTAAAAGAGTTTCCTCATATTATTTGACTGAAGAGATACTTCATCCTAACTTAGTGGGTGAGACAGAATTTTTTTGGGGTTTTGATGATAGTTCGAGGGAATTTTTTTTCTGAAATTTACCAATTATCACAGGAGTCAAGGACCCTTTCAATATTATTCGGATCATTAGTCATAACTAAAATCATGAGTACTTCTAAATACACATCCAAATTTAGACTTGTTCTTTTAATCTGATTGAAGGGAAGTACATATTCTTCCCTAATCTGTTTGATAGGATCAATGGGAACCATTTACAAACCATTTGGGGTGGCAAACCAATCAATTTCGTCATATGAGGGTTGTTTCCCCTTTGGTTCATAGAACCTTGCATTAATATAGTGTGATTCACAGAAGTCAAATGGATCCTTATTGGTGTGTAGTGTCCCACTCTGTCCATTAATGATATATTTCAGGCATTGATGGTATGAGGAGGGGATTGCTATGTGTTTATGTAGCTAGGGCCTCCCTAATAGGGTGTTAATGGCCGTATTATTTTGGAAAACCAAAAATTATGGGTGAGGTACGAGTTCACTGAACCAGGTTTTGAGTTTAATTTGGTCCAAAGGCTTCTTCTCCCTTCTTATTATCCCAATAGAGTTGTGGTACAAGGCATCAGATCACCCTCATTATAGCCCAGCCAATGATGTTTCCATAGTGGGAGGAGATTAACCCCAGATCCATTATCAATGAATATTTTTTAGATATCAATTCCATTTATTGTTCTATATATGTATAAGGGATTTATGTTTCCTTTCATAGTGACATCTTCATCTTGATATGTGAAGGAGATAACTGTGTAGAATTACATAGGATTGGTCTCTATCTGGTAGACTTCAATGGAGGATACTTTGTCTTTAAACTCGTTAGGACTCAACAAATATTTGATGAGTGTTTCCCTAAGATCTGATGATAAATTCAGTGCATCCATTATTGATATATTATCTAGTAATGAAGCTATCTACATTATAATATCATATCACTGATATAAAGGTTGACGCTTCCTAGCATGGGGATGCTCCTTCATAGGCACTTTAGGCGCTTGATCATTTGATGAAGGTGTGTCAACCCTTGTGGTTGGATTCGAAGGAGGTTCCATCATTTATGGATTGATATGAATAGGTATACTCTCATGATGAATGAATTAGTAATCCATTCAACCTATGACAGATATTTTAGTAGGATTGGGTTGAGATGGATTCCCGTGGGAGAAGGAGCATTTTTCTGTCTCTTTCGGAACCAATGGAGGGTCCTTCCATGGGTTTTTGAAACACTAATGGTTTGAGTGGGGGTGCAACCATAATCTTGATTTTTTCCATGGATGTGTATCCCTTGATATCCCTAGATTCTGTGGTTTATTCATCCTGTCCTCCAATTGGGTGTGGGAAACTCTAGATGATAACCATATTCCTCATTGGATAATGGATCCATTAAGTGGATGACATTGATAGAACCAAAAATCAACTCCTCTTATGATGATGACTTTGCATTATCATCTTCCCCTAGTGGTGTCATTTGGTGGGGCGGTGCCCGTTGTGCCGTTTGGTGGGGCGGTGCCCATTGTGCCATTTGGTGGGCGCGGTGACAATATCTTCAGATCTATTCGCATTAAATCTGAGAGTGTCAAAGATGAATTTGTATTTGGTGCAAGTTTATCTTCCTGCACTTGCTTTCTTCCCTTATGATTGAATTTATTTTTGGGTAGTCAGCCTTTTGAGGATTGTAGATCTGAGGATGACAACTGTGTTTCATTAGGAGATTTTGGAGGCACAGTTGGCTGCTTCAACTATGCCTGGAGTATTCCATGAGCTCGGTTAACTATATTTCGATTCATCAAACTATAAAACTTTTGATATTTTTTTAACAACTTTTTTCCAATCCCCTTCTTAGTATAGATCAGTGGTGGAAACATATTCCACTTTCACTAGCGGTGATCCCACCTTGACCTATTTATAAACTATTATCTTTTGTTTGAGGTCTTTGAAGACAAAACACTCTAGATGTTGTGTCCTAATATCCGATGAAAGGGATAATAATCTGGCTGGTCATCATGGTCTAATTCATCAGCCCTCTTTGAATATGGTAGCCGAATAAAGTTGCAATTCATGGAATCTACAAAGTAGCTGCATACTTGATCATCTCGAAACATGTACACTTTATTTATCCATTCCTCAAATTAATTCCTCTTGGCTCTCTGGTGATTGTCTTTCCAAGGTGGGGGTGGCTACTGATGTCCAGAGGTCCCTACACGGTGTGGTGGGGTCCTTGGAGATGGATCTAGTGTAGGGGGTGTCTTAATCATGATAGAAGCCACTCTAAATCTTCTCTCACTTTTTACTGGGGCTGATGGGGCTTCCCTGGACTTGAGATTAGTTCATTGCAAGGAATATTCTATCCTATGAGTGATGGCATAGAAGTTCCAGAACCCACTTGTATACTTCACCAGAATAAGTGGTGTTTGCAACTCATCAGGGAGATTATCAATTCACATGGACAACATCTCATCTTTAGAGAGTGGCTAGTTCAAGGAGTAAGTCAGACCTTTCCATATTGCAATGAAGTTTGAGACTCTCTTGTTCTCTTGCTATTTGCAGTTCATGAGTTCACTAATTGTTGTATCTAGAAACATCGATATGAACTAGAAATGGCCCAGAATATCCTCTCATCCTATTATTGATTTATCTTGCAAACTATTTTACTAGACAAAGGATGAACCTTGCAGGGTTCACACAAAACATCTGAGCTTCACAGATTCCTATTGATATGGGGTCCAATCGTGGGATCGTAATAAGAAGAGTAGTGCATTAGATGCTGATTCGAGTCCCTTGAGCCATTGAACACTTGGAATATGAGATTCCTGAAATTTGGTGAAGATGGGAAATTTCTCACCTAGTTGGGGAAAGTTTTACATTTTGGATGTATTAGAGTGAATCGACCCTCTATTTCTTCCATTCGAGTTTTCAATAACTCGATGACATTCAGGAGCCCTTGATGCATGTCCTATTGTACCTGAGTATGAGCGAGCATAGACGAGGTAAATATTGGATGTGCTGAAATTACTGGAACTTGAGGTGGATACCCAGCTGGGGGAATCTTCTATGGATTTTCCTATATCTATTATGGTTGCTTCCCCAATGGAGGTAAATCTTGATATCCCACCAAGATTGGGTTTAGATAGACTAATGGTCCCGAAGCCACCTTTGATGAGATTTCCAACCTTGCTTCATCTATCAGGATAAGCCTATGAGGTAGATGAACATCTGATGGAAGTGTGTGTTGATTCTCCACCTAAGGAATATACCCATTAGGATGGATTTCTCATAGCAACTCAACATTGATTCACCTTATCTCTTTAATTTCTTCCTCCTATAGAGCGAATCTATCCTCAAGAATGGGGGAATTGTTTTCACAAGGAGGAGGAGGTGGGTTGTAGATCTTGTTCTTATTATTATTCTTATTGGGGATTCAAGTGGGAGGTGGTGTGAGATTTACTAAAGGGGTTCTCAAATTTAAGGCAACTCTATGGTTTCTTGTGTACACACCTCTAGGCTCGGTGTGGGCCATATCCGGGAGGAAACCCTCTTCTCCGGTTTCCTCATTATTTGTATCATTTTTAGTGAGGTCTGTGTGGCTGATTTCCACGATGTATAATGATACATACCACATTGGGGGTGGCGTACCAGATTCTGAATGGTAGGAGATATTCTTATATAATTTGTTGGATCTTCTCCATCCATTTTGTGATACACTTTAAGTTTCTTGGTGAATAGTGACTCTAAGGGAGCCATGATATGACCTTGCAGTATGCCTCCATTAGGGGGGATGTGATTTTTGGAATGGGATGGAATGTGTGACCCCTATATCCATCATTCTCCCCATTTGGGAAAAGGCAGATGCCCTTTGGGCATGAATTTGAGGAAAAAATTCCCCAAACCCTACAACTTGGGGTTTCTACCATTCCCCTATTGATATTCCTTGACCAAGATTTGTTGGTCTTATGGGGTAATTTTGTGTTAAAAATTCCCTTATCCCTACGGGCTAGGGTTGGTCCCATATTGCAGCAGTTGCTGCTACTATTTCCACCTTCTTGACCTCACGCATTCCCATCCGGGTGTGAGATTGATATGGTTCCATGTCTTCATGTGAATTAATTTCTTCCAAGGATATGATCAGTGATCATTGATTAGATTCCCTTAGATAGGAATCCTTCTGGATGTTCTTGGTGGCCTGTTTTAGGAGGTTCTCGATGTCTTGCTCTCATTGGGCCTGATACTTCGGAGACTTACTCAAGGCCAGTTCTTGTCGGGTGTTACAACTTTCTTGAGTCAGGAATTCATTTGAATACTATCTGGGGATGATGAAATTTTAATATGTCACTTTCAGTGGGTTCTTCTAGACAGGAAGTGGGGTAAATTTTAGAGCACTATGTTCTCCCCATCCTCGGATATAAACACCAGATGAGGCATCACTGATAAGGTAGTGCAACTTGTGGAGTGCATGGAGGCAGGCTAACACAAGGTCTTTCTTTCACCTTTATGATTGTTGGCTTCCTGCAAACAGGAGGGATTCTAGGTCAATTTGATAGTGAAGTTCTTCCAGGACATTAACATGGTATGTGTACCCTTCTTAGGGCCCAAATTTTTTCCATTAGCAGGTGGAGAGTTGTCCAGATATTGAGGCGAATGTAATGCATACATTCTTATGACAACTCTCTTGGTATTTTTTATTGAGAAGTGGTCGTAGGACAATACATCACTATTATTTCATCCTTATCTAGTTTTATTCTCACAAGCAATATATCTTTCTGTTGTTCTGATAGGGACTCTTCTGGTTGATCCACATGGTTTCACTGCTCCTTAATGACTTCGTTCCAAGTAGTGGGGTTAGAGGGAGTCTTGTTGATATGTGAACGGTATGACGATGGCTTGGAAGATGAGTGTGGCCTTGGGCCATCCTCTGGTTGATAAAAAATATTTCTTGTCAGGGAGAGAGTATCCCACATTTCATACTCTATTTTTAAAAGTGCCTCAACATATGAGGGCTTTCTCACATTTGACCCAACGTGGGGAGGACCTTCTCACCAGCATAATTTTTGAGTATGGGGAGGACGTTCGCAGTCGGTACCATAATGGAGAGGAATACCATTGCATCTTAGTGTCTGACTGTAGAGATGACTTCTATGGTGTATACCCTAGGGAGGAACTTCAGGGTGGACCGCAAAAAGGGGGTGACCTTCTTGCTATTTGGCGTCATTGAGGGGAGGTCCTTCACAATGACTGCTATTATGACAAGGACTACCATCATATATCTGGATTTAGGGAGAGTATATATAGTGTACATTATGGGGAGGGAATTTAGGATGTACTACAATGAGGGGAGGACCTTCTTTTTTCTTTATGTCATTGTGGTGAGGGCCTTTGTAGCAACTACTTTCATAGCGAGGACCACCATCACAGTTTGACGTCAAACTACAGGGAGAAACATATCTGCTATGTATACCCTAGGGAGGACCATCATAGTGGACTACAGAAAGGGGAGAACCATCTTATTGTACAATATTCTGGTCAAAATAAGGGCTACTATGACACACATTAGAAGATAGGATCTTATGATCGATCGTTTCTGGTCCACAGAGTAAGCCCCCATGGGTGCTCTGGGGAGAACCTTAAGAGATGCTGGTAGAAACATTTTTGTGAGGAAATTTTCAATAGATATTTTCACTTCCATAATTTGGTAATGTATTGACAGGATCTTGATCCTCTATTGATAGATGTTTGATGGCGTTAAGAACGCTATCTTCCAGTAGAGCAGAATCATGAGTGTGCTCTTCATTTTTCAGTTTCCTTTGGAACATTTCATTTTTTCATGTTCTCTTGAAGGAAACTAGGGATTCCTACTATTGGTAACAACCATTATGTATGGGACCCTTTTTATTGATTTCCACAATGCCTCCGGGATACGCTGATGAACATCATCAATTCTGGAAGGGATATATGTCTGCCTTGGAGCAGCCACCACGTTGGACTGGTGTCCCCCAGTTGTAATTAGTATTTTTTACTGACTTGGTTGTCCTTGTATCATTGAATATGGTCATCAACCCTCTTGGACTAGATCATGGATGCTAGTCTGATCCAGAGTGATTATCTGATTTGGTGGATGAATCACCCCACCCAGGGAGATCGGGTTATGGGCCCAACTCCTCGATTTTGCCTCTGATGAAATGATGTCCTGAAAGGTCTTGAAGATATGGTTTGGAATCAATGTTTGATCCTCAATAATCTCTTGGATGTTCTATGATACATCTTTGGATGGAACATGCATGAATTCCCATTCCAATATCGGAGCAGGAGTTTGTGTCTGCTCCGATCCTCTATGAGTTGCTAGTGAGTATTGGCAGTTCTACTGTGTCAGGGCATAGGAAAGGGTTTCCACCCAACTAGCTAGGATAAACCAACTATTTTCTCTAGTTTACACTATATTTGACTGGTGGGATTTGTATTTGGGAGCAGGAATTTGTGTCTGCTCATTTGCTGATGTATTTGTCTCACAGGCTTGATTTGCATCCAAAGGAATTTAACTCTACTAATATTTTCTTTCCACTGTATTTGGTTGGTGGGATTCATATGCACTGGCCATGTTATATGATTTTACAAAATTTTATGCCCCATTTAAATAGTGGGCTTGCTATGTCTGAGTAGAAATTTGAACTTGCTTATTACTGGTCGCCATCCTATTTGGATGATGGGCTTCTTGTGCATTGGAAGAGATTTTCGTCTGCATATAATTTTCCACTCTGTCTGCGTGGTGAGACAGACAATCACTAGTAAGATTTTTCATTTTCTCATGTTGTTATACTCTATTTCTATGGTGGGATTCATAGGATAAAGTAAAGATATGCATCCACTCGTAGATTTCTGTTGTATTTCTGTGGAGGGATTCAGTAGGAGGGGTATATTTTTTTTCCTTCCCATTATATTCCACCGCATTAGTGTGGCATACCTCTCCTTCAAAAACAAGGCGATAACCTGATTTTAATTATGCATTTTCCACCCTCGGCAGGCAGCCCAAAGGGACCATGTCTATAGGACTTCAACATGTCACCTCATCATGGGATCCTCTTCATAGTGAGGATATTGAGTCATATGTCACTGGTGGCGATGTCCTTCAGTAGTAGACCAGGAGAGGGGTTCCTGTGTAGCTGGGATGAAGTCATTGGTGTTGAACTCATCTTCCTCCCTAAGATAAGGGAGGTATTATTTATTGTGTTATGGGAATAGGCTCTTGAAATGATTTGAGATGGCTAGTGGAGCTGTCTTGTGATGGATTACCAGTTGTAGTTGAAGAGGCGACTAGGGAGATTTTACCAATTGGAGGTCCTTCCTTGCAAGATACACTATGGGTATGGCACTAATTTAGTGGTACTCTTTGATTAGTGTGTTTTCAAACCATCATTTAAGATACTAGGTAGGTGATAGAGTCTTGTTCTTTGGGGATCCGGTTACCTATGCGGACACTGACGCAGGTGTTTGAGTAGTTTGTTGAGGTTCTATTTGGATTGAAAAGAAATCTTTGAAACCTGAAATACCTATAATAAGAATAGACAAAGAAACCCTGTTAATATATCATATCATGATCACATGCATGATTGGTAATCTTTCTCAACCCTCTTCTTTTTTGGATGAAAGGGACTTATGGTGGGTTGACCCACCACCTTGGTTAAGGATTCACATCGGCTTCACCCTTTTTGTTTTGTACCAATTTGTGTCATACTAGGGTAAACAAAACGTTCTAAAGGATAATAGCTAATTGATTTCTATTATAGAGTTTCATGTCAGTTTAACCATTTTGTTTTGACCCGATTCTCATCATGACCCTTTTTGGAAGGCAAGATGGTCACACTGGGACTGGGCAGTGTTTCGTTTTTATATTATGAAGGAGGTTCCATAGTTGAAGGTTCCTGGTGGGGGATTGCAGGGGGTTGAGTGTTTGTGAAATCGGCCCATGTCAGGTATGATGTCATTAGATGGTATCCAATGGGTTTATTTGTGGATCCTTAAACACCCAATGACCCTTTTATCCATGATTCATGGACCTACTTTCTGAAGGTAGGTGCTCGTTGGATGATTTGGCCAACGACATTTAAGGACTCTATTGGTCAAGAGGATGGGAGTTCAGGATCATCACACCATTTTAGGGGGAATTATTTCTAACTCTAGGACTCTCTTATAGATTTAAGAAATGTTCACATGTTCATGAATCCTTGGTTTGTTCCCAAGCATGTGTTAGTAGATGAACCCCGAGTTTCAAGATTAACCACACATACTCCTAGGTTGGTAATTACTAATAAAATGATATTTTAAGCCCAATGATGAGGCGATCTAGAGTTTATCATCATCTAGGTAGGAAAAAATTTTCTTTGATATTAGGATCGAACCCATAAGATGGGCTTTCTATGTATCATTGTGAGAGGAATCAAAACCCATGTAGTTTGGTGCCACTTAACTGGACACATCACCTTTTAAGTTCGTGTGATAGGAACCCATCCATGCAGTTTTAGAATCATGCATCGAGGACGCCTAGGAGGAGGATGCCTAGTCAAAATTTCATGTAGGACTTACACTGAAGTGGCCCAAGATGCTCAGGAGAGGCATGGTCTCCTGGGTGGATATGGACCTACTGGGGATATGGCCTGGTGAACACTAGGGTGATTTGGGTGTTGGGTTTGGGCCTCAGGGAGGCTTCCTACATATCCCAGTTAGCTGGGAATCAAATCCCTCATAGTTCGGTTTAAGTTGGGTCTAATATGGTAAAGGAGTCCCTATTTGTGGAGGCATGGTTGAGACTTACACCGAAGTGTACACCTTTATGAAAGAAGTGAATTGGGGATTATTCCTAAAGAGGATTCCCTTTATGGGGGACATGATTGGGATTAACCATTGCGAAATATGACCCTTTGATATCGGGCCTTAGATAGTCATTTTACATATCCTAGTTAGAGTAGGAATCAGAGTCCTCATAGTTCATTGTCAGGTTGTGACTTGATTGGGGCTTATGCATGGGAGATTCCCATATGAAGGGGGCATGATCTTCTCATTTTATGGATGAGATGATATGAAACTTGGGATTAGATAAAGGCTTCCTATATATTCTAGTTGTGTTGGGAATTAGAGTTCTCATAATTAATGAGCTGGGGCTTATGCGTGGAAGCTACCCATGTTTCTGGAACCATGAGAAGGATCTCGAATCACAATGATTTGAAGGTTTGATTGGGGATTACTCTTAAGATGAGGCCCATGTTTTGGGATTATATGGGTGTGATGACCACTGCCAACCTCTAAGACCACATAGGTGATGCCTGGGGTGAGAAACACGAGTAGGCAATGGATTTGAAGATCGCAAATCCCACTTCATCTGTTGATAGATGGTACTGGAGCCCAAGGGGGGGGGAGGGCTTTGAATATGCCAATTTCTTTTCCAATTTTTATACCTGAGATAGTCACATTTGGAAGTCTTTCTAGAAATGTCTCGAGCTGATCCTAAGAGGAGCAAGAGTGATACTTCTACGAAATGGTCTAGGGGTTTACCTTAGGGAGAGTGTCCTTTTGAGAATCATATGTTGTATACTATAGTTTAAAGACATATAGCTTGGAAAATGATTATCCCTCAAACATGAGAGGGAAGGAATGTGAAAACTATGATTCAGGAGGATCTTGGATCAGGAGAAATGATACGAGGTATGGAAGCCATTATGGAGTACTAAGGTAGGAAAATCTTATCCTAAGGACGAATATGTCTAGGGCTGACAGACCTTTTCTATGGAAAAAATATGGAGAACCACCAAGGCATTGTGTGCATAGTCAAGTAGAGGTATCCACAAGACACTAACATTGTGTGCATAGGGCTGGCTATGAACTGTCATACACTTAAGGCTGGTCGTGTAACATTTCCTGTAAAGGGTTGTCTGCATACCATTTCCTGTAAAGGGAAAGCCACATATCGTCTTCCGTATAGGAGAGTTTTCAAGCCGTCATCGCATAGGGGATTATGTGAACCATCTTCCACAAAGGGTTATCCACATACTATTTTCCACATAGGAGCATCCATGTACCATTTTCTATATGGGTTCATCAACAAATCACTTTCTATGTAGAAGCGTTTGTGCACTATTTTTTATTTGTTTGTAGGGTTCATAAATGATGCCTCATTTCTGCAAACGACACTGCCTCTATGTGTTATCTTCCGCATACCATTCATAGGATGGAGTCCACGAAGGGCCACCCAGATATGGTTCAGAAGAAGGATTATTTGAACTTCTTTTGGTGTAGGAGGGATTTCTCCAACACCCTTTATGTTTTTCTCCATGCTTCGTATCTTTTTCACCCGTTCGGGGAGCTCTTTTCCTCTCTCGATATAATTCTTCGAGAGCCCCTTTTTTGACCCCCTTTGGGGTTTATTTATAGAGGAGTTGAGCGGGTCACATAGCACCATTTTTGCAAGCTTGTGGTGGATTTAATCATCCAGGGCTTCATTTGTGGGCACTGGCGTTGCCACCTCATCCCGTGAACTACTTAGTTCGCAGGGGATATTGTACACGGGGGACATCGTACATAGGAGCAAAATTCTCTGCCTCCATTTTGAAAATGACATGGTTTGTAGGGGAGAGGTGGAATCTTCATCATTTCGTGGACTACTTGGTTCGTTGGAACTATATGCAGAGTGGATTTCTCCATCTCGTTTCAGTGAATGACCCCGTTCACGGGAGCTAACTCCATCATTCTTCATTATGCGCACTGCTCGGTTCGAGGGTGATGCCTTCTGTGAACCATTCTCAAAATTCAGTACACAAATGGATTATCTTCCTTGTCCAAATTTGAATTCCCCAACATTCTTTTTTCGAATCTTCCTTCAGTATTTTCTTTCTTTCCTTTACTGAGTTTGGTTGAATTTTCTTCATCTTGAATGAGTAATTTTCAAGACCCTATAAATATATATCCACATTTTTAATAATTTATATTTAATTAATAAAACATATCCATTTTTTCAATATTTTTAAAGTATACTCATTAATTATTCTATTTCACTCATTTTTAAAATACATGCATTTAATATTATATATTCATTAATAATGTTAAAAATATATTTGTAAATAAATATTTATAAATAAATATATTTATAAATGTATATTTACTATATTTATAAATTTATATATTTATAAATATAAATAAATAAATTTTATTTTTTTAAAAATAATTTATATAATTATAAAAAATAATTATATATATTTAAATAATTATAAAATTATAATAGATTTATTTAAAAAATGAATATATTTACTATATATATATATATATTCATATTTATATATATTTATTAAGTATATATATAATTATATAAATATATATAATGATATAAATATATAAATATTTTTTAAAAGTATTTATATAATTATAAATAAATAAATAAATATTTAAATGATTATAAAATTATAATAAATATATTTATCCAATGAATATATTTACTATATTTATGTTTATATATATTTATTAAATATATATATATAATTATATATATATAATGATATAAATATATTTATAATTATAAATAAATAATTATAAATATATTTATTTATAAATATATTTATAAATATATATTTACCATATTTATTAAATTATATATTTATAATTATAAATTAAAAATATAATTTTTTTAAAAGTATTTATATAATTATAAATAATTAATTATATATATTACATAATTCTAAAATTATTTGAAATATATTCAATAAATATATAATTATATGACATATATAAGTATTTATAAATATGTTTATGAATTTTTTTATATATAATTATAATTATAAATCCTTTATCAGCGATTCTTTAACACTAATAAAGATATATTTTATTTATGCTTATTAATTTATAATCAATAAAAGTTATCTTTATTAGTATTTTTTTGAAAGTGATGATAAAACTCTCCTCAATCTATTGAAAATAATCTTAACCACGCTGATTCAGTTACGATTCTAATGCTTTCTTGGAAGTCCCCTACCACTGGTGCTCCTTGTCTACTTTCTCTCAGACTAATCAAGGGTTGAATTGAAGGTATTTTATTTTTTCTCCTCCTCACTCATTGATTACTTGTTTGGGTTATGCACATTGTATTATTGTAGTGTTTTCTTGGATCATATCCTCTCTTCTCCCCCATGATCAATCGAACTTCCTTGGACCCCTAAGAGGGTTTCCACGTCCTTATAATTCTATTTAGGTGCCTCCTCCCTAAATTTTTCATGTGTTTTCCAATGTAAATCTCATCTTTTTCCCTTCTGATTTTGGAATCTCCTCCCTCCATTTTTATTTCTTGAGTTATGTTTTTCTATTCTTTTTAAATTTTTTTATTTAAATTATACATATGTGTAATGTTTATAATGAATTTAGAAAACATTTTGGTTGAATTCCATGCTTAGAATAAAGGGTTTTCCATATATTTTGATTTAATTATTATGAATTAAATTTTTTTATCATGCTAAGTGCTTGATCATATTCTTATGAGGGATTTTAAGTCGAATTTTATGAAAAATGAAAGGCTTGGGATATATTTTGGGATTTAAGGGAAGAAAAAATGTTTTAATTTTTTTTTCGAAATATAAAAAGGCTGTGTTTCTAATGTTTCTAAAGTATTGAAATGGTTAAATTTAAAATGAAAGGCTAATAACTTGGCAACTGAGTTATATTTTTTTAATATTCTATTTTTCACTTTGAAATGAGTTTATAGCTCGTAATACCCTCATTGATCACCCCTTGTATTTGGTGTGTCTTTTATGGGATGTTTATCAATTTATAATGAATGTATGATTTAAAAGGGTTTGTTCTATATGAGGTTGTTGGAGGTGAGGTGTAGGATATTTCTTTTGTGACCATATGTTTGTATTTCAATTTCTTTCTAACCTCCTCACTTGATTTCTTGGTCATGGGAATTTTAGGTAACTAAATGGTATATTGGATAAGTGAAAAATTTAGTTTATCATGTGTATAGCTAGAGTGGGACCGATCTATTGAGTGTTCTCAAATCCCCCCATAGTAGCTTCACACTCCTGGGATGGTTTAGGTCCTATCTAGTTTGATGGGACTAGTGAGTCAAGATGGTTCTTTAAAGCTGACCTGATATTCTTTTCGCTAGTTCAAGATCATATTACTTGAATGCCACATTTATTATCCCTTTTAAAATTATACTATAATAGGTGGGATCTAGTTAGACCTATTCGTTCATTATATGTGCATTTTATTTTTTTCATTTTACTATTCTTTATGTATGCGCTTGATTCTGGTAGGATATCAATCTTTTGGTTGATCTGGTTGGTTGGTTGTTATTACATTCTAACTTGGGAAGATTATTTGTTTTTCTTAGTGATTTTGTGTATGGTGATTTCTGTGAGGGTTCCCAATAAATCTTTAAAGTGGTTTTCCTAATAATAAAAATATTTAATTTTGATTAAATGAGTGGGTTACAATATAGAAAATAATTTATCATATAAATATCAATCCAAATGAGGAAAAATCATTACTTTTCAAATACCCTTATGTTAATCAACACAAGACATAATTTGTAGTGTATGTATAGTTTAAAGTTCACTAATTTCAAGCCAAACATGGTTCTAAAAATGGAATAGGTAATAACTAATGTATCCTAGTAATAAACTAGGTAAATTATTAAACATAACATTAGTTATAACCAATGCTTAGTCATAATAACCCAAAGAAAGCCTATGGTGTGACTCAAGCACCAATGAATATGTTCTAACAAAACAATAAAATATTTTAATTTAAATCAATTTTATACACTTAAAACCCAATTTAGTAACAACCTTTTTAAGGAAAAGAGTTCATTTAAAGTTAATATGCACATGTATAACTCATATTTAATGAAAATGAAGTTTTACACTTTTCATTTTTAAAATATACAATGAAAAAATCCTGTTAGTAATGTGAAATTATGATTTAGTAAAAAAATTTAAATCATGAAAATACCTAAGGTTTTGGTTTCATGAAAATGATCTATTTATTTAAGGTATTTATATAAAAAAAATCCATACATAATTATTTAAGAAAATAGACACATTTATAACATAAAAGTTTTCATTTTAGTTTCAAAAAAAAGTTGATGATACTTAATAAGTTATCATACCAAATCATTCCTTCCCACTTAATCAACCCAACTATTATATCATCACTGATGCAATAACTAAATAAAGTTTAAGTATTGTTTATTGACTTATAATTCATTTAGGTTATAGTGAAAGGAAATGAATTTCTTGGTAATATAATACATGGTATAAAAGGGAATACTTATCTAAGTATTTTAATACAACTTAAACTCATGATTTAATACTAAATTTAGGTTTACAAAAAGTACTCAAGATATCAGAACATAAATATATACCAAATAGCGATTTCCTTTATTGAACAAAAGTCTAAGACATGTGAATATTCATGCTAATTTATCAAAATAAGTTGAAGTAACATAACCAAAACATATGATAGCTACATTCCTTTATAGATATTAAAATTATTTAGAGCTTATATAATTTCTAAGCATGAACTTATATAAATAAAATAATGTAAATAATTAAAGAACATACATCCAAAAGTTTAATTTCATAGAATAATTAATTTTAAAACAATTAAACATGTTTAAAAAACTTTACATAATAAACCTAGAATAAATATATAATTTTAAAAACATATGTGATGTGGTTTCTACCACACTACACCAAATCTCATAAAAAACATTATTTGGTCCTCCTCTGGATAAATTTTCAATGAAAATGATCATTTTCACCTGTCAACGCACTGTCTCATCACTCAGTCACAATTACTTAACAATAGAAATCACCCCATAATCTTCTAAACACCAAAAAAAAATTCCAAACTCAAAAATTGGTGTAGCTTCATTGTTGCTTCCTTTCTAAAAAAAAACCAATTTTGCTATTGTTCTCTCACCCTGGGTATTAGAGAACCTCCAATCTGACTCACACTTAGATAAATTCAAATTAAACCTAATCTCTATATCAAACAAAAACTCTATCTTATACCTCATGATATTTTGGAAAATAGTTTTCAATGTCATGAATATTTGTAAAAACTTATTGAAATTGATCCATGAATAAATTATATGGCATGCAAAAGCTTGGATTTGTAGCTTTTTTTATGATATTTGATGAAAATGGTTTTTGATAAATGAATTATCCCTTGATTTAATTTTCAATGAATATCATGGGAACCTCTTTATTTATGTGGTTAGTCTAGGAAAATCATGTCAAAATTTAAATTATTAATTTACTACTATTTTATGAAAAATATTTTTTCATGTCATCATTATAAATTGTTTATGAAATGTTTAGTAATCATGATTTTCTATAGTTTGGGTGGTGACCTACTTAGAATTTTTATGGGCATTTCTATTTTGAATTTCAGTTTTGAAAAATTAAACTTGGTTTTAAATGTTAAAGTGGATTTTGAAATGAAAAAATGAGTTTTTCCCTTAAAATGAACTAAAATGGATTCCCTGTATTGAAACTCTTAAAGTGATTTCAAAGTGAACCTCTAATGTTTTAAAATTTTCAAAGCGTACATATTTATATAGAAATTGTTTTAAAATTTTAATTTATTGTTATTTATTTTTTAATATGATTTTAAAAAAATTTAATCGATGCTTACATTTTTTACAGAAAAATGGACTCATATCCCATTAAGTGTTTTGAAAGAAATTGGTCAATTTTCATGTGAAATTAAAAAAATAGATTTCGAGAGGGGTTTTAAAAATTCAAATAGAAACCTTTTAATATTTTAATGTTATTTTGATATGATATTTTAAATTTGAAATTAACATGAAATAATTTAAATAATTTTGGTCACTTGTAAAGTGT
The DNA here is from genome assembly GCA_963277665.1 of Viscum album. Classification (NCBI taxonomy): domain Eukaryota; kingdom Viridiplantae; phylum Streptophyta; class Magnoliopsida; order Santalales; family Viscaceae; genus Viscum; species Viscum album. Next base: position 813,391,605 of record OY728166.1, read on the forward strand.
TTTGTAAATAGGTTGTTTTCAATATGAAATTTGTAAAATGTTCATAGTCATAAGATCATTAATTTATTATTAATTAATATCTTTCCCTAATTTTTTTTTGAATTCATCCAATTATTATTACATTCATTACAGGAAATATTATTTCTATACTTTATTCATTTTATACCAACTAGGAGCCTCGCCATAGTGTTTGGAATTTGCGGGACTATGAAATCATGCATCTGGTTCCACTAGGAGGGCATGATGTAGTCTTGGTGAAATAAATTTTCTATTCAAGGGATATTGGTACATGTATACTTTAGAAAAGGTGATCATATATCTAAAACCATTATGAATCTACAATAGGGTATAAAAGAGTAAGGACACTATGAACATGTATTGTATGATTATCTCATCTATTAAACCATTGTGTGCCTGAGAAACTTTTCATCTTTAGGAAACAAACTAATAAATGTTGTCTAGTGATTCACTAACTCTCAAACCAAGAACATTTAGATCTATAGAGACAAATATCACCCTCATCATCTTTATCTTCTGAACATTTATTATTTCATTTTTTTCTTGAGACTCAACCCTCATCACTTCTAGACACACAACTATGTTTCTTGAACTAATTTGAGCAGTAGTAATCCCATACTAGGTATGAGTGATCATTTTGTATGAATTAAGAGGATAACACCTACCATATTGGATTAATTATTTTCTTAAATTCAATTACCCATTTCCATCAAAGCATACTAAAATTGTTTGAAACAATCAAATATTGGGTTCCCCTTATTAGAATTATCTATAACTTTCACCATTGATAATGAATATCTTATGTGTATTTATTGTTTTATACAAAATGAATATTTTATGAACCTAATATGATGAATATGAATAAATAAGGGATAAAATATAATTATATGAAAAAATAGTATGAATATGGGTTAAATAGTTTATCAAGTTTTAAATAGATCATGCATACAACCTTTATAAAATCATTTTTCTATGTTTACATTGTTTTTATTCAAGAAAAAATAGTCTGGGAGAGTTGGAAGAACTTTTTTATTTGAAAAAAATAGATCATAGCTATAAATGTTTGACTAAACAATGGGAAAAACTGAACATGCACAATGATTGGGATGATACTACAGTTAACAGATCATTTTATATAAATGCAAGTGTAAATTTTGATGGAGATTGCCTGGAAGAAATGATAATGGAAATTTAATATGACCTTCAGGATTGTCTAAAGTTGTTTGAGAATTTAAATAGCTATGCTAATAGACCATTGTAAATTGGTTGTACTAAATACACAATATTTTTATATGAATTGAAGTTATATAATTTGAAAGCTGTTGCGGATGGAGTGAAACTAGCTTTATAGAACTATTTGGTCTTTTGAATGATATGAAACCAAAAGAAAATGAACTTCCATGTCAAACATATGATGCTAACGAATTCTATGTTCAATGGGAATGTTCTCAAAAAAATATATTCTTGAAAAAATGATTTTTTACTATTTCGTAAGGACCATGAATCACTCATAAAATTTTTTTAGTGTGGTGTGGATCAATACAAGAAAAATGAATCATGTCCTTAAAAAATATGTATGGTACTTTATTATCATTACATGGTTTAATAAAATATATGGATGTTAGGAAACTATGAGATAATTAAGATGCCATGAAAATACAAGAATTAAATATGGTAACCTATGTCATCTAGCAGATTCTCCTCAATGGAAGAAAATTAATTACAAGAATTCTAAATTTGGAAATGATCCAAGAAAGTTTCATCTTGAATTATCCACATATAAAATTTATCCTTTTGGTTTATAGAGTAGTTCACATTACACATGGAACATCATGTTGTTAAATTATAACTTTCTACCATGGTTATGCATGAAGCACAAATACATTATTTTGTCTCTATTTATATCTAGACCAAAGTAACTCGGTAATGATATTGATTTATATTGGGCTCCATTGATCAAAGATATGAAATTGATTTGGGATACAAGTGTTACAATATATGATGTTTATATAAGTGAAGAATTTTAATAGAGGTCCATGTTTTATGGAATGATAAATAAATTTTCTACTTATGGAAATTTTTCAGGCTATAGAATTAAAGGAATGTTGGGGTGTACCATTTGTAAAGAATTAACTCACTCGATTCGGTTGAAACATTCCTTGAAAACTGTGTTGTTAGGACATCCGAAATTTTTACCTCAACAACATAAATACCGATATAGGATAAAATCATTTGACGGGAATACAGAACAAGGTACAAAACCATCTCCACTAATAGGTGATAAAATGTTTGATAAAGTAAATGATATTGAAACTATTTTTGGTAAATCATTTTTAAAAAACCTTATGAAATCTTGTTGGAAAAACAGGTCAATTTTTTTTGAATTACCATATTGTAATTTTTTGCATGTTATACATTTTCTTGATGTCATTCATGTAGAAAAAATATATTTGATAGTTTTATTGAAACATTAATAAATTTTCTTGGTAAAACAAAATATGGAATTAAGGTAAGGTTAGAAGTGATTGACATGAGGATAAGGGAAGAGTTGGTATCGGTGAAGGGAAAGGGAATACTTTTTTTCCTATAGTAACTTACACTCTATCCAGATAAAAAAACAAAAAAAATTTATTTTCCTTAATGGTGTAAAGGTTCCATAGGGATATTTATCAAATATCAAGAAAGTAATGTAAATGAATAATTTGAAGTTATAGGGGCTAAAATCAAAGGACTATAATGTTTTGATGAAAAATTTGACGATCATTACTTTATATTGTATTCTGCCTAAAAATGTATGACATATATTATCGAGACTCTACTTATTTTTCAAATTCATATTTAGTAAAGTTATAGACATGGTGAAGTTTTCAGTCCTGAATAAGATGGTTATAGTAATATTATGTGAATTATATCTTCTCTTCCCACTATTATTCTTTGATATAATAGTCCACCTGATGGATCACTTGGTTAGAGAGGTTAAACTATGTAGTCTTGTCCATTATAGTTGGATGCACCCCATTGAAAAATATATGATAATTTTGAAAGGCTATGTAAAGAATAGAAGTTAACCAGAAGGTTGTATTGTAGAATGATATATCGTTGAATAATCTATTGAATTATTTACTGTTGATCTATTAGATGCAGACAACATCGGTCTCCTAAAGTCTCATCCGGGCTTCTTACCAACCAAAGGCTCGAAGGCATTCAATTTTTTTATTTATTAGATAAATCCCCCTTTTAAGGGAAGAAGGGGGAACCCAAAAAAAAACAAGGACTTAAAAAAAATCACTCCTGAAGGACAAAAGGAGAAAAACCAGACTCACAATGAGAGTCACCCCTCCCCAGCACATTTGATCATGTTGAATTTCATCATCGTTGCAGGGCTAATCAACTAGAAAGTGTCCTATTTCAAATCACATACCCGATACAATGGCTTACACCACACCCTCTCAAACAACCAAATCCAAAAAGCACTACAAAGATGAACCACAAGCTCTGAATCCTCCTCTAGGGTATGTTTTTGTGATTGAGTCTGACTGCACTAACTTCTCACCTTCAGGATCAAATCAAACTCATAAATAACTTCCACCAATCACTATAGAGACTCCTTCATACAAAAAAATCCTTTAACACATCATCAAATTCAAATCATAACATCAAACAAATCCAATTTCCAAAAATCATCCATCCAACATTAACAATACATCCGCAAGAGAACCAAAATCACCAGCATAATCACATGAAGACAATATCATACACCCAAAGACCTTCACTAATCATTGGAGCCACCACCGAAAAACATCACTTCCACCATCCACAAGAAATACCCAACTGTCCGCAGAAGAAACCTGAAGAGGATAGATTCGATCCACACCAGGGAAGCTAGAGACAGCGAGGAGGAGCAGCGAACCTCCAACGGCGACGACACCGTAAAACCCTTCCAAACCTGAAAAAGGCAAATAGATCCTCCCCACTCAAAGCTGAACCATATACGACATCGGGACACACCGAAGGATGAAGCAGGGAGCGAACCGAATCCTTCACCGAGCCGTTTCCACTCAAGTCCTGGAAGCTGGACCATGAAGAGTCTATCCGGAGTCGAAGTTGGAGCGCCGAAGCTGATGCCAATCCACGCCAATGCCACGCCATCCTAGAGAAGAGGTGCCTCGCCACATTGAAATGCACCATAGGAGGGGAGGAGGCGATTCTCTGAAGGAAACCCTAGCCTCGTGCGAGAGGAAGGTAGCCGCTGCTCCAAGGCGATACTGCTTAGAAGGTCTCCCCAAGGCTTCCTACCCTAGGGCCTTTGGGCCACTCATATTAAGCCTCAGGTCATGGTCCCTCGGGCTATGTAATGGGTTCCCCTCTACCTAGAATGAAAATAGGTTCCTTTTTTAACAATAAAAAGAGAATTCAGAAGCAATTTTTTTAAAAAAAATTACTAAACTAATTTGATGGATAGTTAGGGGAACAAATTAAAATGATATATCTTACATTGTTTTTTAATAAATAAGTATACTTTCCATACAAAAGAACACGATGAATTTAGTATGATGAAAAAATGGAGTAATGCTTATGGTGAAAGTGATGCACATATCTAGTTCCAAGGATATGAATCCAATTTATCCAAATATGTTATATTTTAGTATTATAAAACAGTTATATGAGTTGGATTATAAAACATTTAAAGTTCTTATTTTCTATTGAAAATGAGATAATAATAGGAGTGAAGAGAAAGTTGATAAAACGGGCCTCGTGAAAGGGAATTTTATTTTAGAAGGGGAAAATGATGATCCACTCATAATAGAATCACAAGTAGTACAAGTATTTTATGTATTAGATACAACAAAAAAGAATTGGTCAATTGCCCTACTGGTGACTAAAACAACTGTAGGTTCAGATGAAAATTCAATTGATTATGACCCTTTCATTGGGAGATTATAATCATTTTATGCTGGTCCCAATGCAGGAAATGTCTTGTACATTAGAGGGGATTTTTATTCTTGATAGAGGATCCAAACACCTTGAACATTTAAACAAAATAAAGAAATTTCAATGAGAGGGTTAAAGTTTTTTTAATATACTATGTTTTTACTCATAATATTATATATTCTCTACCACATTAACATAATCTAAATTAAATGTTTTACTACTCATACAGATAATGTATTCTACACATGATGTTGTTACCAATCCCAAGGAAGAATAGACTGTTGATACTAAAACTGTAGAATTATTAAGGTATCAATATAATATTGATGACAAAAAACAATAATGATACATCATCATAGTGTTGAATAAAATTATCAAGGAAAAAATAAAGAGTATAAAATTTGAGGTTTTCGGGAATCTATGTGGCCAACTTGTTGACCCCAATAAGTCAATGTTCATTAGTTATGTTGGGGTCATAAAGAGGATGAATGTGATGATTGATATAGATTCATTGCACCACATCTATCCTGTAACTAAGGAAATCCTTTGTGAAGATATAAAGGTAATTTTACAATATAATTTCTCTATTTTACTTATTTTTTTATAACGAAACATTGATTTAATTTTCATTATTCTTTGCATAGTTCATTTATTATAGAATATTATCATAAGAAATATGTCTTACTATCCACTATAAAATACCATAGAGGCTTATATACTCTTATTACCAAGTTATATCTTAGGGATTCTTAAGGGAAATTAAATCCCCACCCACAAGTTAGTTATGCACACATTATAAAGTAGGAAATATCGAATGTTTTAACCAGTTGTCATGATGAGAAATCATTTTAAGTGCATTGTAGTTGATAATATATTATTTTAAATTATTTATTTTATCCAATTTAATTTAAAATTGTTAATTTATGAAATAATAAAAGAGTTATGAAATTAAATAATGTGCATAAAAACCAATTTACCCCTATCGCAAAGCAAGGATAGAGTACACTTCACTAGAGAAGAAATTGGTATGTATTTTAAATTGATAATAAAAGTTTTATGTGATATGAAAAAACATATGTTCCTTTTTTTATATATACATATTGAAAAATAAAAAGCTAAATCCACTTCTTTCCCATTTTATGTTCTATAGAAGGAGGATTGTTTAAATAAGGAGGGTAAACTAGGTGATGAAAAAATAAAAGAAGTTTGGGAAACATGTGTAAGTATGAAATAATAGTAATTAGTTATGATTTATAATGAATATTTCAAAAAAATATCTATTTATGTTCATACATATTTTATATAGTTTAGATATAAGAATCAGTAGCGATCATACCGAAAGAACAACTAATTTCAGTAGATTTTAAGAGGCTATAACAATATGGTAGCATTAGAGGAGTAGGTTTTGGAGTGTCTCCTAAAAAATATTTCGAGAAGAAAAAACCACAAGAAGATATATATAAAATTATGAGAGGATTGTAGGCACAAATAGATTTTTATTCAAGATATTATTATTCGAACTGTTTTTGAAAGACCAATATATGAGAAAGGATTAAAGCGAACCGATAGTGGAAAAAATATCCACACATGAACAACCGAATGACCCCACTAGATTTGAGGCTATCCATTCCCCTCATCCATGTACCTTACATGAGGTAATCAATTTTTTCACTACTCTTTCTTCTAAATGTGTATCATACAACTTTTGATAACTTTATATTACTAAAATTCTATAGGGTAATGTTGTAGGTGATTTATATCTGTAAATAATAACACACCACCTTGTTATGAGGGGAATAGTGTATAATATCATAAGAGACAAGATAAAAAATAAATAACTCCAAAAATATCAAATGAGAGTGTGGATTGATGTAGCTCAAGAGATGATCACTAAGTTTACTATTCCACTTGATGATCCAGATATTAAAATTGTCTATAATGCTATTATAACTTTTGTAGCATGGCCATCTAATCTTATAAAGGTATGCGATTTATGTATTTATTTTTTTCTTATATAAAACCTATAAAAGTTGATGAGAAAAGGTCTAAATTGAGGAATGGTATTACAAATGGATAAAGCAATGGGGAAACAAAAGGTTGGATCAAGATAATCTAGTGAATTGAACAATAAATTAAAAGGACCTTCCAAAAGTACCTTCTCCATGCTAGGTACACTAAAACATTTATTATCATTAAAAATTCATGGAGAGACCAAATTTAATGATGAAAATATGTATTATATTCCATATGAAGGAGACATATTTATAGCTTTCATTATAGACATAGTTGGTCTTGAGAGTGTGAATGAGATTCTCAAGTTTAAATGGATGAGAGTATTAGTTATGAATACATATATAAGGCACATTTTCATAATACATATGTCCAAATAATGATATAATATGTTCATTAAAGGTAATAACTATTCATATTTTCTACATGTGTTTATATGTCTTCTATGTAAAGAGAAAACCATGTAAAGCATGATTCAGATTTATTAATCCCTATCTCATTTCTATAAAAGAAACTTCTTTAGATAAATAAGAAATTAATAAGAAGAAATATGAGCTATACAATGTGTTTGAGAAAAAAAATAACAGATGACAAACTCTTTTTGATTCTTAAAATGCAGGGGTAAAACTCTAAAATCTAATCACATAAAATATATTTTAATTTTTTTCATTACTTATTTGTTTTTATTTTATTAAGAAGCACTGTATGTTGATCTCACTCAATATGGATACCCAAAATATTGATTTTTTGGATCCAATGTATGGATATCCAATTAACCGACCACAAATAATGTGTATTGTGAATTTTTAATACAATGAAATAAATATTTTATAGATAAAATAAAAAATTATGTGCTTTAATCTATGTTTGAACTATAATTTTTTAATGATATGGTGGTCTCTAAATAGAAGCTAAATCATGTCATGAAGTCAGTTACTGAACCTAAAAAGATTATGGATTACTTAAAATGGAAACATATTAAGGTATATATATAAATATTTTACTATCAAGACATATTTCAAAACAATTTACTTATTTTGGTTAATGTTTCTGTAGTATCTAAATCAAGATAAAGGAAATGATTGTGGATATTCTATTTTCAAATTTATGTGAGAGATCATAAACTATGAAAATAACAACATTCCCAAATTGGTAATTTCCAAATGAAATTAAAATTTTATTAAAAATATTTCTTAATAATTTGTTTTTGTATATTTTATCAGTACTACCAAGACTTATGACAACCATCATACTCAAAAGAAAAATTAATTTTTTTAGAGATGAGTGGGAAGCGTACATGGTGCCAGAATGTTTGACGACAACAAATTTAGGTGATTACCAACTACTTTTGTGATCTAGTATGGGTTATTACCTTAAAATTATATTTGGGGTGTGAAATATTTGTATCATAATTCTTATATATTATTTTGATCTATTTATAAAGGATAATTATAATAGAGTAAATCAATTTGTTTAGAAATAAGAAAAAATCATGGTGTTAGAATGTATACATACATGATGAAGATGTGAATTCCTAATACTAATTTAGTTAATTTTCTCATCATTTTATTTACTTTTTTCAATTAATTTTATTATCATTTTTAGAATAAAATTAGATTAATTCCTCCTCTAGGGTTTCATCATGGGTGGTGGAAAATGATTTAAGAAAAGAACAATACAATAGTTTCATTTTGGTGGGTGGTGGAATTATTTGGACTATTTGGTCATCAATTATATGGAGATATAATATCTTAGTGCCCCTTTTATTTTGATTTAGTGTGGGTCCACATGATGCATAGAAAATTAGTATCTCAACTATTAGACTGAGGAATAAAAAATACATGGTAATGGGGAGGAGTGATGTGTTGGGTTGAAACCTATGGAGACCTTTTTGATTCTATCATATGATTGTATGATCATGTCTTAATGTAGAGATAAAGAAAGAAATCATGAGTGGGTATTCATGTTTTGATGCATTGGGGTTTTAAATTTCATATCCTTATTAGCTTATGAACTATAGGGTTCATAGAGAGGAATGTGAAAATTCATTATATAAAATCTGTCCACTGGTTTATCACTAATATGCATGTGCACATCCATTATGTAAAATGATGAATGTTTACAAGATCATTAATAAAAAACTTATCATTATTCTCAATAAAAAATACATGAGAATAGGTATGTTCTCATTTTGATGAAAAAATAATGATGATGTTATGTTAGAGTTTATCATCACCTAGAATATTGAAAATGATATACTAATATATAGCAAAATCTAGAAATAATTAAAGTATGTTCTGGATTTTAGTGTCATTTGGATGCTATAAGGGCTATAATGATGTTTTACACTGTCAAAAATGGGAAAAAAATTTATAATGGAGGTTAGTGTCTTTAGAAAATACATAATGGGTCAAACTAAAGTCTTTTACATCAAATAAGGTAAATGGTTTATCATGGAGTTTATACTCTCTATGATGGTGAAAGGGAAAGATAGATTTTATTATGTTCCATAAAAACTCAAATATAAATATTTATTTTTGTTCAATCAATGAAAACTAATAGGTTTACACTTAATGGTTAATTTTTTCTAGGATTAAATAAAGGGATACACTAATTTTTAGTATAATCCTAGAATATATAATGTGTTATGCTAGTTTTTTATAGCAGATAAGAAGGAAAATGTTTATATATGAGTTTTACAACAACCCAAAAGGATAATAAAAATTTATGGGAATTTTGTGTAATATGTGAATGTTATGTTATTTTAAAGTGGTTAAATATGTCATATTATTGGTATTGAGTTTATAAAATATCTCATATGTATCCACTGTGGGTGAATTGAAAATGTTATAGTTTGGAATTATAGTTTAAAACAATGGGACTAAGAATGTCAATTCTCTTTGAAAAATGAGGGTTATAATCTTATGTTATGATGAATCAAAAAACTATTTTAATGTATAAAATGTTGTGTGAAAAAAAATATTTTATTATGAGATTTATAGTATAGATACTTTAATAAAGAAATATCATATAGGTAATCATCATCTATGTAGTATGATATTTCATACAGTTTGAGGTCATGTGATAAGGACCAATGAATGGAGTTTAATTTCATATTAGATGGTCCAATGTATTTTCTTTTAGGGTCCTATAAGACTGACTAAATTACTTGTATTTTAGTTTCATATGATTAAGAATAATTATATTATATTTTAATGATATATAACTTGAACAAGTTTTATTTTAGTTGATTTCATCATCATGTTATCTAGTTTTTTGGTTAATTTACTCGTAAATTTTTTCTAATAATTTTCTGTTTAATTTTCACAAAGATTATGAAGAAATGACTTCATTAACAAGGATGATTCAATCATGTACTATGATCATAAAATCAACAAGGATGATGCACTCATTATCATACAATTTTATTTTTACTCTCCAATGCATTCAACATTTTGGGATATCAAATTGTAAAATTTTTATATGACCCAGAATGTTGAACGAACTGTAGGATAAAAAGACACAATTGAATCAACCATACCTCAATACAATACACTATGTACCCGGTATTTGTGTGATTTCAGTTTAAAATTTCATTTTGTTAATGTATTGTTTTGAATTTATGTTTAATTTATTTATTTATATTATTAATAACATAATAATTGTTTTCTTATACAGTTGGATTATTTTTCTCATATTGGGTTGGTTTGTTTGAAGCTTCTTGTGCTCATTGGATACTGGACCTCATGGATACAACTGAGATAATGAAAACAAGTAAATGAGTTAATCATCCACAGCTCAATCTGATACATGGTTGACCTGATATAACTCAGATTGTCTGGTTTTAGTTTAAAATTGACATTTTATTAATGTATTATTTCATATTTATGTTTAACTTATTTGTTTATAGTATTACTAACATAATAATTATTTTCTTATATAGGTGGATTCTTTTGGGAAGTTAGAATTTTCATTTAATTGTCTATAGCAAGCCAAAAAACAGAGAACATGTTGTTTTTGGATGAGGCATTTAAGGTAGAATGGGGTTTGCTTTTCTATCCAAATGGAACAATTCTCTATCTTTTGGGTTGGCTCAAATAGTTAAAAAAAACATACATCATAAAATCAAACATCTTCACCTCAATCAGATACACAATGTTATCAATATTACTTGAATTGTATGTTTTTACTTTATAATTTACATTTTATTTCAAAACACATATCACATACTCAAAACTAATAAAAGCATACATATTGTTTTGATACTTTTGGAAAATTATCCATAACTAATTTTTGATACGTAAGAATTAGTTGTACCTAAATCATATACATGGTGTGATCAGTATGACTCTAAGTGTATATTTTTATTTAAAATTGAAATTAATTTAAGTAAAAAAACACAAGTGACATACTCAAAACTGATAAAAAATTGTATTGTTTTTATCTTTTAGTAAAATGTTCTATAATTTATTTGTGACATGTAGTATTCATTCACACATCAATTCGATATATAATGTGCCCGATGTGACTCAAAGTATCCATTATTAGTTTAAAATTGACATTTTAGTTCAAAAAGTGTCACTAATTTAAAATCAATAAAATAAAATTATATTGTCTTTATAATTTAGGAAAAATATTTATAGGTCATTTGTAATGTATATGATTTAGTCTCATGTCAAAATGACACACAATGTGACCAGTATGACTCAAAGTGCATGCTTCCATTTTAAAATGGAATTTTAGTAAAAAATACAAGTGACATAATAAAAACAAAGAAAAAATCATTCATATTGTTTTTATTCTTTAAAAAAACTATCTATAGGTCACTTTTATATTTAGGAATCATACTCACCTAAATCGGACACATGGTGTGACTGGTATAACTCCAAGTGTATATTTTATTTAATATTGACATTAATTTTAGTAAACAAGACATGTGACATACTCAAAAATGGGAAAACACATTTTTATTATTTTTATATTTTAGTAAATAATCTATAATTAATTTTTGATGTGTATAAATTAGTCGCATATTAATCTGATACAAGATGTCCCCAGTATAAATCAAAGTGTCTGTTATTAGTTTAAAATTAACATTTTAGTTCCAAAAGTGTCACTCATTGAAATACAAGAAAACACTATTGGATTGTACCAATATTTTAATAAAATGATTAATAAGTCATTTTTGAAATTTAGGAATCAGTCTCATGTTAAACCGACACATGATGTGACCGATAAGACTCAAATTACGTGTTTCTAGTTTAAAATGATATTGTAGTAAAAAAAAGTGACATACTCAAAACTAATAAAACACATTAATATTGTTTTAATACTTTAGTAAAATGGTCTATAAGTCATTTTTTTTTATTTTTAATAATCGACCTCACCTCAATCCAATGCACAATGTGACCAGTATGACTCCAAGAATTTCTTTTTATTTAAAATTAACATTAGTTTTAGTAAAAAAGACAAGTGAAACAAACAAAAACTAAGAAAATGTATTCATATTGTTTTTATACTTTAGAAAAAAGATCTATAAGTCATTTTTGATTTTTATGAATCATCCTCATCATAATTCGAAACCCAATGTTCCAGGTATGACTCAAATTTTCATTTATTAGTTTTAAATTTACATTTTAGTTCAAAAAGTTTCACTCACTAAAAAACAATCAAATACACTTAGATTATATTTATAATTTAGTATAATGATTCATAATACATTTTTTATGTGTATGAACTAGTATCACATTAAACCAACACACGATGTCACCGATATGAATCAAAGTGCATGTTTCTAGTTTAAAATGACATTTTATAAAAAAAGACAAGTGATATACTCAAAACTAATTGAACACATTCATATTGTATTGATACTTTATAAAAATTATCCATGACATACATGAATCATCGTCACCTCAATCTGATGCATGGTGTGACCAACATGACTCCATGTGTGTATTTTTATTTAAAATTGACATTAACTTAAGTAAAAAAGAATGGGAGGGTATGAAATTTTCCACCAGTACCATGCCTGTTCACCCTGCACATGGACATTCTAGCCGAACAGTTATGCAAAGGTGGAGAGCTGATCATGATGCATATGCTGGGGGGGAGTAGTTTCAAGTGGTCATAATCTGTATGATTTCCTTAAGACCTACAGGTCTTGTAATGTCTCCAATCCTATGGGCAATGTAATTCCTAAGACTACGGGCCTTGTAAGGGTTCCCCCTCATCCCTTGAAAGGGGGGATATCAGAAAATCAATAAAAAAGAAGGCCTTCGGGCCATTCAGTCAGTTAGTAAAAAAGACAAGTTATATACTCAAAACCTGATAAAACACATTCTGATTATTTTGATACTTTAGTAAAATTATCCATAAGTCATTTTTATGTGTAGGATTAATTCAATCCTAAATTCGATACATTATGTTCCTGGTATGACTCAATGTGTCCATTATCAGTTTAAAATTTATATTTTAGTTCAAAAAGTGCCCCTTACTAAAAACCTTGAAAATGATCTCAGATTGTTTTGATAATTTAGGAAAAAATTTAAAAGTCATTTGTGATGTGTATGGATCATTCTCACATTAAACTGACACATGATGTGACCGATATGACTCAAAATGTGTGTTTTAATTTAAAATGGAATTTTAATAAAAAAGACAAGTGACATTATCAAAACCAAGAAAACACATTCACATTGTTTTTATACTTTATTAAAAAAATACATGTCATTTTTGATGTGTAGGAATTATCCTAACCTCATTCCAATGTATGGTGTGACTCGTATAACTCAAATGTGTCTTTTTATTTAAAATTTACATTAATTTTAGAAAAAAATACAACTAGCATACTCAAAACTGAGACAAACACTCATATTTTTTTGATAATATATAAAAATGATCCATAAGTCAATTTTGACCTATAGGAGTCATCTTAAACACAATACTATACATGATGTTCCTGATATGAATCAAAGTGTCCGTTATGAGTTTAAAATTGACATTTTAGTTCAAAAATGTCACTCACTAAAAACTTAGAAAACATGATCAGATTGTATTGATAATTTAGGAAAACTCTTAATAATTAATTTTTGATATGTATGAATTATTATCACATCAAACTAACACATGATGTGACCGGTATGACTCAAAGTGTGTGTTTCTAGTTTAAAATTACATTTTAGTAAAAAACGTAAGTGATATACACAAAATTGATAAAACACATTATGATTGTTTTTATAATTTATGGAAATGATCTATAAGTCATTTTTAACATTTATAAATCATCTTCACCTCAATCTAATGCACAATCTGACTCCAATTGTGTCTTTTTATGTAAAATTGACATTAATTTTAGTAAAAAGGAAAAGTAACATACTCAAAATTAAGAAAACACATTCATATTGATTTGATAATTTAGAAAAATGACCCATACGTCATTTATGATGTGTAGGAATTATTATTACCTCAATCTAATACATGATGTTCCTAGTATGACTCAAAGTTTTCATTATTAGTTTAAAATTAACACTTTAGTTAAAAAAGTGTTACTCATTAAAAACCAAGAAAACACACATGTATTTCTTGTTAATTTATGAAAATGATTTATAAGTCATTTATAATGTGTAGGAATCAGTCTCATATCAAACTAACACATGATGTGACCATAATGACTCGAAGTGTGTGTTTTTATTTTAAAATTACATTTTAGTAAACATCACAAGTGACGTACTCAAAACCATGAAAATGATTTTTATTATTTTTATAAATTATTAAAATTATCCCTAACTCATTTTGGATATGTAGGAATAATCCATACTTTAATCTGATGCACGGTGTGGGTAGTATAACTCAATGTATGTGTTTTCAATATATAAGTGTCATTTTAGTTTAAAACACACATCACCTCACCAAAACTGAGAAAACGAGCCTATATTGTTTTCCCATAATTCTATCTACTATTGCTTAATTAATTCCCTTTTCATTTTTATCTTATACTTATTTAGTTGATTTTCATAGAGTTAATTTTTGGAGATGAATAAGAAATGGCATGACGTGCTAGAATCAACCACAAATCAATCGGATACATAATGTTCCTAGTATGACTCAAAGTTTAGTCTAAAATTAACACTTTTTTAACTAGTTTTTTATAATATTACTAACATCAAAATTGTTTTCTTATATAGGTTCATTATTTTTCTTAAGCTGGGGTGGTACGTTCGGTAATAAAATGAGTGGGGGTTAGGGGCCAAAGATAAATGAACATTGATGTTCTTGAATGTTTGTGATAATTTGTACTTACTCATGTAATTGTGTAAACCAATGTCTCAAATATCTATAATATAGTGTTTTTTCTTACATTTGTGTTGTAAATTTCATTTCATTTAAAATCTATATTTGTACATATTTTTGCTGTTATTTCTAGTTCTATTTATAGTTATGGAATGTGTTGTAAATTTAACATCACACTATAATATGACCCTTTATTAGAGATTTATTAACGCTAATAAAGAACCACCTTTATCATTTCTTTTAGAAGAACTAATAAAGTACCCCTTTATTATATTTTTCAAGTGCTGATAAAAGATTAGGGATTTTAATCGCGCTTTGGTAGTCAGCGTTTTTTTTTGTGTTGATAAAAGACAATTTTAGCACTGAAGGACTATTTTTTAGTAGTATAAATATTGTTATAGGAAAATTAGACCAGAGGAAAATTACTTTCCCAATATTCTCCAAAATTAAGCACACAATATGGAATCACATCCTCAAGAACTTGTATAGCTCTCTCTGTCTGTGCATCCATCTGCATATGATATTCCACGATTAATCTAGTCGAGGAACCCATTATTGCATAAAAACCATTCCAAATCTATACATGAACCTCAATTATCTTTAATAAAAAATAACATATAGAAAACCATTAATTCTCACAATATCTCATACATACAAGTCTCCAAGATATTCCACCTTCATCATCTCCTTGATAGGTAATAAATGCACTGATTTCATGAGTCGATTAACGATCACCCAAAGAGCATCCTTATGATTAGGATTCTATAGAAAAACAATAATGAAATCCATGTAAATATCATCCCACATTCATAAAAAAATGCACAACGGATGCGAAATACCAGTATATATCGGTTTTTCTGACTTGATTCTATGATAAATAAGACACCATGAAACAAAATCTATAATCAACGTCTCATCCCCTACCATCAATACCAATGTCTCAAATATTGATATATCTTGGTGTCCCCAAAGTACATGAAACAACAAGGATAGTTTCCATTATCCATTAACTCTTACCTAAGGGAAAAGGGAACAACCAATCTACTATGAAATCACAAAGCGCTACTGGGAGACCAAGACCACTCACCCAAGGTCTCCCCACCATAAAGGCTTTCACTAAAATGTTGGAACCCAATGTCTATCACCTGGTCAAGCTGAACTTTATCATCAAAAGAATATTTAAATTTCATCGAATCCAAGAACACCTATTCACCAACCTCTTTTACCCCAATATCACCTTAGTAAAAAAACTCACCAGAGACCAATATTCAACAAATTTCATCACTACTTGGGTCAGTAATTTTCTATTTAACGCATCATAAACCACATTTACCATTCCTAGGATTTATGCAATATCAAAATAAAAAGTATGAAGATATTTCACCCAATGTCTCTATCAAAAGTTAAGATCCATTTGATTAAAAATATATTTTAGGATCTTATGATCAGAATACACAGTAAATCACTCCCCAAAGAAGTATTTTTTCCACATTTTGAGTGAATGCATAACCATTTCTAACTTAAGATCATGGTAAGGGTAGTTCTTATCATGAGAGAATAATTACCATGAAACATAGTCTACCAATTTTTTCCCATGTATCAAGACACAACCCAAACCCGTACTAGAAGAATCATAGAAAAAATCATAACCTAAAACTGGTTTCAAAAGAATCAAAGCTGGTGCTGGAGTCAAACTCACCTTGAGTTCCTCAAAAAATATGTGATAATTATCATCCCATTAAAACTTTACACCATTTGGGTTAAAGTTTTCATAAATAATATGGTCTTGGAGAAATCTTGAACAAAACATCTATAGCAACCAACCAAACCTAAGAATCATTGGATCTTAAACACATTTTTGGGATGTTCCCAGGACATAATAACCTATATATTTTCTGGATCTACTAAGATTACCCTATTATATATCACATTCCCCATAAACTTAACTTTCATGTTCCAAAAATATCATTTGGAATGATTACCATATATATGATGTACCTTCATGGTTCTAAGAATGATATCCAAATGGTCCATATGCTCATCCTCTGACATGAAGTACACAAAAATATCATCCATGAACACAACAAAAAAAGATTACAAGAACCGATGAATGATTTGGTTCATCAAATCCATAAATGTCACAGGAGTGTTAGTCAAACCAAGTGTCATACCCATAGACTCAAAATGCCCATAGACTCAAAATTCCCATACCATATCCTAAATGATGTATTAGGTATATACAATTTTCATAATATCAACCAATGGTACTGTGACTAAAGGTCATTATTTAAAAACTAACATGCCCCTCTAATCTAGTAAAAAAGGTCATCAATCCTTGGAAAGTGATATTTCTTCTTTACAATCTTATGATATAACTTCTGATAGTTAATAAAAATTATGAGGCTCCCATCATCATTTTTAGAAATGGGGATAGGTGAAGTCCATGTTAAAATTCTAGGATGAATAAATCATTTATCCTCTAGGTCCTCAAGTTGGACCATAATTTCCACCAACTTAGTAGGCGCCATTCGATAGGGTGGTAGAGAAATAGACATCATACATGGGACCTGGTCAATAAAAAAATCAACCTCTCCTAATGGAGGTAAACCATAAAAATCATCAGAAGAGTCATATGAGTATGAAAAAAACAATTTAGGAAGTAGACTATCCAAATAAGGGTCAAATTCCTCAAGAAACATATCTGAAAACTGGCATGAGATTACCCCATCATAAGAAACAAAATTCCCCATCCTTCCTGATATGAAGTCTCACTGACCTTAAAAGACATGAGTGACCCCATAAGTAGATAAGAAATATACCCAATGGTGAGGACAATTTATATAAGACATAACACTAATCATCAAATCCATTTTTATAATCAAGTAAAATATATCAATATTAAGAATTAAAAAATCCCCATACCACCTCGAAGTCAGTTATCATCACTCGACACACATGACACTTGATACCTTATTCATACCTCTTTCCCAAAGGTTTGGAAAGATAAAAAAGTATTACATAATTTCAAAACACAATACCATTGCATCAAACAACTTTGAAAATATAAAAGAATGAATATTATCTATATCAAACAAATCTAGAACCATAGAAGATGAAATAAATACCATACCTCAAACTGTTTCTAGAACTACATCATATTCTTTTGGTGCATACATTAATACAAAAATATGTACTGTATCAGCTCCTCCCTGATCTTTATTAGCTACATGAGCACCCCCTTAGCCTAAGTATAGGACCCAACACCCTTTTAAGAATCTTCACGAACCTATGAACCCTTGGTGAATGTGGATCCCACATTACTTCCCTAGGATATCCTATCACAAAATAATTTCAGATGCCTAGATCTTCCAAAAAGATGACAAGTCTTGGGAGTATCCAAAAAATTTGGCTTGATATGACCATTCCACCCACACTAATAGCAATAAATTTTATGTTGTACCAAAAAATCCTCCAAAACTAGTCTTAATGAAAACTGGCTACCTTTGTGCTTCATTTTCTAGTCAGTAGATACACTTTGGCTAACAATTATGCCAACTGAAGCTCCAACCAAACCTATCTTACCAACTATGTTTATCTCAGCCAAATATTCTTTTTCAACTACCTCCACATAGGTTGGAAGGAACATGATAATCAACATCAACCAAATATTAGGCCTCAGTCCCAACTCAAACCTATGAGCCTTAGGTACTCATTTGTGACAAGTTTCAGTTACAAATGCACCAAATCAGCAAAATGGGTAGAATAATATAGAATTATATTCTTCCCCTACTCTAATATTAGAAACTCCAAGGTCTTTTTCACACATAACATCTTAGGGTAACACTACTGTTTTTTGAAACAATCCTAGGTACGGTACTCATGAAACTAATATTTCACAATAGATTCCCACCATATCTGTAACATCCCAAGTAAGTGATGAATGATAGATATTTTTATCTATGTCTATTTATGAATTAGATAGTGTTTTATAGGCTTAAAATGAGAATAAATCCAATCTTAAGCATGGAATACACAAATATTTTTAAAAGATTGTTTTACTGCCTTTTGATGGAAAACCATTTTTAAATCAAACTTTTGACAATTTTATAATCTCTATTTTTCAAAATAAACATATTATTTATTATTGGGACATTTAAATTTACATTGGATAAATTTTTTGTATTTTTCTGACAATGTTCATTTTTTAATGAATAGTGAAAAATACTGCATTTTACATCAAAACTATTTTTTCATCTAATTTAATTATATGGTTAGATTATATTTTTAATTGGTCTTAAAGTGTAACTTGAATATATTTTTACCATTTAATCCAATAGTGGTCGTTGGAATTAATTTCACTTTGAAATTGGACTTAAACTAGTGTCAATCTTTTGGTACTTATTGTTTCATAAAAACACACTATTTGTTCTAACAATGGGAATTAATTAATTTAACTTATATGTTTTGAATTTTGTAAAATAGATATCATTTTTGAATTTTGAATATCAAATATAGCTTAGGGTGAGGTTTTGGTATTTTTCTGGAAAACATCAATTTTTGATGAATAGCGAAACCACTAAGTGGTACTTATAAAAACTGATTTTTCGTTTAAATGAAATTTTACCACCTCTGTGTTTTTAATTTCAAAGATCCAACACACATGGTTGTCATTAAAAATTAAAATGTGTTTCAATGGGATTAAAATAATTTTTTTGTGAATAATAACTTTTATGTTTTTAATCGCGATTAGAGGTAATTAGTGCAATTTAAGGCAAAAATGATATTATAATAAAATGAAAATAACTAGACACATGTCATACCCTTATTGGATGTGTCATGGCCGACCAAGACAATCCATGGGTCAACTTGGGGACCCCATGGATCCACTTTGGTTGGAAAATGACATTAATATCGTTTTATTTAATGTTAAAATTAAAATGACACAAACATAAGTTGTTTTAATAAAACAATTTTTAAATGGGGTTATAAAAGTCATATTTTTGACTATAAATATTCATTGGAAAGATAAAAAGATTTCATAAATCATGATTTTTTTTATAATTTTTATACATTAAATAAATAAAATTATTTATGACATCATGATGATGCAACGATTACCTCATTAATAAAGGATTAAAATAAAATGAAAAGATAATGTAAAATCTATGACCTACACATGTACAAAACCTATTGGATGGGTGGATTTCGAACCCTTATCACATTATACTCGAATTATATCAATGTGAGACCTTTTAAATCCGAAACTCATTTTAAAATAAAGTAACATTTCTTTACTTTCCAAGAGTGTCCCTCCTCTCCTCTTATAAAAGGCCCCCACCTCTACCACCTTACCCACGCTTCCAAAGCCTTTGGATTGGCCAACCCCTGCTCATTTTGTCTCTTCAAATCCGTATCTTACTCCTAAATTCCTCACTCTGGGAATAAGGCTTCCCAATGAAGCCTTTGAGATCAAATCAAAGAGAGCTACCCGATTTTAATGGAATATATTAACTTGTGTTCTTTTGTTTTATTTTGCTTCTCCAACCCCCTAAAATCTTTTTATTCATTTATTTTGTAAAAAATAAAGTATCTTAAATATACTAGGATTTTGTTATAATAAGGATTCGAGATGCACTTACACACACCTACATCTAATGGTTAAAGAACATACTGTTTCCGTGGATGACAAATTTATGCCTCTCGAAATGATGATTGTTCAAAATTCTTTTGACACCTTCAAAGGTGGACATTAAGATGACACTATATTTATATATGATATATAATATGTTTATGTTTTCCTTAATATTATGTATTTTTAATTTTGGTCATACCTTTATGGCTTCCATTATGGGTATACGCGATATTTTCATTTTAGGAAGTGCGGACTACCGCCCCCTCAAAGTGATTTGATTCGTTAATGCCATATGTGGGATGTATAAAGGATGTAATTAATGATATTATATATTATATTATATTATAATTATAATATACCTTTATATAATTAAGATTCCATTCCATAAAATACGAAATAGAAATGAAAGTAGCGTTCATGCGTACGTACGGCTTATCGTCTCCATGAACGATGCATTTCATTTCTTACCTCTAAACATTATGTAATATTATAAATGAGTGTATATACTGGATATATATGATATATATGATATCTACATCATGAGTATAACTCTGGATATAATGGATACATGAACAATTTGTAATTGTAAAGGGCATATTTTTGACTCAAGTACCAATGATCGTTAAAACGACCGTTATTAACTTAAATAATTGCATAGTGTTGATGACATGGTAATAAGTGATATAAAAGGAATAATTAACTTGAAAAAGTTTCTTAAGAAAGTAGAAATTAACTCAAGTTTATTATTCAGGAGGTTAAAGAACAATCGAGTCAAATCAGACCTGAGGTATGGGACTTCGTCTCAATCTACTTTCATTGAGGCATATTTTGTTTTATACACAACCTTCTTTTATACGGTGTATAAACCCATTTGACTTTTACGTTTATCCAAAAAGAATCTTTTTTTATACGAAGCATTTTACTAAACTACAAAAGGGGAATGTTTTTGTCGTACGTATGTGGAAACAACAAATTCTCCACCACCGTGACCATTATTTAAGTTTCGACTTCCTCTACAAGCCATAAATTTTTTTAAAAAGAAAAATAAATACCCTATTTTACTTTTAATTTTATTTTGGTATTGAAAATGGTTTTCATAATGTTTTTATATCAATGTGTTTTATTGATATCTTGTGATTGAAAAGTGGAAATGTTATGTTTCCGTTATGCATGTTTTATGTGATATAATTATGTTATGGTTCTTGGGAATTATTATGAAGACGGGTGGTTTTGTGATAAACTAAGGGCAGGTGAGCCCGATATAGCTCTCCAATGCAATGGGTAATGCAAAGGAGTTAAACGTTAAGGTTTCTTCGAAGAGAATTAGGGAATATACTGTGATGGGTATTCCAAACGTAACCAAGAGGGTTACTCCCTACGTAAGAATGTTATGAATGCCTTAAGTTACCTTTATGTCTTATGATTTCTATGATTTATTCATAATTTGGATGAGGTATGTTGAAGTGCTTATGTTTTATGGGTAAAGTATGATTTCATTCTTATGTATATATGTACTCATGTTTCCTTTCCATATTTTTATATCCCTTACTGAGCTTTTTATGCTCATCCCAAATTTTTTTGAAATATTTTTCACAGGTCAAGGGAAAGGTACATGATATGATGATAGTGTCAAGGATGTGTCAAGAAAGAATCCATGTTTTATTTTAAATATGTTTCCGTTGATGGAAAAAATGAATAATATCTTTATGTAACCACTTTGTTTAAATGTGGAATGTAATGCAAGTTTTATGATCTAATTCTCTGAAACTCTAAACCTGAAAAGATCCTCAATGTGTAATCTTGTATAACTCAAGATTAAGTATGGTTTAAGGCTGGGGCCTTATAGTTGGTATCAGAGGTCGGTTTATATAACTTTAGGAGTTAGAATTTTATTAAATGATTATACCAAAATATTTTTTTTTGGTCAAATTGAAATGATATAGAATTTGAAGATTACCATGTTGCTTCATCTAATACATGTTTGTTCAGATTGGTTTTCTGCAGAGGAAATAGGGAAGCAGTGATAGGAAGGAATACATAAGGAAATAACCTTCCGAATCAGCATCCTGAGATGGTCGGAATTGGAACTGAACAGTTTGTTGCAGTAATGGCGCAGTTGACTCAATCGATAAATGGTAGCAGTATCCATGCATGAGATCAGCCAGATCAACCACAGAGGAACATGTCAGTGGTGGAACATTTCATGAGGCAACATCCCCCATCATTCAGAGGATCATCTGACCCTGTGCTAGCTCAAGGGTGAATTAAAGAACTAGAGAATATTTTCGATGTCATGGGGTGTTCAGAAAATCAAAAGGTTAGTCTTTCTATTTACCATTTGGAGGGTGAAGCAGATCAGTGGTGGTCGATGGTTAAAAATATCAGGGATGCTGATGAGATTGATGCTCTCGACTGGGATGAATTCAAAGGTATGTTTCTTGAGAAGTATTTTCCTAAGGTGGTTTGACTTAGGATGGAAAAGCAATTCTTGGAATTTAGGAAAGAGGAAGACTCAGTGGCTGCCTATGAAGAAAGGTTCACTCAATTGGCAAGGTATGCTCCAAATTTTATCCGAGACCTTGATAGTAAAATCAATCGTTTTTACTCAGGATTAAAGCCAAAATATCGAAGGGCTTTAACTTCTCGTGAGTTCAAAAGTTATGAAAAGCTTGTTCGATGTGCTGAGAAGGTGGAAATGGAGTTTTACGGTGATCAAGTGTTCTATAACAACCAACAGAAGAAGAGACCGAGGTGGCAGGAGAAAGGGAAGAATTATTCAAAAAAAGTCTTATGGTAAGAAAACTAAGTTTCTAGTTTGTGATAAATGTGGGAAAAGGCATGCTGGGGAATGTCTTCTGAATTCTGGAAAGTGATACCGATGTGGTAAGATGGGACATAAGGCCCGTGATTGCACTGAAAAAGATCAAGGTGATGGTAAGTCCAAATTTGATTTACAGTTAGTGAAATGTTTTAAGTGCAATGAGATGGGTCACTTTGCAAATGAGTGTCCGACAAAGAGCTCGAGTGATGGGAAGCAGTTAGAATACATGTAGAAAGGGGTGGTTAAATCCTTTGCAACTACTTCAGCAGATGTCGGGCCATCAAATGAAGTTGTATCAGGTACTTTGTTTGTTTTTTAAGATTATGCTAGTGTGTTGTTTGATTCGGGGTCTACACATTCTTTCATCTATGAAACCTTTTATAGTAAAATGGGAATACCATCTCAAGAAATGACTCCTGAACTTTTGGTAAAAACACCTGGGGGAAATGTTGAGGAAAAAAGAATTTATAAGAATCTTCTTATCCTTATCCGTGGAAAGAACCTACTTGCAAACCTTATTGTTTTACCTCTAGTAGAATTTGATGTTATCCTAGGTATGGATTGGCTCTCTATTTACCATGATAAGATTGACTGTAGATCTAAAGAAGTTTCTTTTCAGAAAGACTTTTAGTTTGTGTACAAGAATGAACCCTTTCTGTTGATAACATATCAAGAGGCTGAGAAACTTGTAAAAGATGAAAATGAATGTTACCTTGCACATATTGTTGAAAACAAGGTAACTGTTTAGATTAATGATGTGCTAGTGGTAAATGAGTATCCTGATGTTTTTACTGATGAGTTGCCTGGAATAATACCAGATCGGGAAGTTGAGTTTACTGTAGACTTAGTTCCTGATTCTAAGCCAATTTCAAAACCCCCTTATCGAATGACTCAAATTGAACTTTTAGAGTTGAAGGAGAAATTGAAATATTTATTAGAGAAAGGTTTCATTCGACCTAGCACATCACCATGGGGTGCTCCTGTTTTATTTGTTAAAAATAAAGATGGTTCTATGAGACTTTGCATTGATTATAGAGCCTTGAATAACATCACTATTAAGAACAAATATCCTTTGCCTCATATCGATGATTTGTTTGATCAGCTCCATGGAGCTCAGTATTTTTCAAAGATTGACCTTAGATCGGGGTACCATCAGTTGAAGGTAAAGGAAGAAGATATTCCAAAGACCTCGTTTCGTACAAGATATGGCCATTATGAATTTGTAGTAATTCCTTTTGGGCTAACCAATGCACCTGCTGTATTCATGGACTTAATGAATAGAATTTTCAATGAGTTCTTGGATAAGTTTGTGGTTGTTTTCATTGATGATATTTTTGTGTTTTCTAAAAGTAAAGAGGATTATAAAAGTCATTTAAGGGTTATTTTAAAAACCTTAAAAGAAAAGAAATTGTATGGGAAATTCAGCAAGTGTGAGTTTTGGTTGCAACAAATTTCTTTCCTTGGTCATATTGTTTCTAAAGATGGGATAACTGTTGATCCGACAAAAACAAAGGTTGTTGAAGAATGGCCAAGACCCAAAAATGTAACCAAGATCCGTAGTTTTCTTGGTTTGTCAGGCTATTACCGAAGGTTTGTTAGAAATTTTTCACGGTTATCTAGTCCAATGACGAAGCTAACTCGGAAGGGTGTTAAGTTTATCTGGACAAAAGAATGTGATGATTGTTTTCAGGAACTGAAAAATTGGTGAATGCTCCAGTTTTGGCACTACCTTCCAGGAATGGTGAGTTTGTTATCTACATTTATGCTTCATTGAAAGGACTTGGTTGTGTCCTAGTGCCGAATGATCAGGTAATTGCTTATGCTTCATGTCAATTGAAAACTCATGAGGTAAATTACCCTACACATTATTTGGAATTAGCTGCTGTTGTTTTCGCTTTAAAAATTTGGAGTCATCATTTGTATGGAGTAAAGTGTGAAATATATAATGATAACAAAATTTTAAAGTATATATTCACTCAGAAAGAATTGAACATGAGAAAGAGGAGATGAATAGAATTAATCAAGGATTATGATTGTACAATTCATTACCATCCTGGAAAATAAAATAAAGTGGCTGATGCTTTGAGTCGAAAAAGTAATGCTTCATTAACAATGTTTCATTTAGAACATGATCCTTTGGTTAAGGATTTGATGAACTTTGGAATATAATTTGTTGGTGCAGGATGTCCTTCTGTTTTGTTTCAGGTATCAGTGAAATCTTCTCTATCAGATAGAATTAAGCAAGCACAAAAGCAAGATAGTGAGTTTCATAAAAAGGTAGAGCTGGTTCAGAAGGGTAAGTTACCTGAATTCGACATTGATAATGATTGTGTTTTGAGATTTGGGAAGAGATTGTGTGTGCCTTGTGATTCACAGTTGAAGAGAGAGTTGTTATGTGAAGCTCATAGTTCTCCGTTTTCAGTTTATCCTGGCAGTACTAAGATGTATAGAGATCTGCGGGAGTATTACTGGTGGGATAGAATGAAAAGAGATATTTCTGATTTTACTGTGAAGTGTTTGACTTGTCAGTAGGTTAAAGTGGAGCGAAAGTTACCAAAAGGGATGCTTCAGCCTTTACCAGTGCCAGAGTGTAAATGGGAAAATATATCCATGGACTTCATTGTGGGATTGCCGAAGACACCTCGAGGTAATAATGCAATCTGGGTTATTGTTGATCGCTTGACTAAATCTGCTCATTTTCTTTGCTATACGAGATAATTTTTACCTAGATCAACTTTCCCATTTGTATCTTAAAGATATAGTCAGGTTACATGGAGTTCCTCTCTCCATTGTATCTGATCATGATCCCAGGTTTACTTCTAACTTTTGGAAAGTCCTTTAGAAGTCGTTGGGTACTGAATTAAATTTTAGTACAACTTTTCATCCTCAATCAGATGGGTAGTCAGAACGAACAATTCAGACTTTGGAAGATATGCTATGTGCTAGTTCGATGGATTATCAGGGAAGTTGGGACCAACATCTTTCTTTGGTTGAATTTTCATATAATAACAGTTTTCATTCCAGTATAGAGATGGCACCGTTTGAGGCATTATATGAGAATCGGTGCCGAACTCCAGCTTTCTGGGATGAAGTGGGTGAAAGGAAACTGATGGGACTAGAATTGGTAGAAGAGATGGCAGAAAAAGTTCAGTTGATACAGAAACACATGAGAACAGCTCAGAGCAGGCAGAAGAGTTATGCAGACAATTGGAGGAAGGATCTATCTTTCGAGGTAGGTGATCAAGTTTTTCTCAAAGTCTCGCCATGGAAAAGTGTGATGCAATTTGGTAAGAAAGGAAAGCTGAGTCCAAGGTTCATTAGACCTGAAATTCTAGAGAGAGTTGTATCAGTTGATTACCGAGTGGCCTTACCTCCGAGTTTATCTCAGGTACACAATGTTTTTCATGTTTCGATGTTGAGAAAGTATATTCCAGATCCATCTCATGTTTTGAGTCCAGAGGTAGTTCAGCTGGAAGAGAACCTATCTTATGAGGAACAACCGGTCCAGGTTCTTGACCATAGGGAGAAGTTGTTACGGAATAAGGTTATTCATCAGGTAAAGGTTTTGTGAAAAAAGCCACATGATTGAAGAGGCAACATTGGAATCTGAAAATGCTATGAGGGATAAATACACCCACTTATTCGATAAGTAAATAAATTGCGGGGACACAATTTTCTGAAGGGGGGAAGAATGTAACATTCCAAGTAAGTGATGAATAATAGATATTTTTATCTATATCTATTTATGAATTAGATAGTGTTTTAGAGGCTTAAAATGAGAATAAATCCAATCTTAAGCATGGAATACACTAATATTTTTAAAAGATTATTTTACTGCCTTTTGATGGAAAACCATTTTTAAATCAAACTTTTGACAATTTTATAATCTTTATTTTTCAAAATAAACATATTATTTATTATTGGGACATTGGAATTTACATTGGATAAATTTTTGGTATTTTTCTAACAATGTTCATTTTTTAATGAATAGTGAAAAATACTGCATTTTACATCAAAACTGCTTTTTCATATAATTTAATTATATGGTTAGATTATCTTTTTAATTGGTATTAATGTTTAAATTGAATATATTTTTACCATTTAATCTAATAGTGGTCGTTGGAATTAATTTCACTTTGAAACTGGACTTAAACTATTGTCAATCTTTTGGTACTTATTGTTTCATAAAAACACGCTATTTGTTCTGATAGCAGGAATTAATTATTAAATTAATTAATGTAACTTATATGTTTTGAATTTTGTAAAATAGTCATCATTTTTGAATTCGGAATATCAAATATATCTTAGGGTTAAGTTTTGGTATTTTTCTGGAAAACTTCAATTTTTGATGAATAGTGAAACCACTAAGTGGTACTTATAAAAACTGATTTTTCATTTAAATGAAATTTTACCACCTCTGTGTTTTGAATTTCAAAAATCCTACATACATGGTTGTAATTAAGAAGTAAAATGTGGTTCAATGGGATTAAAATAATTTTTTTGGTGAATAGTAACTTTTAAGTTTTTAATCGCGATTAGAGGTAATTAGTGCAATTTAAGGAAAAAATGATATTATAATAAAATGAAAATACCTAGACACATGTCATACCCTTATTGGATGTGTCATGGACTACCAAGAAAATCCATGGGTCAACTTGGGGACCCCATGGAGCCACTTTGGTTGGAAAATGACATTAATATCGTTTTATTTAATGTTAAAATTAAAATGACACAAACATAAGTTGTTTTACTAAAACAATTTTTAAATGGGGTTATACAAGTCAGATTTTTGACTATAAATAGTCATTGAAAAGATAAAAATATTTCATACATCATGATATTTTTTTTATAATTTTTAGACATTAAATAAATAAAATTATTTATGACATCATGATGATGCATCGATTACCTCATTAATAAAGGATTAAAATAAAATGAAAAGATAATGTAAAATCTATGACCTACACATGTCCAAAACCTATTGTATGGGTGTATTTCTAACCCTTATCACCTTATCCTCGAATTATATCAATTTGGGACCTTTTAAATCCGAAACTCATTTTAAAATAAAGTAACATTTCTTTACTTTCCAAGAGTGCCCCTCCTCTCCTCTTATAAAAGGCCCCCACCTCTACCACCTTACCCACACTTCCAAAGCCTTTGCCTCGGCCAACCCCTGCTAATTTTCTCTCTCCAAATCCCTCTCTTACTCATAGAAGCCTCACTCTAGGCATAAGTCTTCTCAAGGAAGCCTTTGATCTCAAATCAAAGAGAGCTACCCGATTTTAAGGTAATATATTCACTTGTGTTCTTTTGTTTTATTTTACTTCTCCAACCCCCTAAACTCTTTTTATTCATTTATTTTGTAACAACTAAAGTATATTCAATATAATAGGATTTTTTGATAATAAGGATTCGAGCTTCACTTATACACACCTACTTCTAATGGTAAAAGAACATACTGTTTCTGTGGATGGCGAATTTCTGCCTCCCGAAACGATGATTGTTCAACATTCTTTTAACACCTTCAAAGGTGGCCATTAAGATGACAATATATTTATAGATGATATATAATATGTTTATGTTTTCCTTAAGCTTATGTATTTTTCATTTTGGGCATACCTTTATGGCTTCCATTATGGGTATACGCGATATCTTCATTTTAGGAAGTGCGGACTACCGCCCCCTCAAAGTGATTTGATTCGTTAATGACATATATGAGACGTATAAAGGATATAATTAATGATATTATATATGATATTATATTGGAATTATAATATACCTTTATATCATTATGATTCCATTCCATAAAATACGAAATAGAAATGAAAGTAGCGTTCATGCGTACGTACGGCTTACCGTCTCCATGAACGGTGCATTTCATTTCTTACCTCTAAACGTTATGTAATATTATAAATGCATGTATATACTGGATATATTTGATATATATGATATCTACATAATGAGTATAACTCTGGATATAATGGATACATGAACAAATTGTAATTATAAAGAGAATATTTTTGACTCAAGTACCAATGATCGTTAAAACGACCGTTATTAACTTAAATAATTGCATAGTGTTCATGACATGGTAATAAGTGATATAAAAGGAATAATGAACTTGAAAAAGGTTCTTAAGAAAGTAGAAATTAACTCAAGTTTATTATTTAGGAGGTTAAAGAACGATCGAGTCAAGTCGGACCCAAGGTATGGGACTTTGTCTCAATCTCCTTTCATTGAGGCATATTTTGTTTTATACACAACCTTCTTTTATACGGTGTATAAACCCCTTTGACTTTTACGTTTATCCTAAAAGAATATTTTTTTTATACGAAGCGTTTTAATAAATGACAAAAGGGGAATGTTTTTGTCGTACGTATGCGGCGACAATGATTTCTCCGCCACCGTGACCATTATTTAAGTTTCGGCTTCCTCTACAAGTCATACATTTTTTTAAAAATAAAAATAAATACCCTGTTTTACTTTTCTTTTATTTTGGTATTGAAAATGGTTTTCATAATGTTTTTATATCAATGTGTTGTATTGATATCTTGTGATTGAAAAGTGGAAATTTTATGTTTCCGTTATGCATGTTTTATGTGATATGATTATGTTATGGTTCTTGGGAATTGTTATGAATACGGGTGGTTCCGTGATAAACTAAGGGCAGGTGAGCCCGATATAGCTCTCCAATGCAATGGGTAACATAAAGGAGTTAAACGTTAAGGTTTCTCCAAAGATAATTGGGGAATATACTGTGATGGGTATTCCAAACATAAACAAGAGGGTTACTCCATACGTAAGAATGTTATGAATGCCTCAAGTTACCTTTATGTCTTATGATTTCTATGATTTATTCATAATTTGGATGTGGTATGTTGAAGTGCTTATGTTTTATGGGTAAAGTATGATTTTATTATTATGTATATATGTACTCATGTTTCCTTTCCATATTTTTATATCCCTTACTGAGCTTTTTATGCTCATCCCAAGTTTTTTTGAAATGTCTTTCATAGGTCAAGGGAAAGGTACATGATATGATGATAGTGTCAAGGATGTGTCAAGAAAGAATCCATGTTTTATTTTAAATATGTTTCCATTGATGGGAAAAATGAATACTATCTTTATGTAACCACTTTGTTTAAATGTGGAATGTAATGCAAGTTTTATGATCTAATTCTCTAAAACTCTAAACCTGAAAAGATCCTCAATGTGTAATCTTGTATAACTCAAGGTTAAGTATGGTTTAAGGCTTGGGCCTTATAATATCCTTCTGAGTCCCTCGAGCATATACATGGGAAAACCCACATTAGAGTCTTCTAGATTCTTCAAGAAGTTGAAGATCCTCTCAATCATCTAAAACCAATCCTTAAATTCCTATGGCCCTTTATTACTATGTAAGATGGGAAGATTCTTCTTAGTGAATTCCAAGACATGACCCACCACACGTTCTGGGTTCTCGACACCCACTTGACCCAAAGTCAAAATAGTGTGGATTATTGATTTTACCAAAAAAGGGTCCAATGGAGGATTTATATGAGGTTCTAGTCTCATAACTTCCTCTCTCAGATTTGGATGATCTATTCTTATGAAAATTATCTAATAAACATAATAAAATAAACAATCAGATCATGAGCACTTTCCAAAATCTTAATACCACTTCAATAATTCAAACAAATGATTTAAAGAAATAATAATTTTAATAAATTATGAATTATACCAATTAAATACATCAATTTTAAAATTAATTGGTAAATTTAAATAAACTTCCCATATATTTCATTCAAATGACCTCAAACTAAAAGTCTCAAACCTAGTAAAAGTCCATGACCACCCATGGTAACTCGGGTTCATCCATGGAAGTAAGCTGGCCAAACCCCTTTTCCACACTTATTATCCCAATTATGATGCCCCAAACTCCTATATACCTAAGACACAGAACCGAACTCAGGTGGTTTTAACATAGTTCAGGTTGAAACAATACTCTAATACCAAATTGTAATAGACCAAATTGGTTTAACCAAACCATACACCTGAGCCGGTCATCACATGGTGAGGTGAAGCAAGAAAACAAAACAAGTATTGAATATAATGAAACAAGATATAAAACCAGAGTACAATAAAAAATAAAAATACACAAACAGATCCCTAAAATCCAATACAAACTAGTTAAACTAGAAATTACGAATAAAGTAAGACCAATAAGTCACCATGTGACCAATAATCTCCTCCAAACCAACTCAAACTGAAGGAAACAATAACCAGAGAAGCCAATATGCTACAATATTCCCTTCCCTTTACCTAAATCCTACAATACAACATCTAAAACCATCCAAATTCAAAATTAGTGTTTGAGTACAAATCCTAGTGGGATACCACCACATAGTCTATACAAGTTATAATATCAAGAATGCAATAGTTCATACATTTAAAAAAAATAGTTTTACAAAGAATTTTTATAAGTCTAATCCATTTTCAAATGATTTTAAATTTGGTTTTCATAAAATCCTTTCATATTCTCAAACTAAAAATATGAAAATTTAAAGCGATAAAAAAGTAAATCATATCCATGCATCATATGGTAAAACGGTAAAAACATATCTATAAAATACCACCATGTTATTACATGTGATACAACCTCATATAAAAACCCATGAGAACCAATCCATGATAAACATATCATGTGATAAAAATCCATAAATAAAAAATCACACTATCAATTGGGATATAGCCTATGGGATAATACATACTAGACATAAAAGTTCCAAAATAGGTATAACATTAGATCCAACCAATATCGAGTCCTACCACAATCCATCAATATCAAAAGGTTGCCTCCTAGTGGTTTCATTCACACTAAGGCTACCCATGTCTATTTTTCGATGCACTTATGGTTCCTAAAGTGTCAAGCTTGTCAAAATATATTTCAATACGATGATCATAATTTTATAAGACACTTTCAAATCCAATCCAATCCACTTCAGTGTTTGAAAACCCATTTCCAAATTAATAAAATATATTTTCAAAGAAACCCCCATTTAAAAACATTTTCACTTCCAATAAATCCTTTGAAACCACAAATAAATGATATTAAATGAACAAACTAAAAGAATTTATCAAAAAAATAAGCAATTCCTCAAATTAACCCATTGTTTAGAAACACCTACCTCAAAATGGTATAAACCTAGCCACCTTTGACAATAGTGATTAGAATCCATGAAATTGGACTTCAAAAAACCAGGAATGACATGGAACTATAAGGGATCGATAGAAAACACTATTCGAAAATGAATCTAAACACAAAAAAACCCAAAGAAGAACTAGAAGAAATGCTTACCCGGAGAGATGAACCACAATAAACATGAAGACCAATTACTGAATGAAATATCTAGAGGGAGAGAAGATCCATCAAAATATAATGTGAGCTCTCTGGATCACACAAAGGGAGGCTTCACATAGAATGAACCCTTAATCACCCATACAATTCCATAAAAAGGAATTAATCATGACAAGTACATGGAATGTAAATATTTCATGCAATGTATTTATTGATTAAAAAGATTCACTAAAAACATGTCACCTCAGATTAATTTTAATCTTGATTGAAATTTACATGATGTGAACACTTTACATGGAGTGTAGGAACCCAGTAGGAAGAAAACAACCCAGTTCTTAGCAAAAAGCACCGTGGAACCTGGGACATTCTATAAACTTGGGGAGAACCCCTCAAATCCATTAACATATTTATACCCAGGATCTATTAATTCAAACAAACATTCATAAAAAAAAATTAGGTCAATTTATCTAGAAAAGGCTTTCTATCTCTGAGAAGCCTACAAATGCACCCAAACAAGGATGATAAACAATTAATAAACAAAGAATTACCTGAAAATCATAATGGGTTGTTACAATATCTCCACCATGAACTCTTTCAACCCCAAAAATCCATAAGATTCCTAGAATCATAAAAAGTGAAGGACACTGTTACCTCATAAAAAATTCCCTCTACCACATCTCTTGGATCTCCCATTCACACTACCATAGTACCCAAACCATAGAAATCATTTTACTACGTAGTACCTTATCTCAACAATCCATAATTTGAACTGGCTGCTCAAACATAGTGCTGTCATTCTCAAGATAAACATCCTCCCATCCAATCACATGGTAAGGATCTGGTACATACCTCATTATCTTGGAAATATGAAACATGTCATGGATAAAAGTCAAACTAGATGACAAGTCCAACCATTATGCCACTTTTCCCAATAATTCAATGATCTCAAAGGGTCCCACAAACCACGATGCCAATTTACCCTTCCTACCCAAATAATGATATCCCAAGTGAGGTGAAACTATAATAAAAATATGATCACCAACCTCAAACTCCGGAAATTGATGAAGACGACCCACATAATATTTTTGACATCTCTATACCATGATCAACCTTCTCAAGATCAACTTCACAATTTCCATCATCTCCTAAACAAGACTTGGCCTAAACAAAGACCATTATCCTGACTCTTCCCACTATATGGGGGATCTATATGAATACCTATAATCATAATCAAAGGGTTCCATATTTATCAAAGATTAATAAATATTTTTATAGGAAAATTCAACCAGAGGAAAATTCTTTTCCCAAGATCCTCCACAATCAAGCACACAATCTTGAATAATATTCTCAAGAACCTCGATAACCCTATTTGTATGTACATTCATATGTAGATGATGTATTGTGCTAAATGTAATATAGGAACCCATCATCACATGAAAACCATTCCAAAATCTAGATGTGAACTTCTGTTCCCTGTTAGAAACAACCACACAGGGAACCCCATGAATTCTCACAATATCTCAGACATACAAGTCCCAAAGTTGTTCGACCTTTGTCATCTTCTTAAAAGATAGAAAATGATCTGATTTCGTGATTCAATAAATGATATCTCAAATCCCATCCTTCCAACTAGAAGTATGTATAAAACCAATGATGAAATCCATGGAAATCTCATCCCACTTTCACAATGGAATGGGTAAGGGATGCAACAAACCAGTAGTTCTCTGGTGTTTCGCTTTGATTATATGACAAGCATGACACCATAATACAAAATCTAAAATCAACCATATCATACCTTGAAATAAATAACAACATCTCAAATTTTGATACATCTTGGTAGCCCTAGGGTTCAGGGACACACAAGAACAGTGTCCACAATTTATCAACTCCTCCCTTTGATAAAACAAAACAACCAATCCTTTTACAGAAGCACAAAAAGCCACTTAGAGACTGGGACCACTCACCCTAGGTCTCTCAAATATAAATTATTTCTCTAAAACATTTTCACTAAGTTTATGTCACATGCTCAAGATTAACTCACTCATCAAAATACAAGTCAACCTTCATCGAAGCGAAGAACATATGTTCACCAACCTCTTTTACCCCCAAGCTCATATTAGTAAACAAACTCATTAGATACTACTCCTTAACTAATTTATTCATAGTTTTGAAACCATAAATCACTTATATTAAATGAAAAAACTAAATTAATTTATCAATAACAATAATAAATTCATCAAATTAGCCCATTGTATAGAAAGACCTACCTCAAAACAGTATAAACCTAGCTGCCTTTGACAATGGTGATTGGAAACCATGAGATAGGCCCTTGAAAGACAGGGAATTATAAGGAACTAGAAATTATTGATAGAAAACACGACCATAGAAAAAAACACTCTCATAACCAATAAAAAATAATAACTAGAAGGAATGATTACTAGAAGAGATACACCATAGTAAACATGATGACCAATTGCTGAACGAAAGAACCAGAGGGAGAGGAGATCCCTCAAAATCTAATGGGAGCTCACCAGGTCACACGATGGAAGGTTTCACACAAAATAAACACATAATCACTCATACAGATCCCTAAAAAGGCACTAATCCCAAAAATCACATAGTGTGTAAAGAATTCAAACCATGCATTTCCTGATTAAAAAGATCCACTGAAAATCATGTCACCTCAGATTAATTATAATATCGATCAAAATTTACACGACATGGAAAATTTACATGGTGTATAAAGTTTCAAAATATGAACCTAATTCATGAATTATACCTGGTGACCATTACATGACATGTAATCCCTTTTCACGGTGTGTAGTGTCCCAAAAGATTACAAAAAACCAAGTTCTCAGCAAAAAACACCAAGGCATCCAGGACATTCTACAAACTTGGAGAAACCCCTCAATTCCATTAACACATTTATTCCTAGAATCCATTAATTAAAAAAATATACATCCACAAAAATTATGTCACTTTCCCCAGTAAAGTCTCTCCATCACCAAGAAGCTCACAAACTCACCCAAACAAGGATGATAAATATAGAATGTACAAAAGATTACCTAAAAACTGTAACATTGTATTACAACGAGGAGTGGTAGATCAAGAACAAATACCTATGGGTGGTGGGGTAGACCAATTTTTGGATCCCAGTTATTAAATATTGGACTCCCAAGATTTCAAATGGGTGATAATTCCTTCATGATCAGTGAAGAACTTGTTTTGGGATGAAGAAAGCTTTAATAAATGTTAATGAAACTGATAATCATTGTTAACATTGAACAAACATGGTGTTCACCCCCAAATGAGAACCAATTCTCCTTTTATAGGGGTCCCCTAATAGTCCATCATTAATGAAGAATACACATGTGTTTAAATTTTCATCAAATGATTCCACTAACTGATACCTTGTTGATGTGCGTGTTCTACAATAATTATATAAATATTTTAATCCATTATTAATGGATTAAAACAATTAGAAATGGTGTGGGGAGGTATCTATTTACATGTGAGTATACCGTGAAGTTTTCCTATATATTCATGTTTCACTACTTGCAATCATCCATATATATATATATATGTATATATGTATGTATCAGATGCATATTTTAAATGCATCATAGGGTGTAATCTACATGCATCATATGCATGTCAAATATATATACCATATATATAGTATTATAAACTATATATTAAAATTATATATATATGAATTACATGAATATATATATAGTAATACTGTATGTATCCAATGTTCATGCATCATATGCATGTATATTTTAGTGCACCTACAACAAATCACACCCCGTCACATCACTGTCATTACCCAATCACAACTGCTCCTATTTCACCACCCCGCCACCATAATTATCATAACACCCCCATTTCCATCATCTCTAATTTGGTAATGCATCTATTATCCATCATCACAATCATCCATGTTTCTACACCCTTCCATTGTCATCAGCATCACACTATCATCACATCACCCCTTGCACCGTCACTTCCCCATTACTATCAATCCCATGCTCTAGTATTTTCCATAACCCATGTGGTTACCATTATACCTTCACCATATTACCCTTTTCACCATCATGTCCCCATTGAGGTCATGCCTCCATCACACACCACTTCATTGTCGTTCCCCCATCCCTAGGGTTTTTGATTCATAAAAGGGAAATTAAGGACCAAAAAGTAATTTTAATTTTTTATTTATATTTCAATATATTTTCCTAATGGGTTCCCTTTCATTTTTCAACTCTACCAAAAACATGTTTCTATTACAATTACCTTTCCATTTCCATTTCACCATCCATTTCCCTTTCTCATTCCTAGCTCTTTCATACCAAACAAGGCAAGGAACCACCACCACCAGCGCCATCTTTTTGAAGTGCAGATACCGGAGGGGGAATTATGGATGAATTCAATGTTCACTATATGTATAGGTTGATTTATATTCATTATTTTTCTCACATATCAGTTTATTTATTGTGAGTTTTAACAATTGATGAATTTTTCTATGAACAACTTCCAAAGTTGTACAATCCTCAAGCATTACAACTCGTATGGGTTGTCCATTATAACTAACTCCTTGTTTAATATCAATTATTTGATTGTTGAGATAAATATATAAAAACATAATTTTTTCTACCACATGACATAATATTAGAGTTACTAATAATATTTTATCGAGGAAATATAATATTATTTTGAAAAATTACTTAGTGTGTGAATTTTTCTTATTAAAAATCTATAAAGATATTACTTAGCATGTGTCTGGTATAGTAAACACTAGAAATACTTTGAGCCATAGTCAAGGAAAATCTCCTAGATCACCATGGAATAGGTCTAAATTTATATCCCTCTACCCACAGTTCTCACACTAAATAAATCCAAAGAAGGTTTTAATTAAAAGAAAAATTTATATGTTTATTATGACATATATTTAAACAAGTTCAGACATGAAGTTTAATTTTATTATTAGTATTAATACATTATTGTAGCATACTTTAATCCATCACTAGTAATAATAATATAAATCATACAATTTAATAATTAAACATGAAGTTTAAATTCTTTACAATTAAAACATTATGCTAATAATTACAACATTATACATATAATTAAACATTAAATTTAATATTCTAAATTAATATAAAAAATGTAAATTATTAAATTTCCAAATAATTAAACACATAATTTAATAATAATCTTAATAATTAAAATATTATACTAATAATTACAACAATATACTACGAATTAAACATGAAATTTTATTAAACATGAAATTAAATATTTCTAATTGATATTAAACATGCAATTTATTATTAAACATGGAATTTTATAATACAAAAGAATATTTAAAACTATATATTAATATTCATAAAAATTAAAACAATATACTAAACATGAAATTTACTAAACATATAATTTAATATTCTTAATTAATATAATTTTATCTTAAAATATTATACTAATAATTACAACACTATAATAATAATTAAACATGTAATTTAATATTCCTAATTAATATTAAACATGAAATTTAATATTAAACATAAAATTTGATAAAATTAATAATAATTGAAACATTATACAACTATTACTAATAATTAAAACAATATACTAAACATGAAATTTACTAAATATGAAATTTAATATCAATAATTAATATAATTTAATTTTAAGAAATTTAAGTAAAAACAAAAATATTATATAGATAATTAACTAATATTAAATTAAGAATTAAAATAATAAATAACTAATAACTAAAAATGATAAATTCATCAAAATATTTAAGAAATGAAAAACTAAATAGCCAAAGGATATAAGGGAAAACTTTAAACTATTTGATAGAGGGAAATAGAGGAAATGAATTTAGTTTTAATTGATTTTTTTGGGGGGGGGATTCACTATTATAGGTAGTCCCACAAAGAGCTTTGAACCTTTTGACGTTCTCTATTATGCCTCTAGATGAATAACATCAAATGGTTTGATGTTTTTTTGATTGGGTGATGAATAGAATTAAACTACTTGATGCTATTATTGTGGTGAAAAAGATTGTCAAATGGTATGATGCTCTTTATTGCCACAAAAAGATCATCAATTGGTTTGACACTCTTGACATGGAATTTGAGAGTATCATACCATTTGATGCTTTCTAAACCCATATCATTAAATAATAACAACCTCGACCCATATTAATAATAAACCCCATTTTAAAATTTTCTCTAATTCAATCCTCAATGTTTTCCTTTTATTCATTCTATTTTGGGATTCAATATCAGATGGAGGCATATAGAAACCAAAAACCATAACCACCCCCTCTAGAATAATATAATTAATGTGTAGATATAGGGGGGAGTTCTAAACATAGGCAATATTCACTATAATCATAGTTTGTGAGTTGGTGTACTTCAGCTATTCATAGAGGACATGATTAGGTGAGGGTCTTCTATAAAGATCGAATGATATTTAGACCAATGACACTAGATAAGATTTTCTATATAAAACAAGTGGGGTCACTTTCATTGTACAATGTTTTTGTATGTTTTTAATTGTTGTTAAGTCTTTATTACATTACTATTGAGTATTGAATCTATATTTGAGAACTGGAAACTCAGTCAAGTGTTTTTATTTCTCTAGTTACTCATGTATTGAAGTTGTTTGTTTCCCATGGAGTAGGACTAATTTAAAACTATATAGATCCCCATGTTTTATATTGAGTGTTTTCTTATTCTTATTTTTCTTGGTTTCATTTTGGGTTCTTTTCTATGAGTTCTCAATGTCTAAGAGGATTGGAAACCAATATAAAGTTGAGGTGTGGGGATTATCAGTTTTGGATACACTGA
The DNA here is from genome assembly GCA_963277665.1 of Viscum album. NCBI lineage: Eukaryota > Viridiplantae > Streptophyta > Magnoliopsida > Santalales > Viscaceae > Viscum > Viscum album. Next base: position 813,431,504 of record OY728166.1, read on the forward strand.
TAAATATCATCACCCATTTAAATACTCTTAAATATGTTTCCACATTTGTGACTTTGTGGTTATTTCATTCTATATTTCTAGTTTGGTTGTAATACCAAGGGTATTTATCAAACCTAGTTAATGGGCCCCACACACCTCACATGGCAGTACAAAAACTATTTAGACAAACATAACCTATTCCATATATCAAATCGCATAACTAGGTGATTAACCTATGAAATCATAAAAAAACTTATTTTTACTAAACCAAAAGTAAATAATCCAATGGAGAAATTTTCCATCATATCAAAAAATAAAATATAACATTAAAAATACATAAATAAAAAACATCTAATAAAGTGTGAATCTAGGGAAAAATCCTTTACATGAATCCAAAAAAACAAGATGGGAAACACGCCCAATCTAAGGGAAACTTGGAAACATTGAAAGAGAACTAAAGTGGTGTATAAACATCATTGATTCCCATTTTATTCTATGGATAATAGAATTATTCATGCAAGATACTTTATTTAAATGTTAACGGATTAAGAATATTCACAAAAGTAATGTGTGCTTCCATTTGATATTATTTTCAATCTTGTTAAAACATGTGTGTTTGTGGAACAAAGGGTTTATTAAAATTTGAATGATATTTTGATTTTAATGAAATAGATCAATATGAACACTTTATTAAACTTGTAGTGATTCAAGGTAGTATTTCATAATATTATCCCACAAATGAGTGTTCCCACTACATTGCACTATGACACTATCAAAGAACATGAGAATCTAGTCTACTAATTTATCTTTGAGAAAATGGATGAATCACCTAACATAGTAAAATATCCTTGTATGTACCCTCTTGTAATTTGAAAACAGAACCAATATGAATAAAAAATGAATGTAGATTTAAATAAAATTATGCAAAATGTGAAATATATTCTCCTAAATACTTCTTTATGTAGCATATAACTCCAAAATATTTTTGATACCTCATTTTTTGGCCCCTTTGAGTTTTCTTAACTTTTGAACTAAAATTTTGAATTTCATTGGTGGTAGGGACATGTGTATTGTTAAACACATTCTTGACCATATTGTGAAACCAAAACATGAATTCTAAGAAGGTAAATAGGGGACTATCATGGTTCGACACTTACTCTACCATACCATATACACTACTATGGGAATATACTTTATTTGTAAAAAAAATTCCATTATTAAAGCTTTTGAAGCATTGATAATGTTGGTGATAATAAAGTTTGGTGATATATATCAACTCTAAATAAGTTGTTTTTATCAGTGCTTGTTTCAGAACTGATAAAATACCATGTTAGCTTCTTTATTATATAGTTTATACAATACACTATTAAACTCAATTCCAAACAATGAAATAATTTATATTACAAAAATTCAATATTTTCATATAATAAACAATATATATATTTCACCATTCCAATAAAAAGAGATTTAAATTATTTAGTTTTAGTATAAATAGATTTACATTAAATCATTTAAGTATATTATAATTAAATTGTTGTGAAATTCACTTAATAATAGAAAAAAATTATAGTAAATATAAAAATAATTTAAATTACAGGAGACCTTCTCTATGGAAAAATCCAACACCATAAAAATTAAACATGTTCTTAAAAAAAACAATGCATATTTTTGTAATACTATATATATAAATATGAACAAATTATAATTATAAACACATAGTTTTAATCATTCAATACACACTAACTATTAAAATAATGAGCACTTAATTATTACATGTTAAAAATAAACCATTGATCATTGTTTTAAAGTATCAAGAAAATATGATATTGTTTTTGTTGTTTTGAACATGTGTCATACATTTTGAGCTAAAATATACATCATTTTTAAACTAAAATATTTTTCATTCAGTTATATCAACAATAAAATATATCAGAATGACATTTGGTTGATTCATATTAGTAAAAAATGAATCATTAATAATTATACTAATGTGTTAAAACAATTCAAGTGTGTTTTCTTGATGACTATCTAATGCATTTTTTGAAGTAAAATGTCACTTTTTTATTAAAAACACATACATTTAGCCATAACAGCCACACCATACATTATAATGACATGTGGTTGTTTCTTAAAGATAAAAAATGATTTATAAATAGTTATCCTAAAGTATCCTGATAGTCAAAGCATATTTACTCAGTTTTGAGTATACAACACTTGTTTTGAGATAATATGTCACTTTTAAATTTAAAACACACAATTTTAGTTATACCAGAAATACTACATGTTAGAATAAATTCTAGTTAATTAATACATGTAAAAAATAAAAAATCAATCATTTTTCTAAATTATCATGATAATTCAATTTCATTTTCTCTATTTTCAGTATGTGACACACATTTTAAATTAAAATATATATCATTTTTGAATTGAAAACATGCACTTTCAGTAACACCTAATAGAAATCGAGTCAGAATGATGTGTGGTTAATTCCTATAGGTCTTAAATGAATTAAAAATAATTTTCCTAAAATATCATGAAAATATTATAATGTGATCTTAGTTTTGGATATGTGACGCATGTTTTGGAATAAAATGTCCCTTTTAAATTGAAAAAAACTTTCATTAATATCATCCATATCGCATGTCAAAATGACATGAGGTTAATTCCTAAATTTAAAAAATAAATCATCAATTATTTTCCTAAAGTATCATGAATAACTGAGCATATTTTCATGGTTTTAACTATTTGGAACACATTTTGAACCAAAATGTAACTTTTAAATTGAAAACATGAAATTTTAGTCATACCAACAACACCATATGTTTTATTAGTGTTCAATTAATTACTAATTTCAAAAAATGAATGATGGACCATTATCTAAAAAATATCCTGACAATATAAGAAAATTTTCTTAGTTATGATTTCATGAAAAACCTTTAGAACTAATATAAAAATTTTAGATTGAAAATATTAATTTTTATTTATACTATCCAACACATGTTATAATTATGTGAGGTTAATTCATATATGTAAAAAATTAATCATTGATAATTTTATTAATGTGTCATAAAAATCCAGGCTTTTTTTCTCATTTTTGAGCATCTGACATATGTTTTTAACTAAAATATATATCATTTTTATTAGAAAAAACACACTTTAATCCATACTAGAAATATTTCATGTCAAAATAAGAGAGGGATAATTATAAGAGGTTAAAAATATATCATATATATTTTTACTAAAATATTATTACAATCCATGTTTTTTTACTTAGTTTTGATTGTGAAACATGATTTTTGAGGTGAAATGTCACTTTTAAATTGGAAACACACAATTTCTGTTATGATGGACACACCATATTTCATATTTATATGCAGTTAATTCCTATATTTAAAAATGAATCATCAATAATTTTCCTAATGTTTTGTGAAAATCCCATAATGTTTTAATTTTTTTAGTATGTGATATATGTTTTGAAAAAAATACCACTTTTAAATTTAAAACACACACTTTTTGTCACACCAACCACACCATGTCTTAGAATTACATGTGGTTAATTAAAACTATTCATAAAATAATTATAGAACATATTTTTATATTATCATGATATTAAGATAAAATTTGATTTGTTTTTGAGCATATGATGCATGCTTTGAATAAAAATATGTATCATTTTAAAATTGAAAACACAAATTTTCAATTATAATTGATATATTTCATGTCAAAATAACATTAATTTAATTTATATATTTCAAAACTAATTCATTAATAATTTTACAAAAGTGTCATGAAAATACGAGTGTGTTTTTTTTGATTTTGAGTGTGTAATGAAAATTTTAAACTAAACTGTCACTTTTAAATTAAAATCATACACTTAAAGTCATATTTATCACACTACATATCAAAAATATATGAGGTTAAATATAATATAAAAAATGAATCATATATATTTCTCTTAATATATCAAGGAAATACTAGATCATTTTCTCAGTTTTAATCATGTGACATATGTTTTGAAGTAAAATATGGATCACATTTAAATTAAAAACTTTCACTTTCAATCATACTAATGAAATCCCATGTAGGAATGATGTTTGGATAATTTCAAGTGGTTAAAAATAAACCATTGATTATTTGACAAAATATTTACAATAATATGGGTGTTATTACTCAGTTCTTACTATAGGATACATGTTTTGAACTGTAATGTCACTTTAAAATTAATAAAAAACATTTTTAGTCATACTGGACACACAATGTGTTATAATGGAATATATTTTTTCCCAAGTAGTCATAAATGAATCATTAATTGTTTTTTAAAGTATCATAAAAATATGAGTTCATTTTCTTAGTTTTTAATATGTAACACTTGTTTTGTACTTAAATGTCACTTTAAAATTTAAAACATGCATTTTTAGTTATACTAGCCACATTGAATATCATAATGATGTGTGGTTAATTTCTATATGCAAAAACTAATCCTCGATCATTGTTCTAAAGCATCACAATAATGTGATTATATTTTCTTGGTTTTGACTGTGTGACACATGTTTTGAACTAAAATGACAGTTTCATATTGAAAACATGCATTTAAAAAACATGAAACTAAAATAAAAATATAAAATATAGATAAATAAATTTTAAAGAATAAATATGGATACTAACAAATCTAATTAAGAATTTCAAATTATCTAGTAATAGTGTAATTTGAATATAAATATCTACAATAAAAAACACCATATTAATATTTAAATAGAAATAATACATAAATAAATAGGAACCAAATTTTTTTTAACTTTCATATTTTATAAATTTATAGTAAAGTATTATTACCAATCATATTGGTATAAACTTTTCATTAAATAGTTGGTGGTTTTTTTAACTCCAACCACCTTGAAAAATCCTTTTTTCAAAGTAATTATCAATGATCAATGATTTCTAATGTTATACCTTAATTTTTATCAATGATAATTTTTATGAAAAAGATATTTTTTCATATAAAAATGACCTCAAGATACATGGTGTGGGGTCTAGATTTGACCAAAACTACAATCTAGTTACTGACAATGTCATACCAACACCTTACATATACCCTTTTTAGAAAACACTAATATTTTAATTCTATAATGTTTCAATTTATTGAGTCATGTTATAACATTTTCATTACATATATCTAAAATAAATATAACCAATATTTAGAGTCATAGATAATAAAATGAAATAAATAAGTTGTAAACCACCTCTTTATGATGTGTATAGAAAAAATTTATATACATGATAAGAAAAAACCTCTTCATGATGTATACAAATATTATTATATCATGTAAGAATCCAAATAATTCCTAAAAAAATATATTTACTAATAGAAATAAATTTTTAATCATAAATCCTTTAGTACTGGGAAAATATAGATATATAAATGTTTAATAAAAAATTTAAATGAAATTTCATTTAATGTTGAAAATAACTTTTAGTGGATTCTAGTTTATGGATTGAATATGATTTATTTCATAAATTTAAAATTTTAATAACAAAAATCATTGTCAGTTTTTTAGACATTTCAAAAACATTGAGAAATATAATTATTTTGTTTTGATATATGTTTATATAGTTAAATCTTATTATATATACCTTAATAACTATTCTATCATAGAAATTCATATATTTCTTGTTTGGAATAAATGCCCTCATATCCTTTTTATGTGAAATAATTATCTTCCTATTATAATAAAATTCTAGATAAATAATATAATTTTAATATTAATTATAAAATGTTGAATATAATTAATTGAAAATTTATAAGGGACATCATGTTTGGTAGATTTTTTGGATATCCATGCATTGGACCCAAAAAATATCTCCAGGCTATCCAAATTGATCAAAAAGAGAATATAGTGTTCCCTAAAAAATAAAAAATGAATAATAATTAGAAAAAATGAAAATATATTTTATATAATTAGAATAAATAGGTTTCCCCAACAAGATAGTTATTATGAAGTGTCTATCATATATTATTTTCTTTCAAAAACTAAAACAACTACATGTGATCTTGTAATTTATTTTCATTTCATTGATTGTTCATGTGTAGAAGTGATATGTGGACTAATAAATCAAAATTTATTTTCACATAGTTTTCAATTTATATAGTCTTGATATATATATATATATATATATATATATATATATATATATCACCAAAAAGTATGAATAATATTAAATTATAATAATAAAAATTATAAAAAGTATTATACATATGAATTATGAAAATGTTCCTCATATATAAATGCACAACTAGGGCTCCAAACTATTCATGATTGAGAATTTAATTTACATGCTCAAGAATAATAATTTCACAAGTGACCATTCTATACATTTTCTATTCAAATGTAATGGTGTAAGTATCTCAATTTTGGAATGTTGTTGATACATGAATTTTGTAACATTAATAAATGGTGCAGATCGACTAGTGGGGTATAGGTACTCTTAAAAGGCTTTTTAGTCCAATAGTGAATCTTTTATAATGTATTAAAACTTCATTATATTTACCATATTATCATTATAGAAATTAGTTCAAACCTTTCTCATTCATTGTAAAAGTTTGTGATTATAAAATAAATTGGAAATAAAATACCCATTTATCATCATGTTTATTTATCTAATTAAATGATCATGATAAGAAAGTTCCAATAAAAAGTTTTACCATGTGAATATCCAAATTATTAATGGGAATAGGTATCTTAGTGTTTGGATCATGAGATACATAAATACCTACTCTCACAAGATATTTTTTAAGATATTTATTATATAATATATCCCCTTGGATATTATACATTATACATCCCAAAACATAGTAGTGAGTAGGTGTTGATTGATACAAATTTCACATTATTGAATTTAATGAAATAAAGGTATCAATAGTTATTTGTTTGATATTTATAATAAACTATTATGAAAACACTAGTCACCTTAGGAATGGTAGGCCTTTTAGGGGAATGACTAACCTCAAAACTAGGGTTGTCTTGCTCACTATAGTGTAGTTTTTGTTTTTTATTCTTCTATTTTATCCCTTAAAAGAAGATAGTCTATAATTTAATTCTTCCTACCAATAGTTTTCTTTATTAAATATTCCTCTCCACACATCTCTTTCATTTCCTTGTTTGTATCCACCCATGTTCTTACATTCCGGAAGTATTCACATGGCGAGACTCCAAAACCTTGACCTCTAATGTGACATACTATTCTAGATTCTTCAATTCCACTAAAAGTAATTTTTAATCCCCTATAAAATATTATGATTCTTTTTTTTTTATAACAATATAAAAATATATGAAACTAAATAGTCATTATTATATTATAATACATTATATAAAAATAAATTTATATTATATCATAGTTACACATGATTCTAATATTTTTTTATATTTTTAAATAATATTTTTTACTTTTTATTTACAAAAGACTTCTTCTATTGAACATAATGTGGGTTGGACATGGATAGAGATTCTAATTTATAAACCTATATATAAACACATTTTTTATTATCACATAATAATTTTACTATAGATTTAAAATAGTTACCATTTTTTCAAGTTAAATGTACCCCATACTCGCTTTACAGTAGTGGTATAGTTGTTTTGATACATGTTATTAATTTTATAAACTTATTTGTTATTTAATATATTTACAATAAAGAATAAAAGTGATTAAGGAATGTAATTTCAATGAAAATAATATCAAATATAATGTATCTTAAATTACTTGTCATCTCAATAGGCAATTAAATCACCCCATGTTTCATTGTTTATGATTTTTATATATAAATATAGTGTGTGATGTTTGGAATTGCCCTTAGTATCCCTAAGATTATGTTTGGTAAGAAGTATTTTAAATTCTCTATGAATCTTTCCTATAACCACTAATATGAATTTCATCATATAGTCTTCTAATATAAATATATTCTACAAGTGAAAATGAATATTTAATCAATGTTTGATTATATTATTTTTTAGTAAAATAGAAAATGTATATTATAAATTTATCTTAATTAATTCCAAAAATATTTCATTTAATTCTAGATTTTTTTTCTTTGTATCAATATCAATCGACATATGAATTTTAATACTTACCCCAATGTAACTAATAAAAATATAATTATTTGGGTCAACAAGTTGACCATGTGAATTCCATAAAAATTGAATTTTTGACATCTAATTCTCACCTAAATATTTTTTAATAACACTATCATACCACAACACTCTATTTTATTTATCCTTATCACTTTTTACACTTACCCACCTCCAGTTTGATGCTCACCAATAACATGATTCTTACCGTATGAATGTTTCTCGCTTTCAAAATATTTATAACCCTATATTTTTATTCAATTTAAAAATAGATGTTATGTTATTACTTGATATTGGTAGGGTTTGTATGTTCAAAAAGATATTATCTATATAACTAGTTAAAGTAATAATTTATAATATGTGAATAATATAGCACATAACATATAATTTTATGAGTAAACACATTATATATAAAAATTAATTAAATGTATTTAACATATTTATAGAATTTTTTAAAGGTTTTTGTGATTTAACCCATATACCAAGTATCTAAATACCCTTTATGTGACCCCTTAAAATATAAGTCAACATCTATATTAGAACCACCAAAAAATGATTGTGATGTCTGAATTAATAGATTATCCTTAATAAAAATTTTATTTATCATATAGTTGTTTTATTTACCAACATAATAAATGACCAATTTTTCTTTGCAAAATTTAAAGTATAAAATACACGTATTTCATGTGATTTCATTAGGAATGGTGTATACTTAAACCCTTACTAAAATTCACTTTCAAGAATCCCCATTCTTAGATTTTAATTTCACTTCTGTTATAAACCCATTTAAATAAAAAAACAACACCTAGAATATTGTATAATACAACTCCCATATTTTTTTCAATGATGAAAAAGTATATAACTATTTTGACTATGTTGACTGGAAGTGTTTTTGGAAGATGAAAGAATTTTGTGCTGATTATTTTTCATTGTTTTTCCTTTTATTGTGAAGAAAAATAAATCAATTTTTTTTTCAATATTTGGTGATCATATAATAGGGACATAATGATGAATAATAATTAGATTCACTTTTCATAATAAAGATACTTTGGTTCGATTTTTCTTTGTTGGAGATGTTTTGAAAGTGAAGTTTTTCATTGGACTCACTGTGGGTTTGAAATGAAAGTTTGAATCATTATGAAAAGATGTATTAGAGTATAGATGGATTCAATGTAAATTTGATGTTTCTTTTCTAATCTAGGAGTTCTCATAAATCATAATTTCTCTAGAAAACTTGTGATGTTAGCCTTATAAAGGAAAGGGGGAGAACGAGTGATGCTAATTAGTTTGAGGTTTGGTTGGAAAGAAGGAAGTGCTGAAAGGATGGGAAGTTATAATAATTTCCAATGTAAGTTAGATGATTATATTCTGATCTTAATTCTTCTCAAATTAATGATAAATTCATGATTATAAGTAGAAGTTTGTGGAAGAGGAATGTTTCTTAAGTCAAAATTTTCCAATCTCAGTTTATCGGTGCGAGATCACTGGAAACAAAATTGTTTGAAGGATGGGAATTGTTTTTGAAAAGTGAGAAGATGAAGATGTTGGTTTTCAATCAGACCAATTATCCACAAGATACAAATATTTTTACATATGTATTCATCGTAATTAAGAAATTTGAATGAAAATTACTATCAGACAGAATATGGTTAGAAAGTTTGAGGTGATATAATGATATGATAAGGTTTGAGAAGTTTTGAGAAGAATCAAGAAAAGTTTAGAATCACTGAAGAAGTAAAAGATAAATTATAAATAAAATGAAATTCAAGATTTTAGAAATTTCCTTAAGCAGGAAAATGGTTTTAGATTCTTGCCAAAATCACTTTTGGAGAACCTACAAATAGTAAGAAGTACATTGCACTTTATAAAACTTGTAATATTCATGGGTGAAGAGTGAAGGTGAAAGCGCTTAATATTTTATAGAGAATAGGTTTATAGATTGAGAATTCATAAGGAAGTATTCCAAATAGAAGAATAAGAAACAAAAGGAAGATCATATTCAGTGTTTACCAGATTAGACTGAGAAATCAGACATAGTTTTCCAGATAGATTTTGAAGGTGGTTCAAAATTGTTTCTGAGGTATTCTTTCATACTTAAGTTTTCTAGATTGAGGTATCGGACTGAGGAATAAAACTAAACCACCATACTAAGTATCATTACGTAGTCTAGATAAGTTCTTACCTACTTTTGGGTAAGAAAATGAAGATTGTTTTTGATAGTTATCAAAAGTGAAAGTTGTTAAGGTAGCACAGTAACATGTTTGGAAGAGATTGGTTAAATTTTCTGAACTTGTTACAAAAATTTTTATTACATAATTTGTTGTAGAAGAATAATATGCCCTATTTTATTTATAATATTATTATAAAAGTCTAAGGATATATCATACTTGTTTGTATCCATAGAAAATAATTATTTTCTAGTGGATTTAGTGGCATTGGATTGTTTCCATACCATACCATGGACGTAGCTACTCTTATTGAGAAGTGAACCTTGTAAATACCTATGTTCCTATGGATGTGTGAATGTTTTGTTATTATCAAAGTGAATATCCTTAATAGTATGAAAATATTGTTTAAAAAGAAATGAAACTTAAAAGAAAAATTTTACCATTAATTCACCCCTCCAAGTGATATAAAAATATTGGGTAGACCTTTTCAATTTGAATAAGAGCCTTGGTTCCCTTTGTTTTTCTCTTTTTTGTAGTTTGTTTTGAAGATAATTTGTTATAGAGAATCTGAATTATGTGAATAGTAATGGAATTATGGTTTTTGATAGAAATAACTATCATATATAGAAAATATAATGTTTCTATATATTATGTCTCTTGGGTAGGATGTTTTGGAAGCTTATATAGTTTTATTTACTCCTATTGTTGAAAATAATCCTCATACAATTGTGGATAGTAAGAATATTGAGAATGATGTAAAGGGAGAAATTTCATTACTCTCCTCACTTTATGATGGTGAATTCTTAAGAGTGAAGGGTGTGTCCACTAATAAAGTAATCTAAGATAAGAATAAGAACATTTATTAAGTAAATACAAAAGTAACGAAGGGGAAGTTACAAATATAGAGATTAAAGTATGAAGATATCAAGATAGGTGAGTATGAATCTATTGATGACTTATTTAATAAGTTGAATGAAATTGTTATCACAATTTGATTACCAGGTGAAATTTTTTAAGATTCTAATATTGTTGAAAATATCTTGAGAATTACTCCTGATAATGTTGATGACAATGTTTTCTCATTTGAAGATAGAGATCCTAAAAAATTATTTATGGATGATTTTCATATTACTCCCATTATATATGAAATGATAAGGGAGAAAGTTATGAAAGTAAAAAACAAAAGTTAATTGAGAAATGTATTTCAAGGCTTACAAGATGGAAAACCCTAAGAAAATTCTTGAAGAATAAGAATCTAGAGATTCTGATTCATAAAATGAGGTATGTAAAAATATTGATGAAATTTTATCCTTGTTTTCTAAACATAAAAAAAGAGATACATATAAATATAAATGGAAACATTCCTTGAAATTTTTTGAATGTGAAAATGTTAGTAAATTTGTAGCTAATTATCCTCAAAGAAATAAATAATAGGATAGTGATGAAGATGAAAGAAGTATGATAAGATCATGGAAGAAACATAGTGATAAGTATAAATCTTATTCTAAAGGGAAAGATAAAAATTTCTCGCAATTCAAAAGGGAATTTTTTTTCCTAAATATGATGCAGAAGAAGAAAATGAATTTGAATCCAAAACGACTACTAAGAATGCTGGAGAGAATATTATCATTGATATAGTTAATAAAAAAGAGTTCAGAAGCATTAGTTATAAAGAAGAAGAAGAAACTCAATTTTAATTTCATCTGAAAGATGAATTGATATAATTTCTAAGAAATATTGGAATTCTTGTGAAAGAAATCATGGAGTTGAAAAATTAAATATTCCCAATAAAAAATCAAGAATGTTTTCTTGATGAGCAATTTAAGATGCTGGAAGAAATTCATGACTTGAAGAAATCTATAGGGAACGAAAATAATCAGAATGAATATCTGGAAGTTAAGTTAAAAGAAAAAGATAAAGAATTGAAACTTGTTTAATTTTTTTTTCTAAATCTGATAAGAGAGTTAAAAGTTTCAAGAAATATATTTTTGAAGTTAGTGAAAACTTTGGGAAGGATAAACATGAGAAGGAAAAAAAAGTTATCTTCAAAGGTTATAAATAAAGTTGAAATTATTTCCAAGAAGAAGAAAGTTGATAAAGTTATGTATGTGGACAAAAATAACAAAGTGGAGAATTCATAAGTTTCTAAACATTTTATGTCTGAAAAATTTCCTACAACCTCTAGTTTTGATAAGGTTGAAAAGAAAACCGAGCTGAATAAGCAGGTTATGGGTGATAAAATAAAGGATGGTGATCAATAATTATCTTAAAAGAAAGATAAGAAGGTTGATGAGAAACATATTCACAATTACAGATAGTATGGAAGTTATAAAGTAAATTATTCTTTCTATGGCTATTTCTGGTATAATGGTGGATTTAGAAAAATGGAAAACATGTGTTACATTAATAAAAAACATTACAACTATTCCATTAATCAAATAAGACAAAATTTTAGGGGGATTCAACCCTTTGAAAGGAAGAATTCTAAGAATGATGATTTTAAGAAAACTAAGAAGGATATTGTAAAAGTTTAATATATATTCCAACCATTTGAAACTATTTGTGAAAGATTTGAACAACTTTAAATTCTTGTAAAAGGATTCCTTATTTTGTTACTAACACAACAAAAAGTTTTATAAAAATTCTTAGAAGATGGATATGAAGAATCATAAAGGGAAGAAATATCTCATGTTGTAGAAACCACTCTCAAAGATACAAAAGGACAACGACCCTAGATCTTGGATAGTGGGTATTCTTCTCATATTATAGGAGATTTAATGTTGTTAAAAATATGAAATATTTAAAATAAGTAACAGTGACATTTTTTAATGATGAATCCCTAAGAATTAAATGTATTTGATCTATTATTATTTCGGAAGAAAATTTTAAATCCATGAAAGAATTTTTTTGTTGATGGGATGAAACACAACTTAATAAGTGTTTTACAACGTTGTGATGAATGTACTAAATTTTTTTTAGTAACAATGTTTTTTTTTTGAAAATATAAGAAGATAGAAAAGTTGTTACTAGATGCTAATGTATAAAATGGAATTATTTCATGTTTGTGAAGTTCAGAACTCAAGTTAATTTAGTATGATGGAAGAAAATAATTTGTGGCATAAATTTTTGGGACATATGTTTAAGAGAAACATAATCAAGTAATCAAAGGGATATAATGTATTTGGAATTCCTGATATGTTAACAAGAAGATATTGGTGTTGAATAATTTATCAGAAAGGAAATATTACAAACTTTGTGCATAATAAAGTTTAAATTTTTTCAAAATGATCCTCAGAACTGATTGATTCTGATATCCATGTTCCAATTAGAAAACAATCAACTCATATAGATAAATACTTCATTACATTCATTGATGACTTTACTCTCATTACTTGTATTATGTATATGAAACCTAAGTCATATTCTTTGAAAATGTTTAAAAGTTTTAAGAGAAAATTTGGGAAGGAATGTGAGTATTCAGTGATGAAGTTGATAATAGAAAATGTTGGTGAATATAAAAATGAAGAGTTTAAAAGTTATCTTGAGAAGTATGCAATTCATCATTAGTTAAGTACACTATAAAATCCTAAAAAAATGGTTTATTTGAAAGAAAAATGTAATTCTAGTTTAAATAGGGAGAACTATGTTACTTAAACATGGTCTCTCTCATTACTCTTGGAGGAAATATATAAGAGTTACTGTTAATATTCAAAACTGATGTTTCTACATGACAAGTTTAGATTTGTCTCTATATGAAATGTTTTATGAAAAAACTCTATGTTTGAAACACTTAATATTTTTTGTGAGTCCATGCATCATAAAGAAGAAAGGTGGAAGCCTTATAAAGTTTGAGCAGAGAGGTGAAGATGGAAATTTTCTTAACTATTCTCTAAAATAAATAGGATATAAATGTTTCAACAAAGAGACATGAAAATTATCTGACTATTTTGATGTGAAAGTTATTGAAAAAACTGAGGAAGATTCTAAAAAAACTCATGTTGATAAGGAAAATGAAAAGGATAAAATATTTTTTTGTTAATAGTTATGATAAGGATGAAAATAATTGTAATCCTAATAAAAAATAAGAATCAAACTCAGTAGTTTCTAGTGATGAGGTAGAATCTCCAAAATATAATCCTTTATTGAGGAATAAAGTGGATGCTCAAAACATAATTGTTAATCAACATCAAAAGTTTCAAAAAATAAGAACATAAAAAATTAGTACACATACTTATTTTTATTCATAAGTGGAGTCTATGTATGTAAAGAAGCATTTGATCATCGAGAATGGGTTTAGGCTATGAATTAAGAGTTTTATCACATTGAAAATAATGATAATCGGGAACTCATACCTATACCAAATTTAAAAAATATCACTTTTACAAATCCAGTTTTCTAGAACAAGATGAATGAAGCTAGTGAAGTGATAAGAAATAAAGAAAGGATTGTGTGAAAAGGTTACTCACAGATTGAAGTCATTGAATTCTATGAGACATTTTCTCCAGTGTTATGGTTAGAAACAATTACAATCTTTCTTGATATTACTTCACAACAAAGCTACAAAATATTTCATATGGATTTAAAGTTAGAATTTGTAAATTGAAAAATTGATTATGAAGTTTATATTGAACAACCATGTGGATTTTTCATTGGGAAGGATGAAAGTTATGTATGTAAGTTAAATAAATCCTAGTATGGGATAAAGCAATCTCTGAGGGAATGGTATTCCAAATTGGATACCTACTTAAGAAAGATGAGTTTTAAGAAAGAAATAGTTGATAGTAATCTATATATATAAAATTTAGAAGTTTTCCCTCATTGTAATTATTTATTTTGGTGATATTATATTTTATAGGAATGATGAAAGAACTTATGAAATATTTTTTGAATAGATTAAAAATTTGTTTGAGATGCCCATGCTAGGAGAAATTAAATAATTTATCATGTTATAAATATCATGAAAGAAAAAACACATATTTCTTTGCCAAGAGAAGTATGCTAAGGAACTTCTTAATAAAATTGGAATAGAAAATTTAAAACCTTTTTCCACACCAATTTCATTGGGAACCAATTTGACTAAAAATATAGAATATAAGGAAGTTGACTCTAAATAGTTTAGAACACTAATTAGAAGTTTGTTATATTTGACTACCTCAATACCAGAAATTTTTTATGTTCTTACCTTATATGGAATATTTTATATTTCCCCAAAATAATAACACCTATTGGATGGGAAAATAATTATTAGATATATCAAAGGAACAACTCATTTTGGAATCATATAAGATAGCTTAGAAAATATTGACTTATTTGGATATTTAGATACTGATTGGGTAGGAAATGTTAATGATAGATGATCCATATATGGTGGAGTTTTATTTCAGGAAACAATCCATGTTATTTGGTATACAATGAAACAAAAGTAAGTATCTCTTCACGATTAGAGATGAGTATGTTGCTTCCACCCACGATGCTACCCAAATTATGTGGATGGAGACTCAGTTAGAAGACTTACTTATTGAGGTGAATATAGATCTAATTATTAGGTTTTGATAATCAAATTATAATCAACCTTACAAGTAAGATAGTATAACATTATCATTAAATATATATTAATATAAAATATCATTTCATCAAAGATCATGTGGAGAAGAATGGATTGATGATGAAGTATTATCCTACAATAGAACAAGTTGCTAAAATTTTCAAAAAACCTTTACTAATGGAAGAAATTTTGAAACTGAGGTTGAACATGGGTGTCCAACCTCTTTCTCATCAAGGTTGAGGTATGTTTTTCCCCTCCCTCATCTATTCTTTGGATAGTGTTGTCAAGGGGTATAATTTATTTATAAATCTATCCATTGATATGTGATAAACCTTTTAAGGAAGCATGTATGTAGGAGGAGTTATGGGTAAGGTGTGAACTCATCATATAAGTATGTGAAACATCCTAACAATTTATTGATATGTTTTTAGGAAAATTTCTACAATTATATAAAATAAGGTGAAAGAAAAAGATTTTTTTATTGATGAAGAAGTTTTGTAAGTCACTAATTTTGGACAACTTGGTTTTTCTATCAATGATTCTTATTTCTTACAATGATTTATCTCATATAGGGTTAGAATTTTTGAAAAGTAATCTATATATTGAGGTTACAAAGTTTAGTGATTTATGAACCTTGGTTTACTAAAAAATCCAAAGGGGGATATTTTTGGGAACAAGTTGACTAGAAGTGTTTTTAGAAGATGAAAGAAGTTTATGATAATTATTTTTCATTATGTTATCTTTTGTTATCAAGAAAAATAATCTCCTCACTTTTTAATATTTTGTGATTGGAAGATAGGGACAAAATAATGAATAATAATCATATAATCAGATGAAATTTTCATAAGAAAGTTTCTTTGTTTCTATTTTTCTATGTTGAAGATTTTTTGCAAGTGAAGTAGTCCATCAGAATTACCCTAGGTCAGAAATGAAAGTCTGAATCGATATGAGAAGATGTATCAGGGTCTGTATGGATCCAATGTTAATATAATTATTATTACCTAATCTTAGAGTTCTCATAAATCATAAGTTTTTTGGAAAAACTGTTTTGCTATCCTTATGAAAGAAAGGGGGATAACATGTTTTTTCAATTGGTTTGAGGTTTGGTTGGAAAAAGGAAGTTCTAAAAGGATGGTAATTCATAATACATTCCAATGTAAGTCAAACAATGCTATTCTGATCTTAATTGTTCTCAAATTCTTGATTAATTCTTGTTTTAAAGAAGGATTTTGTGGAAGAAGATTTTTTTGAAGTCAAAGTTTTCCGATCTTAGTTTATCAGTGTGAGATCACTGGATATAAAATTATTTAAGGGATGATAAGTTATGATTGAAATGAGAGAGGAAAAAGATACTGGTTTTCAGTCATACCAATAATACATAAGATACAAATCTTTAGATAAAGAAGTTGGTGAATGGTGGAAGTTTGTTTGTACTATAATAAAAAAATAAAAGAAGTTGTTGAAGTTGAAGTTTCTGATACTGGTCCATCAGATGTGGTGTGTTTCCAATATATAAGAGGTATAATTTTTTAGTGGTGGTTATTCAAACCAATGAATAATAAAATAATTGGGAGTTGTTTGGACCAATCAATTAGATGAATATCAATAATGTAGTCAACCATTTTCATAATTTTTTTTATCTTACTGGGTTAAGAGAAAAAGAACTTTTTTTTCTACAATTGGGTCAAGAGTAAAATAAGAACTCTAATATGATTACAATTGGGTCAAATGTCATCAGATATGCAGTTGTACTAACTCATCATACTGGTGCTGACACCAAACCATTTTAGAGAACCAAAGACAGATCCATCAGACACTGGTTGATTCAAAAAACATCATTAGAAACAGTATCATCAGTCTGAGGAAAATAATAAAATAAGAATTGATTGAAGAGTTTCATGGAAGGCTTTTTAAAATAGAGTTTTGAAGCTATTTTTGAAGTGTTTCCAAGAAGTGATGATATCTTTAGAAGTTGCGATGATGTTTATGGAAGATTGGTTTCAATTTTTTTTGATAAAATCAGTTGGTACAGGGAAATGTGATAAATAATCTTCTATCATACATATTTATTTATTATAATACAGAAAATGGAATGAAAATTATTATCAGACTGAAGAATTATTATAAAGATGGAAGTGATATGGAGATCTGATAAGGTTTGAGAATTTTTGAGAAGAATCAAGAAAAGCTAAAAAGTTATGAAGAAGTAAAAAATGGTGTAAAAATGAAATGAAATTCAATATTTTAGAAATTTGGTTAATTGGGAAAACACTTTTATATTCCCATTCAAACCAATTTTGGATCACCTATAGATATTCGAAAGTATATTTTACTTTCTAACACTTATATTGTTCATGGGTGAATTGAGAAGGTGAAAGAGTCGAAAGTTTTAGAGAGAAGAGGTTTCTAGATTGAGAAATCTGGAGGAAGTTTTCTAGATAGGAGAAGAAGAAGGAAGATTGTCTTCAGTGGTTACCAGATTGGACTGAGAAATCATACACAGTTTTCTAGATAGAGTTTGAGGGTGGTTTAGAATTGTTTCTGAGGTATTCTTTCAAAATTATGTTTTATGGATTGAGGTATCGAACTGAGCCATTAGAATGAGTATCATTAGGAAGTCTATATAAGTTATTACCTTTTACTGGGTAGGAAAGTGAATAATATTTTTCATAGTTATCTAAAGTGAAAGTTGATTAGGTAACATAGTAACTTGTTTGGAAGCAATTGGTGAATTTTTCTTAACTTGTTACATAATATTGTATTCCATTATTTGTTCTAGAATAATCACATGCATTGTTGTGTTGACCACAGTGCTACAAAAGTGTAAGGATATATCCAACTTGTTTGTATCCAAACCAAAGGATTGTTTTCTAGTGGATTGTGTGATATTGGACTATTTCCATACCATACTAAGGATGTAGCTACTCTTATTGAGTATTGAACCTTGTAAATACTTGTATTACTATGGATGTGTGAATTTTTTTTCCAGAAAACGGATATATATTTAATAGGAAGTAAAGTTTGTTTCAAAAGAAAGGAAACTTAAAAGAAAAAGGGTATCACTATTTCACCTCCCCACTCAATGATACGACAATATTGGGGTGTAATTTTTAAAAACATTCAAATAAATTGGGTTTCTTTTCTTGGTACCCAATATATAAATTTATTTCACCTTCGGAGTAACTCTACTACTTTGAATCATACTATGTTCATCCTATTCCTTTGAACATATTGTATAACTATAAATTATATAACTATTATAAGATAATAAAAGTAAGTTTTTACTTTATCTTTTCATTGAATTCTTTCATAAATTGAATTTAGATTAGAAAATAATTCCTTAAAAATATAGTATCAAAACCACCTTATAAACTATTGATCATGTGTATTTGATATCCATCATTCATCCCTGGATGGATCCAAATTCTTAATAATTACTTTATGAGATTCAATATATTATGCAACCTCAATAATGTTTTATAAAACATAAATGTGATCATACTTTAGGTATATTTTGGTAATTGAATCAAATTTCTACATGAAATTCATTGACCCATAACATGCTCGCCGTGATGAGATTTTTGGAAGCCAATGCTATCCATATTCAATAGGTATTCAACCCATAATTCAACAATTTATTTAGGAATATTCTACTCTTTAATACAACATTTTGGTTTAATTTAATTTTTTATGCACCCTTTCAAAATAATCATATACATTCCAATGGGGTACATCACACTATAATTTATAAGACCATATTGACCGATCTCTATAACTAAATAAACTATCAAGTTAACCATTATATTAAAGAAAAATAGTGGGAATAACATAAATAATTCCCATAATATGACACCAATTCCCATTTCCACATTTGGAAACCTCATTAGGTCTACAACTTTATGACATATAGATTTGAAAAATAAGAAAGTCCTAGTTAATGTCTATTGGATATTTTTAGGTAGAATGCTACATAAAGAAATATTCATTATATATTGCATCAAAATTTTATAATAATGTGACTTTAATCCCTTTAAAATCAATTAATTCATTGACATGATTTTATTGATATTTTATGAACACCCTCTAGGAACCTTTACATCATTTGAGAAGTTGTAAAACTGAAATATCTTTTTCCTAGAAAAATTGTATGTTTTTTGAGGAAGAATAGTCCATCTTAAATAATTTAATACTACCAACTCTTCCTTTATTTTAGTACCCACAATTTTAGGTAAAACATTGTGTTATTCTCTTTATTTCATTTTTAGAGTGTCTTGGAATTGAAAAATTCATGATATTCACTTTTCCAAACAACCGATGATAAAATTCATACTTTGATAACAAATGTCATGTTTTGGTAGAAATGTGTCTCTGTGATGGAATAAGAAGAAAATTTGATTTCCAAATATCTCAAGAATTATCACATACTAAAGGATGGGAATTCCTCATAAATTTCTCCCAATATGGTGGTGAGGTGGTGAGAAACACCCTCTAGAAGTGGGATATGGATTTCACAAATTGCTGATTAAAAGGTGTTTTTACATTAAAATCCATTTTGAGGTTCTTTTGAGAACTTTATGGCACTTTAAAACACCCTAATATGGTATATTGACCAAATATAGGGGTGTAGTATTCTTTTTAAGCTTCTATTTCACTAGTTACAGAGCCCAAACAGACTTACAAATCAAAATTTATGGTTGTCAAAATTCGTGAAAATTTTATAAAGGAATTCAAGTTCCCATAAACACCATTCATGTAGATCCTTGTGAAATTCCCTCATCCAAGACCCTTATGTATCTTCTTCATGTATCCCCATTTCCTAGGTTCACCAGATGGTCTGTAAATAGACCCATGTTCCTCAAATTTTTGGATGACGGATGAACTTCCGGATGATGAAGCAAGGTGAGAGCTCTGCTCATACTAGTTGTTTTCCCATCTAGTTTTTCATAACATGGGAAACCACCATATAAATACATATACTAGGATGATTCCCATAATTATCCCCAACTTGGGTGATCCCTCACTTGGGTGAACCACTTGGGTGAGCCCCCACTTCAGGAAACCACTTGGGAGAGCCACCACTTAGGCAAGGCACTCCAATCATCCCAAGTACTAATTTGGTCTGGCACTCCAATCCACTTAAGTAATACTTGGGTGAGTCACTCCGATCCACCAAAGTACAACTTGGGAAAGATACTCTAATTCACCCAAGTACTACTTGGGCGAGGTACTTCTAATTTACCCGGTTTCTACTTTGGTGGGGTACTTCCAATTTTACCAAGTACAAATTAGGTGAGCACCCATACTTAGTTGACCTATACTTGTGAGACCCAAACTTGGGGGACCCATACATGGGTGAACCTTTACCCAAGGCATCCCACTTGGGATATTATCCCAAAGTCCCCTATACTGAGGAAAAACTAACTAATTATATCCCTCACAAGGTATAAACACATTCACTATCCCTCACTAGGGTTAAACAACTTCGCAATCCATCACCAGGGATAAGAACACATGATACCCTTCTCACTAGGGATATGATTATTTTTTAGCCCTCACTAGGGATAAAAAACTTTACTAGCCCTCTTACTTGGGTTAAGAATCTTCACTATCCCTATAAATTGGGAAGATATCATTTTCTATCCCTCATTAGGGCTATGGATCAATTCACCCTGGTCTCATATCTAGGAATCAATTCATTCTTTATACACCTAGGGTTGAAATAATCCTCTAGGTATATGAATCCTAATGTGTGTAATCCCTAATCTTAATAATATCCATTCCTTATCTTTTGAGTAGATTGGGGGGATGGAAAAAGATACATGGGCATCCTCCTAGGTGTAAGACTCAACCAAACATTCAGTTCACCATGTGTCGAGACCCTCCTTATGGTTACAAAAACAAGTTAATCCCTCCTTGAGTAAGCCCCTAGTCTTTCTTATCAGAGGTTAAGTTCCTCTTAACTTCCATATCCCTACCCTTGTCAACCAGCGGATGAAGGAGATTGTTTAGATTACCAAATATTATGTTTCCTCTTGTTTCTCAAACCATTAATGTATCATGTAATCTTAGAGGTTAGATACAATCACATCATTAACATGATCAATTAACCTAATGGGACACTTATTTTGTATAATCCCCAACCCTATTATCACCACCTCAAAGGTCCACATTCCCTACAAGATCACTGAAAATGGACATATTCCCTAAAATACAACCTCATAGAGCCATATTCCCTGTGAGACAACCCCAAAAGGCCATATTCCCTATGAGACCATCTCAAAGGGCCATATTCTCTATGATACCACATCAAAGGGACATATTACCTATGAGACCACCTCAAAGGGCCATATTCCATATGAGACCACCTCAAAGGGCCATATTCCCATCGACACATCCTTTTGGGACTCATCCATACGTGCCAACCCCAGTCTTTTAAACTACTTGGGATTTGATTACTTTCTGAATGAGATATTTATGAAGCCTCCCTGAGGTTAAAACCCAATCCCAAAACTCACCATAATATTATCTGAACCATATCCTCAGTAGGGTCATATCCAACCTAGGAGGTTACATCCATTCCAGGTTCCTTGGGCTATTTTGTTATAAGTCTCACACTATCCATTTCTAGGAATCTTCCACCTAGATATTTGTGCCACATGATGTTAAAATTAACATTTTGGTCCTCTTTACATGACATTAAATGGTATCATGGTTACCATTAAGTGACACAAAACTACATGGGTTTTAATTCCTTTCACAATGATATGTATGAATTTCTTCTCATGGGCCTAATCCCAACACCAAAATGAATCCCATTTTCTTTGATGATGATAAATTATAGAGCTCCCCAATATATATATTAAATCTAGAAGCACGATAATAAAATACATAAGAATCTATAATTTTAATAAAAATGATACCATTATTGGAGAACCTTGGATGAATACAGATAATTCTATTTCCAATGCATGCTAATAATTGATTGTTAATACAAGGGTGACCCATTTTATATTTGGGATTTAATAAATGATTCAAAAATATGTCCTAAATCTTTAAGTGATTCTTGGAGTAGGAAATAATTCCCCAAAAAGGATAAAATGGGACTAACCTTCCATAATCTTGACCAATGTGAGTCCCAAAGTGTTGTTGGAGCCATTTCCTAATATCCACCTTCCTTTGGAAAGTAGGTTCATGAGGCATAATGAATAAGATAACCATTGGGTGTTTCTGATTCCATGAATAAACCCCACTAGAAACTACTTGTAAAGTATTTGGAAATAAAAGGGTATGTTTTACATGAAGGTTTATGCCAACAAAACCAAAAAACACCATTCAAATAATTTTTTTTTTAATAAAACATATAATTTTATGAATGATTTTTTTGAACCCGATGTGAAGAATTAACTAAGACGACCTTGTCAACCACATGTCAGACCCCATTTTAATCTTATGAATCACAATATATTGATTTAGGATTATACTAGAGGGAAGATAAATAACCCATGATTGACAGTGTCACTAGATTCATTTACTCGAATAGTGTATAAATAACCTCATATAATCCATTTAAAAACTAAGTAAATAATATGTGCTTACCATCAATAAAGTTGATGATTTGATTCAAAATTTAGGTACATATTCAATAAACTTCATGATAGAAGCCATGAAGACTGAGCTCGACAACACTGAAAAGGTCATCGAACCTCCGAACAATGGTAAAATCTCAGGTGAAAATGTTTATTCCATCCCATAAGATTCAATATATCCATGCCTCATCAGATAAATTAGAAAAATCTATCATGAAACCAAGTTATATTAGAGATACTTCTTCTCCATCCCTCATCTCCCATTAATATGATCAAAGAAATCCCACATCATCAGTCGGGTCATAGGAAGCTAATTTTTCTTTTAGATGTCAAAATGTTAGAACCTTTTCTAACTCTGAAAAATTTCCTTAATCACATACTTCCCCAAAGAGTGGAGAGAAATATGAATAGGAAAAGGATGAGAACCTCAATGATTCTCCTATATCATTTGAGGAAGGGGTCTATACCACTATTGATGAACTTATACAATTAAATCTAGGTAGAGAGGAGGACCCATGTTCCACATTGATTATCATGGCTATGTCTTTTGAATAAAAAGTGGTATATGCCTCATTTCTAAAGTGACATCAGGATGTGTTTTCTTATAATTACATATAAATTTTGTGACTCAATCCATAGGTAGTCACTCACCACATAGGCTTTCAAGAAAACCACTAGGGTAAAAACATGCATCTAGAAGGACACACCCAACTCACACCACCAAAATTGAGGTAGAAGTTGACAAGATCACAAGGGATAAGCTCATTCGAGAAGTCTAACACCCAAAATGGTTGTACAATATAGTCCTGATCAAGAAGAATAATGGAAATATCAATGTTTTAATTGAATTAAGTTATATTAATAAGAATTTTCCAAAATATGACTTCTCAGTTACAATCATAGAACTACTAATTCATGCAATGGCTAGATATCAGTACCTTTCCTTCATGGATGGATATTCTGGGTACAAACAAATCCAAATTTCACTTGAAAAATATTAATCCACCACTTTAAGATCTCCCCAAGGGGTGAATTTATACCAAGTAATTCTATTTGGTTTGAATAATGTTGGCCCAATATAGCAACATTCCATGCATCACATCTTCAAACTCTTTTTATGGAGGTATGTCAAGTGCTATGTCGACGATATGGTGGTTAAGTCATGGAAATTATTTTACCAACTTGTTGATCTAGAGACCATATTAAATAAACTACGACAATATATCATGAAAATTAACCCATTTAAATGTAATTTCAGAGTTAACTTTGGAAATTTTCTTGGTTTCATAGTATAACATTTTTCAATCTAAGTAGATCCTATGAATAAAAAAGCTATCCTTGATATGTCACCTCCTTAAAACATAAAATATTCTGGAGGGATTATAGGGATACCTTGAATACATTTTTCACTTTATATCAAACCTCGTAGTCAAGTGTTTTCCCTTCACTAGGTTAATGAAAAAGGGGGTCACATATCAGTGGACAAATGACTATTAGGAAGCATTCAATAGTCTAAATAAATATATTTTGATTCCAAAAGTGATGATGCCAATTCTTGAAGGAAAGCTGATCATTCTGTATGTGAAAACCTTATAATAATCACGAGGTTCTTTCCTTGCACAAAAAAATGAACCTATGAATAAAAAAACCTCTATTATATCATTCAAACTATGGTCGACACCAAGAATCATTATTTAAATATCCAGTAGATTTGTTTGGAACTAATATTTACAGTTCAAAAATTGAGGCACTGCCTATAACACCATGAATTCCTCTTGATATCTCATAATATACCACTCAAATAAATCTTTAGGTGTCATATTTTGACTGTATGATTGACATAATGGGTGGTCATATTACATAAGTTTGACATTTAGTTCATTCCTCAGAAAGCAATAAATGGAAAATAATTATCAAACTTCCCTATAAAAAACACCTATATAGAAAAAATTTCCTTGAATACTAAATTTACTGATAAATATATTTTCTCTATTTAAGATTTCCACCAGATATGGAAGATATATTTTGATGGAGCATCTAGAAGCTCAACATGGATGAAAGTAGAAGACCCCAAAATAAGTAAATTCGGGGTTAGATTTGTGATCATCTCCCCAGAAAAGATCACCTTATCTTAATATTTCCTATTGTTAATTTTTTTTAAAACAATGAAGTGGAATATGATTCCCTCATTATAGGGCTTGAACTAGAAAATAAAATTCTAGTGGACAACTTTAAGGTAAAAATTGGTTCAAAGTTAGTAATTAAGTAGATCAACATTGATTATTACATCTAAAAGGAAGAGATAAACCCCATACTTGATTATGTATAATGAATAATGGAAGAATTTCCTGTGGAGATGACACTAAATCACAACCCATAATCACATAATACTGGGCATATTCTTTGAAGAAAATGAAAATATGACATTATCAGATCCAGATCGGGATGAAACAGTCATCAACAATGTGCACTTCCTAATAATATTGTCTTTTGTCCATGTTAACATGGAAGAAATCAATGAGGTTAATTCAATCCCTAAACTATAAAGTCCTAAAATTGTTTGGATTATTCTTATTGTGGAATAACTTTAAAATGGAATAATCCTATCAAAAAAATAGAAAAGAGAAAACCCGATGATGAGTAGTTAAAATTACTCTTTATGATATCCCAATTCACTAAAAATTACTTCACAAACAAAGCTTTAATGTAGTTCTTATTAGGTGAATTGACGGAGAAGAGATTGTTGTTGTCGTGAAATAAGTACATAAAAGGGACTACCAGTCAGGGTTAAATATTTCCCATCAAATTCAGAGGTTTGGATACTGCTGGCCTTCAATGAACTGGGATTGCATAAAATTCACTGAAAATATCATTCCAAGATAGTGAATTCCAAATTCATACATCAACCCATATAGTTTACACACAATACTAAATAATATTTTATATTTTCTTTATCGTGAATGGATGTTTTAAGGCTATATTATCTAGTTATAAATAAGAAATTCAAATGAGTCCTCATTACTGCTAAATTATCCTCCAAATGGGATGAAGCAATACCCCTCAAAAGAATGTCAGTACCAATAGAATTTTTAGCTTTATGAAATCAAATTTCATTACTTGATTTGGTGTCCCACATACAAAACTGATGGAAAATAGAACCAATTTGTATATGGATAGGCTGAAAAGGATATCTTAGGAGTATAATATCAAATCCATCCATTCATCTTGCTATAATGTAGTCATGAATGGATAGATAGAGGCCGTTAAAAATACCGTATCAACCATAATACATAAGATGGTGGATAAATTTAAAAATTATTGGCCTGAAAATATATTTCATGACTTGGGGGACTCCTTTGTTTTGACATTGAATAATATTACCTTATATAGATTTACATAAGTCACCCCTAACAGGATCTATAAACTAGAGGCCCCTTCTTCCTCAAGAGAAACCTCTTCTATCTTCATATGACCTGAAAACATCATTCTGGAAACCACTTTTCAAACATACTTCATAGCCACTCCTTGCATAATTATCCCATATAATTTATCCTAGTCTGAGAACCCCCATGATCAAGGTTTAAAATTTCCTTCTTGACATCCAAAGTGTATTAGAACATCCTTTTCCTGGTAATCCCTATGTCACCCATCATTTAAAAATCTATGGTCCTAGTCATATGACCTAAAATTGCAAGACACTATTCATCATTACCATAGGATGATAAAATGCACAAATTGATCTTTATCACATGAACCTAAAAAATGACCATATCATCCTAGTCATAAGAAATTAATCTGCACAACAACATTTTCAACACATGATGTTAAAATTTAGTCTTACCATCTATACCAAACAAAATATTCCTTGAGAAATTATCTCATGAAGACTCATGTCACAAAAAAGGGATAACACTAATGAGATTATTTCCCTAACACCTAGACATAATTTATGGGACTTTATGCCTTCTTTTTTACATTGGGTAACCTCCATCCTTATTGCATGATGTTAAAATGCATGGTTAAAACACCTCTCATTCAATGTAAAGATGCTCCTAGAACTATGTATGGATTGAATCTCACCCCTATGAGATAGGTAGTGGTGTATGGATGCTATATCCTAATACAACCACCACATGATAAAAATTATCATGTACTTTCTTTTAAATACCTATGTGTGGTGAAAGAAAGCATTTTAACTCCTTGATTCTCACTCCAAGAATAGCTCACACTAGAATAAGAATTTTTGTATGGGATTCCCCACGTGATAGAGAAGTATTAGTTCACATCAAAGTTTTTATGGTCCAAGATTCAAGACCTTAAAAGGAAGACCAATAATATTTACTACATGATGTTAAATTGATGTCTCATGCATGAAATAAAAATACACATTTATATGGAACTTGCCTGAGAGGACCACTATCCTTGGTACTGGTATCCCACTACTCCTCTATTCAAGAACTACATGTGGATTTATTATTATAATTATGATATATGTAGTGATTCTTGAATCCTTTTTCATGGGCCCAACCACAATATCAAAAAAAATTCTCCCTCTCTACATGTGGTTAAGACCCATATAGGGAATATTTATTTTAAGAACCATGTGTATCTTGATTCTTATCCTATTGGTATATGTAGTGATTATAGAAATCTAAAGCCTGTCCCAACCACAATTTATAAAAAAATGTGTTTTTCCCTTCCTTGGATATGGGTTAAACCTATATAGGGAACATTTTCCCCATTCCTGGTTGACTTATTCCTAATATGATCCTTCCAATCTAGGTAAACTTACACAAATCAGTCTTTGTATTTGGTGATATTTCAATCTCCATAAGCTTTCCATGATCATCAATAATATAATGGTTGGTAAAAAAGGACACCTTTGTTTTGAATATGCATAATACACCATAGTTTGTCTTTTTATAATATCCCCTCAAAGGGGATATCAACCAGAGGAACCATCATCCTTATGAGAAACCAAATCTATCTTTGTATTCCCCAATAACATCATGCTAGAAATTGCTTTTCAAACATGATCCATGGTTATTCCCTACATAATTGTTCCATATTACTTTTCAGATACAAAATCCCTAAGATTTTGGCTTACAATTTTCCATATTTATACTTAAAAAAATGATGGAACATTATTAGTTAGATCACTATGAAATGGAAAATCACTAATTTTTATATCAAATATAAATGAACTTAAATGATCGACCTAAAAATCCTTTAAATAATATATTAAGCTAAATAGTCCACATCTTGTTCAAAAAACATTAAATTGCATGACACTTCAACCCTAATTTGGGAGGAACCACTCCTCCTAGTGTTGGTTATCCACTACATCAACCTGAAGAATTGCATATGACTTGATTCTTATTTCATGAAGACACATAGTTATTCCTAGTTCCCTCATCCTACACCCAGATATATATCAATAAAAATTCCCCTCTTCATATTCTATTTAGATCAATATGGAGACTTAGTTACCAAGAACCACATATTGATTTCTCATCCCAATGAGATACATAACAATGATTATATACACCTTTCTTGGCCTAGCCACTATAGTAGCCAAAACATGTGTGTTCCTCTATTAATGGAGAAAACCCCAACTCAAGTAGAAAGTTCTAAATTTATTTCGGGACCCCAGCTTTGTTAGATCATGGTGAAAATATAATAGCCCTTATTTACATACAAATAAAAAATTTATAGGGGTTTTTCAACCCTATCCAGTGCCAACCCAGATTCTTTCTTCATTCTCAGACACATTCCTTTCACAAACCACCCTTTATGGTCTGCATAAATTTGAATCCTCATTACCCCCCAAGAACATTGATGATAGAGACATCCAAATCTTAAGTACACCTTTGTTTTAAATATTCATAATACACCATGAAATGGATTTTAAAAATTCACCCCCAGTAGGGCCCATCAACCAGAGGCACCTTAATCCTTAGGAAACGACCCTTTAATCTCTATACACCCTAAAAACATCATACTAGAAACCTCTTTTAAAATAAGACCCACATTCATTCCCTATGTAATTTTCCCATATCATTTATTTATTTCTAGAAATCACAATAACATTACTTAAAACCTCCATTCGTATAACTAAAAAAATAGAATATTATTAACCAGTAAACTATGCTGGAGTCATTACTCACATAACTCATGGTCAAAGTTATTCGACCTAAAACACTAGTTGAATTATTCTAGCTTACATGAATCTAAATTTAATGTGGAAAGATACATAGTACTCACCAAGTTAAAAAAATGTAACCCTATAAAAATTTTGAGTTTCTATTTGGTAGGCATGAACCCTTCACAACCTTAAAAAAACATGAGCATTTGAAATAAAAGGAAAAGACATAAAACTTGTTAGGCTGAAAACCCACAAAGTGAGGCATTAGAAAAATCTAATATTCTTCCCTCTAGGCCCCCTAATTAATGGATTAGGTGAAATTTTGGGTGAAAATAAAAATATATAAATCTCATATAGACCATCATTTGACCCTACAAAAATCGTGCTATGCCTGTAAGATCCATTGAACTAGGAA